>OX438906.1:19281816-19984741 GCA_949316265.1 Diarsia mendica
TAAGTTAATAATTTACATTAAAAAGGCGCAATTAGACAAAATGTGCCCTTTCTTTTAGACTCAATGACCAATTTGCCTGAAATATTAAAAAGAAAGGTCACATTTGGTTAACTATGCCTTTTCTTTGTAGTAAGTGGTATTTTACAATATTTATTTTTTTAAGTTGAAAGGAATAAATTGAATTTATTTAATAATTACTTATATATAAAACCTAAAAAGTAAAAAAAATATTAGTACTAACCTTCACGCATATATCATCAGTATTTTTTTTCTTTTAAGCAATTAGGTTTCCACACTATGAAGCAGAATATGGTAAAAACTTTAATCCCTATTATCTCAGTTTCACCAAAATGATAGATGTGCCCCTCTCTCGTACGACGGCAGTATTTGGTTCTTGGTGTTACTAATATCGGTATGAATGTTTGTTACTCTTTCAAGCAAAAACTACTGAACGGATTTTTATAAAATTTAGATCACAGATAGTTTATAACCTGATTTACACATATGATAGATTTTATCCCGATTTTATCTTCCCGTGGGATAATTTTTGAGTTGTAGCGGGCGAAGCTGCTGGCAACACCTTAATAAATTTATCATCAACAGGGTCTAATAAAATAGGACATTCATTTTATATTTTAGGAAACTACAATGCTTCTTCTTTACGAATTGATCAATTCTGTACTGATCTGTTAATATTTCAATATTATTTACAGCCAGCAGTCAGATATCCGCGTTTTGAACAACCCTTTAAAGCGAACAATGACAACGTCAGCTGTTCCCAAATGACCTTCAGTGGTGAATATGCAGGTACTATGCAGTGCCTCACCCTGAACATCTATGTTCCTGATAGAACTACCGTCAAAGTTTTCCCAATAATGGCATGGATACACGGCGGTGCATTCATTGGAGGTAGTTCACTAGGAGTAGGAAACAAACCAACCTCTCTGCTAAAGAATGACGTCATTATTGTAACCATTAACTACAGACTTGGCGTTTACGGCTTCATGTGTTTAGATACACCTGAAGTGCCAGGCAACCAAGGGCTTAAAGACCAAACATTAGCATTGAGACCAGCTTTTAGTTACTGGATGATGGTGCAATCTAATAATACAATACCTATAACACTCGCAAATAAATTGGGCTTTGAAACATCAGATATAAATAAAGCACTTAGTTTTCTTTCTAGTGTTGATGCTAAATTACTTGTAGAGACAGCTGCTGACTTGCAAATTACTAGTGGTGGACACAATCAACCTCTTACCAAGCCTTGCGTTGAGAAAATATTTGATGGTGTTGAAAATTTTATAACGGACCATCCTATGAATATTTTATCTAGTAAAGCTAATAAAACTCCAATAATCATTGGTCCCCGACTACTGCAATTCGCCTTTGGACAGAATATATTTATTGCCAATAGTCTATACAATAAGAAACCCCAGCGTCGGTGGACCTGGATATCACCTAACAATTTAGTTAAGAACGAAATAGACTATATATTAAGCTCCGAAAAACACATGATCAAAGACGTAAACGTCATAAATAGGATTAAATACTGCTCTGACCACAGACCATTACGCGCAAAACTCAAATTTAATTTCAAAATCCAACGTGCAAAATCCTTTAAAACACCGATTAAAAGACTAAATAAAGAAACCCTCATTAATAATTATGAATCATTCAATCTGGAACTATCTAACTACTTTAAAAATTTAGATATTAATGTCCCAGATGTAGAACAGGAATATGACAGATTAGTTACTGGTATTAAGAAAAGCAGCAGCCGTATAACAACTAAAGGAAAAAATGACACAAAGCTAACCACAAGCACACGTTACTTGCTGGAACAGAGAAATTTATATTGTATAGGATCAGTAGAACACAGAGCAATAGATAAACAGGTTAAGAGAGCTATTAAAAGAGATGTAAGAAACTTAAATACCCATTTAGTTAAAGTAGCTTTAGAAAAACACACATCATTAAGAGTTGCTAAACAGGGAATCTCTCGAAACAAACCTTAGATTAATAGTTTACTGGACACAAATGGAATCAAACACCACAACAGGCAAAAAATTATAGACATTTGTACAGAGTTCTACAGTTCTCTGTATTCAGATAGTTCCAAGATAGAATTAGATGGCACTTACAACTGCCCAGAAGACATCCCTCCGATTACAGGTTACGAAGTAGCCCGAGTGCTTAAGACAATGCACTATGATAAAAGCCCTGGCGAAGATGGCATTACCACCGAAGCCCTGAAATTTGGATCCGCCACACTACTCCCACACCTCACTAATTTATTTAATACAATACTGCAAACAGGCAAATTCCCAAACCAGATGTGCCACTCAAACATTGTTCTTCTTCACAAGAAAGGTGATAAGTCCAATATAAATAACTACAGGCCCATTAGTTTAGTGTCACATATTTATAAAGCCTTCATAAAAATCATACATAATCGTATAGATGCCAAACTAGACTCGCAACAACCACCGGAACAAGCTGGATTTCGTCCAAGTTACTCTACCACCGACCACCTTCACACTTTAAATCAGCTCATTGAGAAGCATTCAGAATTCCAAAAACCTCTGTATCTGGCTTTCGTAGACTACACAAAGGCTTTCGACAGCGTCAAACACAGTTCAATATTTTCAGCCTTACGAAGCCAAGGTATAGAGGAAACTTACATAGAACTTTTGCAAATTATTTATAACAATAGCTCGGCCAAGGTTAAATTGGATTCTATAGGTTCAGCATTCAAAATCAACAAAGGAGTAAAACAAGGTGATCCGCTCTCTCCGAAACTTTTTACTAGTACCCTCGAGGAGGTCTTTAGAAAGCTTGCAGACCGATGGACAGCACAAGGTATTCCGATCGGGGATAAAATGTTATCGAACCTTCGCTTCGCAGACGACATTGTTCTTTTTGCTTCCGAAGCAAATCAACTAGAACAAATGCTCCAAGACCTGAGCACTGCAAGCCTTGAGGTTGGCCTGACGATGAATTGGTCGAAGACTAAAGTCATGAGCAATGCCGCTAAATACAGGGTCGAGGTTGATCGGCAGGAAATACACTATGTCGACGAATATATCTACCTGGGCCAGCTAGTTTCCTTCAATAACCGACAGGACAAAGAAATCGACCGTCGAGTTGAAAATGCCTGGAGGAGCTACTGGTCCATGAAGGCATTTATGAAGGGCGACCTTCCTATTTCACTGAAGCGCAAGCTGGTCGACATGTGTATCCTGCCTATCCTAACCTATGGCGCTCAGACTTGGTCTTTGACTAAGGCTCAGAAGTCCAAACTCAACGTTTGCCAAAGAGCGATGGAACGTAGCATTCTTAAGATTAGACTCTCCGATCGAATGCGCAACACCTTAATACGGTCTAAGACAGGCATCACCGATGTTGGCCTTAAATCTGCCATGTTAAAATGGGACTGGGCGGGTCACGTTTCAAGGATGAAACCGGACAGATGGGCGAAGATAGTAACACAGTGGGTGCCTGAAGACGGCCGACGTAACCGAGGCAGGCCCAAAAAACGCTGGCGTGAGGATCTGGACTCATTCTCAACGGATTGGACGGAGAAGGCAATGTGTAAAAAATCTTGGAAAGCCATGGGGGAGGCCTTTGCCCAGCAGTGGGACAGTGTAGGCTAAGGAAAAAAAAAAAAAAAATATCATTGGTCATAACATAAGAGAATTAGCTTTTGAGTACGCTAATCAATATG
This sequence comes from Diarsia mendica, assembly GCA_949316265.1. Lineage (NCBI taxonomy): Eukaryota > Metazoa > Arthropoda > Insecta > Lepidoptera > Noctuidae > Diarsia > Diarsia mendica. The sequence continues at coordinate 19,285,544 of OX438906.1, forward strand.
ATGCGTTTTTCGAATCATTCGATTTGAAAACACTATTTGAAATGGGATTTGATATGGATAATGATTTAGAAGACGCTTTGAAAGCAGTTAGACACTTTTACTTTGGTGATGATAAAATCAATAAGAATAACTCAGAAAAGCTTATAGAACTTGGAACTGATTTCATATTTGGTCACTCGACACAAAGGATGGCCGAAAAACTGCTAGAAAGTGGTGCCTCCAAGGTTTACCGCTACGTGTTCTCATATCTTGGAGCAGCTCATGGAGAAGAACTGTCATATTTATTTGACAGCAATTTAAACCAATTTGAAAATGCTACAGAAGCTGAGAAACTTGAGCATGCACTAGTAAAAAGTCGGCTTACCACGCTGTGGACTAACTTTGCTAAATTCGGGTGAGTACGACTTTGAATAACTTACTTAGATATTAATAACTGAAGATATTACTGTGATAAAGTTTCCATAGATCTCGAGTTGTAAGCCAAGGTTTGCGCTTTAGATTTTTTAGTTTGCATGTTGTATAACCTCCCGTCCGCTAATAAATCTCCAATTTATAACAATGGCTTTTTAATTGTGTCTATAATAAGGAGTATGAGCTCATAATAATCACTAACTTCGGTGAAGGAAAACATCGTGAGAAAACCAGCACACCAGAGAGATATTTCTCGATGGCATGTAAAGCCAAATCAGGGGCCCATGGGGCAAAGAAGGAACATGGGTTTGGTTTTTAGTCAGTAGAAGTCTGACACTCCTCTTCGCTCTGCCAAAGAGCGGGGGGGGGGGGGGGGTTATTCGCTGATTTTCCACCCACCAAAAAAATTAAAAAAAGAACTCTGACACCAGGTTACCAAATGTCATCAAAAACGTTAAATCTTTTTCAATATTTCAGAAACAATTAAAATTACACATAATTAAATCGAGCGCACCTTAGTACATCACATACCACATCTAGTTGCGCGCGTTCCGTGTATTTACCTTTAAGCTGTTCCAAGTTATTACAAATTACCCTACACTCATAGAAAAAATATTTTATTTTGTAAGTAACTTGTGGGAATATTATTTTTTGCTGTTGTTAAAACTGTACGTTAGATAAACTATTTTTTGTAATCTAGTTATAATATTTCTCATGTAAGTGATTTTTTTCTTATGGGAAATAAAGATATCTCTAACCCGAGGGTATGCACTATGAGCACACGACAAAGAAGAAGAAAGAAAGAAAGCGAATCATTCCTTGAAAGAGATTTGGTTAGGGACAGTATCCTAGTCGGTACCATCAAATTTCAGTCGTGTATATGCGAAAGCCTTTTTTTTTGGTGGGTGGAAAATCATCAAATGACCCCCCCCGCTCTTGGGCAGAGCGAAGGGGAGTGTCAGACTTCAACTGACTAAAAACCGAACCCATGTTCCTTCTTTGCCCTTGCGCCGAGGCCACGTCATCTAGTACAAAAATCCGCGGCACATGCGAAAGCCTTGCTAAACATTTTGATTCGAAAATTTGTATCTGTAGTGGAATCACTGAAATGTTGATATTTGCCTTCAGAAACCCAACGCCGGAATCGTCAGAACTTCTGCCATTCACATGGACCCCAATAACAAACACCACTCAACCGTACCTTGATATGGACTTGGACTTCACACCTCGAAGCAGACCTTACCATGAGAGAATGGCATTTTGGGACTTATTCTACAAACTTTAAGGAAAGTATCAAAAATGGTATCAAACCGAAACAATATTGGGTAATGAGGGGCCAATCCTAGAGAGCAATGTATTCCTAACTGTTGCCATTCTATTTTTATATTTTGTATTCGTCAATAATCACTGATAGTCAGAAATATTTTTATATGTTTTATTTAAATGGTATCCTCTGACGCGGTACAAAATAGCGTTTAACCCCGCTACTTTTTTTTCTACATGGCATCTCGTAGGTCGACTCGGACTCGGAGGCGAGGTATGAGGCTGAGATCGGATTTACCGGAATATCCTGTGGGTGCATTTAGGGAAAGACATCTAGCCAGGCCATAAAATCTTATATATACTAAGTTTCAGACGCACGGCAAAACTTAGAGTTTACCATCTTTTTATCAAAGATTGATTTGGTCAGCCCTAGCAGATTTTCGATTAAAATGTTGAGAGAAACAATATAGGACCACGAATAAAATTGAGCCTTGTGGAACTCCCATATTGGCTCGCACAGGATCACTATTAGCCTTTAAAATATTTGAGTGGTTCTCAAACCGAAATAAATGCTCTTCCTACAATAAATTAATATATTTTTCTTTATTTCTTTCTGTATCGACAATGTTTCAGTAATGACATTCGACTTTAGAAGCAGTAAGCAAGAAAACTGTAGTTTAATGGCATATAATATTCTTGCACTACATTTTAGCTATGCTATTTAGATTGAATGCCGAAACTTCAAGGTACACTGTTTAAAGAAACCGCCTTAGAAATTAATGTTCTATTACTCAGTAATATTGCATATTTAGCCACCAGCTTTCTTATTACTCAAGGTATGCCTAACCTACTTTTTCTTTTCATCTACCTTTTCTTTTATTAGGCTTTTTCTTCAAATTAAAATTGAAGCGGGGTACTATGTAATGAAGCCGGCATTCAATAATAATAATTAAAATTTGTATCAGTTGTGAAACTGATTACCAAATGACGAATTAAACTGATAATGATCTTTCAGATTCCGTTTTTATAATAATATCTTTTATCTTAATCTCTCTCCCGCGGTACGTGATAGGAAATACCAAGCCATTCCAGATTATTTTGTATACATTCTCACCACAATCTTTGTATATAAAAGCAGGTTTATCTTACAATTTTTAGTAATGTCTCAAGGCTTGGCCATAAGAATGTGGTCGGCGGTAGTGTTGCTCTTAGTGTGTGCTTCAGTGCGAGGGTTACCTCGAGTAGATCCTCTAGTGTCTACCAATTTAGGTCTTATAAGAGGCCTACACTTTGGAGATGGGTACGCAAAATTCTTGGGTGTACCTTATGCGGTGGTAGATAAAAATAATCTATTTGGGGTAAGCTTCTTTATGTAACTCTCATCATCATCTTATTTTTGTAACTCTAGCAAATAACAAAATTTGTCTTTCTGATACAATGCCTCACAAAACGTTTTTTTCAAATATGATGTTCAAACTTAAATCTGAAATAAAACCTAAAACTCAAATACTAAGCCGTTCGAGTCACTATCTTCATCTATCTGTCTAAGTTTAAAACTGTTTTATTGCAAAGCATTTTATCAATGTATTTTACTTTTCAGCCATCAGTGCCACATAATGGCTTTGACGACATTTTTGAAGCGTACGAATCAAAAGCATGCCCTACTCTAAGCAGAGGTGTCCCCGGGGGTACCATTGACTGCCTCACCCTGGACGTTTACGTGCCAAGTATCGCTGACTCCCAACACCCCTTGCCAGTAATGGTATGGATACACGGCGGTGCTTGGATTGGAGGCAATGCATTAAGGGAAGCAAACGAACCAGTCTCTTTGCTAAAGAATGACGTTATTGTTGTATCTATTAACTACAGACTTGGTATTTACGGCTTCATGTGTTTAGATACACCTGAAGTGCCAGGCAACCAAGGGCTTAAAGACCAGACATTAGCGCTGAGATGGGTTAAAGAAAACATTGCTGCGTTTGGAGGCGATGCCAACAAAATTACTCTGTTTGGTGAAAGTGCCGGTGGCATGTCCGTGAATCTACACTTATACTCGCTAAATGAAAAGCTTTACAACCAAGTGATTATACAAAGTGGACCAGCTTTAAGTTACTGGATGATGGTAAAATCTAATAATACATTACCGTTAATTCTTTCTGAAGAATTGGGCTTTAAAACTGCAGATTTAAATGAAGCCCTGAGTTTTCTGTCTACGGTTGATCCTCATGTGTTAGTTGAGGTTGCTAATGTCTTGAAATTTACTAGTGCTTCGGGAACTGATCAACCTCTTACCAAACCTTGCGTTGAGAAAAAATTTGATGGAGTTGAAAATTTCTTAACAGAACATCCCATGAACGTTAGGTCTACAAAAGCAAGTAATATTCCAATAATCATTGGTCATACCGCAAGAGAATTCGCTTTTCAATATGCTAACCAAGACGAAGCGTTTTTCGAAACATTCGATCCGAAAATACTATTTGAATTGGGCTTTGATATGGATAATGATTTAGAAGACGCTTTGAATGCAGTGGGACACTTTTACTTTGGCGATGAAAAACTCAATATAAATGTCTCAGAGCAGCTTATAGAACTTGGAACTGATTTAATATTTGGGCACTCAACTAAACGGATGGCCGAAGACCTGCTAGAAAGTGATCCTGAGAAGGTTTATCGGTTCGTTTTCTCATACGGTGCAGCTAGTCATGGAGAGGAACTGAAATATTTATTTGATACAACCACTTTTGAGGATGACGAGCAAAATCTATTAAGGAGTCGTTTAACCACGCTTTGGGCAAACTTTGCCAAATACGGGTGAGTAAGAATTCATAGGTACAATAATATAGTTCTGAAGAGCGAATACCTCCCCGCTTGGGCGGGGCCCCGCCGTGTTCTCGTAGCGGCGACCTCTCGCGTCCGGCCCTAGTGAAAGCCATGGTTCGGGGCGAGGAGGAATGGGACGCCGTCGCCTCCTTCTGCGAAGCAGCGATGCTAGCGAAGGAGGTGGCGGAACGTGAGAGGCAGAGAACCTCTCGTCCTAGCCGCCGCGAGAGGCGGTACGGGCGTCGGGGGCCACGTGATGGCTTCCGGCCACCGGAGACGCGGGCCTGTGGACGGTGAGTAATGGTCTTGGTCGCCGTCCGTCCGTCTTATGACGACAACAGACCGTGTCGACGGCGCGTTTGTGTTCCACGCGCGCCTCAAAGAAATGTCAACAACATGGAAGGGGGGCCCCTTCATACAAGGGCCGACGCCCGTCGGGGCTGCGGATTGTCGAAAGAGATACCGCGGCCTCGGCACAAGGGCGAAGAAGGAACATGGGTGGTTTTTAGCCAGTAGAAGTCTTAAACTCTCTTTCGCTCTGCCCAAGAACGGGGGGATCATTTGATGATTTTTTTTATTTATTTATTTAACAACACACACTATCATTACAGGCTAACCTAATACAACAGTGTAGTTATAGTAAAAGTTTACACAAGAGACTTACAATTAACAATCTAAGCAATCTATACTAATTAACAGACTAAACATCAATAATAACATAGTAAACAATAATTCATTAATTAACTAAATTATTATTCATTAAATCTAAACAAATTTTACAAAATGCGGCCCGTGTGAACTCACTCAGAGTACAATTGAAGCAGTCAATTTGTTGTGACACCATATTGAGTGCACGCAGCGCGCGCGTCAGCGGCGCGTGCTGCAGCAGGTTGGTGCGAGCGGGCGGCACCCACAGCAGCGGCGGCCGCCTCCGCCGCCCCACGTACCCGTCAGGTACACACAACCCAACCGTGTTTAGAACGCCTGGGTTGTGTATTTTACCACGCAAAATCTTAAATAGGTAAGTGGCGAAAGCTACTTCCCTTCTTACTTCCAGTTTGTAATATCCTACCATGCCCAGCACAAATAGAGTAGGATACAACAGAGGATACCCCGGATACACCCCATAAAGCCGTAAGTACAGGAATCTCACAAATTTGTTCTGAATACGTTCTAGCATTAGTTTGTACTTGGCTTCATGTGGCGACCAGATGACAGCATTGCACTCCAAATGACTCTTTACCAGCGCTTCGTACAACGATCTCAGAGCACTGATGTTCGTGAACTGGTTTCCTAGCCGTAAGACCAAGCCTAAATTGCGGTATGCTTTTTTACAAACATCCGTGGTATGCTTCCGGAAATTCAGATCATTTGTAAAGCGCACTCCTAAGTCTTTAACCTCTGAGACACGTTGCATTCTGATTCCGTCCAAGCAATATTGATAATGCCTTGGGTCGCGGGCACGGGAAAATGACAACACCGAACATTTGGCCACATTAAAATACAATTTGTTGCTACGGCTCCACTCTACTACGCTATCTATATCCCGTTGCAGTATGTCATGATCAGCTTCCTGCCCCACCCCACAAACCAATTTTAAGTCATCCGCGAATAACAGAGGTTTAGATTTATTGACTACTTTCGGCAGGTCGTTAGTTGTTAAGATGAAGAGAAAGGGTCCCAAGTTACTGCCCTGACTGACTCCCGATCTCGTGAAATAGGGCTCAGAAAGCTGTCCACTGCAGTCGACATACTGACAACGGTCACGTAAATAGCAGGCGAAAAAAGAAAGAGTGTGAGGTGTAAAGCCTACATCAGCCAATTTGGCTAAAAGGACGTCATTATCGACTGTGTCGAAAGCCTTTCTAAAATCGAAGTAGGCAACATCCACCTGTTGCCCCGCATCCACCGTCGGTACTATTTGTGACATAAGATCCAGTAAGTTGCCCGTTGTACCCCGTCCAGGACGGAAACCATGCTGTGCGTCGGACAACAGAGCGCTAACCTGTGGATACAGGCTACCGTGAATGGTCGACTCAAACACTTTAGCTGGAGTGCATAATACCGCTACAGGTCTATAATCGCAGGGTGCTGAACCTTTACTAACTTTGGGTACTGGTACGACCCGGGTAAGTTTCCAGCGCTCAGGAAAAGTTGCTGTCTTGATGCAGACGTTGAACAAGTGTAGCAACGGCTTGACCAACACCGCACGGCAATCCCTAAAAATGTACGCTGGTATACCATCTGGCCCGGCTGAGCGCTTAGGCAGCAAGCGTGTGAGCGCGCGCTGCACATCAGCGGGGCCCACACTCGCTAGGTGCACCCGTGCACCCGGCGACGCGCCCGCGCCCTCGCCCGCGCTCGCTGCCGCCACACTCAGTACGGGAGGTTCCGGATTGTACACCGACTGAAAAAACTGAGCGAACTCATTGGCACATTCGGAATCTGATAATACCCGACCGTCCTTAATTAACTTCCGCTGATTCGAATCTCCTTTCTTAGACCTAATATACTCCCAAAACGCTCACCTAATGATATACCACCCACCCGAAAAAAAAGGAGCGAATCGAACGAACCACCCAACGACTACCGCGACCATGAAGTCGGTCGCGGTAGTCGTTGGGTCTATTGGGATTTTCCATCAAGAATTTCTGAATAGCATCCGAGATCTTCCATTTCTGCCCACTTGACCACTTGCCCACGTCACCTATTTAATGCAGCGTATTTAATTAATGTGGGTGTGCTTCGGGCAAACAAATGAGTGATCGTTTGTTTATTCGAAAAGTGATCTTCATCTTTTTCTTGTATTCGGCGTAATCGTAATCGTTTATTGTTATTTTTTTTTTTTTATTAGAAACCCGACTCCGGCGCCTACAGAGCTCCTGCCATTCACGTGGACTCCAATAACGAAGACTGCTCAGCCATACTTAGATATGGATGCGGAATTTACACTTCGCAGTAGACCTGACCATGCCAGGATGGCATTTTGGGACTTGTTCTACAACCTGTATGGAAAGTACCAAAAATGGTACATAAATTCTGAAGAAAGAAATAAACTTTAATTGTATTAAATAAATTCCAAATTTTGTAATTAAAAACTAGAATTTGTTTCGGATTTTTGTTGTTTTTTACGCTGACATTTCGCCAGTTATATCGTGCTCTTAAAGCGAAAACCAACTAAAGTCACTTATGGGCAAAAATGAGTTACAAATACCGTTAGAATCTCCTTTTCAAGATCTACATACTGGTAAAACCCGTTTTCCGAGGTGACGCTCCGTTCTGGATTTAGCTTTTAGCTAAGGTAGCTTATCAGGAGATTTTTTAAATAAAGAACAGACAAAACCCAGTAAGTGTCGGTTAAAGCAATGTTTTTGCACTGTAAGCAATTTTTCTGGCCAGGAAAAACATTCTATCTGCGTTTAAGTGGTTTTGTCATGATTCACGTTAAATTAACAATAACAATAACTGAGACAAAATATTTCTACATATTATTAGCAATCGTAAATCCATGCACGTAAATGTCTTTTCGTGCAAGTGGGTTCCAAGTGTCCTGATATCTAACGAGGCATCTAGGCACGAGGCATCGAGGCATACTACTAAAGTATCTTTTCTATTAGGTGAACATAAATAAACTCTTTTGCAAAAAAAACGGGCACCTTAGGAAATTTACGTTCTAAGGTCGATTTGAGTTAATTCAATGAAATTTAATTGTTTGACGTAGTCTGTATACTTATAATCGTGTAACTTAATACGCGTGAAGTGAACTGTGGCAATTAAAAAAAAAATCTATGAATTCTTTAAAACCGATGTACACGGCCAAACAATAAGAAGTGGTCGGCAATAAAGACAAGAAGATTTTTTTACTTTGTTTAATTAAATAAAGTTACAAATGTAATAACCTAATAACGAGTGTGACCTCCTCTTGCCAAAATCACAGCTTGAATCCTTCTGGGCATGCTTTCCACGATGTTTTTAATGACGTTTTGAGGAATACGTTCCCACTCTTCTGCAATGACTCTTTTTAGCTCCCTGATGTTTTGTGGAGCATGTTGCACTGATCTTACCCGTCTCTTTAGAACATCCCAGACATGCTCAATTGGATTGAGGTCAGGACTTCGAGCTGGCCAATCTAAACGACGGATCCCAACTTCTTGCATGTACGCTTCCTTTAATTAAATTCATAAAAAACTACTGTCTAAACTCTATTCTTCAAAACATAAGAAAACATTGCGACTACAGGAAAAACCACTAATCTGTAGCATTTCAATCCTTCATTTTTCCTACTTGTTTGAGAATTAAGCTATTTTTCCTTCACCACCCGAATAATGAATACAATAAGAAATCAAAATACACGTACTCGCCTCTTTATCAAGTATTTTAATATAAAAATTACGATTCGAACCTTTAAACACGATTTTATCGAAACTACATTTTGTGCAGTTAGTTGGGTTTTGAAGTAAGGGCACGATATGTAAGTACCTTGTATTAGGGGGCGAGTCTATTGCCGTTATCTAGGTACTACTTGTCTCAGCTGCTTAAGCAAGTTAGGTGACAGAATTCTCAAATATTTCGTAGATTTTAGTATCGTAAATTATTTACTCTCAACCAGAGTACCTTTACAGAGAGAGCATAATTTGTTTCATCAGTAGCTGTCTCTGTAAATGTGCTGTGTCATCCACAAATTATACTATTCCATGATCATTCTATATAGAGGAAGGAAGATCGTTGATATCCACATGAAATAAAATAGGACCAAAAATGTAACCCTGTGGAACTCCCTTATATTATATTAACTTTTAGCCTTAAAAATATGTTAGTTATGTAATTCTACTGAACGATACAATATTTATGGGGTTCAGTTATTAATATTGAACATCTGCACCAGTTGTAAAACTGATTATCACATGAAAAATTGATTTGATAAATGTCAAGATTCTGTGTTATCTTTTATCTTAACTCCCGCGGTACGTGTTAGGGAATACCAAACCATTCAAGATTAAATTGTGAAAATTCTTGCCTATAAAAAGCAGTTTCATCTTACTCTTTGTAGTAATGTCTCAAGGCTTGACCATGGGAGTGTGGTCGGCGATAGTGTTGCTCTCAGTTTGTGCTTCAGTGCGCGCGTTATCTAGAATAGATCCTCTTGTGTCTACCAATAGAGGTCTTATAAGAGGACTCCAGTTTGGAGATGGGTACGCCAAATTCTTGGGTGTACCTTATGCGGTGGTAGATGAGAATAATCCATTTGGGGTGAGCTTTGTCTTTTTTTCCACTATAACTTTAATTATTATATACTAAGTATTCTCATTAAATTTCTTTCAAATTTTGGCCTTTCTAAAAATAAGGCCTCATAGAACTTTATTTCAAAATACTTGTGTCCAGTGCTGTGTTCAATGTGTTTTCATTTAGATTCTTAAAATTTAAATGAAACCTTATGGTCAAATACTGAGCCGTTCGAGCCACTATCTAGGACCTTTATCGTATAACACTTTAATTGCAAGGTATTTTATCAATGAATTTTACTTTACAGCCATCAGTACCATATAATGGTTTTGACGACATCTTTGAAGCTTACGAATCTAAAGCGTGCCCGCAGGTACACAGAGGCGTCCCCATGGGTACCATCGATTGCCTCACCCTGGACGTTTACGTGCCAAGTATCGCTGACTCCCAACACCGCTTGCCAGTGATGGTATGGATACATGGCGGGGCATTCATTGGTGGCAGTGCATTAGCACAAGCAGACGAACCAATCTCTTTGCTGAAGAATGACGTTATTGTTGTATCTATTAGCTACAGACTTGGCATTTACGGCTTTATGTGTTTAGATACACCTGAAGTGCCCGGCAACCAAGGGCTTAAAGACCAAACATTAGCGCTGAGATGGGTTCAAGAAAATATTGCAGCGTTCGGAGGCGATGTCAATAAAATTACTCTGTTTGGTGAAAGCGCCGGTGGCATGTCCGTAAATCTACATTTATTTTCCTTATATGAAAAGCTATTCAACCAAGTGATTATACAAAGTGGACCAGCTTTGAGTTACTGGATGATGGTGGAGTCTAATAATACAATACCTTTAACTCTAGCTCAAGAATTAGGATTTGAAACATCAGATATAAATGAAGCTCTGAGTTTTCTTTCTACGGTTAATCCTCATTTATTAGTTCAGATAGCTACTGACTTGAAAATGACTGGTGGTTCAAGCAGCGATCAACCACTTACCAAACCTTGCGTTGAGAAAGTATTTGATAGAGTTGAAAATTTCTTAACAGAACATCCTATGAATATTAGATCTACAAAGGCTAGTAGGATTCCAATAATCATTGGTCATACCGCAAAAGAATTTAATTTTCAAAATCAAGATGAAAAGTTTTTCGATTCATACGATCCGAAAACACTATTTGAAATGGGCTTTGATATGAATAATGATTTGGAAGGCGCTTTGAATTCAGTGGGACACTTTTACTTTGGCGATGAACAAATCAGTATAAATGTCTCGGAGCAGCTTGCGGAATTTGCAACTGATTTAATTTTTGGGCACTCAACAAAGCGGATGACCGAAAAACTGCTAGAAAGTGATGCCGAGAAGGTTTATCGCTTCGTTTTCTCATACCTTACAGCTAGTCATGGAGAGGAACTGAAATATTTATTTGATACAACCACTTTTGAGGATGAAGAGCAATTACTATTAAGGAGTCGTTTAACCACACTTTGGGCAAACTTTGCCAAATACGGGTGAGTAAGAATTCACAGGGACAATGTAATTTCATTGAAGGAATGTGCCTAGTTTCTAAGTACGGACGACCTCACAGTCGGGGTTGGGGTACGGTGGAGGGATTCCAAGATCGGGGTGGGTTTTTTCCATCAGGAATGTCTGAATAACATCCGAGAGTTTTGCATTTCTGCCCACTTGATACAAGGCTGGAAATATGGGTGTGTTTCGGGGAAATAAAAGAGTGGCATTTTGTTAATACGATAAGAAGTGATCTTGACCTTACTCAATATGTCGAGACCTATTTTATCGATCAATTATTCTTTATTGTTTTTTTTTTCTCATCAGAAACCCGACTCCGGCGCCTACAGAGCTCCTGCCATTCACGTGGACTCCAATAACGAAGACTGCTCACCCATACTTAGATATAAACTCGGAATTCACACTCCGCAGTAGACCTGACCATGCCAGGATGGCATTTTGGGACTTGTTCTACGACCTGTATGGAAAGTACCAAAAATGGTACATAAATCCAGAAGAAAGAAATGAACTTTAACTACAACAAATTTTATCATTATACTTTTGAATTTGTTCCTGTTTTTTATATTATGGCACTTCTTAAAAACCACAGTGCATCAGTACTTCAGTGGTAAAAAAATTAGCTTGTCAAAGTCTAAGTATTCTATGTGCAGTTAAGTTAGTACAAAAGATTTCATCATTCTCTTGCCGTTATCTCAATTCATTTGGTTTGGCGCAGCCTGTCTTCTTCTTCCATACTTTTCTGTTTCTGGTCATCTCATGAGACACCTTACCATAATTATTATTCTTAACACAGTTCATCCACCGTTTCTTTGGTCTTCCTCTACTCGTATACCCATCCACATTCATATTCAAAACCTTCCTCACGACATTTTCCTCATTCCTCCGCATCACATGCCCATACCACGACAACCGATTTTCACACAATTTTTCAGTCTCCTGTGCAATTTTTCAGACTTCCTTTTATGTACTCATTTCTTATTTTTAACCGACTTCTAAAAAAAGAAGGAGGTTCTCAATTCGGATGTTTGTTTTTTTTTATTTTTGCTCTGGCATAACTCCGTCACTTGCTAACCAATTTGAAAAATTCTTTTTTTGTTGGAAAGGGTATACTTTCTAAATGGTCCCATAATTTTTTTATCGAAATCGGAAACGCCGTTTTTGAAAAATCAACAAAACTCAAAAAAATACTACATTGTCCACATTATGACCCATGAAAATGTGAACCACTAAAAAGTGAAAAATAAAAACTTTTTAACAAAAAATAAAACCGACATCAAAAACAAAACACAAAAACGTCAAAAATAAATCAGTTTCTGAAGTCGGTGACAAAAAAATTTAACCAAATTTAAAAGTCACCGACTTCAGAAACTGATTTATTTTTGACTTTTTTGTTTTTTTTTTGAAGTCGGTTTTATTTTTTGTTAAAAAGTTTTTTATCCCTTCGCGTAACAGTTGGTACAAAATATAGTAAAAATAATTGTAGTGCAATGACATATAAGGAAATTATAATCTGAATATTTGTACGCCGATGACGGCAAGACATAGTGATCATATCTGTTAACATGACAATGACATCTGTACTCTTATTTACCTATGTATATACTACAAATAAAAATATTTGAATTTGACACATTCAGCCATAGTGACCATGCAAAGATTACTTCTATGATTATTTTTGTTTGTTTTCCTAATAATTCCACAAATATTCCGTTACATGATAAGTGAAATTATTTGCTATCAGCATGTAGTATAAAAACTCTATCCAAAACATTCCCACTACTAAAGAAGGTCGGATTAAAAGTCTCCAATTTTATTTCTCTATAGTAGATCTACCAGTCTACCTCGTTCTTTCCAAAAATACATAAAACTAAATACAAAAAGATATACGAGTAGCATGTTTAAACATGCTTAAAGGATCCGAGTACACATTAAGATTATTCCGGATTATATCGTCTCCGGGTTACACTTTTCAAGGGTGCTATTTTTCCTACCGAGCCACATTGTACCTGTCGTTTATAAAGAGCAGGTGTACGTTTATGGAATTATGGATAATCCCAACAACACCAGAGGCAGAACAGGCCAGGACTTTATTCAGGAGATTTGTCACTTTTTATGCGAGTTTTTTATTTATTTTGCAACCTATAATATGCTACACTGTACCGTTGGCGTTGCTACAATTTATTTTATCATTGGGACTAGTACAAACGCACAGCATTAAGTTAATAAGTAACTTTCTAAACAGGTAGCAATGTTTGATAGACATTCATGCACTGTGTTTAAGTCGACTTTTAAAATAAAACTACATCTTCCTACCGACACCCGTGACCTGTTAACATAATGCATTCGCGGTGGTCCAGTTAAAACGGCTTTTTTCACTCGCTTTTCACTGACCTGAAAGCGGTTACAGTATCTGTATTCAGTCGGCTTTATTCATGCTTGAGAGGTGACTATCATCAACGCGGATTTTCCGGATTTTTAAGCTCTGGTAAGGAGGGTTTTCGAAATATCATAACTACAGGTAATCTCAGAGTCAAGGCAGAGGTCCACCTACTTGTACACAAATGTATCGCCTGTAATGTTCAAGTTCCAAGTAATGGGGGCGAGTCTATTGCCGTCAACCGGCTACTACTTGTACTCCTTTTTCACGTGCTTAAGCAGGTTAGGCGACATAAACCTTATGCATTTAAAAGATTTTAGTCTCGTATAAAAGAAAAATATTGACTCTTGCCCTACTTGGTAGAGTACTACACCCCTTCATAAAGATTGTTATTTACATCGCCCGTAATTATCCGTGTAAAACTGTTTGGTGTCCAAGAATAACACTTTATAGGAAGATCGTTGATAACAGGAAATAAAATGGGACCAATGAACTAAGCCCTGCAGAACTCCACAAACTTTTAGCCTTGTAATTTTTTTTTTTGAGAGTAATTCTTCTGCACAACAGTACAATCTAATAATATGGAGTAGCTATGGTGTTTAAATAATAATAATAAACATCCGTTTCAGTTGCGAAACTGATTACCACATGCCGAATAGAATTGATAAAATATGATCTTCAAGATTCTGTGTTATCTTTTATCTTAACTCCCGCGGTACGTGTCAGGGAATACCAAGCCATTCAAGATTAGTTTAAAAAATTCTCGCATAACCTTTGTATATAAGAAGCAGTTTTATCGGCGACTCTCTAGTAATGTCTCAAGGCTTGACCATGGGAGTGTGGTCGGCGATAGTGTTGCTCTCAGTGTGTGCTTCAGCGCGAGGTTTGTCTAGAATAGATCCTCTTGTGTCTACCAATAGAGGTCTCATTAGAGGACTGCAGTTTGGAGATGGGTACGCCAAATTCTTGGGTGTACCGTATGCGGTGGTAGATGAGAATAATCCATTTGGGGTGAGCTTCGTTTTTTTTTCTGTTCTAATTATTATTATTATTGGTTGCGATATAAAATGTCTTCCAAATGTTGGTTTTACTAAAAACAAGGTCTCCCAGAACGTTAATCCCAATACTGTGTGCAGTACTCGTGCCTGTGTGTGTTCATTTAGATTAAAGAATCTAAATGAATCCTAATGCACAAATACTAAGCTGTTCGATCTAGGATCTTCCTCTATCTGTCTAATCTTAAAACTTCGAAATTGCAAGGCATTTTATCAACGAATTTTACTTTACAGTCATCAGTACCACATAATGGCTTTGACGACATCTTTGAAGCTTACGAATCAAAAGCGTGCCCTCACGTACACAGAGGCGTCCCCATGGGTACTATCGACTGCCTCACCCTGGACGTTTACGTGCCAAGTATTGCTGACTCCCGACACCGCTTGCCAGTGATGGTATGGATACACGGTGGCGCTTGGATTGAAGGAAGTGCATTAGGAGAAGCAAACGAACCAATCTCCTTGCTAAAGAATGATGTCATTGTTGTATCCATTAGCTACAGACTTGGTATTTACGGCTTCATGTGTTTAGATACACCTAAAGTGCCCGGCAACCAAGGGCTTAAAGACCAAACTTTAGCGCTGAGATGGATTCAAGAAAATATTGCAGCGTTCGGAGGCGATGTCAATAAAATTACTCTGTTTGGTGAAAGCGCCGGTGGAATGTCCGTAAATCTACATTTATTTTCCTTATATGAAAAGCTATTCAACCAAGTGATTATACAAAGTGGACCAGCTTTGAGTTACTGGATGATGGTGGAGTCTAATAATACGATACCTTTAACTCTTGCTCAAGAATTGGGATTCGTAACTTCAGATATAAACGAAGCAATGAGTTTTCTTTCTACGGTTGATGCCCAATTGTTAGTTCAAATAGCTTCCGACTTGAAAATTGCTAGTGCTGCGGGCAATGATCAACCTCTTGTCAAACCCTGCGTTGAGAAAATTTTTGAAGGAGTTGAAAACTTCATAACAGAACATCCCATGAATGTTAGATCTACAAAAGCTAGTAAGATCCCAATAATCATTGGTAATACCAGAAGAGAATTTGCTTTTCAATATGCTTACCAAGACGAAAAGTTTTTCGAATCATACGATCCGAAAACACTATTCGAATTGGGCTTTGAAATGGATAATGATTTAGAAGACGCTTTGAATGCAGTGACACACTTTTACCTTGGCGACGAAAAAATCAGTATAAATGTCTCAGAGCAGCTTGTGGAATTTGGAACTGATTTAATATTTGCCCACTCGACTAAGCGGATGGCCGAAAAGTTACTAGAAAGTGATCCCGAGAAGGTTTATCGCTTCGTTTTCTCATACGGTGAAGCTAGTCATGGCGATGAGCTTAAATATTTATTTGATTTGTTTTCGTGGGTGGATTTAACAGAGGAAGAGCAGCACGAGATTGATCAATCAATAGTAAAGAGTCGATTAACAACGCTTTGGACAAACTTTGCTAAATACGGGTGAGTAAAAATTCGTAAAATAATACAATTTCATTGAGGAACTTTGATCTGGCTCGTTTCTGAGTTTGCGGTCCTGGGTTCGTTTTTTAGATCGGTGTGAAATGGCATTTCCATTTCACACCGTTTTCTTTTCCATTAGAATTTTTTGTGTTGCGTTCCAAAGTTTGCGTTTCTGCCCTTTTGATGCATAGGCTCGCTCATTGTAATTGTGTGTGTGTTAATTGAGGATGATTGTGCTTGCGAATACAAGTTACGAATACTAATATGTTACCAAGCAGTAACTTTTAAAAGTAATTTTCTCCTACTGTATCGATTGTTATCTGTCGCTACAGATATAGCATTATCGAACTCATACTATTACGAAATAGGGCTTATCTCAATGGGTTTTATCTTTGAGTAGTTAGTTTCAACGAAATATAGGTATGAATTTTTGTTTCTGCCTTATGAGTGATTTCGATCTTTCTTTGTATTTAATTTAAAATAATGGTTCTTTTTTCTCTTTTTTATTAGAAACCCGACTCCTGCGCCTACAGAGCTCCTGCCATTCACGTGGACTCCAATAACGAAGACTGCTCACCCATACTTAGACATGGATGCGGAATTCACACTCCGAAGTAGACCTGACCATGCCAGGATGGCATTTTGGGACTTGTTCTACAACCTATATGGAAAGTACCAAAAATGGTACATAAATCAGGAAGATAGAAATGAAGTTTAATTGTACAAATAATAATATAATTAAAATTAAAAAAAAAAAAAACCGTTAATCTTGTTTCAGTTTTTTAATGTATGTTGGATTGTCGGTGCTTCTTAGAAATCACATAGTACAGTGCCGTCGTACGAGAGAAGGGCACATCTATCATTTTGGTGAAACTGAGATAATAGGGATTAAAGTTTTTACCATTATTTTGCTTCATAGTGTGGAAACCTAATTGCTTAAAAGAAAAAAAATACTGATGATATATGCGTGAAGGTTAGTACTATTATATTTTTTACTTTTTAGGTTTTATATATAAGTAATTATTAAATAAATTCAATTTATTCCTTTCAACTTAAAAAAATAAATATTGTAAAATACCACTTATTACAAAGAAAAGGCATAGTTAACCAAATGTGACCTTTCTTTTTAATATTTCAAGCAAATTGGTCACTGAGTCTAAAAGAAAGGGCACATTTTGTCTAATTGCGCCTTTTTAATGTAAATTATTAATAATAGTATAGTTTGTAATGTTTTCTATAAAAAAAAAACAAATAATCATGTGAAGAAAGTTTAATAAGTAATAGGAGCATACATTTTGGTTTAGAACCTTTATTAAGCTACTCTATTAGAGCTTATTCTAATTATTTATTGTTCGTTTACAGGAAATAGGATAAACCCGTAATTTATTTTTATTTTATTTTTTTATTTGTCTTGCCCTAAGAGCAGAGATGAGGTCGACGATGGAACGAGCTCACCCAGAAGAAGCCTATTTACTCGCGACAATAGATTGGGGTTATATGAACTCGGGAAAACCTACGCAGGTGGAACACACAGGTCGCACAGTGGAACTCCCGTTCCACTGTGTGGCTGTGCGCATGGCAAAATGATTAGCAAAGTGCTTTGTTAGAATGTGTGGAACATCGACAAGGTATGGGTGATAACTTGCAGTACGTCTAGTCTCCCGATGGAAAAAGGGAGATGGTGGAAGCTCCTGCGCACACTCTTCGAAGTACAGCCTGTGGAAGACCGACAGACATGCAACTTTGCGGCGGTGGGCCAGGCTATGTAGCTTGGCAAACAGCTTATCGTCGCCAATTAGCCTCCTGGCTCTGCGCTCTACAGAGTGAAGTGTGGCAAGTTGGTATTTGGCTGAGCCATCCCAAAGGTGACAGCAATACTCCATGCCAGACCGGACTTGAGCTTTATGTAATACTGAAAGCTGTCCAGGCTTGAAGTACCGCTTAATCTTATTTAGGATACCCAGCTTTTTTGCCGCAGTTTGAGCTTTCGACTCAATGTAGGCGCCGAAGTTCAGATTCCCGCTCAACTTCGTGCCAAGAAGCTCGAGACTGTCAGTAACTTGTACAGACGCACTCCGGAAAGTAGGGGCCAGATTGAACGGACTCCTTTTATCGGTGAATAGACACACTTGCGTTTTGGTGGCGTTGAAATCAACCAGATTCTCGTTACCCTACTTGGAGACAAGACTTAAGGCTGAATTCGTTCGCTCTACCATGGCCTCTCTCAATGAACGTACTTCATCACCGCCGGCTTTTGCGCTGGATGTATATAATAACTCTCCAGGACAGTGCTGTCATCTGCGTACCCAACAATGCCAGGAACAAGGAGGTCATTGATGTGCAGCAGGAAAAGTGTCGCGGACAGAACAAACCCCTGAGGAACTCAATAGCATCAATAGCCATAAAGATAAGCGAGCGAAGTGACTCTCACTTCGACGTCGCAGGCACAACTGGCGCGTTTCAATCAAACCCTGCCTTTTTTTCCTAACCCCTAATCCTAAATAATTTAAAGAAAAGGCACAATTGGTTATTTGTGCCTTACATACGTAAATTTATTGAGACATGCATGGATCATTAATTAAGTAGACAGGGCACATTTGGCATTTGAGCCTTTTCTTTATGTTATGTTGGTTCTTTATGGTTAGGTGTGCCTTTTCCATGTAGTTTTAAGTTAAAATCTGTATGAAGTAGTAGTCACATCTACGTATTTGTGCCTTTTGAATATAATGGTCAATAAATGTGCCTTTTCATTCTATAAAACATGAATATTATTGTAATTTGTGCCTTTTAAGCCTACTGTATCTCCGAATTCCTTGAAGATAAAATTCTACGAAAAATTGAGCAGATGCGCCTTTTTTTTCTGATTCCAAATATGTATATAACTCAATTTTGTTCAAAATGTTAGTTGTGCCCCTTTTTCTTACGACGGCATAAATTTATTTAGTACCTAACATAACCTGACCTCACTCCTCTTCTCACACCACTGGCTCTTTTCTTCTTTATACGTGGGATCAGATAGTTATGGGCACTGACTGCTCATCAGGAAACACTTTAGTGAAAAAAAACAGCAAAATCTGTCCTGAAACTCCTTACTAAGATAGTTAAGCCCAATCATGAGACTTACAGCTCATAACATGACGAGGTCACGCTGGCCGATACCACAGACCCAACATAACCGCGTGTCATTCATTGTCATAGTTGCAAAACGAAACTGATAGCCTTTTTTTTATTAAATTAAAGGTTGTCTTTTTCCAGCCAGGCATTTCTTTTTTTTTTGTGTTTACTTCATCCTTTTTGTTTATTCTTTCTACTACTTTCAATAGTATTTCATAATGTTATTGCTACGAGTATCAGGGTGTTACTGAAAGGTATAGGTATCCAAGAATCAAGATAATCCCTCTACCAAAAGAGGTTGGATTTAAAGACTGCAATTTGGTGATTAACTAGTACGTCAAACGTTTTATTATCAAATATAAACTCAAATGACTTTATACTACTTTATAGCATACTTTACAATGTGTGGATTCACTGGCAAAAGAAAAAGGGCAGACGAATAAGTTAGTAGGCGACCAAGTGGTGAGTCAATCGATATTGTATGAATTATTGCAAAGGTTTTGGCGTCTATTGACAAGTTTTAGGGGCTTCGCTCATTACGCGTCTATGACCATAACTGATTCTTGTATAATTGGCATCTATTTTGAAGTTGGGAGTGCTAAATAACAACACTAGAGTTATATGTTGTAATAAAATACAGGACGAGCTTATAGACATCAAACAAACCTCCTGGCTACTCAGACTCAGAAACTTCATATTCAGATGGAACCCAAAAACACTTTGCCCGAAGTAGTAATCGAACCTCGGACTTTAAGCAGGATTACGACCACTAGGCCAAAGAGGCAGACTCAATTAACTCATTCAATTTAAGTAACAGTTGAGGCGAAACACAAACTGAACACCGGAATATAATTATACTCTTGTTAGTAGAACAATACTCAAACAAACTTAACGTACTCAAACATTCCCAGCAGGCTCAAGTTTCACTAAGTTGAGTATCACTGAGTCACAAATCAGTGGCAACTGGCACAGCTGAAATGTGGCCTGTACACACTTGAATTGTGACTTCTACAGCGAAATTGTGTAGTGTGAGGTGTGTGTTGTAGGAGGAAGCGATTTGACGTATATTAAGAGTGTTTTTATTTATGAGAACTTCATTCCTTTATAGTATCAATCCTGTATAATCGACTCGGTGAGAGGGAGTGAGCTGTACCACAATTGTTGACAAGCATTAACTTAGTTTACAATGTTAGATTAGTGGTCTTTTTAATTCTAGGACACGTCGTTATGAGAACACAGTGACAAATAAATAAATTAGACAAAATGAAATGCTTGTAAGTTGGCGCGGATAAAACTATCACCAGTCTCATTGATATAAAAGCATTAAAAATACATAATTCAGAAATTTCTATTCGGGACAAATATAGTTATGGGGCCATCCATTAATCACGTGATGTTTTTTTTGGCATTTTTTGACCCCCCCTCCCCCTTGGTGATACGTGATGAGGTTTAAGACTACCCCTCCCCCCTCCCCCCTATATCACGTGTATTTCTTCTTTATTTATAAAAAAAATACTGGTATAAGTATCATCTAATTTTATTATAGAAAATTAAAGACTACTATAATAACGTTCAGAGGTAGACAGAAAGGTTGCAGTTTGTTTTTGACATTGAATCAAGGTCACACTACAAGCCGTTTTCGATTTTGTACGCGTTTGACTAAAAATAAATACATGTAAAGCCGCTTTTCGGTTGAGTATCGCGCGCTTGCCGAAAAAATAAGTACACGTGATATATTACTTTACCCCCCCTCCCCCCTTGTGATATTTCGTGATTTTTATGGACCCCCCCCCCCCTTTCGAGCCTCACATGATTAATGGACAGCCCCTATCATACATATATAACGTTACAACATGCCAGTATAATGCTCGAAGGGTTAACCTTTATACCAGATAATACATCCGCATTTCGCCAGTACAGTTATGTTTAAGTCCCATCTAGTAATAGGAGGCGAAACTGTAGCTATGAACCAGTGACCACAAGACTAACGAGGCAATCGGTCAGATTTATTTATCGCTTTTAAATCGCTTCTGCTTATAGTTGAGACCGCCGCCGCAAGTCAGACCGCAAGAAGTTGCATGCCGCCGCCGGTTAGCTGAACAAGCCGCAAATAAAACTACGATAACAAGGAACACTGGAGTTGTATCTCATGGAATTGTGGAAATGTCTCATATACTGTATTATTTTTAGGGCTAGAAATAATAACAGCCTCACGGATCGAGGTAAGGCAGCGCTTCACAAGGGCGGTCTGTTGATGGGTCCACCATCTATTACACACCGAGATTCCTCCGTGTCTTGCAAAACATGTTAAACCATTGATTTGGACTATCATTTATTGTAGATCTGCGACAGCGAGCAGCTGGGCGTTGAACGAAACTAGCCATGAAACGCCCCGCTGCGCTGTAAGAAACGCGTAGCTCCGAATTTGCGGCCTTACTAGGCAACCAGTCTTTGCAAGGGTTATCGTATTACACAGTACCTACTAACTGGGTTGTGGAGGTCTTATAGCCAGTCACTCCATATTCATCATCAGCCTATAATGATCCCACTGTTGGGACTCAGGCCTCCTCTCTAGGAGAAGGATGGGCTATAATCCACCACGCGGGCCCAGTGCGGGTTAATAGATGTCACATGTCTTCGAATTTTTGGTTCTTTAAGACATTTTTAAGGTTTTCTCACGATGTTTTCCTTCACATCACAAATCAATCTTTAAAATAATCACAATAATCTTAAAAATAAGAAAACTATCCTGAACATAGATTAAAACTTGCATATTTCAGAGCAGACCTTCACATGATTGCAGAAACTAATTTGGACGTTGTGGAACTAGGTTCTCAGTTGGAACGATCCTTCTTGGGATTTTTACGAGCCGACATTTATTTTCAAGAAGTACTTACGTTACCCAAGGCGCGGCGGGCGAATTAAAAATGCATTGAGCCGTTTACTTCCATTTCTCTCCGGAGAACTTACGGGTGATGATTTCGTTGAGAACAGTAGCGATTTATTTGTGAAAATTATTTTTGGAGGCACATTAAACTTTTATTTACATTGTATTAATAAAAGACAAGTTGATATTTATTTCAGTTCTAAATACATATTAAATTAATTAAAAACTATAAAATAAACTAAACTAACAATAAACTTTTATTTCAATTAAGTAGACCATTTCAGGCACTTTTGAATGTCAGAAAATAATAATAGTCCTTCTGGCTTTTTCAGGCACGGTGGCTAATCTTAGCGGAGATAAACCATCGGCGCGGGAGAAATTACCTATACTCCACAAGTACGGTATGTGCACAGGCACAGGAAAACTCTCTGTTCCTTTTCTCTCATAGTCCGATAGGATAAGAAGAAGAATATGTAGTTGCCCGTTCCAAAGCAAAGTAGATCACCCTATGAAGAAGAATGAGTAAGAAACTATACATGGACACTCTTTTAGATCAAAATTTTGTTACAAAATTTTGTTAACATCATTCATGTTGAGATTATATATAGTTCAGTTAAATTGTATTATTGCTAGGAAAGTTTTGGGTTAGTTCTGATTTTTTCATTCCATATGTGTTTTGGGGTGCTAAATCTGAATCTGAGGTTTGCGGACAAAATTTCGTGACGCAACATTAAAAAAAAACAGAAAAGACAGTTTTATTTTTGCTTTTTTGCTTAAAACTCGAAAACTATTAACTTTTGGTAAATGGTATGTTTACAGAAATTAAAGTACTTGAAATTCTCTACAAATACCAGTATTTAGTTTTTTTTTTTTCAGACGAATCGTTCGGTTTCTAGTGCGAGTTGAAAATTGTAAATTTTTAGCAGTTTATGCAAAACCCACTTTTTACATTTCAATATTAAATTTTTATGGATGCTGTCATTTGATAAATGTCACCTGGTTTTCCACACAAGTAATTAAAAAGAAAAAAGGCAAAAATTATGCAAATTCAGTAGGTATCAAAAAAAGGTAGAACTCGTAACAAAGGTAGGTAGTCGTATAGTGTGTATGTGTGTGTGCGGTGCCGAATGCCGATTGCCATCCAGTTTATAGTGCGCTAGTGTGCGCTACACGTACACACGTATACTACAACGTCTACAACAGTTTAGCACATTGTTTCCGATTGGAATGTAAAGCGGCTTTAACTGCTTTTTAACTAAGTTATTTTGCTTTTTTGCAATCTAGCTATAATATTTGAGTCAAAACGTGAATTATCCGTTTGACTCGGTCTTTATTTTAATTAACTTAAAAACCTTTCAATACAAATCTAAAAAGTGGGTTTTGCAGTCACACCGGTACAAATTGCCAATTTTCAACTTGCACTTGAGACCGAACGTTTCGTCTGTACAATAACCAAAATAGTGATATTTGTAGAGAACTTTAAGTACTTTAATTTCTGTAAACAGACCATTTACTAAAAGTTAACAGTTTTCGGGTTTTAAGCAAAAAACCGGAAAAAAGCAAAAAAAAAACCGGTTTCTTCTGGTTTTTTTAATGTTGCGTCACGAAATTTTGTCCGCAAACCTCAGATTCAGATTTAGCACCCCAAAACACATATGGAATGAAAAAATCAGAACTAACCCAAAACTTTCCTACTAGGATCACTTTACAGAACAAATTTCCTGAATTAATATGTGAGAACGAAAGACGTGCAAGTTAAGAACAACAACACACGTAAAACCACTTGTCTTGTGGTGATGGCGAAGCAGAACTTTATAATTTTATTCTAAAAAGAATTAAAGTTAGTTGAAAAAATACGAGTATATTTCCCTATGTTTCTACAGAGCACAAGAAGAAATGAGCGCAAAATTAAGTTAAGCTATCAATTACGTCAGCAAAAAAATAATTTCAAGCTTCGTTTGCTAAATACAACTTACATCTCAATTAGTAACAACCACGAGCTATATGGTGTACTAGCTGACGTCCCGCGGTTTCACCCGCGTAGATCCCGTTTCCGTGGGAATACAGGGATAAAAAGTAGCCTATGACACTCAGCAATAATGTAGCTTTCTATAGGTGAAAGAATTTTTAAAATCGGTTCAGTAGATCCCGAGATTACCCCTTACAATTTAACAAATATACAAACACACAAACTTTACCTATTTATAATATTAGTATAGAAAAAGTCCCATCACATAGGTTTCATTCAAGCATGCTGCCCACCAAATCAAATGACATCATCATCGGCCTAGCCTCTATGTTGGGGTCGGCTTCCAGTCTAAAAAGATGTCCGTATTTTACATGGAGCGACTGCCTATCTTACCTACACAACCTTTGCCTTTTTTTTTTTTTAGGGTTCCGTAGTCAACTAGGAACCCTTATAGTTTCACCATGTCTGTCTGTCTGTCTGTCTGTCTGTCTGTCTGTCCGTCTGTCCGTCCTCGCTTAATCTCTGTGACCGTTAGCACTAGAAAGCTGAAATTTGGTACCAATATGTGTATCAATCACGCCGACAAAGTGCTAAAATAAAAATTGGAAAAAAATGTTTTATTAGGGTAGCCCCCCTATATGTAAAGTGGGAAGTGATTTTTTTTTTTAATTTTAACCCTAACGTGTGATATATTGTTGGAAAGGTATTTAAAAATGAATAGGGGTTTACTAAAATCATTTTTTGATAATGTCAATAATTTCGGAAATAATCGCTCCAAAAGTAAAAAACAAAGCGTCCCCCCCCTCTAACTTTTGAACCATAAGTTTAGAAAATACGAAAAAAATCTGAAAAGTAGAACTTTATAAGGACTTTCTAGGAAAATTATTTTGAACTTGGATGGAAACAACAGATGGAAACTGCAGTTAACCAATATAATTTGGTCCCTGAATCGTATGAGCGCCTATACAATCCAGAGGTCAAGTTTCATTGGCCCGTATTTCAAACAAAAAAAGAATTATTACTACGGAACCCTACACTGAGCGTGGCCCGACACGCTCTTGGCCGGTTTTTAAGTTCTACTGTATCGTGGGTGCGTTTACAAACATTAAAACTTATATCACAAATAGCCCAGACCCAGAATAACTAAGAAGGCCATACAAATATTTGTTTCGTGCGGGGGATCGAACCCATGACACTCAGCGCAGCACTCAATCTCTAAGCCACCTCCAAAGTTTATGTCTATATAATATAGATATGTCTAGTGAAAAACTTTCCGAAATTACTGTTTACTGGCAATCCGATCAAAAAATTCATCATTCTGAGGTAATGACCTCAGAATCTTATGTAAACATCTAAAGTAGCCGAAGACTGCAGCGGCGGTCTGCAATCTTCAAGCGATATTGGCTATCTATCGACTAATGATCGGGACGGATACCGCGCCAGGAGGTTTGATAAGATTATTCCCTGTATAATGCAGTTTGAAGTGATATTCTAATCTTCTGAAACTGTAACAGGGATTTTGAATCTTGTGTTGTTGAAGGCTTTTATTTAACTTTCACTGTTTTTAAGCTATTGCATAGCTTCTATCGCGGGTCTTGAGCGTGGAGAGCGAATCCGGAAATTCCCTAACGAAAATATTCAAGATTCAGTATTCAACCAGGTTGCTATGGTTACGGAAAATAACAAGGTTGTCAACTGAGGTTGTCAAATTAAATAATTAATTATTTGCTGTTGATAAAAACCCGACTGAAAAAACCGAAAAGCAAAAAACAAGCACATTTTAAATCACACAAAACTTGGAAGCAGGCGGGGTCCATTCTATTTTCATTTCATAATTTAATATTCAAATGAACCCCGCCTGCTTCCAAGTTTTGTGTGATTTAAAATGTGCTTGTTTTTTGCTTTTCGGTTTTTTCAGTCGGGTTTTTTAGTTTTTTAACTACTTTTTTTATTTCCATCTTTTTAGTTCTTTTGTGTTTGTCCTTTCGTTGGTCGCGTAAAATACTTCGCAAATGATTTAACTTTTGTACTTGTTTATTGGATTTGACACTTTGAATTTCTTTTAAACATATAAGTATTATATATTTTTGTAATCTCCTTATAAAACCCTTCATTTTGATACCCTACTCGATGGTATAGAAAAAACTTTTTTTTTTCAACTTCCCGATTTTGCCCCCAAAATCCACATTTTTTCTTTATATTTTAATTTTAATATAGCCTATAACACTCGCGCCATCAAGACGAATCTAACGACGTATGTTTCATTCAAATCCCTTCATCCGTTTAGGAGTTATGAGGGAACAAAGAAACGGACATACATACATACATACATACATACACGTCAAACACATAACCCTCCTTTTGGGCTTCGCCGCAGTCGGGTAAAAAATGCTATGCAATAGCTTTACCGCGGCAGTCTCCGAGTGCCCCATTTAGTTTATCTTATGTATGAATGTGGAAGGGGCAAAAGAAGTATGTAAGGACACTCTCTTTCGCTCTGTCCAGAGCGGAAGAGAGATGATTTCCAATAAGAAAAAAAAACATCGTAGCAAGTGGTGTCCTGTGGTTTCTGCCTACCCCCATGGGAAAAGAGCGTGAATTTACATAATTATGTATGTTCTTATGTATGTAACTATGTAATTATCATGATCGTCGTCTTCAATCATCGTCGTATTGGTTTTTTCATCAGGAATTTGTCAGTAGCAACCGGAGTCTGGACTCGGCAATAGGCTAAGTATGGGTGTACTATGGACACCTCTGCCTAACCCTTCAGGGATTACAAGCGTGATGTTATGTAAACATATTATTATTATTAGTCTTATGTTACGATAGGACGTACTGAAACGCGACGCCAGTGATACAATCTGTCTCATTTTATCATGTCTTCAGAATCTCAAGCGATCAACTGATAGACTCATCTTCAGACTGACATTTATATGATTTTTTCACTATAAAAGCTGTATTTTCATTGAAAACCATGTTTGTGAATAGAAAAGTAATATTTTGGTTGCCTTTTTTTACAAGGTGTGAGAAAAATCGACTCGCCAAATGCAGAAAACCTCAAGGGGCGTAAATACAGGAACCTCTCTGGAAACTATAATATTTCTGAGCCGTTTGGGTTTGCAGCTCATAGCCTGTTGAAGAAAATTTATATATTCATACAACGCGGTATTGTGGCAATGCCAACTGTCTCTCGGGCACATTACCAGCTGACAGTCTTATGGAAAAGCATTTTGATGCCCTTTTATAATAATTTGTTGTTAGTTTATTATAAGCAGTTTTTAATTAATAATGTGTACAGTTAGTTTACTTCATAGGAATTAGCTTCAGTGTTTTTTATTAAATCGATCGACACAGCCTGCCATAGTCTAGAAGCAGTAGTAAGTTCACGATAAGCCTCTAAGCCTCTAAGCCCTGGTTTACTTACCCAAATACGCAGTCCAGGAATCATTTTGCACTTCAGCTACTCTGCAAGCCGACCGGCACTGCCGTCGTCGCCAATGTAAACTTACTAATTGAGTGTGATATTAGGTGTTACACTTTTTTAAGTCACGTAACACATTCTTACTAATTGTAAACAGAAATGTTTTCTTTTTTAGGGTTCCGTACCTCAAAAGGAAAAAACGGAACCCTTATAGGATCACTTTGTTGTCCGTCTGTCCGTCCGTCCGTCCGTCTGTCAAGACCCTTTTTCTCAGGAACGCGTGGAGGTATGAAGCTGAAATTTATATCAATTACTCAGGTCTACTGTCCCTTGAAGCTGTGAAAAAATCAAACTTCTAAGCCAACGCAATCAAAAGATACAGCCGTTTATGCCGCAAATTTTCGACACTTGCAAGGGAATCAAAACCTACAGGGTGCTTCCCGTGAACTCAGAATCTTGAAATTTGGTACGAAGCAACGTCTTATAGCATAGATAAAGGAAAAATTACGAAAACCATAAATTTTTAGTTACATCACAAAATATATTTTTTTTACGGAACCCTCGGTGCGCGAGTCCGACTCGCACTTGGCCGGTTTTTTTAGCAATGGGAAACCATCAAATGACTCCTTCCGCTCTAGGCGGAGCGGAATGGAGTGTCAGACTCTTACTGACTTTAACCCATCTGTGTTCCTTCTTAGCCCTTTGTGTTCTGGGGATATGGTACCTATCTCTTTAGAACAAACGGCAGCCTCGGGAATACACAAACACCTACAATTGAATTTCATTCACACATTTCGCTCGCAGTATCTATCAAAAACAAGCGAATCGGCCTTTTCAGTTCGATTCCAATTTTATTCCACAGTGAACGCGCCGGCGTAAAATCGATTTCGGCTTTTGTTTTGTCCGATTCGTTTTTTGTTTGTGGTGCATTCGTTTACACTGACCCAGTGTGTGGAAACTAAAAATAAACAAACTGACTTGTATTTTTGTTAATATTTACGTGAATTTGCATAACCATACACCTAATGACGAAATTACCAATGACTGTTAATGATCGTGAGCCTCCAAGGAAACGTAGTATTACGTGTGACGATGGGTTCAACGATACAGAAAACCAAGAAAACGTTCAAATTTTAACAACGAAAAAACCAAAGAGACAAGGAGACCCGAAAATTATTCTAGAAGACCAGAAGCACCCCATGAAACCTCCTTGCAGTAACTGTAAGAAGTCTTGTACTGAATGTTAGTGAGACAAAAAGAAAAAAAAATCATGAACATTTTTGGAGTATGGACCGACAAAGACGTCGAGATTTCTTATCTAGACAGGTGGAAAAGCAACTAAAACTGCTGGATGTAACTCCAGGAGACTTAATACAAATTAGTATGGACACTCAATGAGAAAAAGATGTGTAAAAAGTTTTTTCTCAGCACATTGGGTTACACTAATGACGAAGGAGCTCAAGCGGTTTTAAAAGCGAACTTGTTATCTGGAAATGATAATTCAAAAATAGGAGCTGCGCAAGACCCTCGACGTACATATTTTTTTAATAAGATAACTAAACTGTAAATTCAATTTATAAAATACCTATTGTTTACTGAACTTTCGATGCAAAACAAACGAAACTTTCTGAGATACACTGTTCAAACCAGTAAAAAAAAACCATGATTTAACAAGGCAATACACTGTAACTCTATAATACAGTGTATTACCCTAACAATATCTTCGTTCGCTTCTGATGACTATCGTGGCAATACAAGTTATCTATGTTAAATCATTGTTTTAACGGTAAAATATAGTTTTAATAACTAGGGCTGAATACCTTATAAAATAACCTTTTTATTGATATAAAACACTTAAAACTTTCTAAAGAAAACATGGTGGTAATCCTCTGAAAACAAAAAAAAACGTTTGTGCTCGTTTTCTCGAAATCTGTCTTTCGTAGATACAGTGTATTGGATACACAGGGTACACCTGTGATCCTCCAAGCATTAAGCAGAGTACAATTAAAATCAGTTTAACGTTATCACTGCTGTAACATAAAGGGAGTAAATAAAATTAACCATTCACACAGCCGTCAACCAAGCATTCTGTACGGGTCCCCTACGTTTCTTCGAAACACTTACATCAAACTAAGTAGGTACCCCTACGCAATTTTTTTTGCTGGGAAACGACTTTTTTTTTGGGTGCGGAAATCGCAGTTAAAACATTGTGCTTGTGGATGCTTTGAATAGTTAACTGGTCATGGGGATAATTTAAGGAAAGTTATAAATACCGGCACGGTTCTTGAGCGCTCGGCGGAAGAGTGGGGATCGCTGTGCGCATCGTACACTAATGACAAATAAAACACACACTCTTTTATTATTTACTAGTGACCCGCCCCGGCTTCGCACGGGTACAAAAAAGGTATTAAAACCTTCCTCTTGAATCACTCTATCTATTAAAAAAAACCGCATCAAAATCCGTTGCGTAGTTTTAAAGATTTAAGCATACAGACAAACAAACAAACAGACGCGACTTTGTTTTATACTATGTAAGGATTGGTCGTGAGGTAAGTGCAGCAGGAGTAAAGAACAAATCCCGAGTGACGGCTATGACGCGATGCGCTACGGGCCAATCACTGCACTTTCCCCGCCCCGCGTCTCACTTCATACCACCAAAGGGACCCAATAACTGACTTTTGCGTCAGCGCTCAAGAATCGTGCCGATGATAATATAACCTGAAAAAACTAGTAGGTACTTACAAAAACAGCTGTGAAAAATTTGAAAGTTTTACCCCTAATATCTCCGTAAAATGCTCACAGTGGTGGGGAGAACAAGTAAGGGCACTTAAGTAAGGGTTTGCGTTAAGGGTAACTTTTACACCCTTTATGTGCCGCCACTCCTTAAATGCATTTAGAGATTTTACATTTAATATCTTCGAAGTTTTCATCACTCCTGTAAACCCCGGAGGTCTAGCCAGAGGTGTACCTAATAGTACTCCCATCCATATTTCGCCAGATCTGTTTAAGTGCCATGTCATAGAAGACTGAGATCTAGGAATCGAACCTAAACCGTCAGAACTAAAGCACTGGCAACCACTAGACCAACGAGGCATTCAAGAAAATCAGTGAATGTTGACGGAAAACTGGAAAAATCATGATTTCATGAAACTATTCTTTTAAATGACATTATTGAAAAGGTTGCTGGACAAAATAAAATATCAAACATAGTACTTAACAAACACTTTATTTTAACAATAATTATTATCAAAATAACATAATTAACTATAACGACTGTCGGCGTGCTGTCTCTGATACAACTAACATTTAATATTTGAATGTCATAACATTTAAAAAAGCATTTTATTATCTGTCTCTTTCTTCCACACATGAAAAGTATACTTTGAATATACCTCTCTCACTCTGTAACCACACTTTTTAATATAAATCGCCAGACCAATATCGTAGCATGGAAGACTTTTTTCATAAATGTTGTGATATACAGCAATTATTTAAATCGCCAGATTCACTCTTCGCCTTTAGATTTTTACGGAAAATAATTTTGACAATACACATAGACAGGAATGTTTTAATTTCCTGTACTGCTCTACTAGGTGGCCTACCATGACGCCTTAAACCAGTATAATTTGGGTCAGAGTAGGAAAGAGATGTCACTACACGTCCTCTAATGTTACTGCTATATGAAAATAATCATTGTAACCCCCCAGACCTGACTAAGATATTGACTTTTTAGTATTTATTTATAAACCCCACAATTTAACGCTCTTTTCAAGTGTTTAACTGAACTCACTCTTGTAGTTCCATTTACTAGATACCTATTTGATTTTTCCAATAATACTTATTTTAACAGTTATGACATTCATCTTACTACGAAATAAAATACATTCACATTTATTTTCTATTTATAGTACAGCTAGAAAGATTGAAGTTAGTTTAGAGATAAATATGTCACAAAATAAACGCATATACGACGTTCTAATGCGCAGTCGGCTACTTAGCCGGTGTAAAAAAACATCCTGTATAGAACTTTCCATACAAGGTGTTTTCTTTATACCTACCAATTATTAAAAAAAAATGTTTGAAAAAACACATTTCTAAAGATGTTTGTAGATCTGACGCATTGGGTCCAGTAAAGCATAATAGGCCAGTAACTATATTTAGGAACTATAAATTACAAATTATACATTTATTAGGATTACAAAGGGTATCATATTGAAACTTCACTAAATATAATCATTATGAGCGTTAATTTTGTCCGTTTGCATCAAAATTCGATGAATCGTAGGTAATCCAATATGATGGTTTATTTTTCGAGCAAAAGAAAATATAATTATGATGACTACAGGTTATAGCTATGCTATGCTTATTACTTTTCATAACCAATAAGGTAGATTATCAAGTCGCTGTTTTAAAAAAATGTGAATTTTCAACCCATGTCTACAAATTGTGGTGCATTATCAGAAATTATAATCTGTTATAATGAAAACATAATCTCATTAAATAGCTCACTTTTTAACACAATATAATGATTGCTAAATATAATATGTTTCTCTACATAAACTTTTCATAATACTATGGCATATTTTATCTACATTTTTATCTTATCTTAGATACATCTTTCTTTGGGTATCATCATGATTTTTCATTACATTCTCTCAAATTAAAACAATTTATATAATATCAAACATTAGTAATAAATAAATTTAATGGCATCTTGTTTAACGAAATAATAAGCAGGTTAATTGTTAGTATATATTATAAAAAATCACTGCATTCATTCTGTATATTATGTTTCAAAGGAAAATAAGCAAGCAAATTACTCGACATAGATTTTAACTAGGTAGTGATTTTCTTTCGCTCTCTGCCATTCAAATGTGATTCCATACAATAAAATAATGTTTTTTTATAGAATTATACGTCCATAAAGGGCAACAAATAGGTATTCAAATGTGAATGCTATCCATATAAATATAAAATTTATTATATATTTTTTATAATTCTAATAAATCAACCTGTATAATTATAATATCTATTATAAATAATTTGTCGTATTTTTTCATATTTACCTAATGAATAAAATGTCATTTGTTTAAAACTTAATGCAAAACTTTTTTTTATTTATAGTTATTTCGGCAGGTATAGGTACTTATTGTCGATTTCTAAAAGAAATACTTTTTCTTGATTTCATATAAAAATCATTTTCATTCAGAAAGAAAAATGAATTCACTAGAAATTCCTAATAGAAAAACTGAATAACATTTATCTAGGTCAACGGGGCAGTCAAACAAAAAAGTTTTGTTATTAAAAAATAAATGATTATTGGTGTTTGAAATATTCGTTTGCGACATATTTTTCATAAAAATTAATTTAAAAGTTGAGAGGTTGTTATCGAAAACGAATATCAAAATGGAGAAGCGTTCTAACTTTTAATTAAATGGGTCTTAGCAGTAGATATATACGAGTATGTATATATATATTAGATAATGAACAGTCCGAGCATCAATAAGTATATACACTTCGCAACTTTCTAAAGTGATTTTCTCCTATTGAACTCAATTCAAAGTTTCTTACTAACTTAGTATCTTTGAGTCCATCTTATAATGAAATAAGACTAGTCTTTTCATTGAAATCGTTCTTTCACGAGGAAATGACTTGAGAATTTTGGAAAGTATATGTGCAGTTACGAACACTAAGATGACTCTTAGCAAAATTTAAAAGCGATTTTCTCTTTAAATAACATTTTTACTTTGAGTAAAGACCTAAAACTTAAAATGTTTATCAATATAGTAGGTGAAAATCACTTTGTATACAATATTGACTGCTCGTGACACTACGATAATAATTTTTATTCTTTCGATGAAACCAAGTATTACCATACCATACCATTACCATTTTTACATCCTTCAAATACGTTTGTACAAATAATTTGCTTAATTAAAAATGAAATAAATGAACTATCGCCATATAATATACACTATCAGTTCAATATAACTACAAAACATAATTCTTATATTACAATAGGTACGATAGAATCTGAGGAATCTAATCACGAACGACATTAAGATAGAAATATGAAATATTTTGTCGATAGTACTGTGCCAAAAGAGACAAAAAAAGAAGTAAAACATTCAAAATTAAATACCCAAAAAGATATATGTGAGATATATGTGTATATTATTTTAGTCACACATAACATAATAATATATGTGTATATTATTTTAGTCACATATAACATAATAATTATGTTATGTTTAACTCGCATGTAATAATGTAACAAAAAAATAATAATTGAACCTTGAGCGACCTAGGAATAAACGCAACACCGACAGAAAAAAAGGCAACTGTTAGCTTGCTTAGCTCTAGTACGGCCAGCTTGCCAGTCTATTCACGTGCAATGTGGTCAGAAATAATCCTACGGAAATAATCCTGGAACGAAAAATATCCGATACAACCCAAGCCCAAAAATTTTCAAAATCCGTTCAGCTGTTATTTAAAGGTTACAGATTTACTTCCACATTATAATATTAGAACGGATTGATTTATCGGTACAAAGCAAAATTAACATAAAAATCTTTGAGACGCCGTTTAATTTCTGCTTTTAATTGAGAACTGAAATTTCCCGTCTCTCTGTTTTAAATACTTACATTTAGATCAACTCTAATGAATATTCATTCCGGGTTTTCAAACGACCCGTAGTCAATAGGGTGTGATTAAAATAAAATTAAACTTTACTTCAAGACAAGTAGGTATCCAGTCAGAAGGTACTAAGAAAGTTTTTCGACGGCAATTCGTGGCGAAAATCGGAGCAATAAGAAACTTTGATTGAAAGTTCAACATTCAAGTTCATTTAAAACTTGATGAGCTGTAATTGGCTTGTGCTTGATTTAATCAAGATTTTTGAAGACATTTCGTTAAAATGATCGAAAGGGTCAATCATATTCTCGTTTGATCAAATGTTGCGAAGGACTAGAAAAGAAAAACTGAAAGGTCAGCCTACTTATAAACTAACTATGTCAGTGTCATGTTCGTATCTGACCTTTAAAACCCAATTACTGAAGTCACAAGATACTCCTTGGTAAGAATAGTAGCCAGATTTTCGGGGTACTTACTACCTATAACGAGTGTCAAAGATCTGAAGAAGAACAAGAACAAACAGCCTAGACCAACGGTTACACGTGCTTAAAAAATATAAAAAGGTCTAGTTATTTAAAAAACGGTCACCCATTCACCGACTGGCCTCTGTAAGTGTTGCTTAACTTTTAAGATGGACACTTGCGGCCACAAGCTCCTCAACTTAGTTATAAAAAAACGAGTCACCTATCCAAGGACTGGCATCGGTAGACGTTGCTTAACTTTGAAGAATGACCTCTGCGGCCGTAAGACCACTGACTCAGTGATTCAATAAACCAATAATGTAACGTTTTACAAAAAATACTTTTTGAATATTATAACACATAGCAACAAGCAACTACAGGCACAGTACTATCCACAGTCCAATATTAGACCTTGACTATCGAATATTCATGTAGAATGACTAGTATCGATTTTAAATATAGGTTAGCTTAAGACATTATTCTTCGCAATAGTTTTGTTCTAGGAAATTGGGAATTTTGAGACTTAGAAAGAATTTATATCATATAATATTAATTATGGGTCCATATTGGCTCACCTAAAGTTTTTTACCCGAAATTGTTCTTCCTAACGATTTGTAATCCGAATGATCACTCCTCCTAAAATTTTTCATCCTAAAGTTTGAATTCCTACTATTTGTAATGCTACTGGCGATGTTCCTAACACTCATGTTTCCGAAAATTTTAATTCATAATATCGTTAATGTAAACATATTTCAACTCCTACTGTTTTTTATCATAACGTTTTTATCCCTAAACATAATTACCATAATATTTTCACTCATACAACTGTTTAGAATGATTAAAGGTCGTTTCACTGATTTTTGTCTTGAAATGAAATAAATGAATGAAATTCAGGTCAGAGTGTCGTCTTGGGGGCACTATGAAAAAAATACTTAGAAAAATGTCGCGACCAATTTCCAGGTAGCGCTCGCCGGCCGCTGCCGCGGCACCGCTCGCTTCGCTCGCTCGGCTCGCGCGTAGTTGGTCACAGTTCTAACCTAACCTAACCTATGGATATCTTTGCATAGTATATAAGGTCCCATTAAAATAGGTGGACAAATTTTAACACAGCGTTTAGTAAGCCTAACTAAAGACACCTTAACAAAAAAAAAACACTTTTTAGAGTGATTTTATTTTGACTTAAAATAATAAATTGCCGGCACTCTAGAACAAACTCATCCTATAAAAGTAGGTATTTTAATGTCTTTTTCTTATATATTTTTTTACTATTGTCCTTATTTTAGCGGTCTAAATGATTTCTAAAATTTTGTCCACCTATTTTAATGGGACCTTTTATAATACTGATTATTATGTTTAAAAAGTAATTTAAACAAAAAAGATATGACTTTGAATAATAGTGTAAAAGATGGTTATGTTGAGAAAATATAGGAAAACAAATAATAGTGTAATAGATGTTTATTGCTACTGAGATTATGAAGTTGAATGCTTAGGAATTAAAACATTAGAGACAGAGACTTTAGGAATTGCGATCGTTAGGATGAAAAATGTTAGGAAGAACATTTTCGGATTTCCAATTATCGGAGTTGAAATTTTAGGTGAACTTTGGCGCACCCGTTCCAATATTAATTATACACGGTGTAATGGATTTCGTGACCCGGGGGACTACCATGAAGTCTTAGATCAGTATTGATTTCCACCATCTCTTTTTCACACTTGAGTGAAATTAAAACAATAGTATGGTAACCTCTCTAAACTTCAACTGAGAATTCAGTAGTACTTTATTCTACATTCTCCCGCGAAAATAATGATAAATGTATTTTTATATTAGTTAAATTATATATTGACCAAGAAGTAATAGCATAATGGTTAATATGTAAATAATTAACTGACAGGTGTCTGATGTTTAAAAAAGTACCTGTATAATTCCGCTGGAAAAGATAGAAAAATATTAGCACTGAATTTTTGATAAAAGTTTATATTATATTAATGACCCATCATACACCGTGTATAAATTTAATAATTTAGCAGGTAAGGTAAAATTTTAGTTACGTTTTTAGGTACTCATAAAGAATCTAAAACTTTAAAATATGTAGGGTCATAAAATGATGTCCACACAAAAGCAATATTTAAATAGGACGAAATAGCTACAAGCATAAATATTTTACGAAACGACCAGTGAAAATTTTTAGAAAATCTACTGAAAGCGTAGAAAATATTCTACTATAAAATAAATTCGAAAATAACAATATTGGTCCGAAGTCAGGCAGAAATTCTAATATAGAGATAGATAAACAAAGATATAGATTAGAGATAGTCGTGAAATAGTAAAGCGTAAGATTCTTCGACTCGATATAGTTTTCTTATATCGATAGTGATACATTTAAAATCTACTGCGGTGTGCTGTTTTAATGAATCATTATCATTATTTACCTAGCCTTTTCCTAACCGTCTTGGGGTTGACTTTCACTCTAACCAAATGCAGCGCTTTACATAGAGCAATTGCATAATTCACCTCCACAACCCAGGTACTAAGTAAGGAGTATTTGGTCAAATGGTCCCACTTAAACTGGACCGGCGGGATCTTTCAATCAAATGGCGTTTTAAATTGGTCGATGGGCCGTGGGTCCAGTTTACGAAAGACGCAAGACTGGTTGACAGATTTTCAGGATTTTGACTACTCGTAACAACTGTCAAAAATGTTCAAAATATGACAGCGGGACCAACGTATGAAATGGGTATAAAATACTAAGACTATTTTCTTTGATGGTACAATAATGCCTATGTAGATACGTAATGATAATACCTACCTCTTACTTGAAAGATCTACTTTATGAAGATTTAAGTTTAGTGAAAATCTCATGTTTGTAATGAAAGGTTCGAGATTTTTAATATATTACGGTTGAATGGTGATTTCAAATGCTTCACTCAAGATCATTTTTGTTTTATTCCTCTTTCAAATGACACCGACAAAGTTACAGATGCATGAACGTTCTTTATGTATAGACATTACACTTTAAGAGAAATATAAAACTGAACGAATAGCTAATCATCTGATATCGTCTTAATAATTTTATGTTTTTTAGATTTTTGGAATATTTTTGTATCAAATCGATATAAGATTTTAAAATACTCAGCGAAGGAGTAAAAGCTCAGAAGCAAGAAGTGTCGCTAAAACAATAATCAAGGGATTAAAAAAAAAAAACGAATGAGTTTATTCTAGATACACATAATATCTAAATATAGCGATAATGTCTTTTAACACAAGCCATCTAAAAATAAATATCAATGCTTAAAGTTATGGCAGTTTTTAAAACTATTCGATTTCAATCGTGATTTTGCTGTTTTGCATTTATTTTGTTAATAACCATTATTATTGATTTCAGATGTAATTTATTCCTTTACTTTGTAGCATGTTACTAAACGATTATAAAATTGATTTCTGAATTGGGGGCTTACCATGACGTATTAAAGTAGGATGGTTTTAATCTTATTCTAGTGTGGAAAAGTGATAGAGCTATATTTTTTCCACTCGAGCATGAGATAAAAACAACCCTGCTTTAAGAAGTGGGCATTAGGTTTTTTTTCATGCAGTCACTATTTTGTACCACCCAGTATTTGTCAAAGCAATTCTTCAATTTCATTCAGCCAATTCTTTCGGCAAATGCCGATCCAATACATTTATTTTATTTCACCAATGCACCGTGCAAGCGTTTTAGCTTTGCCAACTTTCTAGTAATATATTTCTCTAAAGCTTTATCTAATGCTAAATAAATCTGAGTTTATCATATTATTTACATAATATTCTCTAAAGTACTACGGTATTATCGTTTTATGTTCATCTTTACTGTGATTAAAGTGGCTTTTTGACTTAAAATTTGAAGTTTAGTAAGAATATCTAGTGCTACATTTTTTCTCTCTAAACGGTCATAATACATAGTAGAAATCTTCAACGGTTTTAACTGAGACTTTCAAATGCTTCATAAATGTTCTAGAAGCCAAAACTCTTCCCGCACTGAGCTCTCGTGGTGGATAACAGTCCACTTCTGCTCAAAGAGAGGAGGCCTGTGTCCCAGCTGTGGGAACATTGTAGGTCGATTATGTGGATATTCACGATAACATTTAAAAACAATCTAAATAAACCTTGAGCTTCGTTTATCGAAGTAGTCGGAAATTGTTCAAAACAATTTCAATCAAACCATTTATTAGCATAAGTATTTTATTAGACAAACCTCATTTTGCGGTTAGTTTGTAAATGAGTTCTGTCTTTTTGCGATGATTGAAAACTAAAATGTTTAATTGCGGATTTTACTTCAAAATCATCACAAACTATAACATCGAATCTTATAGCAGTAATACTTTATTGTCACTTCGGTGTGAGTAAAAGATGCAGATAAAGATGACTACCTTCATCTTTTCCCACATTGAAGTCAGATTAAAATTTAAAGCGAGGTGATGGTCGGCCCCTAGATAGACAAACTGCGTTATTCATACACATTAATATATTTTGACTATGTTGAATATTTTGATGTTCAATAATGCGGTCTATGATTGTTTTAACAGTGACTTGACTCGTTTAGAGCCCAACTTTAATCACAGTAAAGCCAAACATTTTGAACACTGCGATTCAACTCAATTAACTCCTATAGTAATCATGTGAGTTTGCAAGTATTTACACCAACAAAACATTTTCTAGCGGCAACACACTAAACACACAAATAATTAAGTCTATTTCTAACATAATTATTTACATACTCAAATTGGCTTTTATTCAATAATTCATCACTTCGTTTGTTAATTGCGATATGATTGGAACATTCAAAACGTTTTGTCATCACCTAATAAATGTTTATCGCAAATGTTGTCGCTAAAATTCTTAAAGGAATGACACATGGGCGTTGCTGAAAAGTTGCGACCACGCAATACTAACAGTTCAAAGCGCTAAGTGCCACACGAGCAACCCAGCGCACGTGCGGTGTTACAACGCAGTGACGCTTCTACTACGTCGCAGAATGCTTTAAAAACACTTTAGAGTTTACAAAAAATACAGCATTGAGCTGCTTTGCCTATCCATTGTCGCACTTCATCATTCCTCTTGGTTCGTCTCTTTGCCCCATTGACCAACACGCGTTTTTCGTCGAGTCTTTTCTCAGGCGTCGCAACGTGCTGACAACTCATCGTGTGGCATCACCCTAACGTCAAAATATTCTAATACCGTTAATTGCGATATAAAGTCTAAATGAACCCGTGTATACAAAATCTTGGCTCACATTATTAAAATATCATCGTCACATCAAATTAACTGCGTTAATCATGTCAGGCGGTAATTAAAATTGATAATCTTGTAACATGATGTTTTTATAGACATTTTATACACAGGCTGGCCCGTTTAGGTGCTGATGTTAGTAGCGGTGATATTGATTTTCGAAAATCTCTCGCCAATGGCTTTTCGAAATACCTTTATCATCGATCAGCGATATTATGTTTTGTTGAATTATAGTTTATCAGAAAAACTTAGACGTAGATTAAACTTAAACGTAGATTTTGATCGTCAAAGATATTTCGAGATCTGCAATGACAAAAAAGACAGGAAGTATGAAAAAAGCTTAAGCTTAGCAGTAATTTAAGTCTTGTGGACAGGAGACTGAAAAAGTGAACAAAATAATGTTTTCAATTGAGCTTAGGATTAGCGCCAAAGAAACATGAGGGTATTACGAAAAGCTCTTCGCAAGAGGCTTGGGAAAAAAAAATCCTCTGTGAACGGGACCAGCCTGTATATTATATTTATATAAAACGTGCACACATTGGCAAAGAACGATGTCGTCGTCAGATTTTAATTTTAGTGTTTTTAATGATTTATTTTTAGCAATATACTTTTCAATACGTTTAGATTTGGATAATCGGATGGCCTTTGAGATCCAAAAGCTGTCTGACATAAAATTCCTAGCCGACAAATGCAGATTTTGACACATCCCCTGCAAATAATACAATACCTGTATGATGACGAACAGAATTCGTTTTTTTTTTGTTAAATCTATTCATATTCTTATCTTCTATACATACCACAGCCTCAAAGGCTAATTTAAATGATTATTATCAGGTGATCCGCCGTGACCTTTTATAGCAGTAGATTTTGATCTTACTTAAGTGTGAGAAAGAGCTGGAGTTACACGGCCTGTATAGCTGCGTCTCTTTCCCACACTGAAGTGACATTAATTTGATTAATACTGCTTTGAGAGATGATGTTATGGACCCAGATTATTATAAGAGGATCGAAAGAGAAAGTTCTAGAAGGAAGAAAGAGTACAATCGACGTCTAGACTGTACATTTGAGCACATAGATCATAGAGCGAGTTCAGATGCAGCTGATTATGAGAAGGTAGAGGATGAAATTATAATTGATTTATAAGTAGATAATCATATTTAGCAGCTCACAAGTGCCCCGCACGGGAGAAACGGCGATGAGAGATAAAAAATAATCGAAAAAAAAAACAAAGTTTAACAAAAAATAATCGTATAACAGGATATTTTAAAGATTTAATATAATGCTAATAAAATATTCTGATGCAAACAAGCAATATTTGAAGTAAAATAATTCCACTTTGAAATTCCTACTGTTTGCTACTTTTCACATTTCGTTGTTCCGTTGCATTGAATGAAAACCCCTCATCATCAGCCGCCAACACGCCCTTCTGAACACGGTACACATTTAGACTATCCTTATCACAATTATTATTCACTGCAAACTTCGTATTGTCATTTACAACTTTCTCACTTTAAATTTTTCGCACTAGAACTACATCGAGCAAGAATGTCATAACCAACAATACAAAATTTGAAGTTCTAAAATTTCGCATACCACAAGCACGTGTCAACCATTACAAATTGAACCTTAAGTATACTGACATAAAAGTTAAAAGACACGCGCTCGTTATTCATAGACACTATGTTACCAGAATTTGGACATTCAGAAGCCTGGAATGACGTCATAAGCCTCTAAACTGGACATGGTCAGGTAGATCAGCCATAGAGAGAAGAAGAACATGGAGGTGACGATTTTGATCCTCTTGGGTCCTCCGAGCTCTCCACCAATGCTCTTCCGTCTGCGGAGGACCAGGACTAGGACAGCTACGCAGGCTTCGGAACAGTACATTGTGACGCTGAAGGCTAGGCTGTGAAAGACAATGATCATGATAATGCGAATACTTGACAGGGGTTTAACAGTTATACTCATGTTGGATAAGCTACAACGTCGACTAACCCATGATTTGGCAAAATTGCGCCAAAATCAATGAACGTTGGATTCATTTTTTGGGTCTGATTGTGCCGAACCGACTCAAACATTCTGTATCTCTGAAGTTCTACGACGAACGCGCGTAAACGTCGCAAGTTCCAATGATTTCTAATACGAAAACAAAGTTTTTTGGGCTAAACACATAGACATTTGTCGAGTAAAACTAAGTAAATTTTAGTATCATCACCATATTATCAGCCCAAAACCACCCACTGCTGGGTAAAGGCCTCACCTTTTGTCTGCCACACCTCCCGGTTCTGTGCAGTCCTCATCCAGGTGTTTCACGCGACTTTGATTCTTCAGTGTAAAGTTAACATTTCCTATTTAAAAATACTTACTTCCCAGGATCGATATAGAATATTTCGCCCCTATACCAGTGGACAATGGCGGCCAGAGTCCAGGCCACTCCGATGCCAAGGAACACGTTCACAGCATTCGACCCTGTGACGTTTCCCACGGAGGCGTCTGCATACTTATCTTGACATGCTGCTACTTTGCTTGCGAACGTGTCTGGGAAGAAGAAAACATGTTAGAAGATACGGAAAATGCATAGTATCAAGTATGATCGACCTATAATTTTCATTTTGGAGTATCGAGTGCATCAAGTTTAGTCGACCTATAATGTTCCCTCTGCCACCCTGGTCGATGTTTAGGGAGGCGCTTGCCTAGGTTGGTCCGTAGATGGATGACTCCCGATTATATACAGGGTTTCTTCCATTAAGTCGTTGATTCGGTTTAAAGACATTTATTTCTCAAAGAACATTTAC
Organism: Diarsia mendica; assembly: GCA_949316265.1. Lineage (NCBI taxonomy): Eukaryota > Metazoa > Arthropoda > Insecta > Lepidoptera > Noctuidae > Diarsia > Diarsia mendica. The sequence goes on from OX438906.1 coordinate 19,328,239, forward strand.
ATTTCCAGCTGCTATTTATATATCTTTGTCAGATGTTACAAATACTTTCACTGTAGGTGACAAAAGTCTATAATTAGATCCGGTTACTGGCTATTAAGGCTTGCCTCTTGTTTACATGGAGCTTTAAAATAAGGTACAGAACTATGTTTCCGGGAAAGCCAATAGAGTGTGATGCAGTGTCGTTTTTTTCCGATAACCTTATAATTTGGCTTAAGAAACGAATTATTGCATAAAAATAAGAGCTGTTCATGATGTTTACGAAAATTAAAAACATTTTTTATGTTACAAACTAGAAACTTGATGCGGGTGAAGTCGCGAGCAAAACCCAGTCATAGATAAACCGACAAGCAGAAGAAAACAAAACACATTCGTTCTCCCTGATTGTATTATTTACTGTCAACCTCTTTCAGATTCTCGTAATGGACATTATTCCAGAGAGTACCTAATGAAAATGGACTCTAAGCGCAAGAAGAAGCCGTCATTAATTATATGAGCTCATAAATAATTTTGGTTGGTTCATAATATCGCCGGTACTATGCTTGAGGAACCTGGCAACGCTGCCAAAACTAGTTGGTGGAGGAACTTCGAAGAACAGTGATTACTTTAGCTTGGCTATATATGCCTGTAATATTCGAAGGATTAGGCAGAGATGTACGTAATAGTACACCCATATTTAGCCAGTTATATTTAAGTCCCCTGTATTATGAGTCGAGCCAGATTCTGACTTGGTGACAATGGGACCACCTCGGGACCACCTTTCAAACACAAAAATAATTTTGGAAATTGGTCCACAATTGACGGAGATATGCGCGGACATAATTATTATTATATTATAAAAATTCAATAAGCCTTTGTCTAATCTAGGAATAGAACCCGAGACCTCATGCTGAGCAGAAGTAGTTTATTTAAAACCATGGACTTGAACTTTCAATGTTTCTGTAACAAGAAAAATCCCGTCTCTAGTGAAAAAATTAATAAAGTAATGACAGGAATAGCTGGTGAATTTCGTTTCCTAGACATTTTTACCCGACTACGGCGAAGCCTAAAAGAAGGGTTATTTATTATTTCCTCTTGCCAAAAATGATCTCTAACTAGACTTATTTTTTCTAGGCCAAAGTGAAAGATTTTAGAAAATTATCTCGCTTTCTCAGAGAAACTTTGAAAGCCAACAATATTAAATCACGGGGCTGTCTTCAAAAAGAAGCTTACTAACAAAAACCTCAAAGATTTTCTCGAGCTCTTTTTCTTTAGGTGGCTGTCTCACTGTCAGCGATTAGCAAGTAGAGTTACTAAAAACGCAGTTTTATTTGTCACAGTTTGTAAAAATTCACTTGCCCCGTACCTCCTTGGTCGACTAGGTATTGAAATTTTGTATTGAACTGCTAGTATTTTTTTCGTGATTAAGATGCGATAACATGTGCCACAAATAAAGTGGTTCAGTTTCGTGGTCTGCTCTACACTCTCTTAATAGGACCACACCTTCTCATCGTATCTTATTTTCTTACTAAGTACTATTATAATGGGCTGTGGGTTGTTCGAAAGAGATACCGCGGCCTCGACACAAAGGGATAAGAAGGAACATGGGTGGTTTTTAGTCAGTAGAAGTCTGACACTTCCAACCGCTCTGCCCAGAGCGGGAGAAGTCGTTTGATGATTTCCCAACTTAGAAAAAATAAATACAACCTGGTTTAACACATTAGAAACTTTTTAGCTCGGTGGTACTATCACATGAGCAGTTACCGAACTAGCCAGCAAGGAGTTAACTTAGAGTTAGTTAAAGTTAAGAAGTAAGCTAGCACTTTATATGTGTCTTGTAATCTTTTTAAGCTCCTTTTGTATGTTACTCGAGCGAGGAATCGCCTCGTGGACGGTGGGGCAAGCACCTTAAGCTGTTTGGTTCAGCAGCTAAGCGGTCCTCGCTAAGAACATGGGTATTGAGTACTGCTCGAAGCTGGATCCTAATCTTAGATAACATGAAAAGATGATTTCTCGAAGCGGATTTATAAAATTGAGTTGTTTTAAGATATTGAACAGAGAAGATAAGATTGTTTGGTTGTTCTGATCATGTTTTTATTTTGTAGGTACGGTCAGCCATCTGTGACTGACCGTACCAGCAACATTTCGGAATTTTAATTTATTTATTTACAGGACTCCAGCTAATATTTTAAATGTTTCAGAAGATTATTCTTTAAATGGTTAGTAACGAACGAGTTGTATCTATCCCTAGTAGCATTTTTTGTTGGGCCACATACATTTTTGTTGGCATTTAGTTGGGCCACATACCTCTGTATGTGGCCCAACTAAATGCCAACAAATGCCAACAAAAATGCTACTAGGGATAACAGTTAATTTTTTTTACTTTGAATAGTAAACCATCATTTTTTACAACCAGAATTCGCAAACTGCTCCGTAAAGTACGATCAAATTATCTTGGCAGGTCTGCGCATAGGCTCTGCGAACTTTTACGCATGCAAACTTGTGAAGAAAACTGTTGCTGCTAGATAAACCAATACCTATACGATCAGAAAATATCTAATTTAAACAGTGAGAAATACAAATAAAATAAATATCATAACACTTTTATACATTAGTTGTAACAAAATAACTTGCACGAAGTTCGGACCTGCCAAGATAATTTGATTGCACTGTACAAGCATAACTTTTTCGGGTATTTCCAAATTCCAGGGTCAGCCTCATCCACACTGTCGTCTGCCCCCCTTGCCGCTGGCCGAACAAAATTGTTTTACCCGGTCTTCACGCTACAGTTTTACTCCAACCAATGATCCATAAAATTTCAATCTGGAACATAAGTGCAGACTCTACTCACCAGGTATGCTAGTTCCCAACGCAACAAACACTATAGCTGTTACAGAGTCTTTGATGCCCAGCGTGCAGCCGAAGTGGGAAGCCACGTCTCCAATGATGGCTGTCACCAAGCCGATGCAAATGATGGACACGACGAAGCAAACGTAGCCACCGCCTATGTCTGTGGAACAAAATATCAAGAATAAGCTTCATCATCATGAGGTTATAGCAGTCCATTGCTGGATCTAGGCCTCTTTTATCGCACGCCACTCATCTCAATTCTCAGCAACTCTCATCCAGTTGCTGCCAGAAACCCTGAATACCCCCGAAGATCGTCGATACACCGACCCTGAGCTTAGTTAGAATCAGCATAACATAAGCCAATAATTTTTACACCGCTGTGACACAGGCAACCACCACGCGAGCCCACTGCGGATTGGTAGATGTCACATGTCTTAATTTTTTTGGTTCTAGGACATGCCGGTTTCCTCACGAAGTCACGACGTTTTCCTTCATAATATTATCAGAGCAGTGGTGATGAAATATTACACATAATTACAAAAAGGTAATGCTTCAGCCTGGGTTTGTTTCCACGACTTATTGCTAGTGAGTAGGGGCTATCCACAGACCTCTAATGGGCTGTCATTGATCAAAATTAATTTACTAAAATTCTGTATAACTTACCCGTTGGTGGAATCAACGCAAACACGATCTTCCAGAAGAGGGTGACGACGTGAAGCACGTAGTCGAAGCACGAAGGTGGCTCGTCAGGGTCATCAGAACCTAAGAGTATAGAAAACTGATAAAAAACAGTTTAGATTGACTATTCAAAGAGACTAAAGCAGTTCTCACACGACACCGTTGGGCGTACAGATAAATTAACATAAAATAGTATCAAGTTCGCCGAAGAGTTTGGCAGAGGTAATAATAATACACCCACTTTTCACCATTTATGTTTAAGTCACATGGGGCTGAGTCTATTGCCATCATTGCCATTAATGGGGCATAAATCCAGACTCCATGGCTGCTACTGAGAAATTGTTTATGGAAAAACCCAAAAAACCACCACCACTAAATTACCACTTTTTGTAACTCTTAAATATATTTTAGTACCTAGTAGTTTACTTATAAGCACTAATTATAACTTTGTATGTGAAGCAACACTGTGCCTAAATGTACACCTTATTGTATTATCTTTTTTCTTAAATAAATTATTCTTATTCTTATTCTTAACTCTTTTTGCCCGACTTGGAAATCGAATCCTGAGTACCCTCATGCCAAGCAGTTGTGCTTGCGATCACTAGATCAACGAGACGGTCATAATATACGTGCCTAGTAGTTGCATTCGGATATAATCCGGTGTCTGGTAATGACATAGAAATATTTATTAAATCTATGGGTAATGACTTACCCGAGCTCGCAGTCAGTGCTTCCGAAAACTGTTCTTTCCACGAGGACGTGCCTATTATAATTGATGCGTTTGCTCTTTGTACAAGTTTGTCTACTGTGTTCTGAAACAAAATAGTACAAATATACAGGTTGTAAGTATGTTTATTGGGACGAGCCCGTCACACGACTCAAAAAACTCTAAATATACTAAATAACTCTGTATGACTGTTAAGGGTGGATGTACATTTGGGTCCTTCGACCCGGATTATATTTGATAGTAAGATCGTAACGGTAACACCTGAAAGCGAGACTCAACAGTGGCTACCAAAAACGCCGAGACAATGAAACTCGACGAAGTCCCAGAGAAACAATTTAACAAATGCTGTAAGCATTTACATTTGATTCACATTCTGCAGATTTCTATCGCGCGAGTAAAGGTAGTTTCACACCGGGTGAGGCGTGGAGTGCATGGGATTGACGAGGACAATTCAATGTCTTGCTATGTATATAATATTTAAAAAAATATATAAAATTGGGACAAACTCGCCACACTATTCCCAAGCCTCTGCAACTCCTAAAAGCCAGAATCAACGGTGGCGATTAGCAGACAATGAAGCTAAAGAAATGAATGAGAAAAAAATAGCGGAGAAGTAGGAAAAAAAAACTTCTACTTTTCTTCATATCAGCAGCTTACAGAGAAAAACAACCGACGAAACAAAGGGACGTATACAACTAGGTCCCATGTAAAAGGTAGCGAGCCTATTGCTATCAATTGGGCACAAATCCAGACTTCGTGTCTATTAATGTCAAATTCCAGCCACTGCCACTTTGTAAAGGCCTGGGAAACGAACCAAGTGAGGTACACTAATCTGCATAGTCTTCATGTGTATATTATACCAAGATTATGTTTGTACCTTGAACATATTGTAAACCCAAACGATTTTAAAAGAGTGTCCATGAAGTTTCTTGCCATTCTTCTCATGAGAATTGGCAACTACAGTACACTCACGAGTTATTATGCCTTGTGACTGGGACTGTTACGTAGCTTAGTTTATTTAGCTTCAGTAGTTCAGTAGTTTACTGCCGCACTCGGAGAGCTTCAGTGGTTGCTTGGACCGTCGCTTGGTAAGGGTTTTTGGCAGTTTTGTCATACAAAACTATGTCAGGCCTTTGCTGGGTGGCGACTTGAACAATCGGTGGATATCTCTGAGTGCCGCAGTTAGTTTAATTCGACTATTCAAAAGTGCCTGTTACTGGCCTACTTGAAATAAATGTTTTTGACTTTTAATTTTTATTTGGAACGGTTCAGTCGCCCTTGCCAGTACTAGTACACAGTTCTTCGTAATTAACTTACTTTAAACTCCTTGCTCTCCTTAATCCTGAGTTGAGCTCTGGTGATCTCTCCAGCTCTTGGGAGTCCCATCATAGCGACGACAGCCTCTTCTTCTGGCAGGGTTGCCAGATGATTAGCTTCATTCCCAGGATTTACAGGGTTGTCATCATCTGCGACAAACAGTATAATATTAGGGATCTGGAAAAGAAGATATCTCACTTCACTGGAACACATCTGGCTCACTTCTCTTCTTCACTTCTGGCTTTTCTCTAAGCTGCACATTTAAAATTATGCCGGGATATTTTGAATGTGGACTGAGGAGAATGGAAGAAGAACACGTGTTGCGCCGACCCCAAATAGGATAGGACAAGGGCAGGAAGATGATGATGTTGGATGTGGACAGTAATGAAGAAAGAAAGAAAGAAAAAATATTGGGACATAGAGTGATTTCAAAGGAGAATGTATAGGACTCAATAACAAAACAGTGTAGTCTGGGGACTGGCTGAATCATAATATCAAACTTACCCGGTTAAAATCTATGCCTTTATTGCGTAACACACTAACAATAACAATTCGAGATATTTTAAAGATTCCTAATTCATTGCTGTATGTGTAGAATAAAAATATTTGCTTAGGAAGGTACAGACACCTGCAAAATTGCATGGACAATTCAGAACTAAAATCGTGTAAAGCGAGAAATAACACCTGTTGTAGTCGATAACAAGTTTACGTTAGGTGGTCCACCTAACGTAAACTTGTTATCGACTACAACAAACGTTCACAGGAAAATACACACTGAAGGGCAATTTTGCAGGTGACTGTACATAGCGCAATGTGTATCGTAGAATTGTCAAATAAAGGACATTCCGATTTCAGTGTGTTACACAATTTAGCTGTTGGTTGACATACGCCAATCAAAATGGCAATTATACTTGATTTGGCTGTGATTAATAATCTAGCATTAATATTGAACATGTCTTCATTTTTATGAGTTTCTGGTTTCGTGGTCTCCGATTGAAATAAATGAATTCCATTAACTGTAAATTTAAATTGAAAAATATCAATCGTACTGTCTTCTTAGCCTTTAAATATTTTTATGAGTGTTTTATAGTCTATATTGTGCTAGAAATAGTTTGAGTAGAAATTATTCACACAGATTTGATTTGTATAAAACCTTTTTCTTCTGCTAGTAGTAAGTACTCTCTTAAAGTCATCGGCGTCATTATTTTGAAACTTTAGTCAAAACCCTCATCCCAAAATAACGACTAGTGATTCGCCTCTAAAAACAATATTAGTATACGACTATAGCCTTACCTACCTAGCTGTCACAAAGTATTGTTCGAATTATCAAAGACCGTCAGTTTATACTTATCATACCGCCAACTTCGTTACTGAAAAATTCCGTTCGTTTACACCCTGGATAAGAACAGAAGCAAAGCGGATGGACGCAAGACTTATTTTGCAAATGAAATGGTCCAGTATCCATATATCAATCTGGTTTATCCTCCTAATTGCGAAACGGATAGTGGCCTTAATTTCCGCAATAGAACATGGAAACAATAGCCCGCCATGACCATTTATCACTGGCTATTAGAAAGTGGCTTTACTAAGGATGCTACTCACTAATTCGGATTCTCGACTTGTGAGTTTTTGTCGAACAACAAAGACTCAAAGCAATATAAGTACACATAAGTAATCGAGTTTTATGTGACTCCTGCCGACCGGCAAACTAAGCAAGCTCAGCACTTTCGGAAAGCTCAGCGTGATGCATAAACCTGACCCAACATGATTGTTTACATCAATTCGATTTTGTTACCCTGCTTCACCAATTTTTAGCGATTTGATCTTTTGTGTATCATCCCTGACAGCCATAAAATATGATTATACCGATCAGTATCCAGGATAGTGTGTAGTTTATTGCTTCGGGTTAACTTTATTTTTGTAAACACTGGCGAAAGTGCCGATCCCAAGAAGTCGATTACGTCGTCCTTGGATCGTTGAACATAGCATAAATATAATATTAAGTACTAAACATTAGCCGCCTTATTACAAAAGGTAGTTAAACCTGGTTTAACTTAGACTTGGTTTATCTCGCATGCTGTCACTTTCTTTTAAATATTATTGAAGTGAGATGTCATGCGAGATAAACCAAGTCTAAGGTAAACCAGGTTTAACTACGTTTTGTAATAAGGCGGTTAAAGTTCCTATACTAAAAGTTTAATAAAAACAAAATAATTTAACTTAACCGTTTATATGTAAAGTCATCTCGTTCAGGGTAATAGCTTCGGGGCAGTTCTTTTTATATACAAGGGTAGGACGTGATCTGTTTAATCTATGCAACGTTCATTCTATATTGTCGTCACTGACTAGAATTTTAAATAAGACGTGCATGAGTTGGGTCTTGTGCTATGTTCTGGGAAATTTTATATGTTGGGAAGAGGGCTCATGAATCGATGAATAGCAAGCAATAGATTCATCTTGCTTGTAATACAACTTATTATAAAGGTTAGCGGGTGATGAGGATTGATCATCATTATCTGGCCCTTATTCCAATTAATTTGGGGTCGGCGAAGCATTTTTTTTTCTTTCATGCTTCTCTATTTATTATCAGTATACACAAAAAATATCATCAAAATTAACCAAGAGTGCAACTTGTATTATTAAACACGAAACTTATTTCTCGTTCTATAAGAGATAGAGTTATACTGATTAGATATAAATATCAAATAAAATTCAAGCTTCAAGATTGTATACAGAACTCATAACTGCTACAAGTGGAGTTATATCACTTTTCACTAAAGGAACAGAATTCTCGTCTCATCAGACACCTCCTTTCTTGCCAAATCATTCTTTACACAGTCCTTCCATCATTTTTTTGGTCTTCTATCATCAGAATTCATACTCAAAACTTTCATCACAAGATTTTCCCCCTTATCGCGACAAACTCCTTTTACTTTTAAAAATGAGGGTCATAAAACAATATTCATTCATTTTGGTGTACAATAAAGTATATTTTTTCTATCTACTTCAATACATATAAAACGTATTTTCACCCGAAAATACGTGTATAACCTACGGGACTTGAATTTTGTAGAACTGACAGGCGTCCGTGTAGGAATCATAGCCGATTGCGTATTCCGTTGACTCCACGAACGAAGCCGTAGAATAGTGAGTAGGTAGATCGGTACTCCCGTCAGATTTAGTTTGTATTCTAATAACAAAAAAAAAAAGAGTTCATTAATGCTTCAGTTGGGTTTAGTGCCTTCGAGCCTTCTTTTAAGCATTTAGTGCCTGTAAAAACTGGTTACCGGTGCCGATCTACCAGTGCTTATCGTTACCGTTTCGACAACCTCTACATAAAGCAAGCTGGTGTGAGCAGAACCTGGCTGGCAGTATGACAACAGTTACTATTGCTTTCCCTTGCAAGTTAAGCAGCAAATGGCAGCGCTTATCGGAGCAAATTGGAACTTGTCGGTGCAGTTCTGCGCTGGTTACCTGCTCGTACCGGTTCCGATAAACGCAGATTGGCGCCAGTAGCCAGCTTTCTACGTGAATACACACTTAGGAGACTGCTCTTCATAATATACCTAGCATTAATTTACTCGTATAGGTACTAACACGCTCACACACAAGAATTACAAGTAAATGCATGTAAAGCCAAGTCTGAAGCCCACAGGTGGCATAAAAAGTCTAGCACAAGGTTAGACACAAACCCCATGTTATAGAAAGAAATATGGTTAAAGTTTAAAAAATATCCCGTATCTCTACCTATTTAAAGTTCAAATTTAAATGAAATCGTAATGAAGTCACGTCTAAGCTGTAACTCTTTATGTACGAAATACAGTAACAATGTAAAGACGATTAAATTGTTATTTATGTAATCAACCCTTTGACGATCCAATGAAAATGTAATTTATTTTGATTACAAAGTGAATTACTCAATTCACTTGTTTTTTAATTGCTAACGTAAAGTAGATTTACGCTGTCTCAGTCGGTTTGGCTTATGAATATAATTTAATATCGAAGAGAGGAAAAGTCGTTGGGGTCGACTTCAGTTGGGTGGTCATCCAGTACATATCAAAAGCACGTAATGTCAATGGCTATCGTTTTGTCGACCGAATGTATCCAGTCTTTCTGATGGGTATCGTATTACCCAGTAATAACTGTATAAAACCTTAAGTATGAATCAACCTACCCACTAACCTTTTAAGGTTAAGGTTACAGGCAGACAGAGTTACTTTCGAATTTATATTATAAGTAGGTATGGCTGTTTATGTGATTTTTTTTTGGGACGGAGAAAATTTTATTTCGTTTTGTTTAATAGCAATAATTAAAAAAAAATCATCATAAGATATTTTATGAAATCAGACGTTACTTTGCGGAAATGCAAGGCAAAAAAATTAGTCATAATTCAGCGCACATGGATGCAGGATGCTGAAAACGTATTTCATCCCTCCATGGAGTATCCTCAAGAGATGGTGAATCGATATGTCGAGTACTTTTTAGCATGTGAATATTTTTAGGGCGATACGGAATCCTATAATCAAGCCTGAATCTTTTTCGCCGAATTACCACCACATATTTTAATAAAACCACGTTTTTTCTTTTACTCAGACCGACAGATACTAAACGATTCTATTGGACTCCACCATTGCCCACTTTATTACCACATTATTAATACGAACAAAATTCCCGGCAAAACTTAGCCAGCAATAAAAGTATTATAAGCCGGATCATATCTGCCAGTTAGATTAACACGTCCCGATCCGACCCGTTTTACTGAGCCCGTAATTTCACGCTCTGTGGCATCGTGTATTTGCTCTGCTCTCGATCTACTAACACAAATTTAACCGGTTCAAATACCCTGTTTCTGACAATTTTTGGTAGCTAACTGAATCGGGTATCACGGTGCTTGCGTATGCCAAAAATATCGCGAAAAACATCCAGCGTATGACATATCAAATTATGATATGTCACACGGTACAGTTTGCAAAACTCTTTTTTTTCTAAATTGCCTCTCGACAGGGGTGGGGACGCTTTTCCCATTGTCCTCTAATATGGGATATAAATTGTGTAGGCCGTTTTTTCAGTCAGTACTGAACCCTATAATAAATTATGAAATAGTTGTTTTTTGTAATATATTTGTAACAGGTATGTAGGTACCTCGTTTGTGTCTTAATCAATGTCTGGACTTTTAAAAAGACAGTTATCTCTGAGTTTGTTTCGGCTGTTTGTTTTCACAGCAGTCAGGTACGAAATACCGAACCCCATCTTGTTTAAAAATATAGAAGGATGTAACGTGTGTTTTTTTTTAAACAATTTACGAAAATAAATACAATTTATTATTAATTTACAATTAAATTACCTACTGGTAAAAGCTAAGGCACTGCGACGGAGATCTGGGATAAAGTTACGGAAGTTGTGCTCGCCTGGTAAGATTTGCAACGTTCGATTCAGCACGGAAAGTTCAAAACTTAACAACAAGTAGGATGTCGCTTACATTATTTCAGAAATATAAAATGTTCTTTTTTAATAAACCAGAAACTCACGTAAAAGAAATTAATGATATAAGTCCTAATCATTATGTCAAAATCTAGTAATGCTTTTTTTGCTAAATTTAATAAACAAACTTGGGAAAATGCTGCAGTAGTGCTGAAAATATGCTAAATGCGTTATTTTTTTCTAGAAAAATATGCATTTTTAACAAAAATTGTTATCTACCGCAGTATGCGAAGCCGTGTAACATATATAGAGCACTAGTATATCATTTACATTCAATACGAAACCACCCACAAAAAATAAACCAGCAATAAGTAAAAAAACATCTATTTAAAATATTTTTATCTTGCTCAAACTTATAGTCTTAACATTTTATTACACGCCAGACCATACTAATTAATGCCATTAAAAAATATATATATATTACTAACATTAAAATTAAACTGCTTAGTGGAACTCCGTAGACATGACAAATCTTTGTCGAAACATAATATTGCACAAAATAAACTGAATTTACTAAACTATTTTTGCAATATCACAAAAATCTTTTTTCTATTGCATCGGATTTCCAAAGCAGTCACGCCTGCGGTATTTCAAATTCACGCTGTATTTTGCTACGCATCTAATCTACCTGTCTACCATTGGTTGCATGACTAAATATAACAAACCATATAATCTTACTTGTGCACACATAGATACAGTTCCGACGACAGAAAGCAGAGAGAAGAAGAAAGAAGAATATAAAATAAATATTACAATAGTTAGATGTAGGTTTTTTTGTGGTAATAAAGTGCATTAGAGGGAGACTAGCACGAACTCACGAAGTAAGCAATAGTCACGTTAAACGATCTGTGCCATATTCCACTAGTGGTAAATGACAATATTATAGATCTCTCATCAGCTCCTTTGAAGGAACAAAAGTCAAACGGTGGATGAGAGCATATAAATTCGAAGAATTTTTGAACTTAATTTACAAAAACTATTCTACATTATTTGGCTAGTTCAGATATCAAGGAACAATCTTATAATTAGCTAGCTTTTGCCAGCGGCTTCGCCCGCGTGAAAATGACGATTTTCCATACAAACTTTCCGGTTAAATTCCGAAAAATCCTTCCTTATTCCTTGTCTACATTATAAAGGGAACCTCTGTGCAAAATTTCAGCTTTCTAGGTCCAAGGGTTTGGGCTGGGCGTTGATGAGTCAGTCAGTCAGTCAGTCAGGACTTCTCCTTTTATTTATATAGATAGATAAAAAGTAATACCTAATTGAAACAACTGACCGGGTTGGCTATTCAAAACATTCTTTCGATTTTAGGTAAGTGACGTTTACGGGGCGAGTTCGTGCTGGAAGTGCTGGAAACTGTGCGTCTAAAATGGCATGAATGATCACAGATACAGTTACTATTATGATCTTATAATATTATGACCATTAGGCCATTTGACGAATTTTAACGCAATTCATATTATGATCCAATTATTTTATGATCTGCTAAAGTAGCTATTTTAGACCATTAAAGAGTAGGGTTGAAGGTATCAGAGAAGAGATTGAAAGTAAGGGTAGGATAGAAAGACAAGTGCTCTCTTGATTACCTGTTATTATTGTAAAAAGTGGTGCAAGACTAGAAAAGAGGCTGTTTTAGTTTTCAGGCAAAAAAACTTGCTAAAGTTCTATAATCAGTTGCTAATAAGTGAGTGTCTAACACTTGTATCTATAGTAAAGTTAAAGTAATTACTCGAGTTTAAGTAATTACTTAGGCAAACATTTTTAGGCAATGGACAAGAATATCAACAAAGTGAGAACCGTCAAAGAAAGCAGAGCTAAAAATTCTAACTTTTGACAGTTCTAACTTTGAGCAATTTCAGAACTATATAGGTAACTATAAGTCATTACTTTACTCAAGTAATCACTTTGACTTATTTATAGATAACTAGATACGCAGTTAATGTGTTGCACGTTGGTATTTCAATTCTCGATGCTGAACCGAGGGTTGAAAATAAAAAAAAACGCTTATGTTTAGATAATACCTGTATTTAGGAACAATCTAGAGTAAGTGCAAACAGGCATAAGTCGTTGATTGATAACATAATAATATCGAGTTAAGGCCACTCCATTTATTTTTCTCTAATTCAGAGGAACAAAACATATAGTAATATCTCGCCTTTAATGACCATCAGGGTCAGGCAGAGGTGTCCCTATGACAGGGATGGCGAACCAATGGCACGCGTGCCATTGATGGCACGTTGCAGAATATTTTAGGCACGCCACCGAATTTTTAACCATATTTTCAACTATGCCTACGAGTCATTATTTTCAGAGATGTAACATAACATTAGATTAGAAACCGTTTGGTAGCAAAGAAAGAGCTTTTAGTAAAAAATATTTATTTAATTATCTGCCAATATAGACTAAGCAATATTATTTGACGGCACGTGTAAGTTCTCAATAAACATTTCTTTATAAAAAATGGCACGTTGATCCCTAAAGGTTCGCCATCCCTGCCCTATGACAAACTGTTTTGACCCATGTTATAGGGCGCGAGCCTATTGCCATAAACCGTGCTCTCGTCTAGACTCAGGGTAACTACTGAGAAATTTCTGATTCAAAAAGCCCAATTTCACCTGACAGAGGTTCGAGTAAATCAGTAAGTAAAGGCAGTATTAATACTTAACAGTAGCGTCCATAAGAAGTTAAGTGAAATATGTAAGAGTTCTTGTCTCTCAAAAATGAGGAAGTTATAAAACACGGAAAACTTAATACAGTGCCATTTTTTTCCGATTAATTTACGACATGCCACGCCAGAGTGAATCCAATTATTATAAAAAGAGAAGTAAAGATAGAGCTATCCGAAGCTGAATACATCACGGGGGACTCTCGCCCTAAATTGTGGCAATCAAATTATCCTAAATACCGACACGGTTGCATTCAAGCCTCTATCTTGGTAGTTACATAAAAATATTTGCTTTATCTTCTCTTCTCTATGCATAAATTTCTCGTGTCACAGTGTTAGTTACCATTCTCCACGGAAACAGCTTGACCGATTTTAATAAAATTTTATGTGTATATTCAGTACGTATGAGAATAGGTCATAAAGTACTTTTCACCTTCCTAACCCCAACCAAAGGTTGGGTAGGTAGAAAAAGGTGCAATGCAACGCATGCAGGGCACAGCTAGTTTCACATAAAAAGACTTTTGTTTGTTAGATTTAATTTTTTTGCCACCGACTTCAGAAACTGATTTTTCTTCTAAAGTTTATTTTTCACTTTTTTGTGTTTTTTGTCAGTTTTATTTTTTGTTAAAAAGTTTTTATTTTTCTCTTTTTAGTGGTTCACATGTTCATGAGTCATATTGTGAACGGCGTAGTTATTTTTTTTGAGTTTTATTGATTTTTCAAAAACCACTTGTCCGATTTCGATAAAAATGTGATAATTATGGGACCATTTGGGAAGTATACTCTTTCCAACAAAAAAAGAATTTTTCAAATCGGTTAGCCTCCTTCTTTTTTTAGAAGTCGGTTAAAAGATACATAGACTGCCTCGTTGGTGTGTTCACCATAAGCGCAACTGCTGAGCATGAGAACGTGGTTTTGATTCCCGTCGGGCAACTTATCTCAGTAGATAAGAACCGTGGAGTGTAGATTTTAGTCCGGTTCATAGAAATAGCCTGTCCTTTTTTAACATAGGGCACATAGGGTTAATAATAGGGGTTGGGGTAATAGGGTTTATTAGGTACACTTCTCTGCCCAACCCTATGCGTATTACATACAGGCGTGGTTTTATTTTACACTAGCTTTTGCCAGCGGCTTCGCCCGCGTGAAAAATACCGACTTTCCATACAAACTTTCATCCCCTATTTTAACTCCCTTAGGGGTTGAATTTCGAAAAATGCTTCCTTATTCCTTGTCTACATTATAAAGGGAACCTCTGTGCAAAATTTTAGCTTTCTAGGTCCAAGGGTTTGGGCTGATGGGCGTTGATGAGTTAGTCAGTCAGTCAGTCAGGACTTCTCTTTTTAACCGACTTCCCAAAAGGAGGAGGTTCTCAATTCGATTGGTATGTTTTTTTTTTTCTATGTATGTACACCGATTACGCTGCGATTTATGATCCGATTTATAGTGATTATTTTTTAGTTTGTTGCGGAATAGTTGCCATTTGTTATTTAAATAGATATTTATCTCGTAGCTCTTAGATTCGAATGAAGATGTCCCCATATTCACATACAACATTTCCATTTAACATACTCGTAGTTTCCGTATTCAAGTCAGAAATATTTTATTACCTCCTGTTTCAATATTTATGACAGAGTACCAGCCCCATCAATATCACAGCGAAATAGTAATCTTATTTAGTCTTCCAAGCAACCTTTATAACCCTTAGGGAAACTAGAGTTTCCAAGCAGGTATCGATAATGTAATCACTG
Source organism: Diarsia mendica (assembly GCA_949316265.1). Classification (NCBI taxonomy): domain Eukaryota; kingdom Metazoa; phylum Arthropoda; class Insecta; order Lepidoptera; family Noctuidae; genus Diarsia; species Diarsia mendica. The sequence continues at coordinate 19,343,681 of OX438906.1, forward strand.
TAGCGGATGAGGCAACATCTAAGGGCTTTTGCTCACGGTGACTTTTTACAGCGATACGGTCGCATGATACTTGAAAGCTCGAAACGGTACTTGAAAAGATCGCTTTATCGGGTAAGATCGTCCATATCCCGTCAAAAAAAAAAAAACGATAAAATATTTAAAATCAGAAATATTTGATTTTATGAACTTGTTTGTAATGTTTGATGTTACTTGAACGGTGTTGAACAATAAAATTGTTGCACAATAACTTCAGTCCAACATACAATTCGCAAGTTGGAACTGATGATCACGTTTGAGTTTTTATTATAATCTAGAATATTTAAGGCTTTTAACATTAACACTTTAATTTTTTTGCGCCATTTATTATACAGCTAAACCATTTTCAAATATTGCATCCAACAACCATCATTATCGGTTTATCTAAAATAATCTAAATAAATACTGCTAAAACAAAAACAAAACTGTTTAGTATATTTTAGTGTATTTTAAAATATTACTATTTACCTATGAATGAAAAATAAATTGAAGTAACATACATAAATATGCACAATAAAAGAAATGGAGTGGCCTTATCTAAAACTGTAGTTCTTTACTTATTTTTGTAACTGTAAGAATTTAAATGGTATCGTTTAATTAAATCCACTACTGGATATAATGACTATTTAGCATTCTAGGTATTTCTACAAGAGAACAGCTAGTAATTACAAAAATAAGGACGAAAATGACTTCACAATCTTTGAACACGATGTCTTGAAATTGAAAAGTCTCGTGTAGCTGTAGATTCAAAGGCAAAACTACGAACATAATATCCTGTTTCGTAGCCCTTTTAAGGAAAAAGTGGCTTTAAAAAAACAAACATAACACAAAATAGCGCCTGTTACCCACGAAAGGTTAGGCAGGGATCTACCTAATAGTATACCCACATTTCACCAGATGTCTAATCCCCATGTAATAGGGCGAGCCTATTGCCATCCACCGGGCATAAATAAAAACTCCGAGGCTGCAGTGAGAAATTCCTAATGGATAAATCTTTGCCGACCCAGGAATCGACCCAAAGACCTTATGCTCGGCAGTCACGTTAGCAATTGCTAGACCAACGAGGCAGCTTATATTTCCGCCTTTTGAATTAATTAATTCTTTATAATCATCATAAAACATAACCTACAAATGACAAAAGTAACTGACGATCAAAAGTAAACTAATGTTCCGTCAAGTGAAACAAAATGTCTGCCTGATATATTCAGAGGTGATGGTTTGCCTAACAAATTTGAGCCTGGTTTCTTTATTTCCTCATAGCTCTGAAATGTACTGAATAAATGTTTTTAGTGGAGACTAAAGGCGGATTACTTGTGTTTTCTTGTTTCTGTATATTTTTTACTAGCTTTTGCCAGCGGCTTCGCCCGCGTGAAAATGTCGATTTTCCATACAAATTTCATCACCTATTTAACACCCTTAGGGGTTGAATTTCGAAAAATCCTTCCTTATTCCTTGTCTACATTATGTAGGGAACCTCTGTGCAAAATTTCAGCTTTCTAGGTCCAAGGGTTTGGGCTGGGCGTTGATGAGTCAGTCAGTCAGTCAGGAGTTCTCTTTTTAACCGACTTCAAAAAAAGGAGGAGGTTATCAATTCGACTGTATTTTTTTTTTTTTTTTTTTTTTTTTTTTTTTTTATGTTTGTTACCTCATAACTCCGTCGCTTGCTAATCGATTTGAAAATTTCTTTTTTTGTTGGAAAGGATATAATTCCCAAGTGGTCCCATGATCACCAAGTCAGGATCTGATGATGGGATCCTGGAGAAATAGAGAGAACTCTTCAAATTTTATAGGCACACTTGCAGTGATTTGAGTAGTTTTTGGAAGAGTACTTTCTCGGAGTGGTTCCATTTCAATTTAGTGAAGATCTGATGAAGAACTTCGGAGATAGGCAACGGAACTCCTCAACAAACGATAGCAAATGGACTGGGATTGCTGAAATCTCATGTCTGTCTATTGCTTACACCAGTTCATAACATAACATCACGCCGGTACGTTGTGAAGGGGTAAGCACATGTGAACCACTAAAAAGTGAGAAATAAAAACTTTTTTACAAAAAATAAAACCGACTTCGACAAAAATAAAACACAAAAAAGTGAAAAATAAAAAATCAGCTTCAGAAGTCGGTGGCAAAAACATGAAATCAAACAAACAAAAGTCAAAAAATCAAAATTAACGTCTACTTAAAATACATATTTCATAATAAATTATTCAATTAGCAAGTGTTGTGATAGGTAATTAATAGAATAGGTATACAATTTAAGACAAAATTAAATAAAACAATAATGACACATTTCATAATTGATCAATTGAATTAACTTTTGATATTTTATTTCTCACCAATTACGAACCATAGCTATACATTATTTACTAAACTCGGCAACTTTCTAATTAGGTACTAATCTTATCTATACTGTTTGATACTTCCAATTACATCATTATGACGACGGATAAGTCCACCGGTCAGGCTCCCTCACAGTCCTGCCAAAACGAGTAGTGTATAAGTTTGATTCCTGCGAGTGTAAATGTGACGGAGAATATTCGTGATGTTCGGGTACAGTGACATCGTCATAGCTTTGCAACAGCTGCGGACGATCAGCTGTTGGGCTATACGCTGTGTCTAGTATCAAATGCCTACGATTACGTATTAAATTTCCACCATGATCAAGATCAATACTGTATGATCTTATACCCACTAGAGCCGCAACAACTCCGCTTATCCATTTCTTATTTACTCTGACTTTAATTCTTTGACCTACTTTTAATGGAATCATATCTTTTGCACCTGTGTTGTAATACCGAGCCTGTTTACTTTGTCGATTATCTAACTCATACCTGACATTTGTTTGTACTTTTGGTTTTAAAAGTTTGGGTGAGCATGGTACCAAACTTCTTAATTTTCTACTAAAAAGTAATTCTGCGGGCGACGCTAGTGTACTACTTAAAGGAGTGTTCGAATACTCCAAGAGACCTAGCCTATAATCAGAGTTATCAAACATAGTCTTTTTCATTATATTTTTAACAATTTGAACTGACCTCTCTGCCTGTCCGTTCGATTGCGGATATCGTGGTGATGACGTGATATGATTGAATTTCCATTCTTTTGAGAATGTTTGGAATTGACTGGAATTGTACTCTGGTCCATTATCTGACACAACAATATTGGGAATTCCTTGCTTGGAAAATATTTGCTTCAACTTTGAGATAACTTCATTTGATGTCAATGATTTCAATTTTACACATTCTATAAATTTGCTGTAATAATCCACAACCAATAAGAATAAACTATTATTAAAATGGAATGTATCTGTGGCTACCTTACACCATGGTCTATTTGGAATGTCATGAGGAATTAGAGTCTCTTTCCTATTTTCATTCTTATGTGTTACACACGCTTGACACTTACTGATATAATCTTCTAACTGACTGTTTATGTTAGGCCAAAACATTGTCTCGCGCGTGCGTAACTTGCACTTTTCTAGTCCTAAATGACCTACGTGAATATTCTTTAACATTTCATACCTCATACTTTTCGGTATCACTATACAATTTCCTTTCCAAACCAAATCATGCAACACTGACAGGTCATGACGGTAGATCCAATACGGTTTCAACTCATCATTAAGTTGTTGTTTGTGTTCTGGCCAACCTTGCTGTATACACTTAATTAATTGTTGTGACTCACTATCTAAATATGTGCATTTTTGTAATTGTACAAAATGCGTGTCTATTAATAGATTGCATGCTGTTACCGCGCACACCTGAGCCTTAGCGTCAAAGTGATCGCGAAGATCCACACTTTGATAACAAACCGGTTCCGCAGCACGCGACAGAGTATCTGCTATGTATAGGTACTCGCCCTCGGGTTATCACTAACCCGAGGGCCACGAAATGCGACGATCCAAGTGCATTCGCCTTGTGCTGCAAGCGTTGGCGTCGACCGTCAAAAACAAATGTATGTCTATTATGTACAAGGCCACAAGTTGTACCAAATTGACGCCACAATTGTAGTGTTATTTTCGTGGCCGAGACACATTTGTTTTTGACGCTCGACTCTGACGCTTGCAGCAAAAGGCGTATTCTCGGGTAAGAAGTGAACTACAACCTACAATAAATAGTAAAATGATAGTGACGGTAATGCAAATATGTACGTAATCAATGAGAAAATCCAATCCAAGAAATTTAACCGAGGTCATGGAATAATAAAAATAATATTGGCCACTGCAGTGAGTATAAAATTATTCGCAACTAATATTTCCCGTATTCTCAACAGCTACGGAGAAAAACGAACCGGAAGATCGCAAAAATATAAGCTCCTAGCGTCTCAGAATACCCGTGTTTTCTTCTGAAAGTTTCTTGAGCTTGCCTTAGGCTATGTAGTGTATAAGCTGTATTCTAATGTATACCTATACCTATGTATGTTACACGTGTACTTAAATATCAATAATTACTAATAAACGAGGCAGTTGTCAACCAGCAGTCAGAGCGTTTACTTCTCCTCTATACCCAACCTTTACATGGCGACCCTGCCATGTTTGGTCATGGGGTGTCGGGTCGCGAGGCAGCCGCACTTCGTGGGTGGTACAGACTCTCGTTCTAAGTGTACGTTGCGTTATTGAATTTTGTTCGAGAACCTTCATAAAAAAGTTTTACAATGTGCAATTCTAATACTCCAAAACGAGAAGAAGTTATAATAAACCAGAATGGCATTGGATCGTCTAATGTGGCTACTGCCGACCAGCTACAATTTCATCTTTCTGCAATAAGCATCGTTATGATGATAATTCTGGGTTTGTTGTTGATATTGGCCGCCTATTTCCTGTACAAGTGCTACAAAAACTGCCATCATACGTGGATTAATGACCAGATACTTCGTCAAACTTTGAGAAATTCCTTTTCTCGCCGTGGTCGTCGAGGAACTGCAGAAGGAAATAGATTTTCGGCGTTTAATACCAGGTGTACGTCGTGTTCAAACAGTTCTGGGCCATCACTTCCTAAAGAAGAGTTCGTGCTCAAATCGAATGTGTGAATCGTAAGAATAACGTAAAAGTGAAGTGATAAAAGTGCGTTCTGTGCGTGAAAGTGAATGGAAACCGGCGAAAATGCGTTGAACTATGGTAACCCGATGTATGTAACCTTTTATTAGTTATTAAGAGTATGCTAGTTATTTCATTTTAATATGACAAATTATGGCTCATGAGCTCAGCTCAGCTTATGAAAAATTGAAAAAAAATTAAAGAAAATTTATATAAACTAAGTTTAGAAAGGAGGACGCCAGAGCGTTTGCAAGAAAAGCTGACTGAAGCAACTATTGTGTTTAGAAGTTACTCTGTTTTACTTCCAAGCATTACGAGACAAATAGATGATAAGAAATTTAGTGGTGAAAATTTGTCATTGATTAAATTGCATTGTGATAAAATAGCAGAGTTGTATTCTCAAATACAAGAGTTTTGTAATAAGTTACATATACGTGAAACTGTTAAGGGTAGTTGTGAACAATTTGGCTTAACATCAAATCTCGAATCCAAAATGGAGTTTAATTTAAAAGTAGCCCTGAGTTTGTTACCAGTTTTGACTAATGAGGAATCGACGACTCGTCAATTAATTGATGGTATAGATTACTATAGCTCTACCTTAGAAACCGAACAGTGTAAATTAAGTTTAGTAAACTTTGTCTTAAAAAGTCGTCTCTCGCAACAAGCGAAATTAAGACTTAAGTCCGATTATCCATCTATTGAAGCATTACTAACTGATATGCGTACGATTCTTCTGCCTAAGAAGAGTTCCGTCGCCTTGCAAAGTAAACTTCAAACTTTGCGACAAGATCAAAAGTCGATTAATGATTACGGTAAGGAGTTGACTGAGCTATTTATGGATTTATCTATAGCGCAAGCCGAAGGCAAAACCGAAAATCTCAAGATTTTACAGCCACTAAACGAAAAACAAGCAATTAAACGTTTTGCCGACGGATTACGTAATAGAAGACTCAGTACGATAATAGCTGCACAAAAGTTTGAATCCTTAAAGGACGCTGTACAAACAGCTATAGATGAAGAGACCATTGCAATGCCGTCTCAGTCTGAAAATGTATTATCTTTTAATAGGAACCGTAATAATTACTATCAAGGTCAGCGTTATCGAGGTTTTTCTAGAGGCACCCGCCAGTTTCGAGGTGCCTCCACGTCTATTAATTTTAGTAGACCTACCGTCCATCGTGGTACGACTTTCTACCGAGGCCGTGGTCGTCCGTACCAGAACTATAGTCGTGGACAGCCTAAACAGAATCGAGGTACGTACTATCATTCTAATAACAGGAACAACAACCCTAGAGGTTATCAACGGAACGTGCAACGTAGTGATGCAAACATTCACGTTGTAAACGAGGACGAACCCACAAAAACTAATTCAAATGGGGAACAGAGCAAGTTTTTTCGTGAATAATGGGTTCGTATTTGCAAATAATAGTCATTGTTGCATAGAATTATACGTAGATAAACATAAGTACTTATTTTTAGTTGACACCGGCGCATCAATTTGTGCCATTAAATATAAACATGTTATTGAATTAAACATACCAATCCATAAAGAGAGCATTAACATAAGCGGAATTGGTGGTACAATAGAAGCAATAGGATATGTTTATTTAACTCTAAGCGATTGTTATGATAGAGGACATTTGTTTAATCATAAGTTTTATGTTTTTAAATCGTTACCGTGTATGGCACATGCTATTTTAGGACAGGATTATCTTACGAAATACAATGCTATATTAGACATTAGTTGTAAAACTTTAACATTAAATAATAACAACAGTAATGAGAAAGTAATTTTGCCTTTAAAATCGAAAAGGTCAACGTTTAATTATAATTTCACTTTGCCGCCAAGGACCGAATCAATTCATTACATACCTACTCACATTACCGAAGAGTGTCTTGTTTGCTCATCTGAATTACAAGAAGGAATATTCATTGCTAGCGTATTAGTTAAACCCGAAAATGGTATGATACCTATTTTAATCCTAAATACAAATGAAAGTGAGGTTCACCTTGATACAATTAAACCAACCTTACATAAAATTAGTGACTATAATTTGTGTACGTTTGAACAGTATACGAATTTGAACGCAGACCGTGTTAAAAAGTTGTTTAGCTTACTAAATTTAAATCATTTGAACGACGAAGAGCAAATCACGATTGAAAATATCTGTGCGAAATTTTCTGATATATTTTTATTGCCAGGTGATAAGCTAACGACAACAAACATTTACAAACATCAAATTAATTTACAACCCCATGCTCAACCAGTCTTTAGTAAACCGTACAGAATACCACATTCGCAAAAACATGAAGTAAATAAGCAGATTAGTAACATGTTACGGGAAGGTATAATCGAACCATGTCAATCAGAATGGTCAAGTCCATTGTTATTGGTCCCTAAAAAGGTAGACAATACAGGCAATAAGAATTGGCGCTTGGTAATTGATTATAGGAAATTAAATAACATTATACAAGATGACAAATTTCCTCTACCTAATATAACTGAAATTTTGGATTCCCTTTCAGGATCTATATACTTTTCTACTCTTGACCTTTCCAATGGGTATTACCAATGTGACCTTGATCCCGAAAGTCGGAAATATACAGCATTCTGTTCTGGACAATATAAAGTTCCGGGTAGCGTGGATAAAAGTACTGCTTCCGTATCAGGACAATACCAGATGACGAGAATGCCAATGGGATTAAAAACAAGCCCTAATGCCTTTTCAAAAATGATGACTGTTGCAATGTCGGGTTTGACCTACGAAAAGTGCTTAGTATACTTAGATGACCTTATTATTTTTGGTAATTCATTACAAAACCATAACAAAAATCTCATAGATGTTTTTAATAGATTGCGTCAGGTCAATTTAAAGTTAAATCCTCATAAATGTAACTTTCTTAAAAAGGACATATTATATTTAGGACATGTTATATCGAGCGAAGGTGTTTTACCTGATCCTGAGAAAATACGTGCTTTAAGTAACTGGCCAGTTCCGAAAAATATTGAAGAAGTAATTAGATTTGTCGCGTTTACCAACTATTACAGAAAATTCATTAAAAACTTTGCCAATATAGCGTATCCCTTAACACAGCTAAATAAGAAAAATGCATTATTCATATGGGATCAAAAATGTCAAACCGCTTTTTGCACTTTAAAGTCAATAATTTCGAGCCCACCTATACTTGAGTACCCTAACTTTACTAGCAATTGTAAGTTCATACTACAAACCGACGCTTCCAAATATACATTGGGCGCAGTTTTATGTAATGACAATAGGAAACCAATAGCATTCGCGAGTAGAAATTTAAATAAAGCCGAAATTAACTATGCTACTGTGGAGAAAGAACTGTTAGCGATAGTATGGGCAGTTAAACATTTTCGCCCCTATTTATATGGCCGTACATTTGTAATTGAAACCGACCATAAGCCACTAGTTTACTTATTTGGCATGCGAGACCCATCTAGTCGCCTTATGAAGTTCAGACTTCTACTTGAGGAATATGATTTTATCGTAGACTATATCAAAGGATCTACAAATATTCCAGCTGATTCAATGTCACGATTACCTATCACATCAACGGACTTAAAAAATATGCATGAAAGCATAATCACAGTAATGACACGTTCGCAACATAAAAAAGAGCTCGAGTCGCAACATAGAAAAGAGCTCGAGTCGCAACATTCCCCAAGTGCTATGGGTTCTACTGACGATTGGCCTGCGCAACCAAGAGTCGTGGAGATCCATAGTAGATCGAGGATGTCTATAGAACTTAAATTTATAGAATATGAAGAGTTAAATAACCTACGTAGGGCAAATGAGATAGAAATAGAAAATAACGTATTTTGTTATTCGTCATCGAGAATGACTTTATTTATAAATCCAGTTTCCCAATCACAATTGACGCCAGCCGCATTTGTGAGGGAACTGAAATATTTTTGTGAAAAAATTAACGTGCACGAATTAAATTTTATAAGAAGACAAAATTACGATGAATTTATTAAAAAAATAATAACGGAAATTAAGTCGTATAGGAACTGGACTGGACCGCGATTGTGTATTTTAAATGACGTAAGAATTATTCAAAACAAAGACGACCGAAAAGTAATATTGAATGATTTTCATCTTCTACCAACAAGTGGCCACGCTGGTATAAGAAGAATGTATAATAACATCAAGAAATATTATTTTTGGCCAGGTCTTGAAAGAGACGTAAAAGAATTTATTAAGAAATGTGACAAGTGTCAAAAACAAAAACATAGTTCTCATTATGTTAAGGAGCCGTTGGTTGTTACAACGACAGCCAATTCGGCGATGGAAAAAGTTTTCCTAGACGTAGTAGGACCCTTAGATCGCGATGATTTTAATAATTCATATATTTTAACTATTCAGTGTGAGTTAAGTAAATATGTAGAAGCCTATCCAATGAAATCTAAAAGTTCTGAGGAAATAGCGAAAACCTTTGTTAATAATTTTATACTTAGATTTGGTATTCCCGCTAGAGTAGCTACTGATAGAGGAACTGAATTTATGTCATCTATTTTTAAAGAGACATGTAAACTTCTTAATGTAACGACTTTAAACTCAACTGCATACCATCATGAAACAATAGGTTCTCTAGAAAATACTCATAAAAGTTTGGGTAATTTTCTAAGAATTCAAACGAATAACCATTCGAGTTCATGGAGTACATGGTTACCCTTTTGGTGTTTTGCCTATAATACTTCAGTTCACACCGCAACTAAATTTACGCCTTTCGAACTAGTATTCGGAAAAAGATGTAATATACCATCCAATTTAAGACAAAAATCAGTAGACCCTCTTTATAACTATGATAATTATCCCTTAGAATTGAAATACAGATTGCAGTCATCGCAAAAAGAAGCGTATGATAATTTAGTTGAAAGTAAATCATTAAGAAAACAAAGGCATGATCTAAAGTGTAATCCAATTACGTATAAACAAAATGACTTGGTACTTGTGAAAAACGAGACTGGAACCAAACTACAAAGTATTTATAATGGACCATATTTAGTTATCAAAGATGTTTCGCCAAATGTTGAAATATTGAAGGACAATGGGAAAATTGATTTAGTTCATAAGAATAGGACTAAGCTATATTATTCATAATATTTTCTTGTTAATTTTAGCATATTAAGCTTTGTACTCTTTTACTTACATACTATTATACAATTTGATAGAAATAAGCAAAACTGTAAGCATACTGTACTAAAATGTTTATTAAATATTACTCATGTTATATCATAAAACAAAATAATACTTTCATATTATTATTATTTTTTCCTTTCGGGGAAGGTGTAGTGTATAAGCTGTATTCTAATGTATACCTATACCTATGTATGTTACACGTGTACTTAAATATCAATAATTACTAATAAACGAGGCAGTTGTCAACCAGCAGTCAGAGCGTTTACTTCTCCTCTATACCCAACCTTTACAGCTATATCGTGATAGTTTTACAAAACAAGTGATAAGGTATTTCTTTAGTTAGTGTTTTCTTGTACCAGAATAAACATAACATAACATCACGCCTTGTCATCCCTGAAGGGTTAGGCAGAGAGGTGTACCTAACAAGTAGATACACCTACATTTTGCCAGCCATGTAATAATGCCAACAAACACATTGAGTTCAGAGATATATTGCAAACATTAAATTAATATTTACTGTTTGTAAAGTTCAGATTAAGAGTCTTAATGTATACTAGTGACCCGCCCCGGCTTCGCACGGGTGCAAAAAAGGTATTAAAACCTTCCTCTTAAATCACTCTATCTCTTAAAAAAAAACCGCATCAAAATCCGTTGCGTAGTTTTAAAGATTTAAGCATACAAAGAGACATAGGGACAGAGAAAGCGACTATGTTTTATACTACGAGTATGTAGTGATGTAATGCCTGTTAATAAAATTCTCTAAATCAAATCGTTAAGTTTTACAAAAAGGTCACTCCAAAATATACACCATAACACCATTACAATATTAGAACGCCCAACATTTTTCACAGTTCCTTTACACCATCCCATTTTGCTACACCAAAAACGTCTGTATGAACTCCCTTCAAAAGTTTCCAATAAAATCTTCGTCACAAATTTAGGGTTCCGTTATAAAGTATTCAAGAGACGCGTACGGATAACGGGTACGTTGGTTCTTTACAAGATCAACATAATGTTTCGGGCCCTCAGATTTCCGTGTTATTGAGATTCGACCTCTATACTTTCATTGGCCGGTCCAGAAGTTTTACTTTTTATGGAGATCCTTGTTTAGTTGAGTTCCGGTATAGTTTGCTTTGATGGGCTTTCTTTCAACGGTAGAATTAAACTTTGGGACGTATTTTTCTAGGTAAAATTGAGAAAGCTTGTCTTCCACGGGGGGTTAAGTAAGGCATGGTCCCAAAAGACAATCAACCATCTGCAATATTTTTTCTTCTTCCACACTTCTCTGTTTTTCTCTTTTTTAATTGTTATGTAAACTAATACTTTTTTTTTCTTTTTTGTACCAATTTTTTTTTTTTGTTGTAAGTTGTGTTTACTGCTTTTTTATTGTAGGTATGTATATAATTCTGCGGCAATAAATATTTTTTCTTTCTTTCTTTCTTCTTTCTGTTACTCACCATGCCATCAGACACTTTCTTTCTTGCCATAATTATCATTCTTTACACAGTCCATCCATTGTTTATTTGGCCTTTCTACAATCTTACACCCAATCACTTTTCTCACTACATTTTCCACATTCCTACGCAACACATGCCCGCCCTAACCACACAACTTTTCAGTAACCGGCGCTACTTTCAGACTTCCTCTTATATACAGTCGCACCCATATATAAAAGTACTCTAAGCAATATTTAGAACCAATTTCCGCCTACTACTCATTATTTTACCCATACTATCATAAAGGCTATATCTAAATTACACGAGAAATTTACGTTCAAACTTTTCCAAGTGCAGACATATTACACAGTAGCTGTTGCCAGCGGCTTCACCCGCTATAACTCGAAAATTATCCCACGGGAAAATAAAATCGGGATATAAACTATCCTTATGTTAATCTAGATTATAAACTATCTCATCATCATCATCATCAGCCATTAGACGTCCACTGCTGGACAAAGGCCTCCCCCATAGAACGCCATAAAGATCGGCAGCCTGCCGTTTGCATCCACCGGTTGCCCGCGACTCTCACGATGTCGTCGGTCCACCTGGTGGGAGGCCTGCCAACGCTGCGTCTTCCAGTTCGTGGTCGCCACTCGAGAACCTTTCTTCCCCATCGGTTGTCTGTTCTTCGAGCTATGTGGCCTGCCCATTGCCACTTCAACTTGCATATTCTGCGAGCTATGTTGGTGACTGGTTCTTCGGCGAATTTCCTCATAGACTATCTGTGTACCAAATTTTATCCAAATCGATCAGTAATTTTTGCGTGAAAGAGTAACAAACATCCTCACAAACTTTAGCATTTATAATATTAGTAGGAAGTAGGATGACTGATATTTGTCGGGTAGTTACTAAAGATATATAAAGTATTCTAGCTTGTTTATACAGCTCCAACACGTTACAGTGAAGGATTGATGAGAAATTCTGATCAGAATTAAATGAATAAAATAGAAAAAGCAATTTCCTTGCCGTTTGATAGATTGATACGATTGCTCGGAGCAATGAATCGTGTTCGTGGAACGACTATCTTTTTACCCGATTGTGGCGGAATAGGAGGGTGATGATATTCATGGTAAGTTTTTCCTCGTTAGTTGGTACATTGGTAGCTGTTTAAAGTGTAGTTATTTTTGTTTACTTGCGTTATTTGATAAATCATAAAGAATCAAAAAGGCGTCGAATTGTTAATTTGCTTGGCGACATTAGCTGCCCGCGACCTTGAGCGCGCGTTTAACTCATCGCCTAAACAAATAATGAACGATAGTTCGCAGATTTAATTTATTAAAAAAAAAATACGCTGTAATGTTAAAATATTTTTACATATGTCTTTAGTTGGTTAAATTTCCTTTCTGATAGTAAAAAAATAAATAACAGTTGTCACTGTCACAAAATATTGACACTGTCACTGTCACAAAATATTGAGCATTTCGAGACGAAAAAGTTTTTTCGTGTGATTTTTTTGTGATTTTGTGATTTTTTTTTTCGAGGTTCTTGATTACTTTTAGAAAATATTTTTGCATAAGTCTTTTACCTATACATTTGACTATACACTGTATTTTTTTTGGAATTGTAATAAGTAGCAATACGGCTAACTCTGCGACGAAAAACAGGTCGTTTTTACGGTTTCCCCGTTAACTGCGTCTTAACATCATAAAATAACATCAGAGGTGTAGGTACCTAAAAGTTATTCTTCATAGATGAATAGTTAATCTTCTTTTTAATTTTTAAGTTTTTGCGAATGGATGTTATACAGATCGGAAGTACATAGGAAAATTACCAAACCCCATGCGGGAGAAGCTATATTAGTTAATAATATTTACAGGTTTTTTTTTATTAGTTGCCGTAGATCCAACTCAAATATTATGTGTGTAGCAATCCCTGACTTTTCCATCTGATAAAATCTCTTATTTGTCACCAACATAAAAGGGAAAGGTGTTGTAGAATCAATAAATCGTCCACCAATTCTATCAAAGGTTTTGTTTGACTTTCCTTCTGCCAACTATTGGCCAGTCGAGCGAAAATGTCGTATTATGATGTGTTGTGGCCAATGCTGTAAGCTGATTTGAGTTGGTTCACTCGAAGCTTCACTTGAGTGAATGTTATTCCACGTTAAATTACAAAGGATTGGTAAATTATTGTTTTTATAAATGTCTTTTTTGACGTGACGCCGGTTGCATGCACGAAAAAGGATGACTCATTGTCCCGTTACGCTCATTATCTCGTTACGCTTATTGTAAGCTTGCGCCGCGTCTATCTCTCTTCCACTCAAGTTTTGTTAATTATGATGTTGTCACGTTAAGCTATCGTCCGTAAACCGACTTTACACACAATAATTTTTTTTTGCAAATAGATTTTTACTAACACTTTAACATGTTATGTTTTTTAACCAGATGTAGCCGGTGTTTCGTACCCGACTACTCTGAGAATAAGCAGCCGAAACTAACGCATAGGTACTTTATTTTAAGAAAAACCGGCCAAGAGCGTGTCGGGCCACGCTCAGTGTAGGGTTCCGTAGTGATAATTCTTTTTTTGTTTGAAAAAAGATACGTTCAGGATAATAAAATATGTAAACGAAGTAAAAAAAAAAATGCTTGCATATACGATTATCTACAAACTTAGCCCAGAAATTATTTTGTACAACTTTTTGTCTTTTTTTCCATCCAAGTTCAAAATCATTTTTCTAGAAAGTCCTTATAAAGTTCTACTTTTCAGATTTTTTTCATATTTTCTAAACTTATGGTTCAAAAGTTAGAGGGGGGGGACACATTGTTTTTTACTTTTGGAGCGATTATTTCCGAAATTATTGACATTATGAAAAAATGATTTTAGTAAACCCCTATTCATTTTTAAATACTTTTCCAACAATATATTACACGTTAGGGTTGAAATTAAAAACAAAACACTTTCCACTTTACATAATTATAGGGGGGCTACCCTAATAAAACATTTTTTTCCAATTTTTATTTTACCACTTTGTCGGCGTGATTGATACACATATTGGTACCAAATTTCAGCTTTCTCGTGCTAATGGTCACAGAGATTAAGCGAGGACGGACGGACGGACGGACGGACGGACAGACAGACAGACATGGCGAAACTATAAGGGTTTCTAGTTGACTACGGAACCCTAAAAAGGGCCAACTGTTTCAAAATGAACTGCATCTCACAGGAAAAACAAGGTGAGCTGCACAGAAACTCTACTCCAACATAGTTGGGGAAAGGTTCAGCGAATGATGATGGTTACTATTATTTCCAGACGTTTCGAGAGAAAGTTGCACAATGGAATGAAATTACGCAACAGTCTAACTGCTAAACCAATTACTAAGTGTGGTGCGGTCAGTGGATTCACTTCACGGCGGACACTGGACTATTGTATTGTTGGACTCGACTATTCTAGAACGTAAGATATTTCGGTCTATATTCTGTCAAGTTCCAAGAACCGGACTGTAGAACTTGGAATTTGAACTGGACTTAGGTCCACTTGTCTCGGTTCAATCGCACGGAAACTATGTCTTAATTACTCTAACAACGCACTAACACTGCTACTGACGGGATAAATATTCCTTTTTTATAAGCTTCCGATATTTTGACGCTATTGTAAGCGTCATGATCGTGGGATGATATTATAGGCACTTACAATAAAGGATAGTAACGGAAGATATCTCGTAAGTGACATTATAGGTTCATTATTCATATTTATTCATATCATTACATTTAGTTTTAAGTAAAATTTATACGAATTTAAATTGTTTTATTATTATTTTATTTTGTCGTATTTATGGTGAATGCTGTGTACACCTATTTATAGTATATACCAGCACTTTTACATTGTAATATTTTATGTGTAACTTATTATTATGTATTGCTGTTGGTGTACCTAATAAATAAATAGGTGAAGTTATAAATCGTGAAAACATGAAACAGTGTTTTAGCAACGCATTTCATACGATACATTCACCATAATGAATCTAACCCTTTCACATGATTAAACCTTGTGACAAACACGGACACATGGATACAAAAGACCAATTTAACAGCTGAAGCCTTAATTAATCAGTGGTTTCATCCAATACCTAGGCATTGTCCGGAACGGCTGAATTAACACTTTGTAAGTGACATCCGCGACTAGGGATGCAATTTATGTTCATTTATATCGATACCGTAACGAATGGTTTTGATCCGATTTACCAAATACCGGGCCATGTTCAGGTATGCACGATAATTTTGTATCAATACAAATTCAATTATCCTACCGTAGTTACAAATGTCATTATGAGAAAAAAACCGGCCAAGTGCGAGTCGGACTCGCGCACCGAGGGTTCCGTAAAAAAAATATATTATGTGATGTAACTAAAAATTTATGGTTTTCGTAATTATTCCTTTATCTATGCTATAAGACGTTGCTTCGTACCAAATTTCAAGATTCTGAGTTCACGGGAAGTACCCTGTAGGTTTTGATTCCCTTGCGAGTGTCGAAAATTTGCGGCATAAACGGAAGTATCTTGATGTAACTAAAAATTTATGGTTTTCGTAATTATTCCTTTATCTATGCTATAAGACGTTGCTTCGTACCAAATTTCAAGATTCTGAGTTCACGGGAAGTACCCTGTAGGTTTTGATTCCCTTGCGAGTGTCGA
The DNA here is from genome assembly GCA_949316265.1 of Diarsia mendica. NCBI lineage: Eukaryota > Metazoa > Arthropoda > Insecta > Lepidoptera > Noctuidae > Diarsia > Diarsia mendica. The sequence continues at coordinate 19,360,051 of OX438906.1, forward strand.
AAATTTGCGGCATAAACGGGAGTATCTTTTGATCGCGTTGACTTAGAAGTTTGATTTTTTCACAGCTCCAAGAGACCATAGACTTGAGTATTTGATATGAATTTCAGCTTGATACCTCCACGCGTTCCTGAGAAAAAAGGTCTTGACAGACAGACAGACAGACGGACAACAAAGTGATCCTATAAGGGTTCCGTTTTTTCCTTTTGAGGTACGGAACCCTAAAAATCACAAAAGAAAAGAAAAAAAAGCAGAAAAATTAATTGGTAGAAAACGTCTACGTCTGCCTTTGTAATTTGTGTTTGAAGTGTGAAATAAATAAGGAAAAATCCATTTTTTTTAATCCATTTGTATTGTTTTGAAACGATTGAAAGTAATAATAATACTGACAATTTAAAACAACGTGACACAATTTGATCAATTCATTCATTCATTTCGATACTGGTACTTTTCTATAGTTCCAAGCAGTTATCATACTTATTCTTTTGAATCGATCCAAAATATCGATTAATTGGATCCAGTTCTACCGATACTTTAATAAAAAATCAAAATGGAACGTACGTCACCACATTTACAGGACATACCTACATAAAATATTACTGATGGAACTGTTACCCAATGATTTACTGTGAACGATTTTATTTCGATTCATGGAGTTGGAGTACAATTTGTACTTCAATTCACTTTTAAAATATTATGCGGTTTGACCTATTTTGTGACGTTTATTTCGTCGTGTGTCGTAAAATGGAAGAAGCAGTGTTATCTGTTATTAAGTCCGTATTAGTTTTAAAGTATAATTAGCCTATCATGTTCCCACTGCTGGGACTCGAACCTCCTCTCTATGAGAGAGAACGGGCTATAATAATAATCCACAACACGATCCCAGTGCGGTTTGATAATATTGTCACATGTCTTTGAATTTTTGATTCTTGGACATGCCGGTTTCCTCACGATGTTTTCCTTCACCGTTTTGAGAGTAATAGAACTAGAAAAGGTATGTTTTTAGAAGAACATGTTCAATATTAATACAGATAATTATGAAGTCATTTAAGTGCCTTAAATAGCACAATAAGAGTAAAAATCACCAGTAAGCTATACCTACACAGTAATAAAAAATATAATACTACAAACTACAGGCATACCTTTTAACTGAGAAGCTGCCAGAGGCTATGACGATTGTTATTTATGAACTCTATAATTCTCATTGATATTTATTATTTATAAGTAACTAAGCGGGAGAAAGAGGGTCAGTTTCCACAAAGAGGAAAAATCTTCACTTTTTTGAAGTCACTGTTCGTGCCCGTCGGGGCTGCGGGTTGTTCGAAAGAGATACCGCGGCCTCGAAACAAAGGGCTAAGAAGGAACATGGGTGGTTTATAGTCAGTAGAAGTCTGACACTCCTTACCGGTCTGCCCAGAGCGGGAGAAATCCCACCCTCCAAAACAGGTCACTGTTCGTTGAAAACTCGACGCAGAGACGGTCTAGGATACGAGATCCCGATTTTAAACTGAAAGTCGTTTCTCATAGGCTCATCTTCAGTTACATGAAAAAGTTTGGAAGGATTTGGCCGTATCGTAGAAACTGACTCTGACTCAAATCTCGCGACACATCACCAGACCTCCCCCGCGTCGTGCAGCTACCTCAAGCATCCTCACAGTTAAGCGGTAGGTCTTAACTAGCGCAGGCACAAACATATAACAAAACATGATACAAGCATACTTACAAGCATAACATTAAAAGCTACGTGAAACGCAGACAAAACAAAACCAAATGAACGACAGACTTTCTGCAAAATTGCAATTTACTCACCTTATTATTTTTCAAAAACACACACAAGAAAACCATCTACTGGCGGTCCCTACATAAACAAGTACGTACAGTCAGAAGCACTATTATAATGTATTCACTTAGCAACGTTTAGAAGCTGTTCTTGGCTGCTGATTGAATAACGACACTAATTGGTAGCCACATTACCTTAAAGTAGATCATATTATCTACAAGTTGCATTCGTTATTACACGAAAAAGTCGCATTTGAACTTTAGCCAAGTGTAAACATATTATTGCTTATGACTGTAGAAGTGTAGACATCGAGTGCAACCGGGACAGTCAGTTCCACTGTTACTTTTGTGCAGTAAGCCACACTTCATTGTCACAAGAAGTCAGGTTATACTGTTTTTTTTCAACTCACTCTTAACATGAAAGACGTAACCAAAGTTTTGTAACAATATTCTGATTTAAAAGTGTCCATGGAGTTTCTTGTCCATTCTTCCATACAGATATAATATACGCTATGGAATTGGCAACTACAGTACAGTCACAGTTATAATGCCTTGTGACTGAGATTGTAGCTTCTTAGCAATTTGTATTTGTTTCGACTATTCAAAAGTGCCTACTTGAAATCAATGTTTTGATCTTGATTTTACTACCACTGTTTATCTATCGTACAATACATTCCTAAGCCAAATCATTTCTGTAAGCTTCACCAGAATATAACCTATTTCCCGACTTAACATCTCAATAGTTTTTTCGCGCATTCAGAAACCCATTTTCTTGATAGAAAGAAGTTATCGGCTTGGAAAACTTGTCTAAATCGGACGTACCAATCGTAAATCAATATCTCGGATCATTTAGCAATTCCATTTTTTCCTATCTAGGAATAATCATACATTTCCGAGGGTAGTTTGTGTGGTGTATAAAGAGATAAGGTCTGTTTCTAAAGTATCTGATGAAAGTGTTAACAAAAAAAAATTATTAGTTACTTTTTGCCAATAATTATTGTTTGATTAATTAATTATTGCATTGTAGTCCAAAATTAAAGGTAAACATAAAACCATTGTTGCACGTAGTACTACAAAACGAGTCAATTCATAATCTCTTCATTCTGTTAGATCTACTACTTGAAACTTCACCAATATTTTTTATGTGGTATATCAATTTATACTAAGTTAAATCCGTGTAAAGACATCGAAAACTTATGCTTGAAGCAGATTTAAAATTCATCAATCATCGTTGACAACCCAAAATCATTACAATTTTATCATAAAATCATTACAATTACGTCACAAAATCGTTACAAGTACGTCACAAAATCATTACAATTACGTCACAAATGGTTGGTTTTTTAATTCGTTGGTAAATTTATGCAAAACTAAGCTGTTTTGAAGTAAAATTTTGGATTCAGTACTAACAAATTAAATCAAAGCACTCAATTAATTGTAAGAGCCACTACTTCCTATAAATTTTCTTATTTACTTTTTTACCTATTTCACCAGATACTTTTCTACCAGACCCAACAGACAGTGTACCTTCAATATAGGTCAGACAAACACAATTGCTTCAACGGACAGCTAATATTATTAGCGTCGAACTAAGTGCTTATCAAACCAATCCATTCTCGGTGACAAACGGTTGTAATGGACGCAACGTCAGCCATCATGACATGTTTATGATGCAAGCTTTATTTATATTTAAAGGTGTGGTTTCTTGGAATAATTATGCTGTAATAGTAATCTTATAAGTCTTGCTTTGGAGGCCTTGGTATGAAAGTGCGGAGTATTACGCAACGTACATTATAAAGTTGAAAATTCTCGCATGGATCATCATAATAATAAATTCGTTTTAGGATTTTCTTAAAAAAGTTCAAGAACCATATAGTTGGATAATATTTAGAAAAGTGTGGGCTGTTTGAGACTATACCAGAGTAGGGGGTCGTAGTTAGATTGAAGCAGACCACCTACAGATATACATTAAATATCGTCAATGGTGTTCTGACATGTCTGCGATATTTTTCTTACAAGAACAACACACCAAAGCTCTGGAACTACCGTAAAAAGCCATCGATGCAGACGCTGCGAAATGCTAAAATCAGCTAGATGGCATCATCATTATCACTTTTTATACCTATTGAATACGAGTATCAAGAAAATAACGAATACAGATTAACTGCAGTCGTCAAACTATGTCAGAGGCCCTTGAGGTGGTTAAGAAACTCTAACACTAGGGTGGGTGAGGTCGTTAGACCTTACTACCCACACAATAAGAAGAAGATTGCGAGAATAATCAATTCCCAAAAAAACCTTCGAAGCAAACAATCAACTTGACACTTTATCCACATTTTCCTTAAAACCAACACCAGATTTCCCTTACCATAAATCCTCGTTTCAAGAACTGCGTACGTTGCGTCCATTACACAAATTACTTTGCCTTCACTTACCCGGTGAAAATTGTACTGATACCGAAGCCGACGCGTCGGGAAGAAACGTGTGAAACACCTCTGGAGAATTAGGGATATATCATGCACAAACAAAAGGAAATAATAAGCGATGGACGACTAATTTTCTAGGTTATTGCTTACTAATAGAACACACAGTATAATATCTCGAACGCCGAATGCATGCACGAAAAAGGGTGACCCATTGTCCCGTTACGCCCATTGTACGCTTGTGCCGCATCTATTTTCATCAATGTTTTGTTATGACGTTGTCACGTTAAACTATCGTCCGTAAACCGACTTTACAGACAACCTTTTACGCGACTACGGCGTAGCCCAAAAGGAGAGTTATTAATATACTTCTCTATTTACCTGGTCGCGGTTTGGAATGGAGGCGATTCTTCAGCAATAATTATTGTTTTGAATATTTTGCTGTGTGTTCTATAATTAATTTGGTCACATTTCAATCTGTTACAGTTTTGATACAATGCTCTAATCGTGAATAATGTTGAGTTTTTGCTATCATTTCATCTAACTTAACCCACAGCTAAATGGTATAATCCTTTTAAAATTAGGTATGATGTAAGACTGGGTTTAGTCTAACTTTCTAATCCGTCAGTTTCAACAAAAAACGATGAAATATGACCAAACTGTAAACAATAAAGTACAATATTACCGACAAACTTACTAAATCATCCATTTAATATACAGTATTTCAACAAAATCTATAAATATTAATATCCAGTAGTGGAAATATCAATTAATTACAAAATATAATTACATAATGCACGATTGTATTTAGACATGCTAATATAACAAGAGGTAATGCCATCATGCCATACTAAAATAAAGGGTATTTACCTGATACTGATATCTTTAATAAACATGCGCTAGAAACTATGGCCATTATTTAAAACTCGAAACTAGTACCAAACTAAACTAAATGCCTGACAATTTGACCTGTGAAATTGGATTAATATAAGTCACATAAATATAGCATCACGCCTCTAATTCTTGAAGGGTTAATAAGACGTGTACCTTATCGTACACCTATATTTTGCTAGATATATTTAAGTCCCATGTAATAGGGGGCGAGCCTGGAGCAATTAACTGGGCATAAGTCCAGACTTGACGTGAAAAACAGGGAGAAACCCAATAACACTTTGCCCGACCCAGGAATCGAAACCAGGACCTCAAGCTCAGTAATCGTGCTTGCGACAACTAAACCATTAGGGAGATCATACTTCTATTAAATAATTTCACCGCATATTGCATGGAATTAAACATTACTAGTCAAAATATGGCTCTCCTATAAAGGAAACACTTCTGCTTTATCCCTTGGGATTACAGGCGTAATGTTACATAATAAATGATATATTAAGATATTTATTGCAGTGAACAAGTCTTTGTTTTCTGCAATAATTGGCAAAACATATAAGTATTATAGAATATTTTAAAACAATAAAATCTGTACGTGTTCACATTTACGCCATTTATATACTGACTTTAAAACAGATTTCATGTTTACGAGAGTCATATTTTTATTTCATCAATAAACTCCGAAATAAAAGCGTCAATATACACAAACTCCGATTATTATTATTCAATTACTCGCATTGTTTTCAAACAAAAACAAATGAATCCTTTTAAAACAATCAGTGTTTGTTGTAAAATGAAATTCGATATCGCAATCAGTACGAACTCCGATTTTATTTTCATAATGGTTGAAAGGTATTAAACCTTTTTGGAACTCAATATTTTCATTCAATCTCTGAAGATCTCCATTTTATTTTATCTCGATCCAAATTGACAGGTCAAATCACAAAGGCTTAATTTTTGCAAGTCAAATTAATTGAAATGTCTAATTAAATATTCTTTTGAAATTTATATCTAAATCTGCGTATAAAAAGATCTAAATTACGTCGACTACATTAATAGTACTTTACACGTTTGTATATTATGAAAGTCCCACCTGACTTTGGGGTCGAATTTAATAAGATAATATACAGCATTTTGTTTTTGCTACCATCTATATCTCGGTGTTTTTGTATTTATATTCAATCTGGATAAAACATATTGCAAACATATATTTTCTGATATTTGTGCTGCTAAAAGCTGAAATTTGACTTTGTTTTTGATTTTTAGGCTGCAATAAATCAGTTAGATGGGACTATCATACATATAATAATTGAGTTAAGTACCTACCTACTTTATTTTATATACTTATAAAGTTTTTGTACAGTGTACACAATGTCTTACGACCATTACACGTACGGCCATTAATTAAATATAATAGTACTTGAATCGAACAAGGAAATACTCATTTTATTTTGGTACAGACAGCCATAGCATCAAGCCAACCGAAACTGGCAAAATTTCCCAGTCAACCATGAACCTAATCAAGTTGAAAATCTATTAAAGACATTTGCCAGACAGTAGTAGCTTGATACGCAGGCGTCTGTACATTGAAATTTATATGTGAATCAGTAATTTTAGTTAATCAATGGAAGTCTACGTTAAATTATCATAGGCCATTGTGTACAAGATAGTCATAGATCATACATTCCTATGCAAATTAGAATAGGGAATAAAAAATTACTCTTACCCCCGAGTAACTCCGGGTCGCCGAGGTTGACGTAAAACAGTACATCTTTCTCGTAGCTGTCTTCTTCTATTATATGAAGAGGGATGAATTTTCTGTAAACAATGAGAAGAAATAGGTTAAATGTGAAAGGAATTACCTTAATTCAATTTTTTTTTGAACAGAAACAACAATTGTATAGCACTCAAACAGCCAAGTAAGGACACAAATAAAATCCTTAGGAAATAAGAATTTTATTTGGAGAAGAAATAGCAAGTAATCCAACGACTAGCAGTAAAAATTTTAAGTTCAAGTTGCATTGTAATAAACTGTGACTTGTTGTTGCATTGTAATAAATTTTTTGTGAATATAATGTTTGAGGCAGGTATTAAATTAATTAAACTTTCTCCAAATAAAATTCTAATCTCCTAATTTTTCTTCTTTTAAAAAAAAATAAAAGGCATTCCTTTTCCAAAATAACTCAAGAAAAACATTGTACTTTTTTTAAACCACCAAGTTAGAACAATTTACGCTGTGTATTAAATATCTTGTTTCGTGAAAAAAGTTGTTCTATTTATGAAAGCCGGCGCTTCCTTGTTCTCCCACAAATTAAATAATAAATCAGGGTTGTGTGTTTTGAGTGTAAATTCTAACATTTTTGTTACTTATTAGTTTTTTTGGGAAAATTGTAAAGGTTGTTACAGTTTTTAGAACTAATATTATTATAACATTGGTATTGATTATATTGGTATTTGTTTTATCAATTATTCATGTCTAAGATCGAACGGTGACGATGTTAACGATTTTGTTAAAAAAAAAAATGTTTGGATAAATAAATTAAAAATGAGAAAGAAAACGACTGAAACTTTCACATTACGTTTCGACAAAAATGTATATTTGCTTGCTATGAGCTTCACTCGAAATGTTGGTAGCACGTTAGAAACGTTGCTCATACACATAGATAAAAATACAGACAGTTTTCTTTACAATACCCAACAGCAACGCGATGTACAAAAAAAAAAAACAAAATAATAAGCTAAAATTTTAGCTTTTACATCAAACCGAATTGAGACCACGTCAAACATTAAAAAGCTTTTATTTTGTCAAAGATAACGGTGCCGGATTCTTTAGAATCCATTATAAGTTGTCAACTTCAGTCCTATTGATTTTATGGAACAGCAATGCAAAGAGGAATAAATTCCATTATTGATAAGTTGGTTCATTCATTTGGGCGATTTTATTCAATCATTCGATCCTAAGAGCTTTTTGGTATTATGATCGGCACGATTCTTGAGCGCTGACGCAAAAGTGAGTTATTGGGTCCCTTTGGTGGTATGAAGTGAGACGCGGGGCGGGGAAAGTGCAGTGATTGGCCCGTAGCGCATCGCGTCATAGCCGTCACTCGGGATTTGTTCTTTACTCCTGCTGCACTTACCTCACGACCAATAATTAATAAACGGGTGTGCGTTTTATTTGTCATAAAGTTTACGATGCGCACAGCGATCCCCACTCTTCCGCCGAGCGCTCAAGAACCGTGCCGGTAATTATATTTCGATATTTTGGAAATTCTGTTTTTGGTATGGTGAAATTCTCAGACACTTGACTGTCTCGTTGGTCTAGTAGTCGCAAACGTGACTACTGTGCATGAGGCTCCTGGTTTGATTCCCAGATCGGGAAAAGATTTATTGGTTTTCTGCCCATCATTAATATCTCAGTAGCATCCATGGAGTCTGGTATTGTGCCCGGTTGATAACAATAAGTTCGCCCCCTAGTACAGGGGACTTAAACATAACTGGACCGAAATGAGGGTATACTATTAGTTGCACCCAATGCACCTCTGTCTATCAAGGAGGCAGCAAAACCACTATAAAACAATATTCTAAGTAAATTCTCTATTTCTATGCCACGTTACTTCTCAATAGAAAATCGCTGAAGCCGAAACAAAATAGTGTATGCGAAAATAATATCTATAGATCATTCAGAAAGCCATTACTGAGATGAGACTTCATTCATAGTGAGCTATTCTGCAAATTGAAAGTACTTAAATGGAAGCACGATAGTTGTGCTCGCCAAGTTTGCAAAAACCAAAAACAATGATTAATATATTTTGAAACGATTACTATTGTGTCAAAATTATGGTTTCAATTTAAAGTATTTTATTTTTTTATTTAGCCCCTATTTTCCCACTCCTGAGCAAAGGCCTCCCTCTATTCCTTCCACTTCTTACGATGGTGTGCTTCTTCTTGCCAGTTGGTGATAAGCCATGCAAGGCGTCCCGCCATCTTCTCCTCGGTCTACCGCGACCCCGTCTGGCTGTGTCAGTCGATAATAAAATTATTAGAGAAATTTCTTTGAAAAGTAAATGTCACCGTGACGTCTAACAGGGAAGAATGGAAGAAGAAAATGTGTTGCGTCGACCCCAAATATAATGGGATAAGGTCAGGAAGATGATGACGAATGGTTAGAATTTTTTTTATGAAATTGACTCTCTTTGTCTGTTAATTTTGCACACCTTAAACGCTAGGGATGCGGCCATGGCTCACGTACAGTCACCAAAAGTGATACGTATTCAGGCACCTAACTTCAAATTACTTTTAAATAATGTTGTAAGTGTAAATGTGTCGAGGAGCTCGTGGCTTAATAAGAACTGCCACTCAGGTCGATCTTTAGGTAAAGCTGTGCTTGCCTAGGTCGGTCTGTGGATGGGTGACCGCCCGACATACCGAGTTTCCTCCGTGCCTCGGAAAGCACGATAAGCTGTTGGTCCCGGCTGCCATATATATAGATCTTTGGCAAGGTAGTCAGTGACCTGAAATTCTGACATACAGTCTTACCAAAAGGGTATTGTATTACTTAGTATTACCTGGGTTGTAGAGGTCAGATAGGCAGTCGCTCCATGTAAAATACTGGTATTCAGCTGCATCCGGTTAGACTGGAAGCTAACCCCAATATAGTTTGGGAAAAGGCTAGGCAGATGATGTAAGTGTGAATGTGTTGATCCACTTAAAAGTACTAAGTGCGGAAATCAAACCCGCTAACACAGAATTATCTTAAAATGAAGCACTCAAGTAAATCATGACCTGGGTCAAAACACAGATTACTTTTCATCTCGGTAGTAAATTAGTTACCGTGGACATACCTATAGGTAAAACTCTTCCATTTTGTTTCCATTTTTTCCCGTATACTGGTACCTGCGCTCACACTTGTGCACTATAATATCTCCTTCGCCGGTGGCTAATCTTAGCAGAGATTGACCCAAAAAACGTTAAGGAGAAATAAATATCCCGCAGTAATAAATAGACCCCTAAAAAAACTGCCAACCTACACAACTCCACCCGAAATCCCACGAAATGTACGAGAACTTGGCGTTTTTACCCAAACACTCTCAATTACGGATCGCACGTGATAGTCTTAGTTAACGAAGGTTCCCGACCGTTACCGATTGCTAGTATATTCTAGCTAGTGAGTTTAGTATACAGGGTGGTGCCGAAAATACGACAATAAATGAAACCACTGGCAGTTCTAGTTCATAAGAAACATTTTTAAACTTTCAAATAAATTCTAACACCGAAATAAATAAAACTAAATGGCATAAAACTGTAAACGAAATATAAAACAATTCACAAACAAATATTGATTTACTAACCTTAGGAATAATTTGCACCAATTAACGTGTGGAAATAAAATGTAACAAACGAATTTGGCAACTTATTAGACATTTAGGTAGGTTGGTGCCGACGATACGACAACGATTACGGTGTTAGGATTTAAGTATTTCATAGTTTAAAAATGTTCCTATGAAGTTGAACTACCAGTGGTTTCATTCCCTCCTGATCAGAAGGTCTAAGTAGCAAAATGTCCAACAGTGCAAAATGTCTAATGAGCAGTAAGTCTACTTAGCAAAATGTCCATGTAGCAAAACGTCCAACTATCAGATGGTCTGTTTAGCAGAATATCTATTTAGCAAAACGTCATTTTTAAAATGTGTACACTCGTGATAGAAACTATTATTGTCGTATTGTCGGCACCACCCTGTATACTAGCAACTACTAGCTAGTAAGTAAGTATATACTTACTCACTTAACTTAACCAGTTCCCTCAGGGAAGTAGCGTGAGTGGTGAGAGGAATTTCTGAGGACTCTTTACTGCATTGTTTTAGTCGTGGTTGAAATAGTTTGGTATTGTGTGGCTTGTGTTTTAACCTTAGACTAGCTTCTTCGAAAAGAAAGACATAAAATTAATTTGTTGCATGTCGCAGATACATGCCGTGCATGTAAAATTACTAAAACAAAAAGCATACAACGCATAAGAAATAATAATTATTTAGAAGCAAAACAAGAGTGAACAAAAGCACCACCACTCAGCATGGTGATGTGCTATGGCTGGACCACAACACTGCGCTGGTTTTCAGTGATGGTCCCCCGAGAAAAATGCCCAAACTATTGCCAAATGGCGGTGAATGGTAGCGGATCTGCGTGGCCTCAATTATCAGAATAAAACGTTTTGTAATCCAGGTTAAAAACTATCTGCGTACCAAAAATACGAAAGAGAAAAGAAAAGAAATAGTTTAAAACCCTTTCGTTTGTACTATCTATAACCTACCTCTGAATTAGAAAGTAGTGAAATGGGCAGACGACAATTATTATCTACAATTACAGTTGGAACCAACGGCTTGGCGTGCTTTCCGATTCACAAACACACCTAGGCAAGCATTGAACCGAGCGGTGTAGTTGACATTTGGGGAAAAACTTCGTTGATTTTGGCTGGCACAAGAACGCGGAAACTGGCACAAAAAATGAGAGGCTTAGGGTAGCAGTGGATGAATTCGTGCTCATTATGTTGATGATGATGAAGATAGGGGTTGGCTTCCAGTCTAACGAATTAAACAGAGTAGCTCATAGAATTTACAAAAACGGATTAAATATCTATCTGATCTCCTTAACTTAGTAATTGGATTACACGATAACACTTGGTCAGACAAGTAAGTTGTCAGAGTTTCGGGCCACTGACTACCCGTTTCGACTGTCATGCAAAGACAGCTAGGACGTCTAACATGCTTACCAAAGCACGAAGCAGTCTGGGTAATATATTATGTACTTATATTGATATACGTAACATAAAATCTTAAACTAACATTGTCAGTAACACCATCATTTATTATGTTTACTTAATTTCTTGTTGTTTACTCTCTTTTTATACCTGTCGGCGCACATTAAGATGCCAATGTCAAGAGTGACAGCTTGTCACTGTCACTAAAGCGGAGCGTCGAGTCGATGGTAGCGGGGCGGCCATCTTGGTACGGCAGATCGTACAGAGCGGTCGCAAGCGCACCACGTTTTCGACGAATCGCTATCCATCCTCTTATTCAAAGTTCTTTTTTTTGAAGTGATTGAGTGTTAATTATAGCCTAAGTGATTATTGTTACGTAATTTAATTATTATTTCAAGTAAAATCGTTTAAGTTATCAAGAGAACGGTTTTAATTCAAATGACCCTACTTGGACTACCCACATACCCACGCTGCAAGTTGAATAATTCTGATGAAGGCCGTCCTGAGCTTACATCAGAAGTGGGCTCTGAATCTCACTGCGCACAATGTTCGAGATCCAGCAGCGGAATATAATGCAGTTGATCGAGGCTATCAGAACACCAGACTCATCATCTAAGATCGCTTTGCCAGAAGTCAACCCAGAGCAGTCAGATTCTGATCCACGTGCAAGTGCAAGTGCAGGTGCAGGTGCAAGTGCAAGTACAAGTGATAGTGCAAGTTTGAAGTGAAAGTTGATTGAAACAACAAATCTACCAAACTTTGACTTGATTTGAATCGTTTCAAACCACGGAATGTGTGGCTGTGTGTGTGTGTGTGTGTGTGTGTGTGTGGTGGCTGCAGCAGGTCGGCTGCGACGCGGTATGGCGTTACTGTACAGGGGTAAGTTGTTGCAGGACAGAGGTGAGTTTTTAAACTTTATTTGCGATTCTGGTGCTGAATACTCGTTGGTGAGGGAAGGTTCTGCATTGGAGTTTAATAGTGTACATGTAAGTGATGTTCTTGCCATGACTGGTATGGATCAAATCCACCCCTGGAACGACTCACTGACCAACGCGAGTATTATTAGTACCGAACAGATTTTATGTTGTCTCGAAATGTTGCGTGTTTTGCTTGATAAATGATAATTACTTGCAAAGTGACGTCAATATATTGTTACGGCGCGAGATTTTAAATCGGGATTTTGCTATAAAAATGACAGCTGACTGTCGTTAACAAAAGTCCTTTGTGTAAAATCAGTGAGGCATAATAGTGATTTTAATTGGATTTTATTGTTATCGTGACGGATGTATTTACGAAGACGACGCATAATAATTAGTTTTTTAATTTTATTATTACCGGTTTGCCAACGCGGTGTAATAGCAAGCTACCTACATAGTGTTACGATAATTCGATTACAACAAAACCGAGTCCATTGCGTAATTACGGTTTTCTGTTACGTGTTGAGAGTGCAGTAAAAGGAATCAATTTTATTTAACTAGGGTGTGTGGGGTCGTCGGACCTTGCTGCCCGCACGATAAGAGGAAAAGTTTATTTTAACATTAAACAAGGCGTCGAAGGGCCATACCCAGTGGGGTTGGTTGAAGGGATGCGCTCGTCCGGTCCAGATGTGTTGCTGTTGGTTGGCAAGTCGATGGGGACAGTGTCGTCCGGGCCAGATCCATTACGGGCTGGTTGAAGGGATGCACTTGTTCATTTCAATGTCTATAGTTGTGATTGACTCTGTGTTTGATGGTACAATCGAAAACCCATGTGAAGTCCTGCAGCAGGATGGACGAGCGGACGTTTTGGTGATTAGGCAAGGAATACAATAACGCCCGAGGACGGTCGTATGTCAGTCTGGCCGTGTCGGCGCACATTAAGATGCCAATGTCAAGAGTGACAGCTTGTCACTGTCACTCTAGCGGAGCGTCGAGTCGATGGTAGCGGGGCGGCCATCTTGGTACGGCAGATCGTACAGAGCGGTCGCAAGCGCACCACGTTTTCGACGAATCGCTATCCATCCTCTTATTCAAAGTTCTTTTTTTTTGAAGTGATTGAGTGTTAATTATAGCCTAAGTGATTATTGTTACGTAATTTAATTATTATTTCAAGTAAAATCGTTTAAGTTATCAAGAGAACGGTTTTAATTCAAATGACCCTACTTGGACTACCCACATATCCACGCTGCAAGTTGAATAATTCTGATGAAGGCCGTCCTGAGCTTACATACCTAATTTATGTTTACATTGTAATCTGTTTATTTGTCAACGCAAGTAACTTGTAACTAACATGTGGAAGCTTGTAACTTATGCATGATATTTAAAATGGTTATTAGTCTGTAAGCTTTCTTTAAAACTTTATTATATAAATAAAATAACAAATTGTTACCATGCAAGTGTGTTATATTGCATGCATCAGCTAAAAATAAACAAATAACCTTCAGCAAATTGACTTTCCTCGAAACCCAAGACATGCACGCCCGATTACCTCCGAACCATACATTTACCATGCCGTCCGTTAAGTGAAGGACAATTCTAAACTTGGACTATAAACGATGGGCCGGCAACAAAATCGATATGACTTAGCAATGCAGACGTAGGGACAACATACCTATCATACATTATTAGGTAATTTAGATATTGATCACTGATTATTCTATCAGTTACTTTATAGGGATCGATTGGAAAATTAGTGTGGTATTAGGAAACTGCCTTGTTGGTTTAGGGGTTGAAAGGGCTACTGCTGAGCAAGTCCTGAGTTTGAGTCCCAGGTCGGGCAAAGTGTTATTGGGTTTTCTATAAGAAATTCAAAGAGTTGAATATTCTGACCGTAGCCTCTCAATACATTTTTGAAAATTTATTGTATGTTCATAAAAATATATCAAATTTTAAGAAAATGTCCGATATTCATAGCTTGAATACTAGGAATAAGCACAACCTCGCTGTACATCGCACTCGCCTCCACAGAACAGGCAACTCATTCATGGGTCAATGTATACGCTTTTACAATAAACTTCCCATTGACATTAGAAATTTATCAATCAATCGATTTAAAATTTGCATTAAAACTAAACTATGTACAAAAGGGTACTATAAAATAATTGATTATTTAGATGACAAAAAGGCTTGGGATTAAATTGCTCGCTCTGCTAAGCTTTGTGTAATAACAATATTGACATAAAAATCTGATACCTAATTATATCGTATTGTATATTTCCTTTTTTAATTTTATTAAGTAATTCTTTTACAATTTTATGACATGTAAATTTGACATTATAATTATTATCCTATTTTGTATGCTCAAATTATTATTTAATTAATTGTAACACATGAAACATATTGTACTGCTTTAAAACAGACTTTGATCCCTGAGTTTGTTTCACCATTTCTTCTCAGGGTAGTCAGATACGAAATGTCGACCCCATCTAGCTTAAGTTTAAAATGTGATGACGTGTAAAAGTGATTCCTACATCCTATTTACTGAATAAACAATTTCATTTCATTTCATTTCATTTCATTTCATTTCATTTCATTTCGAATAGATTGCGATAAGCTGGTTATCAAGCTACATAGCCTGGCCCACCGTCGCAAAGTCGCATGTCTGTCGGTCTTCTACAGACTGTACTTCGGAGAGTGTGCGCAAGAGCTCCACGAGCTGATCCCACCATCTCCCTTCTTCCATCGGGAGACTAGACGTACTGCAGGGTATCACCGATACCTAGTCGACATTCCACACATTCGAACGAAGCGGTTTGCTGGGTCCTTTATTATGCGCACAGTCAAGGAGTGGAATTCCCTGCCTGCGTCGGTTTTTCCGAGTTCATATAACCCTAATCTGTTTAAGTCGCGAGTAAACAGGCTTCTACTGGGTAAGCTCGTTCCATCGTCGACATCATCTCTGCCCTCAGGGCAAGATTGAAGTCAAGAGCAGGCCCATAATAAAAAAAAGAAGGAATTTCTCAGTAGCTGGTTGGAGTTTGGATTTGTGTACAGTTGACGGCAATAGGCTTGCCCTCTGTTACAAGGGACTTAAACATAACGTGTGAAATGTGGGTGCACTAATGGGTACACCTCTGCCCAACTCTTTAGGGATTACAGGCGTGATGTTAAGTTATGTTTATGTTGAACTGTTGTGTAATAATTTGGTTGAAATTCACTGAAGGCCAGAATAATCTAATATGGTAACTACAACTTAGTCTTATTCATTGAACAGTCACACGGGTCGATCATCAAGGTTTAGTTCCTGGATGGGTAACCATCCATTACTCACTGAGACCTCTACAATCGACACCCCGGATAGTTAAACCCAGCTGCAGCGGTTATTTTTTATCTTTGATAGTGGTTCCGGGTATCAAAAACCAGAAAGTCTGTCCAGCGTTATTTCTGATTATCGTGGCAGGATTGACATTGCTCGCAGAACGGATGGCCGATGAGGCCGAAAAGTTCTGGAATGGCGACCGCGAACCGAAAGTCGTTGCGTTGGTAGGCCTCCCAATAGGTGGAGCGTGCACCTGGTGAAGGTTGCGGGGATCGGCTGGATGCGAGATTCACGGGACCAGTCAATGTGGCGGGGAGGTCTATGTCCAGCATTGGACGTCTTTCGGGTGAAATGATGATGATAATGATAATAAAATCAACTTGGTCGGGAAAGGCTTGTGTAGCCCGTAGTATCCATTACGACAGCGTCTTTATTTTGTAGCTAGAGGTGGTTCGACGTGTGACAGGCCGTCGCGTCGTTTTAAATGTCGTCACTTTTTCAAAGTAGGTCAAGTTCAGTTTTAAAAACGTAAGCCGCGTTTAAACGCTTTCTTGTGTGTTGTTACTGGCAGTTTTATGGTTAAAATAGACATTGATCAGATTCTATGTAAGTTTTGTTTTGAAGTCATCATCTTCCAGCATATATCATGTCATTTGGAGTCGGTGCAACATTCTGCCCTGTCAGTCGTCACGTTATCATTTATTCCTTTTTCCCTCATATCACTCCTCACACACTCCATCCATCTTTTCCTTGGTCTTCCTCTTCCTCTCCATCTCCATGAAGTAATCTAGACTTACTTTGCAAACAATCCGAACGTGACAGTCCGTCTGTGTTTTTGAACTTGTCATGTATTAAGTTTAATGGCTGAATGGATTTGGATGTAGCATAAAGATAAACTATGACCTGGCTTAGAATAAAGGAAACGTTTCATCTCGTTATTGATCCCGTGGGATTTTTACCGTACGCGGTAAAAAGCTTAAAAATATAGTTTTACTTTTGCCGTAGTCTACTCAGTTTTTACCCGACTACGGCAAAGCCAAAGGAGTATTATGATTTTTACAACCTCAAAAGATATTATGGTGTCTTGACTCGAAACTGCAACACATTTCATTAATGTTATTGATTTTTTCTATCAAATTTTTTTTAGTTGCAGCCACGGAGTTTGAATTTGTGTCCAGTTCATGACAATAGACTCGCCACCTATAACATAGGACTTAACTGATGAAATTTCAATGTACTACTACGTACACCTCAACCTACCCTACGACTGTACAAGGTCGTAGTCTTACAAACAGCTAACCTATTTCGCTTAGCCGCGTCAGTCGCCACTTGTATGGCATCCTACAATTCGCAAGGTGACAGTGTACCGAAGATACGAATAAATCTAAATGATTATATAAATTATTCATGGAGAATAATGTCGGTGTTTACCTGCAGGGAAAATGTTGCCGAAAAATATATTGGGATGTAAAGTATTGTAGCATAATCAGGCGTTCCCACTGCAGGGGGTTTACTATGCTGCGGGTTGTTCGCAAGAGATACCGCGGCCTCGACATAAAGGGCTAAGAAGGAACATGGGTGGTTTTTTGTCAGTAGAAGTCTGACACTCCCTACCGCTCTGCCCAGAGAGGGCGGAGTCATTTGACGATTTCCCAACTTCCGAAAAAAAAAAAAAAGTATTGTAGCGTAATCAATCGTTCTTACTGCTGGAACAAATGCTTTTAGAGCCAGGGCTATAAAATATGAATGGATTATAATCCACCGGATGCAGTTGACTAATAGTATTTTACATGAAGCGACTACCTATCTGACCTCCATACCCCGTTGAGATTGGATACAATACCCCTTTTTTTTGGTGGGTGGAAAATCATCGAATAACCGCCCTCCCGGGGGCAGAGCGAAGGGGAGTGTCAGACTTCTACTGACTAAAAACCAAACCCATGTTCGTTCTTCGCCCTTGTGTCGGAGCCGCGTTAACCTTTCTATAATCCACAGCCCCGACGCGGTACTATACCCCTTGGACAAGACTGGATGTCAGACTTTCTGGTCACTACCGGTAACGACTAACTGTCAAAGATCTTGAAAAGACAGTCGGAACCAATGGAGTAACGTGCTTTTCAAGGCATGGACGAAACTCGGTATGTAATAAGTGCAGTCACCCATCTATTGACCTCAGCAAGCACAGCTTAACTTAAAGAACGATTGGCTGTTCTTATTAAGCCACGGGATCCTTTTTTTTGATGGGTCGGAAATCATCAAATGACTCCTCCAAAGCGAGCAGAGCAGAGCGGGCAGAGCGGTAGGGAGTGTCAGACTTCTACTGACTAAAAACCACCCATGTTCCTTCTTAGCCTTTTGTATCGAGACCGTGGTATCGTTATCTCTTTCGAACAACTTGCAGCCCCAACGGGGTCACGGGATCCCTTGGGCTATATAAATCAACTTAGTCCAACTCATTTCTAATTTCCTAACATTTCTCGCTAATTAGACTTCACCCTAATCTGGCATGATTTATGTTATTCCTCATAAATACAACTTCAATTTAGTAGTTAATGTATTATTTACGACCACAAGCGTGTCATAAATGATATTATCACGACGTTAACCTCATTATGGGAGCGGCTGTTTGCCATCATAATGAACTGGACACGTTATGACAGCGTCTTGGCAGATGGTAGGTGGTATAAGTACTCGTTAGCGTTGGAAAAATGTTCGAGTGAAATATGGTATTGCATCTAAAAACCTACCTTCCTTGAAAATTATAAGAGCGGTTTTGGACTAGCGTGTATACAGAAAGGCGCTGACAATACAATAAATGAAAACACTGGTTCATTAAAGTATTTTATATTTATCTATTGTATCGTATATTATTAATATAAACAAACTAAATAGGACAAAAAGTCACTGACCACTGTCATGACTAGTAATAATTCGCATCTGGAAACAATAAAATGAAAAAAATTGCTCAAGGTTTTTGAAGGAGCGTGTTTGGCAACATAATAATATCTTTAGTGATTATAGGGATAAAAGGGTCTTTAATCTATCGGTGGTAGCCCTTTAAACACCGTGAAGAAAATACTAAAAATGAAAAATAATATGTCCTGCGACTAAACTACTGGATTATACCTATATTCAATTGAATAAGAGAATGAAAAAAAGTACTTCGTGAAATTCAAATTTTCATACGTTTTTTTGCAATTAGCAGTTCAGTGTCAGGTTTTGTGTTGATTAAAATATGATTCGCGCACGTAATGCGTATAATAATATATTTATTAAGATAATAATCATAAAAATCATAAAATACAATCCTCTTGAATTGATTTAATTCCATTGAATGGCTATTTACTGAAAAATGCATTCAAGGAAGATATACAAACTGAGAGGGTTGTATTGGTAATTTAAATCCTTATTTCTCAGTAAAGTCATATTTGCTACGGTCGTGAAAGTAGCACGTAAGAAAAATCGAATTTTGCGGGTTACCCTATGGAGTTTCCATCTTAACTGCAAAGAAAACGGCTACGAAATAAAGTACCTAGTTTCTAAAGTCTAACGGGACCCTGTCACATAATGCAGGTAACTGTACGCATTCTTAACCGTTCAGCTCGTAAACGTCACTCTTGCAACGTAAGTACGTGAGAACATTTGTTGCCGACTGTAGTAAATAACGTTGTAACGTACGTATCGTTACCTTCAATAACGCGTTATAACGTATGGGGAGGTCGAAGTTATGTGTAGTGCAAGGTGAGAGATCGAGCGGTTTTACTGTGCATTACGGCTGACAAAATTGTCCCATTAAGGTGACAATCCCCGCGACCGCGAAACGCATCCCCGCAATGCACGCTCGTAATTTCGTACGGAAAAAATATTGATTGGAAAAATAAATCTTGGTCAACTAACATGAGGACTATTTAGATAAGTGGCTGAAATGGTCTTTCGAAGAAATGACCACACTGATTTGGGTGGACCAGGGATCTGTATACTCTCAATGCAAGCATTCGTCAGTTAGCGTGTAGCTTCACTTACAACTCATGGATCTCAATGTCACAACAAATAATAACAAAGAAAGGCTTACTCCTATGTGTTGGGCCAAACAAAGCAATTGAAACGGTAAAATGTTCCGCGAAGGAGAGAGGTAGGTCGTGACGATAATTTATAAATGTTTCACGGTCCACAACCGACAGTGAAGGCTTCATGAGAATCATAATTGTGATGTCTTTGGTGTATATAGGCGTCCAACCATTGTACAAAGAAAACTTCAATACTTAGTCGACCCAAGTGTAGGTCTAATATTATATTGTTGGTCCCATGAAAAAAGTTGATGTTTTTTTTATATTTGATCATCATCATCCACAGCCCGAATTCCCCCACTGCTGGGATAGGCCTCTCTTTTTTGGTGCCAATCACCACGTTCATGTGCCAGTCTCATCCAAGTTTTTCAATTAAATGGTCAAGACGATTCCGATAATCACATTTTTCTGATAAACAGGTGGAAAACGAAGTCTTTGAGTATGAATTCGGTATATGATTGACCTACATTTACAAGCATTAATAATTATGTAACATCGGTAGTTTCAAATAAAATCTGCTGATCTAAACCGTCCTGATCTGACCATGTGGGTAGTGTCATCATCTGCCTAGCCTTTTCCCAACTATGTTGAAACTATTCACTCTAGGGACTTTTTATCATAGTAACATTTTTCAACGTTGCGGGGACCCGCTGGATCAGAGATACTGGGGAAGGCTTATGTCCAGCAGTGGACGTCTTTTGGCTGAAATGATGATGATGATGATGAACATTTTTACATCAATGTTCTTAACACCATATAGGTACACGTCTGCCTAACCTTTTAAAGATTACAGACGTGATGTGTAACAATCGATAGTACCTATATTTAGGCTAGTTATATTTACTACTGACGCCACGGTAACCCAATTACTGGTCTAGACTCTTGTCGGCAACTGTAGCCTACTTTTACTCGATAATGCTGACGTACACTTTCGCCTGTTTTAATTGTTGCTAGGGGAGTATTTTTCTTTGTTTTTGAATGTGATTTATCTGTAAAACGGGATCATTCCCACTAGTTCTACTGCACAGTCCTACGATAGAACTAGTGGGAACTTTTTTTAATTTTTTCCCACTAGTTCTACGATTTAAGGTGGTACGAATTCGTAGAACTAATGGGAACGAAAAGTCAATGGATTTAACGAGTTGCTTGATCTATATAGAATTGACGTAAGAAAATCTGCAGTAATGCGTATTTGAACAAGGTACTCCAAATTCTAAGGTTCTGTTTTTATTTTGGTAGGACATAAATATTTCTTCCATTTTTCTGAAGACTTTGGATAGTAAATGATGAATTTTAAATCTGTTCCAAGCATACGTTTGAGTTGTATGAGACGACTGTTTAACGTAACAAATTCTATTGAACAAGTAATGAGCTTACACTGCTTCGTTGGTCTACCGCTAAGCAAGAGGGAAATCGTACCCAAGACGGGTACGCTCACCTTCCATCTGTCTTATGACGTCGTCTGAACGAAAGGGCTAGGAACATGGGTGGTTTTTAGTCAGTAGAAGTCTGACACTCCTTACCGCTCTCCCCAGAGCGGGAGAAATTATTTGATGATATCCCACCCTCCAAAAAAGAAAATAAAAGTAAGTACCTACCTAATTCAAACTCAAAGGCAATATTACTTTGTCTAAAAAAAATCTTTATCAGTATCTTTTGGACAATGCCCTTAATCCGTAAAGACACTCATCCAAACTCCTAAGGATCTTTTAACAGATTATCTACCAAAGAAGGCCTTATCATCGAAAATTCCTTTTATACTAAGATTTATCTTATACGGAATCTGTTAGCACGAATTTATTTTTCGTACCTTCGGATAATCCTATAATTTTGTTAGGAGGCGTTTGTCCAATTAGTTTGCCAACGAAACGATGGAATGAGATTAAGACGTGTGACTCGTGTATGATAATGGAACTCGTGTATGAAACTCGTGTCTGGTACTCGAGCTGTGTTCTTAATCCATTTAAGATATTGTTATTGTGTGAAAAATGGTAACGGAAAATTGATACGTATAACTTAAGATTTGTAATGTCCATTTTCGATTACACATACATTTTAGAAACAGGTACTTGCTACACTAATATTATTTAGCTTAGTTCGAGTTTGGACACACTCGTGTGACACACGATCCAAATTCGAACGAAACATTAAAAAAAATCAGACCCAATGACAATCGTCTTCAGTACATGGTTTTATGACGTCACACGCCCTGTATTGCCATGTTCCTCGTTTTATTAAATTTTTGTCGGGATGATATTTTTTGTACTTGTTATCCAAAAAAGATTACATTCATGTAATCCAATATTTATATCTAATAATACCCTCACTAATCGGGCAAGTTCTCTTTTGACGTAATGTATACTAGTAGTTATTATAGAGGTACCTTTTTAATATCCACTTGTGAGGTTATATGGGATAACTTTTTTTTTTTCGACCAAAACCCTAGTGAAGTCACGGGAAAAAGCTAGTTGTATAATAAATTATGTGTAAGAATAAAGGTAAAGTCATAAGTGAATTACTAGTCCCCCATGAAATCTGTCAGCGCTTCAATTTATACTGAATATAAAATGAATGCTGCTGGCTATAAAATTAAATTACCTATAGTAATATTTTAACTCGACTGCATGCTTGCATTATATTACGCTGCAGTCCCATGGGTCTTATTAATAATATTATAGCCGGAAGAAAATAAATTTAATATTACAAGTCTCTGGAGTAATGAAACTTGTACAGCATATTTTGCCTTTAAAAGACGCAAACGAAACACCTAAACCGCTTCCAAAAGCTATTGATGTAAAAAATCCATTTCATAAACGATAATAATAAAAATAAATATATTTATTATTATTATTCTTTTTTTTTATTGTTTTTATAAGAAATATTTAAAAATGTAATAAGTTTGTGTAAAGATAAATAAAGGAAATAAATATCAATAATAGATGTTAGCTATTTAAATACATTTATAAATAGTTTTAAGATATTTACAGTATTTTTTATAAATTAGAGAATTGTTTTGTATAAATAAGTTATTTTATTGAGTTGAAATGCTAAAATGGCGCCAACGGTTATTGGAATGACAGTTAACTATTGCAGTCTGTAGTACAGACGGTTATAAAAGATATAAGGCGCCATTTTAGCGGGACATTCATGTCTGAACTTCGAAAGTGAGAAGAACTCTAAAATACCTGTGTAAGTACTGTGAATTTCATAATAAACTTGTAATGTTATGCTGTAGCTATTTATTCTGTACCTACTTAGTTTGATGTGTTTGATGTGCTGTAGCTATTTATTCTGTACTTATTTTGATGTGTGCTCAGTCTGACCCCTTTGAATTAAAACATGATTGTCTGTTCAAATAGAAGCTTATTATTTATTTCCCTTCTGCTCTAGCTAATCTTACATAGATAACATAACATCGAACCTATAATCTTCGAAGGGTTAGACGAGTTAGTTTGACGACACGGTTGGCGCAGTGGCTAAGCGATTGGACTGCTGCGCTACGTGTCGCGGGTTCAATCCCCGTACGGAACAAGTATTTGTATGGCCTACAGATAGTTGTTTCGGGTCTGGGCGTGTTTGTGTTTGTGAGTTTCAATGTTTGTAAACGCACCCACGATACAGGAAAAATTCCTAGTGTGGGGAAACGTTTTTTTTAAAAAGAGAAGAGAAAGAGAAAAAGAGACAGAGGTGTACCTATTAGTCACATGTCGCCAGTTGTGTTTATAGTTCCGTCTAATAGCCAAACAACAACAAAACTCACAATAGACAATACATGTAAAATACCTGTTTTAATGTAAACACAGAATTACAAACAAAAACTTTCAAGACTATTCCAACTCAGGAACAAAACACTCCAAAATAAATCATCAATCAATCTTGATCCCTATTTAACACTCACTTCCCTAAACTCCACGAACTAAAGAATATTCAAATCCCTCTAGACGAAGAAAGCGCTATAAATCTCTTATACCGTAAATCATAGCACCTACCTTAGAAAAAACGGGTAAGCACGAGGCGAGCTTGCATAGTAAGGGTTCCGTAAAATAGTACTGAGAACGTCCAACAAAGTAATCCCACAAGATTCCGTTTTCTAACGTCTCTTTGTGCATATTCACCTGGCTTTGCTCTGTGTCTTGCTAGATATCTAACTCCTCTGCTGTGCCTTCCTGATAAACATTGCGCGATGCAAGACATTAGGGGATCGGACTAGGTTAAAATAAAATGATTCTGTTTAGTCCGTAAGTTAGATTGTCGAAAAATATTGAATACGTGTTTTTTGTTTTATCAAATCAATAAAAAATTACGAAGATAAAACGCGTCAAAGATCTTGGAGTGGGGCTTGAAACGTCACTTATGTCGTCAAAATGTACTATCATATGACGTCACACGAGTTTTCGAAGCACTGTATCGTCTTCATTTTAAGTTTACGTGAAAAAACAAAAAAATACGTGTCCAATAATTTTTGGAAATCTATCTGACGGACTAATTAGTTTTTTTTTGTCCGATCCCCTATTGAATTTTTCCTACGGTACTATGTCGCAGCGCTATTTTGGTGGTCGTTAGTTTTTATTCTGTATTTCGAAAGGTGGTGAGCTTGTCCAAACTCAAAGCATAGGTATTAATTACAATTAAACGATAACACGCACTTTTGAATATCAGAAAAAACAAAGAAAGTGAAACTACAGTCAAAAGGCACAATAACTACCTAGTGAACGTTCTGTATTTATCCATTCCAAAGCGTAGATTTCAATGGAAAAGAATGGAAACTTTAAAAAACCATGGACAATCTTTTCATCAAAATATTGTTACAAAAATCTTGGTTCCGTCATTCATGTTGATATCATACATGTATAAGTTAAGTAAAAATAAATGATAACAATACAAAAAAAAATAAAAAAATGACTGCTTAAAAATGACCAGCCACTACTGAAATTATGCATGGATCAGCACCATTCAGCTCAACCATTTTGAAGGAAGCTAAAGTCCTGAGAAAAAAGTTTCCGCTTCGAAAAACGGAACCTTAATATAAAAGAATTTAAAAGATGCACAGCTCAGCACGCTTAGACGTCCACCATTTATCAAACGTCACTTTAAGAATTGAGAGCAAAAAGTGGCCTGTCCCGCAGTTTAGCATACGCCAGAGCCGGATTAGGGACGGGGGGCACAAAAAGAAGTAGCGGTATTATGTTGTCTAGGATCGGGGTCTAGAAATGATTGAGAGTCGGGTTTGGTCAGGCTTTTCTTTTTGTAAAGATAGTGCAAAAATTGTTTTTTTTTTTTTGAAGAGTTGGAGGGTTTTGTGATAATGTCATATTATGTTTGTCTAAAAAATATAAATATCAAATTGAATTATATTTTAAAATTTACATTTTTATAATATATCTGTGTCTTTTTCCCTACGAGTACAAGTTTTATTTTTAAGTTTACTTCACACATTTTTTTTCTGTATCGTGGGTCTGTTTACAAACGTTTAAACTCACATCCAAGAATAGCAAAAAACCCCTAGCAACTATCTGTAAATCATAAAAAAATATTTTTTCTGTGTAGGGATCGAAACCACGAGACGCACCACAGCCAGTCAATCAGACCGCCATCGCCACTGCACCAACCGTGCCGTCAATTTATCAATCTAACTTTACATAAATTTACTGCATGTATATTTAAGTGACACCACTTTTTCTCAGTTGAAATATCAAAATCAAAATATTTTATTTCACATCGGCCTCCATCGGCACCATAGAAAACGTCGAGAAAAAGGTGCACGGCTCGGGTTGGTCGTTTTCTATGGAGAAGAACCGGCAAGAAACTCCATGGGTACTCTTTTAAAATGGTTTGGGTTAACAATATTTTTATGTTCACAATGTTTACACATTCACAAAATAATCGGTAAAAAGAATCTATAAGAAAATAAGAATTATTAATTATAACAAGACTATATTTTATCAACTATACCTACTGTATACGTCTATGAGAAAATATAGTTGGCACAGTGCTCCAATTAGCGACGTCCTCCATCTGCATGAGTTGCTAGCAAAGTGTGTGTGGCGACGAGCGACATCTATCGCAACACCTGCGTACTAACAAACGATCGACAGAAATCCTACATCGCGCTATCAACATTATCCGCGACATAAGCCTATATAGGAGTTCCCGACTTACATATGTCGGGCAGTTAGCCCGCCGGACACAACACCCGTCCGGTCGGAGGATCCTCCCTTTTCAACGGGGGATGAGGAACTTTACACCCTGTTCCTCTACCCCCCAAAGTTGTAAGTCGGGAACTCCTATATAGGCTCATGTCGCGGATAAAGTTGATAGCGCGATGTAGGATTTCTGTCAATCGTTGTTAGTACGCAGGTGTTGCGATAGATGTCGCTAGTCGCCACATGTGCACCACTCAAAATCTTTCACCGCCATTTTTGTACCCTATCTTTATAGTTTATCCACTAAGTTTTATTTTTAGCTCGAGTGTTTCTGGATTTTGCCCTAAAGAAGTCTGAGACTCTAGAGTTGTACCCGATAAATGGTATTTAATTTTTTAATCTGAAATGGTCATTCAGTATAATTCAAACGTGATTCAAACTGAAAACTGCATATTGCAAGCACGGATCAACTCAATTTTGTAACAGTGCAATATTCTGTTGACGTGGTAAATATTCCGTTTTCAGTGTTAATTCATTTATTTATTCATAAAGTCATTAAAACTCAATTTACATAATATTACAATATTATTATTAAAAATTACGAAACTGGTAAAAGGTTCGACAAATTATTATACTAGACTATGACATAACTGGCCAAATGTGGACGTACATACAGTACATCTCTGCTAACCATTCAGAAATTTAAAGCGTTGTTCAATTTGATTGAATAACACCGTCGTTCATAATAAGAGAAAAGATAATGTATAAAAGAAAAATCTCAAAACTTTTACAACACATTCGAATTCCAATATAATTGCAACAATGAAACAGCAATAACCGTCTCATAACCCATAAAATATTTTATATCCATCGCAGACAATAAGAGAACATAAAATGCACAGACGATATACAATAAAATCATTTATTGCATCCTAAATCACGGCACAATGGCATACATTTTATCCACCTCTTACCGAACTGATACGGGTCTGGACTTTCCAAGGATATTAAACATTGTCAGAATACTTGGGACTAGGGAATAAGTTGTGTGCACTGCAATCGTTTCTTACTTTTCTGAGTGTTAAGAAAGGACTGGTCTCTGATGATATGCGGCACAGATTGCAAATGCAGTATAGTCTCAACAGTCTTAATTAAATTTTAATTTTGACGGAAAATATTGTTGTCGCACGTCAGCGGTAACAGACCTAATATAATACTGATTATAGGAAATGGGTGTCAAGAAAACAGCAGCAATTTGAATTTGAATTTAAATACTTTGACTGAATACGTTTATTATTCAAATATAAAAATAGCCACAAGGAAGGTTATAGCAACTGCCTCCTAGCACAGTTTAGATAGAAGTGAGAGCTCGAGTAAAGGCAACCGTCCCTTTTATAAGAAACGTTGTGTTTGACGTTACATGACGTTAGTGACTGTGTTGCCAGTATAAAGAAAATCAAAGATTAATTTTTGCATAATAAAATAGACTAAATATCAACATTCCCCCTCAAAAATTAATCATCAATTGTCAAAATACAAATTAATTTTTATACAATCATAATTACCTTTAAAACCAGAATACTATAAACCTTCCAAGTGATTTCTGGGGAAACTACAATATTTATGGCCCAACATTTGTTGCAAGGACTAGGGAAACCCAGGAAAACCTAGCCAGACCATCTCATCAAAATGAATAATTATATCTAATTTTATAATTCATACATGATTACCAATTACAACAATTTATAATTAATAGTTATAACAGAACCATTCATTAGATCAATTAATTTACAATAAGTAAATTACCACAAATAAATCAATACTTAAAATGTATACACATAGGTACATAAGTAACATTGTTGCAAACTTATCTCTGACTGATCTGCCTTATAAGCAGTTGACAACAGCTTGTAGCGGCTTTTTTAGCACATCCGCTATTTGTTTACATATTATGTTACTTCATTGCAAGCCCATCTCATCTCTGAACTACTAAAATACAACAGTTTGTAGCAGCTTTGTTAACACATCCGCTATTTGTTTACCTGTGATTACATAAAAATAATTTTATTATATTATTTTCAACTTGTTCCCTGGAGAAATGATACTTGATGTCAATATGTTTTGACCTTTTATACTAAAAAGGATTATTTGCTGTAGGTACTAATACAACCATTATTGTCTTTTAAAATAGCAACTGGATTGACAATATTCATTTTATTACTAGTGACTAGAGACTTTAGCCATAATGATTATTTTACAGTTTTAAATAATGCCATGTATTCAGCCTCAGTTTACAAACCCGCAACAGACATTTGCCTCTTTGTATTCAAAGTTATTGTACAGTTATTGAATAATTTAAATAAATAACCTGTGGTATTTTTTTATTATTGACATCATTACCACCCCAATCGGAATCTACTTAGCCACATAATTTATGATTAACATCATCACATTTTATTTTGTGACTCAACTTTAATTCCATAGTGCCCTTCAAATACCTAAGCACTCTTTTGAGACAAATAATTACAACTCTTTCTTCTTTTTGTTTGTATATAATCTGCTCAAAATATAAATACTAGCACTTAAATCAGGGCGTGTACATAACATAACGTACATTAAACACCCATTAGGGTTGCGGCAAGGTGTATTATATTCACTATTTACATTTAGAACTTCGTAATTTGGTTTATTATTTATAGGTGTACTAATGGGAGCACAGTCAGACATACCTACCAAATTTTTACATTACAAAATGGTTTTTTTATAGAAGAACTTTGATCTGAAGTTATTGTATCATTACTTCGAGTAATTTTAATTCCTAGGAACAATTATTTAGATCTACCATTTTCAATTTTGCTCTTTACTTAATATTTATTTATCAACTGATGAATTTACAAACCCTGTTTGTTAAGACACTGATGTATTAATTCGAACCAACACCTAGCATGTTTTAATCTGTACAGAGCTTTATTCGTCTTTACTGATTACACCCTCTGGCACTTTCATGTTTTTTTTTTATTTATTTTTTTTAATGCCATTTAAGGATACGGTTTATAGATCCGTAACTATGATGTATTCATAAATTATATTGATTTGCAAAACTAATCATAAATCTAAAAGTTTCAGTTTAATCTGATAAATACTTTTGACTATAAAAACTTTGGCAACAAGACGTGCCTTAGATCTTAATGGATTGTCATCATTTCATGATTCTTATATTTAAAATACTTTATTTTATACATTTGGATAAATCTATGGTGTTCAGTCTCTCGGATACAAACATTAAAAAAAGTCCAAGAATTATGGTTTAGTTTTTCATTAACTTTTGTGTCAACTGCTTTGTATTTTATTTCCTAGAGATAAATCTATTTTCTCTATAAGAAAATAAATGTGTTTAAGCCGAAATATCCACTTAAACCCGACTATATTTCTATAAATCGGTTTCGGTTCTAATGTCCAAGTCTCATTAGTTAAAAAAAAATCTAATACATCTTTAATTGCACCTTTCCATAAACTCCTTTCATCCTGATTTTTAACTTCGTTAAATGAACTAGGTACTTTGCAACTAATTGAATCAACACAATAAAATATCCCCGATTTCACAATATGTAGGTAAGCTTAACACTCCCTTCCATTATTGACAAGAATCGTCGATATTTGTATCACAAGAACTGCGACATCATGGTTTATCATTAACATTTGGCTTTAGTACGTTGGAATCATTATGGTCTTATTTATATTAAATTATCTGATTTTGATCCATCTGATTTTAAACCGTTCAACTTTGAACAATCAGTTTTGGAAATAATATCAGATTTATGGACTGTCACTGTCTTGAGGATATTTTATTGACACTGATTTTTTTTCATGACAACACGTCTTTATCATCAGTTTTGTCACGGAAATGTTCGATTTCATTTCCTTCATTACAAAAATTAACCTCATTACTATGACATCCTGACCATTTCATATTTTATTTCATACTTTATAGCCATTTGGTATATATCCAACGAGAATACCAATAATATAAGAAAGTGTTACTTATTTTTATTATGCACTATGCGGTAGAATCAAAACCTTCAACTACCTACTTAATTGCAGGTTATTTTTTTTTTCTGCCACCATTCAAATGGTGTTTGATTTTGTTTTAATGGGCAAGGTTTATTAAATTAATATACTGCAGATAAGACTACATCACCCCAAAAATACTTTTGTAATTTAGCACCGCTTATCATAGCGCGGGTTTTTTACTAATTCGTTTGGAAACGTCATTTTTCTGTGGTGTTCTTGGAATAGTAAAATGTTATGACACATTCCTTTAGAAACACAGTAATCTTTCATTTCATTAGACAAAATATTCTCGACAATTTTCACAGTACAAAGTAACTAGTTTTAAATTTAATTTAGCCTCAGTTTTTGCCATAAAATCTGTAAAAGCAGTGAAACTGAACACGTGAGATTTCTATGTCAATAAATACACAACACAATAATGAGTGAATTGATCAGTCTTAAGAAACAAAATAATTTCTATTATTGACTATAAAAGGAGTGATTGGCCCATACACAAAAAGGAATTTTATTGTTTTTAACTTCAGAAGTGTGAAATGGTAATCGTGCCTGTTTCCCGTTTATGCAAGCTTCGCATAATTTTATTTATCATTGGGTGTTCCGTGTTACCACCTCAATTGAACTTATGTTGAATCATACAGTTATTTTTCAGCTCTAAAAACTTTCGTTTACTAATATGGCCTAACCGTTGATGCCATAAATAATGTAATTAGCACCATCACTGTTGCATGTTTGAGAAACAGGTTGATTAACTTTAACAACAAAATTCACACAAATTAAATAATTAATTGCCATACCTCGCATCAGTATTTTACCGTCCTTACAGATATTGGTTCCATGCTGCTGCATGTCGAAGGTCAATCCGGGACGCTGCATGTTGGTTACTGACAGCAACTTGTATGAGAGTACCATGGATTGCTGACAACTTGTAATGTCCTCAGTAGCTGTAAAAAAATCACCGTGTTTAGCAACTAACATTTTAAACGGTTTAATAAAATTTCTAAAGTTAAAGGATAGGACTTCCCTGTTAATGATGTGGTCCGATGCCTTGGAATTTAGCAGAAAGGTTACTTGGTTTTCTTCTGCGCCACCTTCATAATTTCCGGACAAAAATGCGAAGCCGGAAACCTCACTGGAACTTGAAGCACCCTGAGTTATTTCCACAGCTTGAACTCTGCGGAATCTGTCTGCAGGTTTTTGTTGATTGGATTGAAGCATCAGAATTTCATTTGTATTTGATGTGGCTCCATAATGGTGACACTTCTTGAAGGATTTCTTCTTGGCCTTAAAACTTTTTGTTGGTTATTAGTTTATGGCTTTGTGTCGTTGTGTTTCTTTAGTTGAAGTTTTGAGTTTTAGGTTCGACGTGAAGAATCTTGCACTGAGATCGTCTTTTAGCAAAACCAAGGAAAGATTCTGCCAAATACTTGACGATTACACTATTTACATTCTTCGCAATCCGCTTATTTTTCACCCAAGCCTTTGACCGTATTATGGGTTCATCGTCGATAACTTTGATGACATCGTCTCGGCTTAACAACGCTCGAATACGGAATTCCACACACTGTACCTCTCACCATCGAAAGGTTTAATATTTCACTTGGTCTTCAGATTGTCTATGATGTGTCACGTGTTTTTTTACAAGCACTCACTATACATACGTGTTTTAACAAGCACTCAATATACACACGTATTAAACCAGCACACAGTAAGCGCAACAGTATATCAAAGCAGTCCTGGGCCCATAACCTATAGGAAATGGGTGTCAAGAAAACAGCAGCAATTTGAATTTGAATTTAAATACTTTGACTGAATACGTTTATTATTCAAATATAAAAATAGCCACAAGGAAGGTTATAGCAACTGCCTCCTAGCACAGTTTAGATAGAAGTGAGAGCTCGAGTAAAGGCAACCGTCCCTTTTATAAGAAACGTTGTGTTTGACGTTACATGACGTTAGTGACTGTGTTGCCAGTATAAAGAAAATCAAAGATTAATTTTTGCATAATAAAATAGACTAAATATCAACACTGATCTCTTATTATATTGAAATTCCGTAGTAGCTGAGTTGAGTGAGTGGTAGTTGAGTTTCCGTAGCTTGAACACCTGGGATAAAAAGTATTATATAATATGTTCATTCGGGTTATAAACTATCAGTGTGCCAAAATTTGTCTAAATCCGTTAAGTATTTTTTGCGTGAAGAGTAACAAACAAACATCCATGCATCCATTCCGTCCTCACTAAGTTTTACATTTTATGAAGTAAGATTGCCTAAAATTTGTAGATAATAGGGTAGTTACAAAAAAAAATCTAATTAGTCCGTCAGATAGATTTCCAGGAAATATTGAACACGTATTTTTTCTTTTTTCACGTTAACAAAAAATGAAGACGATACAGTGCTTCGAAAAGTCGTGCAACGTCACTGGTTGGTCCATGTTTACCAGACTATGACGTCAAAAGCCCCCTCTCCATGATCTTTGACAAGCTTTATTTTCGTATTTTTTTTATTAATTTGATAAAACAAAAAACACGTATCCAATATTTTTCGATAATCTAACTGACGGACTAAACAGAATCAATTTTTTTATAGTCAGTCAACTACCCTAATGGTTCCAGTAAACCATCAAATTTCACCCCGAAGATTTGAATACGTCCCTGTCTTAAACCTAGGATATTAAACATAGTCTGAATGCCCCCGAGTAATAAGTTCTAAGGCGCTGCCATCCGATTTGTTCGTGACACTATTACGTGTGCGATACGGGTATGTCTCGACTTGATCTACGTATCTTTCGCTTTTCTTTTAAGTTCTTTTGTGTCCTTTCTTTAGTCGTATTTTTTATTATTATCCTCACTCAGCAGTAAAGCTTGCGTTTACATACTTTCTTTAAGCTGATTTCAAAATAACATCACGTATGTTATCCCCAAAGGGTTAGTAAGAACTGTGACTTATAGTACACTCACATTTACAGTTAAGTTTCATGTAATAGGGGGCACAATTTATTTAGACTCCGTGGCTGCTACTAGAAAAAGGAATTTCAGAATTCAGCAATTTTAGTAAACAGGAATTTCTCACATATTATCAATTTGCCCGACTTGGGCATTGAAGCCTGACATATTTGCGATTGCGACTTTAACACCAACGTGGCAAAATTATGCAAACTTTTATATACATGGTGTATTTCTGACATTTAATGATCTATTAAATTTTATGCCAAATCTATTACTACCAGAAAGGAAAGCTCCTAAAACGCAGGCCCGTTATCACTTCCAACAAAATAGTGTGTAAATCATCAGGCATTATTCTTAGGGGTATATATTGGAGTTATAAGTTAAGATATAAAGGTTCAGGCGTGGAAGTTATGGCGTATTGTTATGGTGGGATCAGAAGTTTACGGCACTTATTGAGTTTGGTAGAATTTAATAAGTTTGCGTGATTTATTTTGTTGCTGTTATTAAAATAACGGAATATAACCTATAACCTGTATATTAACTTTGATATTAAGAACTTGTATATTGTTTGGTGAATAACAGCAACTCGGGTCGATTATCGAGGTTAAACCGCGCTTGCCTAGGTGGTCCATGGATGGGTAACCACTCATTACATACCCAGTTTACTCGGTACCCCAGACATCACGTTAAGCCGTTGGTCCAGGTTATCATTTCTAGATCTTTGGCAGTCATTACAAATAGTCAGTGACAAAAGTCTGAAAATCAGTCTTACCAATATTAAAATTAATTAAATTAAAAAGAATTTTGAAAATTGGTCCACGATTGACGGAGATAGATAAATATAAAAAAAATACATTCACACAAATATAGAGAACCTCCTCCTTTTTTGGAAGTTGGTTAAAAAGTGACATCAACGTCTCATTTTCTGACCCTCCCTGTATATTTCTACACAAAAAGGCTATCTCACTTTCAGACAGCATAAAATAAAAATAACTACTCATTTAAAAAAATATTCAATTTCAATTCCAAATAATTTCTCCCCAAGGAAAATACAGTAGACACTTAAACATAAAGTACCGATATAACTCAAAGTTAATGATACCGCAATCAATATCGGTGCCGAAATCAGTACCAGGTAATCGGTACCAGGCGTCCGAAGTAGATAGATGATTTAATTTAGGAAAATACTTTACGGGTTATTAGGCCGGTAAAGTGCGGTATTAATCGGAAGATTGCGGCAGTAAACTTAAAGCTTCGCTCACGACCTCGACCGATGAGACTTGATTTGTGTCGAGTAACAAGAGACTACTCTGATTTTAGGGTAGGTACCGAAGAAATAGTGCAAACACAAAAAAAGAGTTAAAGATACAGCCGAGACCAAAGGTTTAACCCGCTTTCTACCGATGCATGCAGGAAACACAATATGTAATAAGTGGTCACTCATCCACGGACCAAGTTTTCCTGAAGATCGACCCGCCAAGTGTAAATTCACTGACTGACTGACATTATTATTTCATGGACTTATTCCATTGAAAAGTTACACCCCCTTTATACCTAAAAAATAAAATTGCGGCCTCTAACAAATGCACACTAATAGTAACTTTTTAATGGACTAACTGTAGTTTATTTATTTGTTGCTTTCTTCCAAAGTCGCTCGTCGTCATAATCTGTGTCTCAAGTAATACTCGCCAAATCGTGTCGTTTCGCAAGTCGTAGTGACTCGTAGCACGCTGTTAACCACGTAATTCATTTGTTTCTTCGTAAGACGCGCGTCGCTTGGTAGTGTAAGTTGTGGCCGAGGCGTAAGGTAAATAAAGGTGGTCGTATAAAATGGTTAGTGGTATAATAGATCATAAAGTGTGCTAAGGTCGCTATATAAGAAATTATGTGATGAAGTAGATTGAATTTATCGACTGCAAGCTTTGTACCGTGGGATTTTACCTTCCATAAACGTCCATAATATTTAAATTGAGTGTCTCAATTGATACTGTTTAGTTGCTATAGACTTCGTTAGGATGTTTTTTGGAACAAATTATACTGTACAATAGTAGTTTATGCGACTGTGCATAATAAAGGGCATTACAACACAAGTGTGTTCGGCTCGTTTCTAATAGCATCACACGAGTGTGATAATGCCTAATTATGTATAGTTGCATACACTAATTTATCTACCCGAATATCATAAGGGCTCTACGATGGGCTCAGGAACCATAGGGAAATGACCAGCATTGTTACCAGTGTAATGCAATAAAAAATAAATAGGTTATTAGTTGCATTCGTCGCTGCATTTACGATATCTGGCGGAGTGTTCATGTTAATTTCTGAGTCACTATCACTCATTTTCGACAGAAATAAAGAACTTATCTGAAAATTTGTCTACTCAATGAAAGGGAATAAAAAGCTAACGAACAAATGACAGCTCGAAATGGCGGCGTTTCGGATATCTGTCATTTTTTTTAAATCATAGGCAAACGAACAAAGTCACTATTCTTGTGTCACTCGAGATCAAAATGTCGTGCGATTTATAATTAAAATCATACTGAATTGGGGTTTCGTATCGATAGGTATCTGTTTTAATGTAGATACTAGAATAGCACACTCACTTGAATTTGACACCTGTTCCAAATTTAAACTCTTAGCCTACTGTTTTCAGTAGGTTATGAGCTCATTACAGTTCTGTTAATTTCTGCTGGTTGGTAATGCTGGTCATTGCCTATGGTTTTTGAACGCATTAGAGAGGGTTTATGATATTTGGGTAGATAAAGTAACTTTAATATTAGTTACGTCTCAGGACTGATGAACTTTCTTGCTCTTTTTAGGGTTCCGTACCTCAAAAGGAAAAAACGGAACCCTTAAAAGAGCAAGAAATCCTCTATCTGACTGTCTGTCTGTCCGACCACCGGAAACTAAAACTACTGAGACTAAAATTTTGAAAAAATACACATTTTAGTTCAACAATTATTAGATTACAGGAAAATCTCTAAGAAGTCTATGGTGCTAAAATAGCCTGGAAAATCTCTCAATATCTACTACAATGGAAACCTTTTAGGTTCAAGTCCGACTTACACTTGGGCAGTTTTTTCTTCAACCTTTGACCACCCAACACTAAGTGAGGGATTCTTCCAAATCTCCACTTCTGCGGTTTTGTCTTTTGGCTTACTTGCTTTCTTCCGGCCACTTTAATGATATCGTCTGTTCACCTAATTGGACACCTCCACTCAATCCTTCGGGTATAACAGGCGTGATATTATGTAATTTGCTCTATGAAGGTATGGACGAGGATTTCACCACGTGAATGTCGTAAACAGGCCAGACCGCGCTCACTTAAGCGGTAGTCTCATCATTTTTCTGCCTTTATCCCAATTTATTTGGGGTCGGCACAACATTTCTTCTTCCATACTTCTCTTTTAGGTCATTCCCTTTCTTTACCACATAGGGGATATATTGCTTTATACTGGACTAGGTACCCGCTTCGTTTTGGTATTTACAACTTGGCGAGTCATCGAGATTTCTTTTTTAAATATCAGTTTGAACAATGAATTCTTCTACAGACTGTACTTCGGAGAGTGTGCGCAAGAGCTCCACGAGCTGATCCCACCATCTCCCTGCTTCCATCGGGAGACTAGACGTACTGCAGGGTATCACCGATACCTAGTCGACATTCCGCACATTCGAACAAAGCGCTTTGCTAGGTCCTTTATTATGCGCACAGCCAAGGAGTGGAATTCCCTGCCTGCGTCGGTTTTTCCGAGTTCATATAACCCTAATCTGTTTAAGTCGCGAGTAAACAGGCTTCTACTGGGTGAGCTCGTTCCATCGTCGACATCATCTCTGCCCTTAGGGCAAGATTGAAGTCAAGAGCAAGCCCATTTATAATAATTTAAAAAAAAAAAACTCTAAATAATACAAAGTAATCACAATAACGGCAGATTACACTAATTATAGGGTTGGTTTTCAAGCTATCCAGGTGCACCCGAATACCAGTATTCTACTCTTTAAATGAATTTGTTCCAGCGGCAGATGGCGGGAAGATATTTAAAATGAAAGTTAAATATAATATCTTCATATTCCTTATTTCACTTATCCGTAACAATTAGCTACTTAGCATAAAATTCAGAAAAGTTATTCAGCGAAACAATACAGTCGCAATTAGGAGCCAAGTCGAGAATAGGGGCGTTTAAAACCCAAATATTGACAGGCCAAAGAGGCCTAATATTGTAAGAAATTTTCAAGGGTCTGGGAGCCCTAAGGGCCCTCAAATCCTTTGGGGATTCGACTCAAGAGCTCGGAATGTACATTGCTTTTGAAAACCATTGTGAACGTTCATGTATTTATTTTTGGGATAATTGTGTTCAAAATGTTTCTTTTAATTGAGGTTTTAGCGGTAAACAAAAGGAAAGTATATTATGTCAATTAGTAGGTTGGGAAGTACCAATGTAATTTTAATAATGGGTATACAAATATTCTTAACGAAGCCGAAAGGTACTTTTTCTCCTCAACATTGCGATAATTGTTAGGTTTGGGACTAAACGTGACTTTGATTGTTTTATTGACTTTTTTGCCACAAACTTCCGGATGTAATCAATTTTTGTATCTTTTTGGAAATGTCTTTTTTGTTTTAACTTTTTATTTTATAGATTCGCAATGTTTAGCGCTTCGCCTTAACTTGGTAACACTCAATCTGTGCCTCTTTTACGACTGTTTGCGATCCACTCGAGGCTTTCATACGAGCAGCATTCGAGCCAAGCATTCGAGCCCGTAGCCTTGCATTTTGTGAATGCTTAATTTTACTGTACTGTCCATTGGCATTCAAAATGAATTAAATTCATTCGTTAACGCACTTGAGATATCGACTGAATTTTATTAATTTAACGAGACGGAGTAATTAATTAAACGAGTTTCCGTTTTCCTACTTAATTTGGTTTTGCTCATAGTCTTATTTCTTGTAAAAGGTGTGACTGTGGGTAAAGTTTTTATGAAAT
The DNA here is from genome assembly GCA_949316265.1 of Diarsia mendica. Classification (NCBI taxonomy): domain Eukaryota; kingdom Metazoa; phylum Arthropoda; class Insecta; order Lepidoptera; family Noctuidae; genus Diarsia; species Diarsia mendica. Next base: position 19,398,333 of record OX438906.1, read on the forward strand.
AACTGATTTTTGTAGTACTCAAACCAAAGTTGTTCTGATTGAGTATTTTAGAAATAAATAGGATCGATTGCCACAAAAAAAGGTTAGGTTATCCGTTTTGTACTGTGTTCATAGAGTTCTTTTTGGACTGTCCAGTCCACTACAAGATCATGCTTTGTCTAACAGACAACCAGCCTTAACTATCTGTTTTTATATAATAAAAACAACCCAAATACAAGCAAACCACGGCTCAAAAGCTAGTTCAATATAGATTCTTCCTATCTTACCTTCAAGCAGCTTTTATTACAAAATGGACTTTGTTTTATTGTAGCGAGAACGGAAATTAAAACTTCAGCACCATAATGGTATCACGGACCATCTTTACGACTGCCACGCGTCTGTCCTTTCAAGCTAGTTTTCTGCTTCACTGACGCTTTATGATTCAATTAATGTGGGACCTTCACGAAAAATATTGGTTTTTATGCTTACAAGAAGTTTTTCTGATAAGCATATCCTTTTAGCAATAATAACGAAATCTCATTTTCTCCCCTACTTTTAAAGAAGAAAGAAAAAAAGAACAAAAACATTACCCTTGTTTTGGACATCGGCCGCAGCCTTAAACAGGACAAACAAACAATTAATATGGTTAAATTTGTCCTGGCTGGCACTGACTGTGCCAATTCTGTAAGAATTCCTCAACAGCTTTCTGTATCGATTGTTTGTAAATGTGTGAATATTGTAGGTCTTGTAGATTCCTAGAGGCATTTATTTTGTGTTTGGTTTTTTATGAAGTAATCTACGACTTATTGTCGGACCTACGTTGTCCCCCTATACCTAAGTACTAATACTTTTTTTTGGGCTTTGGGTATCGCTCTTGGGCAGAGCGAAAGGGAGTGTAAGACTTCTACTAAAAACCACCCATGTTCCTTCTTAGCCCTTTATGTCGAGGCCGCGTTATCTTGCGAAGAACCCGACGGGTAAGTATATACTAATCCTGTAACATGATATTATTGTTAAATCAAATCATTACATTTTACCAGTAAATACAATCTGTTTTGATACCTACGTTTCTGTGTTGTTAAAGTGAAGTTGTTTTACAGTAACAACTTCGTTTTGGCAACGTTGCCTCAGAGGACACATAAAAAAACAAGAACTTTCATTCGTTGGACAATAAAACTAGATCCTCCGAGCTGTAATACAAAGTGTATTGTAAATCAGAGGAAACTACGAATAATACATAAAATAAGGGACTGGCTTATAGTCGATGTTTAGTTCAGGGGATGAATCTGCTAATCGCCCTGATTGCTAAGGAGCCGGATCTAGATCAGGTCACGAGTAGCCATAAAGCTATACTTTTTATTGCATACAACATCTGCCTTTTCTCAAACTATGTTGGGGTTGGTTTCCAGTCTAACTGAATGCAGCTAAATACCAGTATTTTACATGGAGCGACTACCTATCGGACTCCCGTATCGTATAATCCCGTAGAGTATCGTATGACCCAGTATTAACCGGGTTGTCCCAGTTAATACTGGGTCATACGATACTCTTTTGAAAGACTGGTTGTCAGACTTTCATATCACCGACTACCTGTAAAAACTGCCAGGGGTCTGTATATGGCACAGAGTAGATAAGGATTAATTATTAGATACAATATTGTTTGATTATTACATACTTAATTTAGAATGGAAGACAGAAGAACCTGTCCTTTAAAAACAAGAAAAAATATGTCAATAGTGATTTAATGGTCGCAAGCGCGTCTGCTGGACACGAGGCCCTGCGGGTTTTATCCCCAGGTTGAGCCACTTTGTCCTGACCTGGTGTTTATTGAGGTTTTTATTCAGGAGTTTCTTTGTAGCCAAACCAGGACAACAGATTATCGCATAACTTTTCAGTAATCGGTGCTACATCCAGACTTATAAATACATATTCTATTCTATTCTACTTATAAAACGAAGTCATCCGCAGCGTCTTCCTATCTGTCTGTTCGCGATAAACTCAAAAACTACTGCATCAATTTTCATGCTGTTTTCATCAATGGATAGAGTGGTTCTTGAGGAAGGTTTTAGTATTAAATTCGACGCGGGCGAAGCCAAGGGCAATCAGCTAGTTAAAAATAAAACTGTCGTGCAAGCCTCCATCTTGGCCTTAACGGCAACGGCACGACTGTTTACTCACGGCCCTTTTACACGCCCCTCCATAGTAAGTGAAGTCTTTACAATTCACTATTTGTATGTCTCACTTTTTGCCATTCACTTTTTGATAGACTATCGTTTTGTCAATAGACGGAAAGGTTTTTTTAAAATACTTCTGGCGGTAGTAACATACAATAGGGGTAGGTAGAAACCACAGAACGCCACCTATTATGATATTGCATATTCCATTTGCTTCGTTCACGCTCATACATCCTATCTATTTGACTATTATTCTTTAATATTGGTTTGATTTATTTTCTTGGTTTTACTTAGACAATGGGGAGAATTAATTCGATTCCCGATGCAAACTGTGCTGTCTTCCGCCTCGAATTTGTGTAGCAACCCGGGGTAGACAGGGTGGTGCCGACAATATGACAATAAATAAAACCACTGGTAGTTCAAGTTCAGAGGAACATTTTAAAACTATCAAAAATAATTCCTAACACAGATTTTTTTTTAATAAAAAAAAAAATAAGTAGCATAAAACGGAGAGCAGTGGTGGCCCAGAGTGGTGTCGGCCCCGACTTACGAACAGTAGGTCGTGGGTTCGAACCCAGACAGGCGCATTACTTTGTGTAATTTATTTCATCACCGCTGCTCTCAAAACGGTGAAGGAAAACATCGTGAGGAAACCGACATGTCTTAGAACCAAAAAATTCGAAGACATGTCACATCTGCCAATCCGCACTGGGCCCGCGTGGTAGATTATAGCCTATCCCTCTTCTAGAGAGGAGGCCTGAGTCCCTGCAGTGGGAACGTTATAGGCTGATGATGAAGTAGCATAAAACTGTAAACGAAATACAATACAATTTACAAACAAATATTGGTACTAACCTTTTTTTTTTTTTTGGTGGGTGCAAAATCATCGAACAACCCCCCCCCCCCCCCGCCCTTGGGCAGAGCGAAGGGGAGTGTCAGACTTCTACTGACTAAAAACCAAACCCATGTCGCTTCTTCGCCCTTGTGTCGGAGCCGCGTTAACCTTTCGATAATCCACAGCCCCGACGGGTGGTTTACTAACCTTACGAATAATTTGTACAAGATTAACGTGTGGAAATAAAACGAATCGAACGGATTTGGCAAAGACATTTAGATAGGTTATTTTCGTATAGTCGGCATTACCCTGTACATTAGTTCTCGATTGGTAGCAATAGTATCGCCCCTTTTTACATAGAACTCAAACAAATAATTATAAACGTCAGGTAGACCTCTGCCTAACCCTTCTGGGATTACAGAAGTGATGTGACGATGATGGGAAAAAATCCGCATCAAATTCTGTTGCGACGTGTAAAAGAAAGAAAGAAAAAGTATTTTTTTGTCGCAGGGACATGACGTGCATACAAAACGACAAAAAAATAACATACAACGCGGAACAAATATTTGTTTGGTTGTCAGGATTTATTCCGTTAGACTTGAGCTTTATGTGAACAAAAGATGTGTTTCGTGCAATGAATTTGTTGGGGTCGGCTTTCAGTCTAACCAGATGCAGCTGAATAGTAATATTTTACATGGAGCGACTGCCTATCTGACCCCCACAACCCAGTTAATACTATGTAATATAATACCCTTTGGTAAGACTGGATGTCAGACTTTCAGGTCACTGACTACCTGTAACGACTGCCAAAGATCTATATTATTATATAGCAGCCGGGACCAACAGCCTAACGTGCTTTCCAAGGCATGGAGAATACTCGGTATTTATTGGGTGGTAACCCATCTACAGACTAACCTAGTAAAGATCGACCTAAAGATCGACTCGAGTGACAGTTCTAATTAAGCCACGAGCTCCTCCTAGATATCACTCTTCTAAAAGTGAATGGCTTTCATTAAAAGAGGTTTTAATATTATATCCAATAGGTACCTACATCTTTTAAAACTAGCCTGCAGTAGCCCGATAGTACTGGGCTCAGCGCAATTTCACGCCCCGTTGCTTTCTACTTGGACAGACGTGACTGCAGCCGGCTTAGTACTACGCTGAGGTATTTTACAGTGCATAGGACTAAAGAGATCGAATTTATTGGATTTAAATTGAAATAGCTTACTGCTGATAGATTGGAAAGTCACAAGGTTGAACAACATACATAAGTACACAAATAAATATGCACAAATTCAGACTCTATGACTGCTACTGAGTTTCTGATGGAGAAATCCAATATCACTTTGTTTGACCTGGGATTTGACCGGACTTCATGCCTTATTTATACCAATGTGACAGTCAAACCTTTTTTAAGCTATTGCATAGCTTCTATCGCGGGCCTTGAGCGTGGAGAGCGAATCCAGAAATTCCGTAACGAAAATATTGTGATCAACCAGGTTAAATTGCTATGGTTACGAAAAATAACAAGGTTGTCAACTGAGGTTGTCAAATTAAATAGTTGATAAAAAATGCTATGCAATAGCTTTACCGCGGCAGTCTCCGAGTGCCACATTCTCTTTTTTCTGTTTTTGGAGGGTGGGAAGTTGGAATTGATCAAATGAGTCCTCCCGCTCTGGGCAGAGCGGTAGGGAGTGTCAGACTTCTACTGACTTAAAACCACCAATGTTCCTTCTTAGCCCTTTGTGTCGAGGCCGCAGTATCTCTTTTGAACAACCCGCAGCCCCGACGGGGAGACTGTCATACCTTTTTTTTTTTTTGGTGGGTGGAAATTCATCGAATGACCCCCCCCCCCCGCTCTTGGGCAGAGCGAAGGGGAGTGTCAGACTTCTACTGACTAAAAACCGAACCCATGTTCCTTCCTTGCCCTTGCGCCGAGGCCACGTCATCTAGTACAAAAATCCGCGGCCCAGACTGTCATACCTCAGTACATTATTCGGCAAAATTCCGTGTCAACGTCTCGTCTGCTCGGCGGACCTGTCGGCTACCGTCCAGATCACTCGCTTATAGAAATGAAGTGTAAAACGAAAGTATTTTAGAGCAGGGGGTCTAAAATGGTCAGAGACGCAGTGACTATAAATGAATAGTCCATTTTACGAATTTCAACTCAATTCATATTATGATCCTAATAGGATCTGCTAAACTGACCATTTTAGGCCCCATGTTGTGTCATTCTATGTACCTAACTCCACGTGTTTGTACCAAATGTCATTACCTTGAAGGAAAGTCAAGGTAGGTCTATGTTTATCTTTATATCGACATTCCTAACCGAGACCGTAGTAAGTAGGAAATAAGGCGTATATAAACCGAATGTTCTATTTCGTTTCGTCATAAACACTGAAAACGGGAACGTTTTCAGAGTTAGTGACCATGTCAGTTTAAAAACTTAAAATTCGCTCCATTTAAGATACTGGTACACACGGTGATACAACAGGCTATACATATACAATCTTTTATATAAATAAAAAGAGAAGTCCTGACTGACTGACTGACTCATCAACGCCCAGCCCAATCCTTGGACCTAGAAAGCTGAAATTTTGCACAGAGGTGCCCTTTATAATGTAGACAAGGAATAAGGAAGGATTTGTCCAAATTCAACCCCTAAGGAGCCCCTAAATATGGGATGAAAGTTTGTATGGGAAGTCGTTTTTTTCACGCGGGCGAAGCCGCTGGCAAAAGCTAGTATAAGGAACATGTTTTCACTTTGTCTATGTAGTTTTTTCAGTACAATAATGAGATCTGTATAAACTTGTTTTGTATAGCTTGATTGATTGTCGTACGTACTTGTGCAACCGGTAAAGTACAAACTCAACGCTTTTTTTATTTAAATTAAATCATTACAAGTACTTTTTAATGTCGAACGCAACATTAATAAGCAGTACCTTTGTGCTCTTCTATTTGTTATGTTTTTACCCTTTTTTTGTATTTTGTGAGTGCATAAATAAATATGAAGCTACAGTCCCAGTCATACATAAGGCATAATAACTTGTGAAAGAACTGTAGTTATCCTTCCCAAAGGGTAGATCTCAGAGAATACATTTGGAAGCCGACCCCGCATAGTTTTGTAAAGGTTAAGCAAAGTTTTTATAAATCTAGCCAGTTTGTCTGTGAACGGAACAAGCGGTATGTTACTAACTTATTAGTGTGGACACTTTAACCTAACAAGTTTTACTTATAACTTACAATACTACCTTATATTACTACGTATTTGTCCTCGCTCCACAATTTGCAAACCACCTTCCTAACAACATAGTTAACTCCGGAGAAAGAATCACTTAAATAATGTGGCAAAGCCTTTCATTTTCTGACTTAGTAAGTATTGCTATCTATCTATATCTATATAAATAAAGGGAGAAGTCCTGACTGACTGACAGACTGACTGACTCATCAACGCCCAGCCCAAACCCTTGGACCTAGAAAGCTGAAATTTTGCATACAGGTTCTCTTTATAATGTAGACAAGGAATAAGGAAGGATTTTTTGAGATTCAACCCCTCATCATCATTCATCATCATCATTTCAGCCAAAAGACGTCCACTGCTGAACATAGGCCTCCCCCAGGCGTCGCCACATTGACCGGTCCCGTGCGTCTCTCATCCAGCGGGTTCCTGCAACCTTGACCAGGTCATCGGTCCACCTAGTGGGAGGCCTTCCAACGCAACGTCTTCCGGTTCGCGGTCGCCATTCGAGAACTTTTCGGCCCCATCGGCCATCCGTTCTGCGAGCAATGTGCCCTGCCCATTGCCACTTAAGTCTGGCGATTCTTCGGGCTACGTCGGTAACCTTGGTTCTCATGCGGATGTCCTCATTTCTGATTCGATCACGCAAGGAAACTCCGAGCATAGCCCTCTCCATTATCCGTAATGAGATTCAACATAATTCCGTATGGTGTCGGACGTAAAGAATAGCACCATCCCATATCTTCCCGTGGTTGTCGTAAGAGGCGACTAAGGGACTTACCAGAGAATGGGCAGCAGCGTTCTCTGTGCCTTTGTAACAACCATACTGCGATCGCCAACCCGCCTGCCAAGCGTGGCGATTATGGCAAACCCCCCCCAAAAATGATGAGCGCAATGCAGAAAAGGCCCCTAGTACCCGGCAGCCCGTCTACCCTCGGCTACGGTAGCGGTCGAGGCAACGGCGTGGCAAGGGGTGCTAAGAATCCCCGGACGGGATCCGGCTACCAAACATACCGACGACTGGACCTGGCAACATTCAACACGCGCACACTCCGGGCCGACGAGAAGCTAGCGGAACTCGAGGAAGAATTAAGCAGGCTGCGATGGAGTATTGTCGGATTATCTGAAGTCCGAAGAGAGGGGGAGGACACGATAATCCTGAAATCCGGCAACCTGCTCTACTTCCGAGAGGGAGACCGGCAGTCACAGGGTGGTGTTGGGTTTATCGTCCACAAGTCTCTCGTGAATAACGTGGTGAAGATCGAGAGTGTGTCGAACAGGGTGGCGTACCTTATACTCAGAATATCCGCAAGATATTCGCTGAAGGTCATACAGGTCTACGCCCCGACCTCGGCATACCCCGACGATGAAGTAGAAAGCTTGTATGAGGATATTTCTAAAGCCATGCATAGTTTCAGAACTTACTTCACCGTTGTCATGGGGGACTTCAACGCGAAACTGGGCAAACGAAGCGATGATGAACTTCAGGTGGGGCAATTTGGAATTGGACAGCGGAATCGCCGGGGTCACCAACTGGCCAGTTTTATGGAGAAGGAGGGCCTCTTTATGATGAACTCCTTCTTCAAAAAACGTGAGCACAGGAAGTGGACCTGGCAGAGCCCCGATGGTGCGACTAAAAATGAGATTGACTTCATCATGTCTACCAACAAGCAAATGTTCAATGATGTCTCTGTGATCAATTCGGTGAAAACCGGAAGCGATCACCGAATGGTAAGAGGCACATTGAACATCAATATAAAGAACCGGAATAAGATTCAACCCCTAAGGGAGTTAAATAGGGGATGAAAGTTTGTATGGAAAATTGACATTTTCACGCGGGCGAAGCCGCTGGCAAAAGCTAGTAAATAATAAGAAGCCTGCTGCTGCAGTTAGCCGCACACTCCTATGTTAGCAAGCGGTCGGTCATCAAAATAATTCCATATTCTAGTACATCAAAACCAGCAGATACTGCCCTTGACACTTGACATGGTCATCGAGTCAGAATCTCGTGGTATTGTCATCCCATTAAATTAAAAACAATTTCCACAAACGACGGGGCACTTAATATTGCGTCCTGCGTGTCCTGTTATTTGTTCATTACAGGAACTAATGGAGGGTAGTAAACTAGTGGGGAGCAATTATTTAGATTGCCATCGACACGCTCAGAAAAGGAACGATCATGAATCCTTTAAATCTATATAAATAAAAAGAGAAGTCCTGACTGACTGACTGACTCATCAACGCCCAGCCCAAACCCTTGGACCTAGAAAGCTGAAATTTTCATCATCATCATCATCATTTCAGCCAAAAGACGTCCACTGCTGAACATAGGCCTCCCCCAGGCGTCGCCACATTGACCGGTCCCGTGCGTCTCTCATCCAGCGGGTTCCTGCAACCTTGACCAGGTCATCGGTCCACCTAGTGGGAGGCCTTCCAACGCAACGTCTTCCGGTTCGCGGTCGCCATTCGAGAACTTTTCGGCCCCATCGGCCATCCGTTCTGCGAGCAATGTGCCCTGCCCATTGCCACTTAAGTCTGGCGATTCTTCGGGCTACGTCGGTAACCTTGGTTCTCATGCGGATGTCCTCATTTCTGATTCGATCACGCAAGGAAACTCCGAGCATAGCCCTCTCCATTGCCCTTTGGGTGACTTTGAGCTTTCTGATAAGGCCCATTGTGAGCGACCACGTTTCGGTCCCGTATGTAATCACTGGCAACACACACTGGTCATAGACTTTCGTCTTGAGACACTGGGGTAAGTTGGACGAGAAGATACCGCGCAGCTTCCCGAACGCTGCCCAGCCGAGTCGGATTCGACGATTGACCTCTTTCTCGAAGTTAATAATAATAATAATAATAATGTTTATTGGATCATAAAAAAGTTTTACAATAAAAAAGAATGACACTGAATCCCGCTAGATCCGTTAGATCTACCCAACTGGACCGTTTGTCCCAGGTAGACATAATCGTCCACAACTTCGAGCGTAGAGTCTCCAATCTTGATAGGAGTGGGTGTTACATGAACATTCGACATAACCTTGGTTTTGTCCATGTTCATTTTAAGACCCACTCTTTCGGAAGCTCCACTGAGGTCATCGAGCATTTTACTGAGGTCTTCCATGGTCTCAGCCATGACCACTATATCGTCGGCAAACCGAAGGTGAGTGATGTACTCGCCGTTGACATTGATGCCAAGTCCTTTCCAATCCAGAACCTTGAAGACATCCTCCAATGCAGCGGTGAACAGTTTCGGAGATATAACGTCTCCCTGTCTCACACCGCGCTGCAGAAGGATAGGTTCCGTGGTCTGGTCCTGAAGTCGGACTGACATGGTGGCGTTTTTGTACAAACACTTCAACACCTCGATGTACCGGTAGTCGATTTGGCACCGTTGGAGAGACTGCAGTACAGCCCAAGTCTCGATCGAATCGAAGGCTTTCTCGTAGTCCACAAACGCTAAACAGAGAGGCAGGTTATACTCTTCGGTCTTCTGTATAACTTGCCGCAGCGTATGTATGTGGTCTACGGTACTGAAGCCTTTTCGGAATCCGGCTTGTTCGGGAGGCTGGAAATCGTCGAACCTGCGTGCGAGACGATTCGTGATGACTCTTGAAAACAACTTGTAGACATGGCTTAGAAGTGAGATGGGCCTATAGTTCTTCAACCGGGCATTGTCACCCTTTTTGAAGAAGAGCACCACCACACTCCTGCACCAAGCCTGTGGCGTTTTCCCCTCGAGTATGACGGAATCAAACAACTTCTGAAGGGCCTTAAGGACCGGTTTGCCACCCGCCTTCAGCAGTTCCGCCGTAATTCCGTCATCACCCGGCGCCTTGTTGTTTTTAAGCTGTTTCAGAGCCATCCTAATCTCGTACAGGCTGACATCCGGGATGTCTTCGGTATAGTGTCGGGTCAGTCTAGCTCTGGGGTCTTTCGCTAGATTTTCGACGGGTTGACTAGTTGACGTGTACAGCTGCCCATAAAAACTCTCGATCTCTCTCAGAAGCTCCGGTTTGGCGGACACGATCCTGCCATCGTCGGTTTTCAGCTTCGTGAGCTGGCTCTGCCCAATAGCCAGATCTCCTAGCCTATACCTTGGAGCCTTTGTTCCGTTCAATTGCGTCTTTAATAATAATAATAATATTCCACAACTATCACACAACGCCATCTAGTCCCAAGCTAAGCAGAGCTTGTGTTATGGGTACTAGACAACTGATAAACATACTTATATATTTCTAAATACATACATATTATATATAAATTACACCCAGACACAGAACAAATGATCGTGCTCATCACATAAACATTTGTCCTGGGTGGGAATCGAACCCACGACCTCCGGCATAGCATTTAGGGTCACTAACCACTAGACCAACAGGCCAGTCGCTCGGCCAATACGCTCGGTATTAAAGCGGCGGAGGTCGCTCTTCAAGGATTTGGAGATCCGTCTATTGAGCTGCCGGCATTGCCGAGCCTCGTCCGAAGACTGCAGGATCATCTCACGCCGCTCCTTCATGAGCTGGAGAGTGTGATCTGAGAGTTTCTTGATCTTATTTGCACGACGTATCTTAAAAAACTTAGACCCAGTCGTATGGACAGTTTCCACGAACCCGTCGTTGTAATCGTCCACTGAGCTTCCTAGGCATTCGAAGCGATTTTGAAGTTCAAGCTGAAAGCTCTCGGAGTTATGGATTTGGATCTGTGCTGGACGGAGCGTAGACTTCATCAGTCGTGACCTTTCTAGCTTTATATTGATGTTCAATGTGCCTCTTACCATTCGGTGATCGCTTCCGGTTTTCACCGAACTGATCACAGAGACATCATTGAACATTTGCTTGTTGGTAGACATGATGAAGTCAATCTCATTTTTAGTCGCACCATCGGGGCTTTGCCAGGTCCACTTCCTGTGCTCACGTTTTTTGAAGAAGGAGTTCATCATAAAGAGGCCCTCCTTCTCCATAAAACTGGCCAGTTGGTGACCCCGGCGATTCCGCTGTCCAATTCCAAATTGCCCCACCTGAAGCTCATCATCGCTTCGTTTGCCCAGTTTCGCGTTGAAGTCCCCCATGACAACGGTGAAGTAAGTTCTGAAACCATGCATGGCTTTAGAAATATCCTCATACAAGGTTTCTACTTCATCGTCGGGGTATGCCGAGGTCGGGGCGTAAACCTGTATGACCTTCAGCGAATATCTTGCGGATATTCTGAGTATAAGGTACGCCACCCTGTTCGACACACTCTCGATCTTCACCACGTTATTCACGAGAGACTTGTGGACGATAAACCCAACACCACCCTGTGACTGCCGGTCTCCCTCTCGGAAGTAGAGCAGGTTGCCGGATTTCAGGATTATCGTGTCCTCCCCCTCTCTTCGGACTTCAGATAATCCGACAATACTCCATCGCAGCCTGCTTAATTCTTCCTCGAGTTCCGCTAGCTTCTCGTCGGCCCGGAGTGTGCGCGTGTTGAATGTTGCCAGGTCCAGTCGTCGGTATGTTTGGTAGCCGGATCCCCTGAAATTTTGCACAGAGGTTTTTTTTTTTTTGTTTAAAACGTTGCCCCACACTAGGAATTTCTCCTGTATCGTGGGTGCGTTCACAAACATTTAAACTCAACTAACTAACGAAAGCTGAATACCAGTATTTTACATGGAGCGACTGCCAATTGCATTTCACAATGGCATGCATGGGCACTTATAGGAAAGAGGCACGGTTCTGGTTGGTAGTTTCCTATAAAAAAAAAACGGTTGTCTGTAAAGTCGGTTTACTGGCGATACTTGAACGTGACAACGTCATAAGAAAATACAGCACTTACATTGCTATAAACAAACAATTAACACGCCGTTGCTATGGAACGCCTCAGAGCGAGGTAACGACGCATGACGTCATCTTTTTTCGTGCGTGCAGCCGGCCATCGAATTATAAGACGTTATCACGTCAAAAGTACCGGCAAAAATCTCCATGGTTTCTTTTCTAAAAAGATTTTGTTGTACAATATTATCACGTTACAGAATTATTACTACAAACGACGGGACAACGTAGGCCCAATAATAAGTAAAAGTACTGAAAAACAAACAAGGGTTTTTTGTTACACGTAAATGATACCGTTGATTAAGGTTTTAAAACTTTTAAAGTATTAAGTGTTCGTAACGGATATTTCAAGTTCCATAAAATGTTATATCATTCTTGTTCGAGGTAATAATAATGACAAGGCCTTGTTAACCAGTTTATTACCGAGAATTGAAAGTGGGTCATTAAATATTTATTAAAGGGGTGTTGATTGTTCTTCGATAACTTTAAGTGCTATATTTTAATGACAGACAGCTTTTTAAATATATGACACTTCGCTTTAGAGTTAGTTTATGTAATTATATCACGTGTGTGTTTTTCGATTGGTTTGGCAGAAGTGTGTCGCAACTTCACCAACATTTCGCGAATAAGTTGTCAGCAGCAACGAAATTATGTGTCATTAAAATTTTATCAAAATATATTTATTAGAAAAAAAAATAACTTTGCCACATAAAAGATCATGCCTCAAAGGTTGAGTAAATTAAGGTAGTTCTTAGGCAGAGGTGTACCTAATAAGGAACCCTGTGGGGATTACAGGATGTGATGTTATGTTATGTTATATAATGTTAAGTCGTATGAAAAAAAAAACTAATTTCTTGGACTAAAATAATACTCTCCCATACAATTATGTACGTCAAGTGAAATTCTGAAACTGCAAATGTAAAGCACAATAAACGCTGTTGTCATCTATTATTAATGCACGAACAAAAACATTCTTCAGAAGCAACAAACATTCTAACTGATGTAAAATAACACAAAGAAACATTTAATTGCTAACAAGTTCCAAGGAAATCGTAAAACAACTGGAGACGCGCAAAGTTTACAAAATTTCGTGATAAAGAACAACAAATGTTCGGTATCATACATTTATTATGAGTTCTACTTGCTCGAAGCTATAATGTAGATAATATTCACTGTTGAACATTCAGATATATTACAATACAGCCTATATTGTTACAATACTGTTGCTATAAAAATATATGTTTGGTACAATACTTGTTATTTTTTTTATTATTATTGCTAGCTCATATCGCCCCCCTGATTGACAAAAGCCTTCGTCTGATACTTGTGTTTCCAATAAAATAGTTTCCTTCTTTTTCTAATCGGTAATAAGCATCTGCATCAGAAATAGGACTTAACCTTATTTCATGTGCGTGACGTACTGGGATAGCGGTCCCGACAGCAGCCCAGACAGTGCTCGCTTCGCTCGCTCGGCTAGCACTTTATGTTCACAGTACTAACCTAAGCATTTCCAGTTAGAAACGTGGCCTAACTTAGTTACTGCGACTATGTATAACTGATAGTTTTTTTTAACTACAAAATTAAAAGATTAGTCAGTAAGAAAGACGATCATCATTAAAACACTTACCGCCTTATTAATAAAAATAGTTAAACCTGGTTTAACTTACGCTTGGTTTATCTCACATGCCGTCTCACTTCAAACATATTCAAAAGAAAGTGACGGCATGCGAGCTAAACCAAGCGTAGGTTAAACCAGGTTTAACTATTATTATTAATAAGGCGGCAAAAGTTATTAAATTAAATTATTAATAATAATCCGTTTTTATAACCTAACCTAACCTTATTGATTTGGTTCTTCAGAGAGACGAGGTGTATTAATCGTAGCTGGCATGCATAACTAGATGTATAAATGTGAACGAGCCAAAATATAGAGATCGTAGCAGGTTGTGTTTTGTGTTTTCTGCCTACCCTCATGGGAAATAGGCCTGTTTCTTTATTATTAACAATGAAAATAACTATTCACCTCGTTGAATAACGAAATAAATGCAAATGGAAAAATTATACTGTTACTGTTTCCAGAAAATATTGTTCCCAAGCGGGGCACGGAAAGAAATAAATTGAAAAAGGGGGAACTTAAAAATGATTTGTGGCCTCCTCTTGAATATCATCAGTTTCTGGTTTCGTTGATAAGAAATGAAAGCGATCATTCAAAATTAATGAGACGATATAAATCATGTTGTCATCTATTACACAGATATCCGAAAGACTGGTAGCGTGGTTGTAAAGATCAGGGTGTCCGAAATGGCCGCTATAGCAGAGATATCCTTATCCTTACATAGTATAAAACAAAGTCGCTATTTTGTCTGTTTGTTTGTCTGTATGCTTAAATCTTTAAAACTACGCAACGAATTTTGATGCGGTTTTTTTAATAGATAGAGTGATTCTAGAGGAAGGTTTTAGTATATAATTTGAACGACATCCACTCGGGTGAAGCCGCAGGCATCAGCTAGTATATAATAAGATATTATGATGAAGCAGGTTAAAAATAATAAAAATGAGCACAGATGTAGCTAACATTATGAGTTGTTACGGTACACACAAACGGTCACAAAGTGGACCGTTTAATGAATTGTAACATAATTTATTTATTATTATTATATTACCTCTGATTCGGTTAGTCACTCTATGAAAAAAGGCATGGCTAGATATACTGTTATTCTATTGAACTGGAGTCGACTCCAATATATTATATTATGGTTAGATATTATATAAATAATGACAAAAATCTATTTCAGAAAAAAATACATATTTTAATGTTATTTATGCACTTTTCTACTCGACTACGGCGAAACCATAAGAAAGAGTAATGTTTTTTAGAAACGAGTATTATGAAACAAAAAAAAAATACAAAAAAAAGCAAAAGTCAAAAAACAACAAAAAATCATGCAAAAGTCTTTGCTCGTCCACTAAGAATTTCTGTCTTTTTATAAATACATTTTCTGACCGATTGCCATTGCTCACGGTCATCACACAACGAGTAAGTACATAACCAAACCAGAACTGAATCTCGCCCGAGAATCGAACCCAGTACCACATTCACAGCAATAACCAGGCAATAAGAACATCAATACTCGTAACAATTCAACCTCGATTAAATCGCTTTCAAGATCACCACAAGGCGACAAACAAAGACTCAAGCGAGGCTTACCACACAATACCTTCCCTCACAAATAAAGCGAAAAGCGCTTTTTTTTCTTAAAGCGCCCATGATGAATGACTGTGTCCCTAACAAAACGATGGAATTCCAACCCTTGCTTACAGTACTAAGGTTGAATTTTCTATGGTAAATGATAGTTAATTACGAAGACGTGTGGTGTGGTATTAATAGAGTGTATTGTATAGCCATCATCGCGGTTTAATAATGTCTTTTCTTACGGGAGCTCATTATTCTTTATGGGATTATGGGGTCATGGGCTCATGGGGTATTTTTAATAATAATTGGAGATTATTAATTTTATTGTTGGTGTTATTGTTTGATCTTTTATAATA
This sequence comes from Diarsia mendica, assembly GCA_949316265.1. Classification (NCBI taxonomy): domain Eukaryota; kingdom Metazoa; phylum Arthropoda; class Insecta; order Lepidoptera; family Noctuidae; genus Diarsia; species Diarsia mendica. Next base: position 19,413,918 of record OX438906.1, read on the forward strand.
TGAGAGTATTTAAATTTTGGCGTATATAATGGACTTTTCTGTTCAATTAGACTCGAGAGTTTTATTTATTTATTTAAACTTCATCTACAATAGTGGTTAATTAGGTGACTTTAAGCAACAAGGCATTGGCTACAAGTGTCCTTTGGGTTAAATAAGACAAAATTGTGCTACACAAAAGAATATCTCAAAAATAACTTCTAGGTTTCGAGAATATAAATTGCAACTAATGCACATGTAACTTTACTAATGTAATGTACAAATAAAATAAACTAATAAGTATTTAAACAAAAACCGAAATAAAAATGAGAAATTTAACAATAATTAATATGACTCGTCATAATTGAGAGCTCATCAGGCAAGCGTTACTGATAAGCTTGAGTTCCTAAGTTGGATTCCCAGCTTGGGCAGAATATAATAGCTTAAACCTTCACTTAACTCTGCAGGGATGACAGGAGTGATTTTATATCATGTAAAGTTCGCTAAAGACAATCCCGCAGAACAAAGATATTCATGATCTCATTTAAGAGTAAACAAAGACCTGTATATATTTACATCTTTTATTACGACTGCACTTTGTTCTGACGGAGAAGAATGAGTAACGTCAGAGTGCAGCGTTAAATTTAAATATATGACTACTGAATATACTTAACCAGTGTTACTATCTATCATAATAATACTTAGTATTTGTTTAAAAGAATGGATGATTCTTAAAACATTTACCTTTTTGAATAGAATATACTAAGGGAGATTTTCCAAAGCGACCGCGACCACTACACCGACAAGGCAGTCAGAGATATACAGACCGACAACTTTCTTGTGTGTAAGATTATTTGATTTAATTTATGATTGCAAATAAAGAATCATGGATCTTGACAAGAAAAATCATGAAATAGGTCTTATCTCAAAGTAAAAACCCGCTCAAAGTAGAACCTGCCGAGGAATTCGCTTTTGAATTTAACATAGTGTCTACATATTATAATTACCAATGACTGTACCACACCCTTATAACCAGGCTTCTCCGATACATGCCGTATGTGTGTGATCAAGAACTAATAACGCCCCAGCCTAACGTTGTCACACCGTGTCGTTTTTGCAATGTGCCGCGTCATTCCTTTCGCATTAGGGGCAAGGGGGTAAAGTGGGAGGGATGTTTGATATATACGTGCAATATCAACAACATTTGTACCACAATTTGTTGGTAAACTGGATATTCTTTTGGATATTGGAGAAGTTGGAAACTAAACTGCCTCGTTAGTCTAGTAGTCGAAAGCGCGACAGCTGAGCCTGAGGTTCTGGGGTCGATTCCCGGGTCGGACAAAGTGTTGTTTTTTTTTTTTTTTTTTTGGGTTTTTCATCAGGAATTTCACAGTAGCAGCCACGGAGTCTGGGTTTTGCCTGCTTGACGGCATTAGGCTCGCACCCTATTAAATTGGACGAACAAACTGGCGAAATGTGAAGTGCACTATAATAGGTACACATTTGCCCAATATTTTGGCAAATACGGTGTTATTTTATGCCTTGTGGACGGGACAGTTGCTTTATTTCGGCGTACACACCTCTCAACCAGGGTCCAGTTGAAAACCAGCGTCAAGCACTTAGTTGCCTGACATTTATGCTGAACTGGGCCTGTTTGGAGCAGCCGTGGGGCAAATATTTTTTTTCGTACCAAATAGTTTTAAGTTATTTAAAAAAAACTCCACTACTCCCACTACTGTCTACTTTTCTTATTTTCATTTCTCCTTTTGCAGGTCTGCTGGCAGAAAGGATCATGACCATTAACGGTACTGGTTTTTCTCATGCATCAAGATAAAAATTATATTACAATTATTTTCTTTATTTTTGAACTCATTCTGCAATTAGAATGCCTATTTTGTATAGGGGTTTATTTTGTAAACATAATAAGTTATGAAATTGTTTTGATAAAATGAATTACCTACTGCCGGCTATTCTTACGTTAAAGTGTTGCCATAATCAAAATAAGTAAATATATTGACAACTCTAATCGATATTTTTTTGTATACGATTACAAATTAATATAATTGTAAAGTCATTGGAAAGGTAAATCGCGGGGATTTTATAAATAATAAAGCGAGATGATACTACTGTGGTGTGAAATAATTAGTATGTCACACACACAGTAGTCGTATTATTTTGCTTTCAAAACTTATTATAGCAATTTCACTTTGTTGGCTAACGATACATAATGAATGATTGCATTGATTTTGTTTTTAATTATCTTGCTTCGGTTTGATATAAATCGAACCTTAAAAAAATTAATGATTATAGAACTAAATCAGTCATTTGAAATAATTATGTGTCAAATGTATTTATTCGAGTAATCGATTTTCATTTAAAATCTAAAGTGGCAACATTGGTGTTGGTGTCTCAAATTGAATTGTCATTGTCAAAAAGTCCAATGTCAATTGCGCGTGGTGCATGCTAAGTTTGCTCATTGCGATTTAAATATTACAGTTTTTTTTGTGTTGGGGAACAGGAAATATAAAGGCAAGGTACTGATTTATTTAAGTCTCTATCCCATCAGATATGCTAATTAATCTGCTCTCCAAACTACGACCTATAAACTTACCTCTTTAAACGACGGATATTTCTATTTTGAGGTTAAGTTACGTTTTCTAAAAAAACTTGGAAATGCGGGTTTTGATTCCAAAATGGCAATTGTAGATGGTTATTTGGTTAATTTATAAACCATCTAAAACAACTTTGGAATTGACGCAACTCTGTACCGTGGTCCATATTGTCGTGGTCATTCTCCTTTCTAAAGAAATATGCAGTACTTTTGTACTCTAATGTTATATTATGTCGTTTTCCTGTGTTGTCTAGATTGTGTGTACATAAATAGTAAAATAAATAAATAAAAAGATAATTTGTTCATTTTAATTCTTGTATGTTTATTATTATATTATGCCCTGTGTCTGTACCAATAAATGTTATTTCTTTCTTTCTTTATTTTTTAGAACTCTTCAAAAGTGCCTTTTACTGGTCTACTTAAAACAAGTATGAAATAAAATACTCTTTATTCTACAAAAGAGATTAGCAACAAACTAACAAAAGAGGAAAATATGACATCACCGACTACGCGGAAATAAATTCAACACCTGACCTATATCTAATATATAAAATTCTCGTGTCACAGTTTTCGATGCCAAACTCCTCCGAAACGGCTTGACCGATTTTGATGAAATTTTTTGTGCGTATCGGGTATCTATGAGAATCGGCCAACATCTATTTTTCATCTTTTTTTTTTTTTCTGAAAATGGCAAAACAACGTTTGCCGGGAACAGCTAGTCTAATATATAAAATTCTCGTGTCACAGTTTTCGATGCCAAACTCCTCCGAAACGGCTTGACCGATTTTGATGAAATTTTTATATCGGGTATCTATGAGAATCGGCCAACATCTATTTTTCATCTTTTTTTTTTTTTCTGAATTTTTTTATATGGCAAAACAACGTTTGCCGGGGTCAGCTAGTATTATATAACAACACACACACGCACACATACATGCATACAGGGTGGTGCCGACAATAAATGAAACCACTGGTAGTTCTATAATTCATAGGAAAATTTTTAAACTATCAAATAAATCCTACCACCGAAATAAAAATAATAAAAAACTAAGTGGCATAAAACTGTAAACGAAATACAATACAATTTACAAACAAATATTTGTTTACTAACCTAAACTAACCTTAGGAATAATTTGCACCGATTAACGTGTGGAAATAAAACGTAACGAACGAATTTGGCAAAGACATTTAGGTAGGTTATCGTCGTATCGTCGACACCACCCTGTATATAACAACATACACACACACACACCCACATATATAGGTATATTTCACCACGGCAACAAATCGTAGAGAATTGAAATCATCATGAATCATAGCTTGTGACATATCACACGTTATGGCGACGTATGCGACCAACACACACGTACTGCGTTTGCGATTTCATTTACAAACATCACGGTTGGAATCCCTGAATGGTTAGGCTGAGGTGTACACACGGCTACACATCAAGCTATACAAAACCAGTATAATCTGATCGTTCATTGTGCGAAAAGATATAGTAAAGTGAGGCCAAGATTAACTCGTTTTGTATAGCTAGAGACCCACATTTTGCCAGTTATGTTTTACTAGCTGTTGCCAGCGGCTTCACCCGCTGCAACTCGAAAATTATCCCACGGGAAGATAAAATCGCGATATAAACTATCCTATGTGTTAATCCAGGTTATAAACTATATGTGTAAGTACCAAATTTTATCCAAATCCGTTCCGTAGTTTTTGCGTGAAGAAGTAACAAACATTTCAAAACCCACGACTGTTAAAAATTAAAATTGAAAAAAGGATAAAATAACATAAAACACCCACCTTATAAAAACCCAAGAATGTCCGTCGGGTGCTGAACATTGCAAAACTAGTAGGTACACACTCACATACAATACTTTCGCCATTATTCTCTTTTCATTATTCCATCAGTCTCAGGCCGAGTCTACCTTCATTTTCACACAAAATGAACCTTTGTTTAGCCCTGGACTATGTAATAATAATAATATTCCACAACTATCACACAACGCCATCTAGTCCCAAGCTAAGCAGAGCTTGTGTTATGGGTACTAGACAACTGATAAACATACTTATATATTTCTAAATACATACATATTATAGATAAATTACACCCAGACACAGAACAAAATTAAATGACGATCATTTAATTTTGTTCTGTGTCTGGGTGTAATTTGGCTCATCACACAAACATTTGTCCTGGGTGGGAATCGAACCCACGACCTCCGGCATAGCAGTTAGGGTCACTAACCACTAGACCAACAGGCCAGTCAAAAAGTCATGTATTAGTGGCACCTATATCACTTTATTGCATTTGATTGTTGACCGCCACGCTATGCACAGTTGATAACCATGCATTCATCCGTGCGTAGAGTGGCGGTCGCAGTGGACGGGTCCACCTACATTTAATACAAAAGCAAGCTTAGTTCAGCCGTGGGGTGCTGTATAGCGTCATCTTTGTCATCATTCCTGTGATGCTACGCCGCGTAGTACGCTACGAACGCTACGCTGGTATGAAGAAACGACCAATTTTTTTTTTTTTAATTTTTCCGCACACTTATAATTTTTCTTGTATCGTAGGTGCATTTACAAACCTTTAAATCGACAAACACAAATCAACAACTCACACAAATCAGACCAGAACAACTATCTGTAGGCCATATAAAATATTTGTTCCGCGCGGAGAGCGAACCCGTGACACGCGGTATACAGTCAAGCTCTCACCCGTCGGGGCTGCGGATTATCGAAAGGCATAACGCGGCCTCGGCACAAGGTCGAAGAAGGAACATGGGTTGGTTTTTAGACAGTGGAAGTCTGACATTTCCTTCCACTCTGCCCAAGAGCGCGGGGGGGGGGAGGGGGGGGGGGGGTATTTGATGATTTTCCTCTCACCAAAAAAAAAAAAGCTCTCAGCCACTGCGCCAACTGTGCTATCATAACCTACGGACCCAGAGGCGAAATAATGAAAACTTTGTTGGTACTAAGCATCAATATTTAGTACTATCTATATCGCTTTATTGCATTTGTTTGTTCGAGCAGTATGTTTACTCTAACCGCAGAACGACCACATCGTTCAATTCGCATTAGGGAATATATTGTTATGTTGCTCGTGCCTTTTCAGGCGGAAATGGCGACTGCGTGTTAGCGGTCTCAATATGCAAAGATATTTATTGTATTGCAGCAATTTATATCTATAATTAAAAGTGCTCCTGCCCAGCGGAGATTAGCCATCTGCGCGGGAGATATTAAAGTGCACTCTCTGTTCCCTTTTCTCTCATAGTCCGATGGGACGGCAATCCGACACGACCGGAGAGAGATCAGGCGCAGGACCAACGGCGACACGTGCGCACCGAGGCACGGGGGTATTATACCACCAACTTCCAAACTCCGGGCTACTACTGGGAAATCTCTAATGAAAAACCCAATAGCACTTTTTTGGCCGACCCGGGAATCGAACCCAGGTCCTCACGCTCTGCATTCGCGCTTACGACTACTAGACCAATGAGCCAGTTAAATAAAAATCGTCGTCATCATCTGCCTAGAGTTTTCCCAACTATGTTGGGGTCGGCTTGCAGTCTACCCGGATGCAGCTGAATACTAGTATTTTACATGGAGCGACTGCCTATCTGACATTTACAACCCAGTTATAGTATCGGGCATCAATAGGATAAAGGATACGCCTTGATAAGACTGGTTGTCAGACTTTCGGCCACTAACTACCTGTAACACTGTCAAAAAACTGACCAAGAAGTTGGACTTGCAAATGAAGGGTTCCGTATCATGACTTCTAATAGGTTTTCCTGTAAACTATACGTGTTGAACTAATTTTTGTATTTTTTTCGAAATTTTAGGCTCAGTAGTTTCGGAGATGAGGAGGGAGAATGGTCGGACAGACAGACAGACACACGAGTGAAGGGTTCCGTTTTTTCCTTTTGAGGTACGGAACCCAAAAAAACATACAATAAGGATGTTTCCTGACAAAAAAAAACTAATTGTTTAGTCCGATTTTTTCTTTAATCACGTAAGCAAAAAATGCAGACAGTGCTTCGAAAACTCGTGTGACGTCACAATTCAGTACATTTTTACCGGCTAGTGACGTCACTTGCCCCCACTCATGATCACTCATGATTACTCATGATCTTTGACGCGTTTTATATTTGTCAATTTGAATTAATTTGATAAAACAAAAACACATATCCAATATTTTTCGATTATCTTACTGACGGAATAGAACGTTTTTTTTTTATTTGTAGGAAACATCCCTGACGGTTTAATGTGCTTTCCGAGGCAAGGTGGAAACTCGGTATTTTAATGTGTGGATATTTATTAGTAAAACACAGATCCTAATATTCTACTATAAATCGTTAAAATGCGATGTTTATTGCTAGCTGGCTATTAAATAGGCGTCCGTTGACACAGACCACTAAATAAATTGCGCATGATTAAGGCTATTCGTTTTTCGGGACGTCTGAAAGAGCCCTTAAGGACGCATTTACGATTGATAAGTCAAATCATTACTTTTTTAAACAAAAGTATGTTTATTAAATAGTTTCTCAATAAATGTACCGAAGTGAAAAATTTTCACTTCGGTACATTTATTGAGAAACTGGACATATCTAAAATTATATTTATAGTTAAGAATTGTACCTTGCACATCTACCTACAATTCGCAGCAAAAACATTTTAAAAATACAAAGCATTGTATTTAATAAACATACTTTTGTTTAAAAAAGTAATGATTTGACTTATCAATCGTAAATGCGTCCTTAATGTATCAAATCTGATGACGCCATAAAGTTGATATCACTATCTTCACGGTCTATTTCCCTTTTGGGATGAGTGGGGATGTTTTTACAAGGTATTTTGATATTTTTAACGATTTCAGAATTATTAATGGTGCCAGTGGCTTTTTCCAACATTTCGCTAGTTATGTTTCAGTCCCATGTAATAAGGGGGTGAGCCTATTGCCATCAACCGGACACAAATCCTGACTCCGTATGGCTGCTACTGAGACAATTTTGCAATAACACTTTGTCCAACCCGGAATGCAAACCCAGGACCTCACGCTCAACAGTCACGCTTGCAACCATTAGACCACTACACGACACTCGACGAGGTAGTCGTAGTATTCCTTCAAATAGTTTTTATTATTCCTTCTGATTTTGTCCTACGAGGATAGATAAAACTTTTGGATTACTTCTTACCACGCGTCAAAGCATACAATAAAATGTGATTCACTAAAAGAAATACTAGACAAAATTACTGTCAAGCAAGAAAGCTTGTCGTAATTAAATCAAATAATAAAACTCCGTCACGACCTCTTCTAAAATGATTACGCTGTCGGCACTTAAATGTATACGACCTATATACGATGTTATAAACCCTGGTTCACTCAATAATAAAATAAAACCTTTAGAAGCAAAAATTGTCACGTATTTCTTTCTGTAACAATTTTGTGGTTGCGGTCGAATAGTATACAAAATCAAAGCATTATTTCACAAGGCCTAATCTGTCCCGTCGGGGCTACGGGTTATTCGAAAGAGATACCGCGGTCTCGGAATAAGGGGCTAAGACGGAACATGGGTGGTTTTTAGTCAGTAGAAGTCTGACACTCCCTACAGCTCTGCACAGAGCGAGAGGAGTAATTTGATGAATTCCCAATCTCGAGACACAAAAAAAAAATTGGGTCAAAGGTACGAAACCGTCAAACAACCCGATAAACGGACTCCATGGAATCTGTCACCAGGATCCCTGTGGCAGAATTTGCTCGCCACGTAGCCAATAGAGACTTACCCCGCATGACAACGACCATTCTGTCAAGAGTGAACGACTAAGAGAAAACATTGAAAGCGCCATAATTCTTGAAACCTCTTTATTACACACCAATAAATTCATAATTTCCAAACGAAAAAATAAAATACAGATATTTCATTTCGCTACTGAAATGTCGCCGTGATTCGTGAAATGAAATTATTTGAGCAAAAACGAAGATATTCAGCGACACGGCACGGAATATTCTTGACAATTTAAGACCTATTTTGCATGAAACGCTAATGATTTCGGAAAGCAATTTTCATCTATACAATTAAATTAAATGAAATGTCTGTTTATAATTGCAAAATAACAGTTGTTTACTGAATGCATATAAGTATCTATGGTACTTATAAAGAAAACATCTTTTAAAAATTTTTGACTGTCCTTTTGTTATGGCTAATATCCGAAACAGCTAGACCGAGTTTCTGCTTACCCCCATGAGAAATAGGCGTAAGTTTGTTGTATGTATGTACTTCAGAAAATCGTAAGCGATTCTTGGGCCAGGCAGTATTGTTGCCACCTCGCTTAACATCTTTATTTTCACATAGTTTTCACTTTTTACTTGCAAAAATAATTCGAGAAGATATTCGCTAAATAGTCCATTGAAATGTAATTGCGTCCTCTAACAAATGCACACTAAATGTCACATTTTAATGGACTATTATTACTTTCACAAACTTTCGGAAAGAGTATTAAATATCACGAAAATAAACCCCATAATATTAAAAAAATACTCACCCAACTAATTATTATCAAACTTTGTTTTAGATCCAAAATTAACACATTATACCCCAGGGACGAGCTTTTGTCTCCGTAATAAATTAGTCTACCGACTTTATTAAAAGCGGGTTGAAATTCTATGAAATTAATGCACGCTTTTCGTTTCATCCCTTTTTTAAACTGATCAAAAGGGCTTAGCACCGGATTAGAGGTTAATGACCTACCGTATTCATGGGAAATATCCAGTATTTTTTTTAGGCTTTATCCTTCAACGGATTACTCAGTCATCATTTATTATCATCATTATCGTTTGCCTTGCTTTTCCTGGAAGCAGCTGAAAACCAATATTTAACTGAAGCGATTGTATATCTACAGGGTGTCAACAGACAACGGAACCTTCAACCTAAACACCAAGCATTCTCTTCATCCAACTAAGTAACTCTACGCATAAAATGTAGCTGGGAAAAGACTTCTTCTTGGGGTTTAAATACTAGGACTCAACGGAATGCACTAAAATCATTGTGTTATTTTTTGCACTGAATAGTAGGCACGAGATATTCAAAGTACATTACATAAGAAACGTTATGTTTTTTTTAACATGTGAAAAAGTTTTAACTTTGACTCAAATGTCTCCGGTACGGTTAGGTTCAAAAAACATGATCACAATGACGTTGAAATAAATGTGCGTTTCGGCTTCGTAAAGTGTACTTTTACAACCATTACACTCCACAAATTGTCAAAGTTTCGGGCATCTGGCTATCCGTAAGATCAGAATAACAACCGGGCCAGTGTTTCCCTCACTTTGGCAGAACGAAGCCCAACCCGAACTTTTTCAATATTATAAATGCGAAAGTAACTCTGTCTGTCCAGCTTTTACACCAAATCCACGGAACCGATTTAAATGAAATTTAGTACACACTAGAGCCTGAGAAAAGACCTAGGCTACTTTTTAATGTGAAAAAAAGATTGAAAAGGGGGATGAAAAGATTACTTTTGGTCGCAATAACCAACATCTACGCCGGTGAAGCCGCGGGGCTTTAGCTAGTTCAGTATAATCCCACCAAACATCTAATTCCTATAAATCGGTAGCGATAACCGACATTAACGCGGACGAAGCTGCGGGCCTCAGCTAGTTTACCATAATTCCACAAAACATCTAATTCCTATGAGTCCCGCACTGCGGACTGCGTACTCTATTCAATTATTACGGTAATACAGACATAATGCCGGCCATTTTTGTTAACAACCTCTAAAGGTAGCATTAAACGGAAATGTAGCTTATTTTCATAAAATGTTGTGGGGTCTATTAACTTAGAATGTTCCGGCAAATGTTATTTCCGCTGTTCTTAAGAGGGTGTGAAGTTGTTTTCGAGTTTAAGTTAACATTAAACGCTATTTTATCACAACTATCTCGCTGTAGAGATCTGCACTAAGACAATGGTGTTTTGTTATGAGGTTTCTCATTTACATTTTTTTCTTCTCGAATTAATTACCGGTACAGCGCCGACTTATCCTCTCATCAATGATTCGATATCAATTTAACTTACGTACTTTATAGGTTAAACATATTTTGTTGTTGTGTTATGGTTTTCTAATTGAATTCTGTAAAATTGAATTCCGGATAAAGCCCTCTCGATACTAAGCTGAGAGGTTTTGTTTAGAATTGTCACAATCAAATCGGAACCAAACATGATTTGGGATGATAGTAGCCGAACAGAGTTTGTCCACCGATCTAATAACTGCCAAATCTATGTGCCAAATAAAAAAAATAGGTAAAAAAACTTTTTAAGTTAAACGGTTTTATGTTAAACATACATTGCAATGTTTAAGATAAATGTACTAAAAACCAAAAAATAATAAAATAGATACAGTCGTGGGAAAAAACCGTGGGGCACGTCAATTGTAATTTCCGCAGCACGACAGTTCCGAATTGACGTGCCCCACGGTTTTTTCTCACGACTGTATCTATTTTATTATTTTTTGGTTTTTAGTACATTTATCTTAAACATTGCAATGTATGTTTAACATAAAACCGTTTAACTTAAAAAGTTTTTTTACCTATTTTTATTTTCTAGTTTTTAGCCGCCATCTTGGATTTTAATTTTATATAGTATATTGTATTCTGCTTGTTGAGCCCTTTCATTTGATACCCATATTGATGGGATTAATAAAACATAAATTATCCGCCATTTTGTAGCGGCGGCCATCTTGAATTTATAATGATAATGAATAAACATAATTGTATTGTCACCAAAATCCAAAGTGTATACAAAATTTCAGATTAATCGGTTGACAGGAAGAGGGTGAAATTTGAATTACTAAATTTGACATACAATTTTATAACATACAATATGATGACACGTGGAGCTACCATTCGTGACATGAGTGACAAACTGAAGGCAGCGTTGAGGGAGCTGGATGCTTCTAGAAATGAGTGCAACAAACTGCTGCGGGAACGAGAAGAAAGTGAAGTAGAAATTGAGTTAGTGGTGAACAAAAACACTCAACTCAAGAATGAGCTTGCAGAACTACACACACAGCATGTGGACATACTTGACCAGCACAAGCACCTCCGTGATCTTGTTGCAAATTTCCAGCATTGTAGTGACACCTACGATCAGGCGTTGAGTCGCATATCCGAACTGGAACAAGAACTTAGTAGGGCCCAACACTCAATAACTCACTTAGAATCGCTTAGAGACGGTGAAGAGTCTGCGAACACCTGCAGTCTTTATGATGAGTTGGTCGGTAGCCGGTCAGGACCTGTATGTGTTGAGCCAATTGTGACCATAGACTTAACTAATGAAACTATCTGTAAAAATAATATATTCACTAGTCATAATAAGATTAAAAAATACATAAAAATTAATAAGCGAATTAGAAATATTAAAAAATTCTTGAAACGCCTAAAAGTTAACAAAAAAAAACACAAAACTAAGGCAAAAAAATCTAAATTTAATTCTAGATCTAAAGAAGTGTAACAGTGAATTAGAGTTATGTAGGTCAATGTATGAGACCGACACTCAAGACCTTCAGAATGAGCTGTTTGTTAGGGAGTATGCACTAAAGGATATCTTTAGTAAATATGAGGCTTCTCAACAAGACCTGAGTAAGCGCATGCAGGAGGCCAATGAGCTGGTGGACCTGGTCACATACAATGCGGAGAGGTATGAGTCTCTGACCAATAACCTTTCTTGTAGCTGTGCGTGCACAGTTATTCCACAGCCTCAGCACCAGTCACCTGCTCCCTCAGTGGCTCAGCCAGTTGGTAGTATTGATGATAGTAAGAATAATAATATTTTAACAGATACCACTTACTTATTTTCTGATAAGTTTGGTCAAGGTTTTGGTACCTTATTTAATCAATGTTCTCCACACTATGTAATAAATAATTGTTTACCCGGTGCCAGTGTTAGCCAATTAATTAGTAAGATTAAACTGACTAAAATAAATCCCAATTCTACTGTTATTTTATTATATGGGAATAGTTTAAATGTAGGGAAAAATGACATAGTTGAATGTGTCCATTTGATGTTACATCTCAATGAGACCAATAATTGTAAATTCATATTCTGTGCCTTGCCATATTCTCAATATTTGTCCATTGAGCAAAATAGATACATTTATGATTTAAATTTGTTAATTTATAATAGGACATGTCGTCACAGTGACGCTATTTTGTATTTTGACTGTAATCAATTTATTTCTGATTACAGACTCACTAACTTCTCAATGTTTTTACCACCTAGCTCTAAGCGACGTATTGCTAACCTTTTAGCATACAATATACACAGCGACACTGGTATGTGTTTACCAACGTTTTCTGTTAGTAGTGATACTAATACTGCTTTTATTACTAACACTTATACAGATACTAACACTTTTATTGATACACCTTGTAGTTTAAACTGTTAGGTGAGACAACAGGTACGCTGCATATGTTGAATGTTGTTCATCAAAATATGCAGGGGTTATCTGGCAAAGAATTAGAGTTAAGTTTGTTTATGGAGAATTATGATGTTCAGGTTTTATGTTTAACTGAACATTGGTTGAAGGAACATGAAGTAGCATTTATCAATGATGATTTTTATACCGTACAGAGCGCATTTGTCAGAAAATCAGCTATTCGCGGTGGATCTTTAATTCTTGTTTCAAACAAATTAAAATGTAAACAACGTTTAGATTTAGTTAATCTTTCAATTGAGCGCACTATTGAGTTGTCTTGCGTTGAACTCGAGCGATACTTAGTAATTTGTGTTTATAGACCCCCATCTGGGGACTTTACTCGTTTCGAATCTGTAATGGAGGATACACTTAATAAGTTAAAATCAAGTAATAAGTCTATAATTTTATGTGGAGATTTTAATGTTAATATTTTAGATGTTACTCCATTAAGTATCAGATTTCTCAATCTGTTTAGATCATTCAATTTAGTTAACCTGTTTTTTGAACCAACAAGGATCACGGCTTCTTCATCAACTTGCCTTGATAATATGTTTAGTGATTGTGTTGCCGAGGACAAATTAGTGTTAAGTGACTTATCGTCTGATCACTGTGGTTTAATAGCTAGCTTTCCTATGCCATTAAAAAAAAAGCCGCGCAAAATAGAATGCAGGCCTCATACAGCTAGTCGCTGCAATAAATTTAAAAATAATGTAGCACTTAAAGTAACACCGTCAATAGTTGAGCACGAGACTCCTAATGAAATTTATAAAGCCCTTTTTGATGTTGTGCAAAATGAATACCAATCTATTTTTAAGTCTAAAACTATTAACATTAAGGGACCTTCTGTTGGCTTCAACCAATGGGCTACACCAGGTATTTACAAAAGTCGAGCCCGATTATACGAGTTGTATGGTCTTAAACAACACAGGTTTGATACAACTTTTCTAGAGTATGTTAAGAATTATTCCAAATTATTTAAAAAGATTTGTATTATTGCAAAATCTAAATTCTTAAGCGAAACCATTAAAAATTCTAATAATAAAGTTAAAGCCACTTGGAAAATCATTAACAATGAAACAGGTAAATCTGTTAAACAAGATAATCACCTTGAGATCATGGTGGGTAACAAATTAGTTAATAAAGCAGCCGACGTAGCCGAGGCTTTTAATGAGTATTTTGCCAGCATACCTATAGCGACGACTCGTTCCCTGAGTTCGTCGCCGTCTAAAGCCGAAGATCTTTTGCATAGCAGCGTGTCTAAATGTGGTAACGTATTTAGTTTCGAACATGTAACACCTCGTGATGTAGTTAACGTTTTTAATTCACTTAAGTCTAAAAACACAGGTGATTACTGGGGCATTTCTATTAAACTTTTAAGTAACATTATCGACATCGTAGCCCCCTGTCTTGCTGTTACTTTCAATAAATGCGTTGATTTGGGTACTTTCCCTGACCTTATGAAGAGCAGTAAAGTCATCCCTCTATTTAAATCAGGCAGTAAAAATGATATTGGGAACTTTAGACCAATTTCTATTTTACCTGCTTTTAGCAAAATTTTTGAAAAATTAATTCTCAAACAGTTGTTAGTACATTTTAATTTAAATAAACTCCTTCATAATGATCAATATGGCTTTACAAAGGGTCGTTCGACTACGGATGCAGGTGTTGCTTTGCTAAAACACATATTTAACGCATGGGAGAAAGCGCAAAATGCAATCGGTGTTTTCTGCGATCTTTCTAAAGCTTTTGATTGCGTACATCACGACACGCTTTTACGGAAACTGCGTCATTACGGTGTTCAAAATGAGGCCCTAAATGTGATAGATTCGTATTTACAAAATAGATTCCAGTGTGTAGACGTAAATGGCGCGAAATCTTCCGGGCTACCGGTTCGGCTAGGTGTACCTCAAGGTTCAATACTGGGTCCGTTTTTATTCTTGGTTTATATTAATGATCTGCCATATTATTTAAAGGGTTTTTGTGACGTCGTACTATTTGCAGATGATACCTCTCTTATCTTTAAAGTAGATAGGAATAGACACGATTTTGACGACGTAAACAGCGCGCTATCAATGGTCACGGATTGGTTCACAACAAACAACCTTGTTCTTAATGCCAAGAAAACTAAAATAATTAAGTTCGCTTTACCCAATGTTAGAAATCTAGGTCCCAATATTATCCTCGCCAATCAGGAGCTGGAAACTGCCGACTCTGCTGTATTTCTGGGCATAACAGTAGATTCAAAATTACAATGGGGTTCACACATATCAAGCCTAGCGGGAAGGCTAAGTTCAGCCGCATACGCCGTCAGAAAAGTAAGACAATTCACTGACGTTGATACAGCACGGTTAGTCTACTTTAGTTACTTTCACAGCGTTATGTCCTACGGTATTCTGCTGTGGGGCAAAGCTGCTGATATTCAAAATATATTTGTTCTGCAGAAGCGAGCGGTTCGTGCAATTTATCAGCTGGGTGCCCGAGTTTCCCTTAGAGATTTTTTTAAGGAGATTGGTATTCTCACGGTTGCTTCTCAGTACATCTTTGCCAACATTTTATATATTAGACAAAATATCCATCTGTACACTAAAAACAGTGATATCCACAACTTTAACACTAGAAATAAGCATAAACTACGTGCTCCTTTTCACCGGCTTCACAAAGTTCACAATTCATTCGTAGGGCTCGGGATTACATTTTATAATAAACTGCCATCTTCTTTTCTAGACTTGCCATTTAATGAGTTTAAAGCCAAAGTTAAATCTAATCTTTGTTTAAAAGCTTACTATTCTATTAACGACTACTTAGATGATAAGAATAGTTGGTCGCTGAGTTGAACACAAGACAATGTTTGTTATTTGTGTTCTTTCTCCAAAATTAGTTTACTGTTATGTTATGTATTTATTATTTTATTTTTACATTGTTTACACTTACTTTGTAATTTGTATATACTTTTGTTTATTACTGATTGTGTCTGTAGTAAATCTTAAATTTAACTGACACCTTGCTATTGTATCGAGTCTGGTTCTTCTAACCAACCAAACAGACAGATGTGTGCTGGGGAGTTTGTTCCGCCACTTCTTCTTTCCAGCTAAACACTAGGAAGTGCCGATGGGTGGGCGTTTTTGGGGGACTGTCTTATAAAAAATGTAAATACAGTGAAACCTGGTTAAATGTGTCTCAGATATTCAATTTGTTTCATGGGACCCCAGTATGAGTTCCAGTTATAGAGATTTCTCACTTATCCATGTCCCAGTTAGCCAAATTTCACTGTAGTAAAGTAAAGTAAATTTTGACCTTCGAAAAGTGCTGATTATCAGCCTAGTTTGAATAAATGAATTTTGATTTTGATTTTGATTTTTTGATCCAAGAATAAAACAAACGGGGTGAGCTAAATAAAACCGTTTAATAATAAAAAAATAAAAGCAGAATTTAACAACATGGGAACAGTAGAACAATAGATTTAATCCTATAATTAAAGGTACTGTGCATCACATTCACACATGTTGTTGTTTTTAAATAAATAAATGTTTTTTTTTTTCATTCCGGAATTATTCACGGAATTCAAGAATCAACAGGCGTCTGTTTTTCAGTGCTGGACTTACATGTTTTAAGTGAAATATATATAAATCAATATAGGTACTTCAATGTCTCACAAATGGATGCGGTCTGTTTCAAAGTCGCATCCATCCATCAATAGTGCCACATTAAATGATTGATAAACGAGTACAGATGGACAGGTGTGGTGATAGCTCTTATAATCCCCTGTAAGCTTGTCATTTGGCTCTGATTGATTTTGAAATAGATGTACCTACATGACACTGTAGGTACTAGCTAGCCGCCGCTGCATCTTACGAATATGTAAAGTAGATACTCTGATATTATATCCGACTTAGATATTTAATTAAATCACAAGCATTCATATTATCTATTTTAATTTTCTATTGTGTGGTTTATAATTTTTTGAATGTTGTTTGCTATTAAATGTATTGTATTTTGTTAAATTTTGTATCTGTGGGCTGACTATTATGTTTCCATAATCCATAAATCAAAGAGTTACATCTTTGATTTATGGATTGTATTATCTGAAATAAACGTTTTATTATTATGTCCTTTTATAAGTTACGTTTATAAATATTTCTATACAAAATTATATTTAAAAAATCATTTAAATAAGTATATTATTATTAAAAGAATCACCACAGCTACAGCACTATAAAACCAAACGACCAGTTATCTAATAAACCAAAATCCCCGCCAATAAACTCAATCAGCGTCCTATCAAATTAGGCACGCGTAACACTCATCCGACCACCGATGACGTGTCAGTGACGTAACAGTAATGACGTCATATCCCCAGACGAGGAGCGGCATTCGAGTAGCGTGACTGCAATGAAAGCAGTTATGGTTTAAGCCATAATTCGAGGTTTGATTGTACTCAAGTGATTATTTCTAGGAATTGAAAGTTGTTTTGTTCGACTTTAATAATAGGGGGTTGCGTTTGCTAGGGGTAGTTAAGATTGGTGCTAATTCGAGGTTTAATTTGTAACAATTGCTTTCTAAAGCTGGATTCTAACTCTTTTGTTTATTTTATTTCAAGTGAATGATAATATTCTTGTAATGATTTGTGCCGATGAACGAACACATACACGATACAGTACGTTCGTGAATAATATAACCAAGGTTTTGTAAAAATATTCTAATAAAGATTGTTTATGAAGTTTTTCGCCTGTTCTTCTCATTATATATCAAAGATATGGAATGGAAAAGTTTTACAGTTGTTATGCCTTGGAACTGGGACTGTAAGTTCTATAATATCATAGTCGTTTTTATTTTGATAATTTGCCCTTAAAATTCTCGAGGCGAGTGAAAACAACGTTATTAATCCCCCGTGTGAAGTACCTTCTCGAATGAATTGTGTGAAATCAAATTTAGAACGAGACAAAAAACCTCTATTTTTGATAAATCAAAGGCAATATTTCATTAATCGGATTAATTCCTCGAACACAATAATATTTTAACAATAGGAAATAATCTTAAGACGAAATCTTTCTTGAAATTCATAAAATGGGAAATAGAGACGACGATAGACTAAGATAATATTATTTGATTATTCTATTTCATTCGAAATACGACAGGATTTATTACTTAGATAAAAATACATTCCCGTAATATAGATATTATTATAGAAAAGGTCTTTTAACCCTCTCTCAGTTGAATGGGGTAATCTAATATAGAAGCCGTCCACCATACATTCCGTAAATAGATATAGGTACATTTACGGAATGTATGGTGGACGGCTTCTTTGGTCTAGTGGCAAGGCAGGCAAGCGCGACTACTGTGCGTGTGGTCCTGGGTTCGATTCCCAAGCCGGGTAAAAAAAAAAAAATGGGTTTTTCCAAGGAATTTCTCATTTGCCTGTGGTTTTCAAACTGACATAAATCTAGTTTTCAGACTTACTTCAGTACTTCTTAACCTAATAAAATACCACTAGCCCGACCCTATAGTCTAGGCAACAAACGCCTTTTTGATGAACTTTTTTCAGCAGTCTCCGAAAATTATGATTGAGGTGTCATTCGATTCGGAATGGCATCCAGATGATTTTCGAAGAAAAATGAAGTTCCGCTTGCAAAAATTGCAAAAGTTTTTAACAATTAACTAAAAAATTTAAAATGAGTTTAGTGTTTTGCAAATATCTCAAAACCTAATTAAAATTTTTCAAATTTGAAATAAGATTCAAAAAGGGGAGGAAATTTCCTAAAGAATGTTCTAACTTTCGGAATTGTAGGACCAATATTAATAACTTTCCGATCGGGTTAAAAATACGCCCGAAAACTGGTACTCCCTCTTGCGCAAGCTACGCTCCATTCGGACCTTTAATGAATAAATGTTATTTAATCTTATTAAATATGAAAATTAAAAATTTAAAAAATTCAGGCGCCTGCAGGATAGATCAATACACAATAATCTGTGATCTAAAAATTTTTATCGCGAATTTTCAATAAGTTATCCATTAATTAATTAACAATTTTTTGTAGCACGAACACTGACATTGCAACTAATTGCAAGTGCGATAATTATAACACTATTCATCTGAGATTTTTTTCCTTTCGTGGAGCTATTTTTCAAAGGTCTTAGAATAGGCTCTCGTTGGAAAAATTAAAAAAATGTTAATTTTCGTTTTTTTATTAACAATTTACTGAAATGAAAAATTTCAAACCTTCATTAGACATTAAAAAAATCTTTTATTTTATTATATTATTATTGAACCGTTTTTGTATGATCAGAAGCTACTTAAAAATGTTTTTTTTATATTTTGTATATCCTGTTTTTTAAAATATTTTTATAAACAAATGCGTTGTTTATGAGATAATTTAATGTTTTTTTTTTATATCGTAATCTTTGATAATAATCATGATTTTTAAAAAAAAAACCGTTTCTTAAAAAAAATGTTTTATTGCTTAAAAACGCATTTGTTGATTATCAATTATTTTCTCCCACTTCTAATTAATATTAAGGTATAATTTTTTTTAAATCACCTTTATTTGTTTTTTCTTTTCGATATATAATAAAAAAATATTGTTTTATTAAAACTTTCATTGTTTATGTAATAAACAATTTGTTAAAAACAAATAAATTTTCACTTTATATTTTTTTTCTTGTTTTACTTATTGTCACAAAAACAGATATGATTTTGTTTTTTCAAATTAAAAAAAAAGTTGAAAAAAAAATTAAATGAAAAAAACAAAATCATATCTGTTTTTGTGACAATAAGTTAATATTGTCACAAAAACAGATATGATTTTGTTTTTTTCAAATTAAAAAAAAAGTTGTAAAAAAAATTTAAATGAAAAAAAAAGAATCATTCTGTTTTTGTGACAATAAGTAAAACGAGAAAAAAAATATAAAGTGAAAATTTATTTGTTTTAACAAATTGTTTATTACATAAACAATGAAAGTTTTAATAAAACAATATTTTTTTATTATAATATATCGAAAAGAAAAAACAAATAATAGTGATTTTAAAAAAATGATACCTTAATATTAATTAGAAGTGGGAGAATATAATTGTTAATCAACAAATGCGTTTTTAAGCAATAAAACATTTTTTTTAAGAAACGGTTTATTTTTAAAAAATCATGATTATTATCAAAGATTACGATATTAAAAAAAAACATTTAATTATCTCATAAACAACGCATTTGTTTATAAAAATATTTTAAAAAACAGATCATTTTTAAGTAGCTTCTGATCATACAAAAACGGTTCAATAATAATATAATTAAAAAAAAGATTTTTTTAATGTCTAATGAAGGTTTGAAATTTTTCATTTCAGTAAATTGTTAATAAAAAAAACGAAAATTAACATTTTTTTAATTTTTCCAACGAGAGCCTATTCTAAGACCTTTGAAAAATAGCTCCACGAAAGGAAAAAAATCTCAGATGAATAGTGTAATAATTATCGCACTTGCAATGTCAGTGTTCGTGGTACAAAAAATTGTTAATTAATTAATGGATAACTTATTGAAAATTCGCGATAAAAATTTTTAGATCACAGATTATTGTGTATTGATCTATCCTGCAGGCGCCTGAATTTTTCCAATTTTTAATTTTCATATTTAATAAGATTAAATAACATTTATTCATTAAAGGTCCGAATGGAGCGTAGCTTGCGCAAGAGGGAGTACCAGTTTTCGGGCGTATTTTCAACCCGATCGGAAAGTTATTAATATTGGTCCTACAATTCCGAAAGTTAGAACATTCTTTAGGAAATTTCCTCCCCTTTTTGAATCTTATTTCAAATTTGAAAAATTTTAATTAGGTTTTGAGATATTTGCAAAACACTAAACTCATTTTAAATTTTTTAGTTAATTGTTAATAACTTTTGCAATTTTTGCAAGCGGAACTTCATTTTTCTTCGAAAATCATCTGGATGCTATTCCGAATCGAATGACACCTCAATCATAATTTTCGGAGACTGCTGAAAAAAAATCATCAAAAAGGCGTTTGTTGCCTAGACTAGGCAAAAAATACAGGGTCTTATAAAGAAAATAAAGCAACATTTTCCTTATTGATTTTTAAACGAAAATAATGACTTAGGTCAGTTTAGCACCTTCAGCAATTTTCTACCACATAATAAACCATGTAAGGCTCTAGGGTGTATATTAAATTACCCTCGGTAAACCACCTTGGGAAGGATATGAAGTGACCCCAATTCTGATTAACTTGTAACGGGTTTGACCCTAATAAATTATAATAACATTTAAGTGTTATTTATAACCTATGCCATAAACATCACTGGGCTGGTAAGCAACAAAATAAAGCAATTTTGGAGGGTTTAGTAACCCTATTTTCAAATATATCGGGTTACGTGACCATGTCTTATAAGACCGGCTTGTTATTGCAAGAACTATGGATGTAGCGACCCTTTTTTTTACTGACTAAAAACCACCCCTGTTCGTTCTTAGCCCTTTGTGTCGAAGCTACGGTATCTCTTTCGAACAACCCGCAGCCCCGACGGGGAGGTAGCGACCCTGACTTAGGCCTCGCACAGACGAGCAGCAGTTTGTTGTCCACAGTAACGTTTAAAATATCAAATATATTGGATTATGTGACCATGTCTTTGCATAAGACCGGATTTACTCGATAAACGTGGTAAACTCAATAACTTCTATACAGATTTTCATGCTGTTTTAACCAATGGATACTTTTAAGTTAATACAATATTTTATCAATTAACAATGAATCCCGCCAGTCACACAGTTTGTAATAATATATGTACCACTTAATTACCTCAAGCGAACACCAGCAATTAATAAAATTAATAAACGATTGACACTGTCAATAACAAGTTATTACTAATTATGTAGTCGGACACAGTCAGTGTTACTAATAACCGGTCATTACTGATATCAACCGGACAATGACGTGAGGTACGTGATTATTGTCACAGATTTTGTTAGGAAATAAATTGGTTTATTTGTTTTTTTTTTTATATGGGACAAGCCCGCCACACAATTCCCAAAACCACTGTAACTCCTGTTAGCCAGAATCAACAGTGGCGATCACAAGAAAAGCGCCGAGACAATTAAGCTCGACGAAGTCCCAAAGAAGCGATTTAACTGTCTTGGATCCCGCAACGAAATTAATCAGAAAAGAATAGCGTAGTAGCAAAAAAACATAATTTCCACTTCCCTCCATATCAGCAGGAGACAGAACAGAACAAGGCCAATAGGCACACAGGGACGTATACAACTGGGATAAGCCCCGTTGCCTAGCACCACGGATATTATTGTCATTAATATTACTGGGTGGTAAGCTGGTCCCGTACCTATTACATGGAAAATGTGAGTGTTGTAATGATTAGACCTCTACCTTACCATTCGGGGAATAAAGCGTGATGCTATGTTACTTTGTAAAGACCGAAGATATTAATTTTCTGCGGCTCGTAGTTAATCTTAATATTTATTTGCTACTACGTAGCTCACGTGTGCTACGCCAGCTACGGCGTAGCAGATAACCTACCTCGATGTAGATACATTCACATCTTTCGTATCGAAGCACTATCAACTAAATATGATTCTGACTATTCGTGCTTGCTTTGTTTTACTACTATTGGTTCGCACAGCAAACTGTTGTGGTCATTGTGTGCATGGGATATTATTTTAATAATGAGCAGATTAATTTTTTGGTTATGGTAAGTTTACTAATATAATTGCACATTTTTTTTTTTGGATGGCGGGAAATCATCAAATGACTCCTCCCGCACTGGGCGGAGCGGTAGGGAGTGTCAGACTTCTACTGACTAAAAACCACCCATGTTCCTTCCTAACTCTCTGTGTCCGGAGCCGCTGCATCTCTTACGAATTCCCCGCAGGCCCGGCAGGATCTAATTACTACTTGATCACAATTTAGATACTTCAAAAATTCAGCATAATTATGGGCAATTATCTGGTTATATCCATATTCTCACTAAGTGCCGAAAGGGTCTTAAAACAGGTTATAGTTGGTCTGTGCAACAAAAATAAACCTCCATATTTCAAAGTTCGTTTCTTTAAAAGCTTAGTTCCGCAGTTCACCAAACTGTCTTCATCAACTCTTATTCTGGATTCGAAAACTTTTGTTTTTACCCCTCTCTCGAAGTTTTGGGCTGCGAAATAACTTGTGCAATCTTTTACGAAATTGTTCGTGTTTTGTCTACTATGCCTTCACCGTAAAGTAAGATGATATCTTTGACGAACGTACTCTTTGTGATACAAGTGTGAAATCAATGAGAAAAGTACATACTGTGAAAAATATGAAAATAATGTTAGCTATTTTATACGAAAGTGTAATATTATACAGAGCCTATTTAATATTACACTTTTGTATAGACTGTCTTATATTATTCTATGTCTATTTGGACGCACAACAACTACAGTTAATATGTGGATTTCAAATTTGAATATTAATTAAAATATATAACGTAAAAAATATTTACCTATTGAATTAATAGACAATAAATATTGAATGGTTTCTAGATACATAACAATTTCAGACGAGTCTCATACTTCTTGGAGCATTACTTTATCTAGTGCGTAATAGTAGTTTAAGCGACTGTGCATAATGAAGGGCATTACAACACAAGTGTTGGTTTAAGAAACGAGCCGAAGGCGAGTTTCTTAATAGCATCACACGAGTGTTGTAATGCCTAATTATGTATAGTTGCATACAATAATTTATCTACCCGAATATCATAAGGGCTCTATGATGGGCTCAGGAACCATAAGGAAATGACCAGCATTGTTACCGTAATGCAATAAAAAATAAACAGGTTATTAGTTGCATTCGTCGCTGCATTTACGATATCTGGCGGAGTGTTCATGTTAGTTTCTGAGTCACTATCACTCATTTTCGACAGAAATAAAGAACTTATCAGAAAAATTGTCTACTCAATGAAAGGGAATAAAAAGCTAACGAGCAAATGACAGCTCGAAATGGCGGCGTTTTGGATATCTGTCATTTTTTTTAAATCATAGGCAAACGAACAAAGTCACTATTCTTGTGTCACTCGAGATCAAAATGTCGTGCAATTTATAATTAAAATCATACTGAATTGGGGTTTCGTATCGATAGGTATCTGTTTTAATGTAGATACTAGAATAGCACACTCACTTGAATTTGACACCTGTTCCAAATTTAAACTCATAACCTACTGTTTTCAGTAGGTTATGAGCTCATTACAGTTCTGTTAATTTCTGCTGGTTGGTAATGCTGGTCATTACCTATGGTTTTTGAACGCATTAGAGAGGGTTTATGATATTTGGGTAGATAAAATACATTAACAGTATAAACCGTTTCATATGAGTCAAAAATAAACTATCTTTACCACTAAACACCGTAACCAACAGTTCTATTAAGTTATTTGTAACGAACATCCCGACAATCAACCTAAAAATAACCACACGCTACTAAGAAACCCTTCAGTGTATCGCTTCCTGCTTCGCTATAATTACTTACGCGTAAGGTCGGTTCACCGGAACGTATCAGCTAATTGAGTTAAACGGTAGGGATGGCTATTTTAATTTACCTGTATCTACAAGGTGCAAAAAAGGTGTAGAGTCGACTTAAATAGATTGGGGTTACATGAACTCGACGCAGGCAGGGAGTTCCACTCCTTGGCTGTGCGCATAATAAAAGATTTAGCAAAGCGCTTCATACCAATGTGTGGAACATCGACAAGGTATGGCTGATAAGCTGCAGTACGTCAGTCTCCCGATAGAAGAAGGGAGATAGTGGAATCAGCCCGTGGAGTTCCTGGGCACATGCTCCGAAGTACAGCCTGTAGAAGACCGACAGACATGCAACTTTATTCAAGCGTAAACTAATAAAATAATAATCAATAGACTAACAAACATAATTTCCTTATCGTTACTCAAGTAAGTAAATAAATTCATTAAGTATACTTCAAAGCCAATCTTTTGATCAAATGTTGAAACACCACTAGTTAGTTACGTAGCTTGTACCATCCGTTCTGTGGACGCAGATAAATGCCGTGGGCTCTTGATGAAATAGATACAACTGGACAGGATCGTACAGAAGGTCATCTACTGAAAATGCTAGGCCAAATAATCGAATGAGTAAGTGAATAAGTGCGCACACGCGCATATAACCGTACCTACGGTAATCTCAAAAATTTCCAGTCTCAACAGTACAGTCACGAGCAATTAATGTACCTGCAAAGTTCAAACGCAACTTGGACATATCCTACTATATGATAATATGGATTCCAAAAAATAGTAGTACCTATCGTTACTTAACAATGACATGATAGTGAAATCAATACAGTAAACGAAAACTGCTTCCAATCTCTGATTTTTTTTTTGGACGGTGGGAAATCAAATGGCTCCTCCCGCTCTGGGCAGAGTGGAAGGAAGTGTCAGACTTCTACTGACCAAAAACCACCCATGTTCCTTCTTAGCCATTTGTGTCTGAGGCCGCGGTATCTCTTTCGAACAACCCGCAGCCCCAACGTGATTCTAATTTTTGTGTAAGTATATTGGTGCTACTGACTGTTCGTGATTTTTCACTCCTATTGTGAAGTGAACCTTCTGCAATCTTCTGTGTTGTGCACGGTTAGGGAGACGATAAAGTAATATGGTGCCAGCCTAATTAGTTAAGATGGACGTAAAGGTATCTCCGTAATTTAATGTAATGGAGAGATGGTTGGAATTTGGGCAGCCGCATTGTTGGGAGAAAAGGTACGAATAGGGAAAGAAGATTATACGCAGTATATTATTATGAGGGACATAATTAAGAGATAGCGCGGTACTTATGAAAATGGACAACTTTTACAACTACACCTTGATGTCCAGTCATTTGGTTTGAAAAATAGGGGTTACCTGGAAAGTTTTCCTGGAGTTGTTGTTGTCGTTGTTTGTTTTTTTTTTTAATAAATTGTTATATGCTTTCTTTGTACTGCAATTAAAGAGATTGGCCTCCTAGGCACAGAGAAGTGTGGAAATGAAATGAAATGAAATGAAATGAAATGAAATGAAATTGTTTATTCAGTAAATAGGATGTAGGAATCACTTTTACACGTCATCACATTTTAAACTTAAGCTAGATGGGGTCGACATTTCGTATCTGACTACCCTGAGAAGAAATGGTGAAACAAACTCAGGGATCAAAGTCTGTTTTAAAGCAGTACAATATGTTTCATGTGTTACAATTAATTAAATAATAATTTGAGCATACAAAATAGGATAATAATTATAATGTCAAATTTACATGTCGTAAAATTGTAAAAAAATTACTTAATAAAATTAAAAAAGGAAATATACAATACGATATAATTAGGTATCAGATTTTTATGTCAATATTGTTATTACACAAAGCTTAGCAGAGCGAGCAATTTAATCCCAAGCCTTTTTGTCATCTAAATAATCAATTATTTTATAGTACCCTTTTGTACATAGTTTAGTTTTAATGCAAATTTTAAATCGATTGATTGATAAATTTCTAATGTCAATGGGAAGTTTATTGTAAAAGCGTATACATTGACCCATGAATGAGTTGCCTGTTCTGTGGAGGCGAGTGCGATGTACAGCGAGGTTGTGCTTATTCCTAGTATTCAAGCTATGAATATCGGACATTTTCTTAAAATTTGATATATTTTTATGAACATACAATAAATTTTCAAAAATGTATTGAGAGGCTACGGTCAGAATATTCAACTCTTTGAATTTCTCTCGGAGGGAATCCCTAGGACCTAGATTGTAAATGGCCCTAATAGCCCTTTTTTGTAGAACAAAGATAGCGTCGATGTCCGCACAGGCACCCCAGAGAAGAATCCCATACGACATGACGCTATGAAAATAACTGAAATAAACAATTCTGGCCGTATCAACATCAGTAACCTGTCTAATTTTCTTGACAGCGTAGGCGGCCGAACTAAGTTTTTTTGACAATGTTGCAATATGTGGGCCCCACTGTAATTTTGAATCAATAGTTATACCAAGAAAAACTGTTGACTCAACAGGATCCAACTCTATTCCATTAAGTTGAACATTTGTAGATAACTGCCTCACATTAGGAGTTGAGAATTTAATCAACTTGGTCTTTTTTCCATTCAGGAGTAGATTATTTACATTGAACCAATGAACAATCTTAGATAGTGCATTGTTCACTTCGTCAAAATTTACTAATTGACGTTTAATTTTAAAAATGAGAGATGTGTCATCCGCGAACAATACAATCTTGTGATTATCCCTTACGTGATATGGCAAGTCATTGATATATATTAAAAATAAGAATGGACCTAGAATTGAGCCCTGTGGGACGCCCATAGTGACCGCAGACCCTGAAGATCTCTTGCCATTAACATCAAATGACGTGGAAATCAAAGACCAATGATAGTTATTAGTAAATAAAAATTACTTTGTATTTGTTTTAACGTTAAGTGGCAAAAGCATTGCTTTATATTTATGACTAAAACAAACCAACGAAAAATAGGCGAACTTAATAGACCTCTGTCTATCCCTCCAGGGTAAACCACCGTGATGATATAAGCTTCTTTGTGAAACTTAAGTCGCGTGCACACTAACAAGATAATTAGCCGTCACAGACACGCGACCGTTAATTTTAAATCGTGTGTGTCTGCCTTTATTGTCTTACTATTATCGTGTGTGTTGTTAGGCAATAATATAATAATATTATGGTATTATTGGTAATTTACTTCGAATGGTGTGAAAGGAAAAAATACAGAGGGTTTCGAAGTGTTCAATGTGTTTTAATTTTTAATGAGGTGAATATAATTTTATGACTAAACGGTTGTTAATTTTGCTGGTTTCACAATTAGATATTTTTTAAAGCCTCCCTTGTAGGTTTAGTGGTTGCAATCACGACGGATGATTATGAGGCCCTGGCTTCGATTCATGGGTTCAAAAAATTGTGATAGGATGTTTCCGTCAGGAATTTCGCAGTAAGCAGCCCCGGAGTTTGTGATTTATGCGCAATACAATTCAGTGTCTACGACTTATACATTAAAAAAAAAATTGTAATACAGTATTTAAATGTAAAATTTTGTCTTTTTTTAATAAAACAATTAGAAATCCACATGGCATGAGAAGTTTTTAGGGGTCTGAAAGCATAGCAGGTGACCCCTCCAGTCGACCACTTCAATTTGGCACATGATGGACCAAGTACCCTGTATTTTAAATGCAAAAGTAAGTTTGTTCGAACTTACGTTAATTGTTCACGAATAAATGATCAAATTACATCCAGTTATACTGGAAGCCGTCCTCTACAAATAGTTGGTAAAAGACTATAGACATTTGATATTGAAAAAAAAACAGAGTAGAATAAGTGCTGGAAAAAATGCAATTTAAAGCTGCACTTTAAAGTGGACCAAGTTTAATAAATGAGACCGATTCGTAGAGTTTCTTTGCCATTCTTCTCCACATAAATCTACGCTTTGGAATTGAAAACTAGCTTCAACTTTCTCTTTCAAAATTTAAATTTCACAAGTTCCTGTAAATGGCATTGGTTAAGTTAAAGTTTAACTATGCAAATTAAATGCTTTTAGCTTAAAGTTGCGGTCAGCAGAGCTGTGTAGGTTTTACAATTAGAGATACCTCGGCCCCGGACACAAAAGGCTAAGACGGAACATGGATGGTAAATAGTCAGTAGAAGTCTGACACTCCCTCTCGCTGCGCCGAGAGTGGGTGGAGTCACTTGATGATTTTCCACCCTCAAAATAAAAATTAAAAGTTTTTTAATTCGAAATTTAAGCTCTTCCCTTTTTTCATGAGATTCAAATATCAGTATGAGTATGTAGGAATCGTGACCGGCGTTCTGTGAGTTCTGCCTACGCCACGGGAAAAAGGCGTGAGTTTACGTATGTCAAACATCGGTTACTGTTGAAATGAGGGTGTTCTATTATTCCGTCTAATCTTCATTAGACCGACTAATAGACAGGCCGTGTCGACGGCGCGTTCGTGTTCCAATCAAAACTCAAAGAGATGTCAGCAGCATTGCAAGGACCGACGCCGTTGGGGCTGCGGGTTATTCTAAAGAGATACCGTGGCCCCCAGACACAAACAGTAGTTTAGTTTAGTCAGTAGAAGTCTGACACTCCCTTCCGCTCCCAGAGCGGGAGGAGTCATTTGACGATTTCCCACCCTCCAAAAAAAGGGAGGCATATTAGTTATCCCTCTTCTAATCATTCTGAAATGACAGAATGTTATTTTGTTTGGGTCTGTTAACTGACTCAAACGAAACTGGCGAAATGTGAATGAATTACACAGCTCTGCTTAGCCCCTCAAGGGTTAAAGGTGATTGTTTCCTTAGTTAATCTACTAGACACAAACACACTTTTCTTTGTCAATGTTTATATTACATAAGGGAGCCACACACCAGTTTTTATAGGCATGAATCTTTACACAATATGTAGATAATTATACTCGTATTTTCAGAAGGAACTTGTAGCTAAATAATAACTGTCGATGAGTCAGTTCATTTTTTAAATAAATCTATATCTATACTACAATTATAAAGAGGACATATTTGTATTTTTGATTTTTTGTATGTAACGAATAAACTTAATAAGTACTTGACCGATTTGAAAAATTCTTTCACCATTGCTAAGCTTCACTATCCCCGGGTGACATAGGCTACTTTTTATCCCTGTATTCCCACAGGAACGGGAACTACGCGGGTGAAACCGCGTGATGGCCGCTAGTATATAAATAAAAACAAGCTGCCTCGTTGTTCTAGTAGTCGCAAGTTCAGCAAAGTTTTGGCTTTTTCTATCAGGAATTTCTTAGTATTAGCTATTGAGTCTGGATTTGTGTCCGGTCGATGGCAAAAGGCTTGTCCCCTATTACATGATACTTAAACACATAACTAGCGAAATGTGGGTGTACTAATAGATACACCTCTGCCTAACCCTTCGGGAGTTACAGGCGTGACGTTATGTTAGTGTATTAATCCACTCTATCTAGCTCACCGGGGGTTAAAGGTGTTGTTTTCTTAGCTAATTAACTAAGCACAAACACCTCTATAACTTACCTACTTTCCTAACACTTTTCTTTTATCAATATTTACTTATCTTAGGGGAGCCACACACCAATACGTATAGGCATTTTTTTTTTGTTGTTATAAATGGGCTTGCTCTTGACTTCAATCCTGCCCTAAGGGCAGATATGATGTCGACGATGGAACGAGCTTACCCAGTAGAAGCCTGTTTACTCGCGACTTAAACAGATTAGGGTTATATGAACTCGGAAAAACCGACGCAGGCAGGGAATTCCACTCCTTGGCTGTGCGCATAAAAAAGGACTTAGCAAAGCGCTTCGTTCGAATGTTTGGAATGTCGACTAGGTATCGGTGATACCCTGCAGTACGTCTAGTCTCCCGATGGAAGAAGGGAGATGGTGGGATCAGCTCGTGGAGCTCCTGCGCACACTATCCGAAGTACAGTCTGTAGAAGACCGACAGACATGCGACTTTGCGACGGTGGGCCAGGCAAACAAGCGAAGGAATCTGTACAAACAAGCGGTAAAATAAAATGTACCGAATTTCCTCTGTGCCTATAAGCACGATAAACCGTTGGTCAAGACTTTCATTGCGCAGCCGTGAGATGCACACTAATTTTCGTGATTAGTTCTTAGTTTTTTTGTTATTATTATATTTTACTTTGTTGTGCACTTGTGGCATGTGCCAAATAAATATGTTTTCTTTCTTTCTTTTCTTTCTTTATTTGTATATCTTTGACATTCGTTTCAGGTAGTCAGTGGCTTTTCAGTCTGACAGCCAGTCGTACCAAGGGGTATTTCATTACCGAGTACCAACTGGGATGTGGAGGTCTGATAAGCAGTTGCTCCATTTAAAATATTGGCACTAAACTGTATCCAGTAAGACTGGAAGCCGACCCCGACATATTTGAGGAAAGGCTAGGTACACACGGCTACACATCAAGCTATACATTTCCAGATAACGCTGATCTCGCACGGTACGGAAATCCTATACAATGCGAGACCAGCTTATACTGGAAATGTATAGCTTGATGTGTAGCCGTGTGTACTAGGACAGATTAATAAGGCTGGTCTTCTATTAGTTTGGTGTATTACATATATACACATACATAAACTCACGCCCTTTTCCCATGGGGTAGGCAAAAACCACAGAACGCCACCTTCTACGATTCTTACATACCCCTTTTGCCTCGTCCACATTCATACATCTGGTCATACACGCACGCCGGTTGCGAGTACTACGCACCTGTCCTTTCTGAAGAACATCACCAATGAGGTCAGTGTATGTCTTTCTAGGGCGTCCCCTCCCGGCGTTGCCACTCACATAATTATCTGCCTTGTAAATACCTTTCGTTAATCTACTTTCACTCATCCTCTCTACGTGACCAAACCATCTAAGCATACCCTTTTCAATCTTTGTCACTACAACTTCTGTATGGTGTGTGTGTGGTGTATTAATCAAATTTAAAGGCAGCAATATAGTAACAATTTTTTTGTCTTACATAATACCTTTTTTTTTTTTTGGTGGGTGGAAAATCATCGAATGACCCCCCCCCCCCCCCCCCCCGCTCTTGAACAGAGCGAAGGGGAGTATCAGACTTCTACTGACAAAAAACCGAACCCATGTTCCTTCTTTGCCCTTGCGCCGAGGCCACGTCATCTGGTACAAAAATCCGCGGCCCCGACGGGCATTACATAATACCCTTGTCTTGCGAATAAACCCTTTAGTTATAAAAAATACATATTTATGATAACTAAAGGTAAATACTAAAACTTATGTGACTGTGCTTTTGAAATAAACACACAAAAACAGCCAAAACGAAAGCACTGACCCGACCCTAAAGCGTAGCACGCCTGACGTGGCTTAATCAAGATACTCGTATTTGGAAGCCTGTAGTCAGACACGTAATACATGACGTCACGGCATTTGACATGACGTCATCGTTTTACGAGATTATTTCTTGTCTCTTCGTTGCCATGTCAACAGTTATAATCTTGTCGCAGATTTAGGATTGTTCGCTGGAAATGGCTGTGGTTTCATCACTAAGTCTACATCCTAACTATATATATTATATATAATAATATAAATGCGAAAGTAACTCTGTCTGTCTTTCTGTCTGTCTGTCTGTCTTTGCTTCACGCCTAAACTACTGAACCGATTTGTGTGAAATTTGGTACAGACATAGTTTGGAACTTGAGAAAGGACATAGGATAGTTTTTTTTTTTTTTTCGCGAGATAAACCAAAAATCTGCCGGAAGTCACTATCCCACGCGAACGAAGTCGCGGGCAAAAGCTAGTATTTTATAACAAAGCCCTCCGCCGCGTCTGTCTGTCTGTCTGTTCGCGATAAACTCAAAAACTACTGCATCGATTTTCATGCTGTTTTCACCAGTTAATAGAGTGGTTTTCGGGGAAGGTTATATTAATTATTATTATTATTAATTAAGGTGTACATTTTTTTCTAAGTTCAACCCTTCAATAGGGGATGAAAGTTTGTTGGGATATTATTCGACACCCACGCGGGCGAAGCCGCGGGCAAAAGCTAGTTCTAAATAAAATAAAAGATTTATATTTCTCGTTGGTTTGGTGATTGCAAGAGTTTCTACAGAGCATATAAGGTCTCCTAGGTCGGACAAAGTGAGTTTGGGTTTTCCATTAAAAATCATTTTTGAACAACACACTTCCTTTCAAAATGAGGAATTGCTTTTTGCATTAAAAATAAAATATTAAAGAAAAATGTCTTGCGTAATAAGATAAGATAATCACCAGACCATTTTTACGATTAGCATAATTGGATTTAAAATTAGTTTAGTTTAAGCCCGACAGACAATATTTTGTAATATATTTTGATAAAAAATCAACATTTGGGAATAAAAATTAGTCCATTGTCCTCCATATCTGTAAAGACAAACAAAAAGTTTACGATCTTTTATGAAGATGTTTGTTTTAAAAAGATAATGAACAGAACTGTCCCTTTGTCATAAGAATAACATCTTGATTAATGAATGATACAGAAATAACTTTTTTATTATTGTCTGTATAGTCTGCGCAATAAAAGGAACAAATAATAATGAAGATAATTCGTCTTTGTTATACAAAATTATGTACATAATAATGCGATTGTATATATTTGACCAACTTCATTAATTCCTAAATTAAACTAAAAACCCTTCAAATAAATTGGACGACATTCTAAAATACTCTACGAAAGAAGTCATCATTTTATTATTCAATCTAATTTAGCGATATATTCAAAATTCCTTTCCTTCCCATAAAAAAGAGATATATTTAACATAATAATTCGAGGATTATATCACGCATAATAATCCTCGAAGAGGTAGGCAGAATTTATAAAAAAAAAATTTAAAAAAAAAAAAAAATTTTTACTAATACACCCGCATTTCGCAAGTTATGTTTAAGTCCCATGACCCATGTCCCGGAGTGAGACCATTGCCATCAACCGAGCGCAATTTTAGGCTCAATTACGAGTACAAATGGAAAGGAGAAATATTAACAATAATTTATGACAGACCGGAGAAGAACTAGAAAATAAAGATGGATGACCAAAAATTCAAAGACTTGAGACATCACCGTCCTTCTGACATTCAAAAGTGCCTGTAATGGCTTAATTGAAATAAAATATTTGAGTTTGAGTTGAGTTTGAGTTTGCATTTACCAACCCGCACTGGGCCCACGTGTAAGATATGTAGCCTATCCCTCTCCTAGACAGGAGGCCTGAGTGCTTGCAGTGGATCAAAATGATGAAGAAGGTGTATCCAGCCGTCACTTCACTTTCAGCTATACCATCCTTCACAAAACCCATCCATAGTTTCTTATGCTATCCTTTACTTTTATAGACACACTAGCTTTTGCCAGCGGCTTCGCCCGCGTGATAATGACGATTTTCCATACAAACTTTCATCCCCTATTTAACTTCCTTAGGGGTTGAATTTCGAAAAATCCTTCCTTATTCCTTGTCTACATTATAAAGGGAACCTATGTGCAAAATTTCAGCTTCCTAGGTTTGGGAGTTTGGGCTGGGCGTTGATGAGTCAGTCAGTCAGTCAGTCAGGACTTCTCTTTTTATTTATATAGATAGATAGATAGATGAACATTCATACTGAGAATTACCTCACGACATTTTCCTCATTCCTTCGCTCCAGTCACTTCTAGATAAACGATTTCCTTAATTTCCTGTCTTCAATAAACATGTCTAAAGGGTGATGATGTAATAATTTTGTTCCACAATATGTTTTGTCTCTTTTTTCTGTAACGTCTCTTTCGCACTGGATGGTTATTAAGTGCTAACGATGTTTCGCGGTTTTGGTCGCATTTTCGGTGTTAAATAGCTGTTGTGAAATAATGAGCGGTTTGCCTTTTGTGTTTTGGTGAGGGCTTGATTTCCTTTACTTTTAAGAAGTTGAAACTTTCCGTCTTGCATAATTTTCCATTATTAATTTTCTTCTTAAGCATGTTTGTGTTTATCTTTTGTCTTTCATATTAAACGCAGAGGCTTTATTTATTAAAGTTGCTTTAAGTTAATTAACGTTTTTCAATGTCCTTTAATAGTTAGTTTGTTTTAGGTTAGTTTATATATTTAGTATACGTACTTTAATTATTTACAATGAAATATTATGTGCCATTTAAATCAATATAAACTGTATTAACGTTTGAAATTTTCTTTACCTAATGATTTTGTGTAGTTTAAGAGAGGATTCTCTGATGTGGCATCTACCAACCCGCACTGGGTATCCGTGTGGTAAATTATAGCCCATTCCCTCTCATAGAGACGAGGCCTATATCCCAGCACTGGGAACATTATAAGCTAATTATGCTACTAAGCTATGCTATATACGCGACGCCACACGTCGCCTCCGTGTGAACGTTCCTCAAAGACTGATTAATTCATAAAATAAGAAAAACTCAATAAAAGTTCGGTACCTCTGAATATTTAACCCAGTTTAGTAGGTAAACAGGGAAGGGGCGCATTACCCTAATTGTCGGAAACATCCCGTCTCTGGAGTAAGGCGTACTCCACGTTAACAACGAGACTCGATTGTACCAGAAAGTTTACTTTCAACCGAAGGTATTCCTTATGTTATTCATCGTACAAATTACAGGTATTCCGGGTGGAATATTGTTATTAAGAAAAACAGCCTTAGGAGAGGGTCCGTTACTTTTGAGTAATTTTATATTCCACATTCACAGATTTTGGAAAAGAAAGAAAGAAAATTGTGTTTATTTAGCACTAGCTTTTGCCAGTGGCTTCGCCCGCCTGAAAATGACGATTTTCCATACAAACTTTCATCCCCTATTTAAGTTCCTTAGGGGTTGAATTTCAAAAAATCCTTCCTTATTCCTTGTCTACGTTATAAAGGGAACCTCTGTGCAAAATTTCAGCTTTCTAGGTCCAAGGGTTTGGGCTGGGCGTTGATGAGTCAGTCAGTCAGTCAGTCAGGACTTTTCTTTTATTTATTAGATTCACAGATTTTGGAAAAGAATGAAAGAAAGAAAACAAAGGAAATCACCCATCTCCGTGTGGAGTACAAGGAGATGGATGATTTCTATAAAAACTCTTTTGTCGAATAATTTTGTCATATCATCATCGTTCTTCTACCCTAATCTTTATTTATTTAGAGTTGGGGTAGCATGTCTTCTAACTGCCTCCGTGGTCGAGTAACTGCCTCCGTGGTCGAGTGGTTTAGGCGTTGCCTTGTGACCCGGTGGTCGTGGGTACGATTCCCACGGGAAGCATACTTTGTGAAGTTGTTTCCAGTTTGGTTAGGACATTGCAGGCTTGAATCACCTGATTGTCTGATAAAAAGATGGTTCCGTGCTTCGGAAGGCACGTATAAGCCGATGGTCTCGGCCGCCAAATGGCGGTCGTCAAACCATGTCAGAGGCCCTTGCGGCGGTTTAGAAACTCTGACACTAGGGTGTGTAGGGTCGTTAGACCTTACTGCCCACACGATAAGAAGAAGAAGCATGTCTTCTTCTTCCATACACTCTTTATCTTGTCTTTCAGCCACACAGTCCATCCACCGATTTTCTTTGGTCTTCCTCTACTCATAAAGGCTTCCATATTCATACTCAAATCTTTACCCACGAAATTTTCTTCACTCCTTTGCATCACATGTTCATACCACAACTACCAATTCCCACATACTTTTTGATCACAAAAACTGAAGTCAGTTTCTGAAAACAAAACTCTATGGCATTAGTAAAACAGACTTTTTTGATTTCTCAGTAGTGATTGTGACGGTGATTTCTAGAAATAACCCTCCTTTTGAGCTTTACCGCAGTCGGACAAAAACAGAAACTGTAAAAACTTTTTCCATACATTTTGTAGGAAAAGAAATTCCAACTATTCCTCAACAATTTGTAATTTTCTCTTTACATAATTGCATTTTTTTTTGTATCTCCTCGACAACCCTACGTGGTACACATCTGGAGACGCTAAGATAGAATGTCAGCTCTGTTAATCAGTGGGACATGAGAATACTGGTAGGTAGGTACAAATCTAGGTTCTAATCAAGAACTGTCTAGTTGATTGAAGGATAGACGCTAAGATAGGAAACTATACCTACTTAATTTTTACGTGGTGACAGTGACAAAATCTTTCTCAAAAGGGTCAAGATCAAATTAGTTCGCACTACCAATTAATCTAAAGATATTACTTTCTTGTTTAATACATAAAAATAGGCAGACTGAGATGTGCCTAATGGGCCTACTACACGCACGCACTTCCCCACAGTTTTCGTTCACACTTCACAGTACATCGCGCGTATGGTTGGTAAAACTGTGTGCACCGTGTAATCCCGCAGGCAAAACTGTGGGGAAGTGCGTGCGTGTAGTAGGCCCATAACAGTACACCCAGTTGTCAGTTATGTTTTAGTCCCATATAAAAAGGGAAGAGCCTATTGCCATGAACAGGGGACAAATTCAAACTTCGGGCAGTTACTAAGAAATTCTTAACAATCCGACCTGTTAATCGAAACCGAGAAAGCTTGCGACGGCGACGCGCGAATCCTATAGCGAGGCAGTTATTTTTTGGTAAACTTATAAACTTAGGAAATAGTAGTACCTCAAATGAAACTTCAGGAGCAAATCGAAACAACGTTTTTTATTGTTGTTTTAAATA
Source organism: Diarsia mendica (assembly GCA_949316265.1). NCBI lineage: Eukaryota > Metazoa > Arthropoda > Insecta > Lepidoptera > Noctuidae > Diarsia > Diarsia mendica. The sequence goes on from OX438906.1 coordinate 19,451,135, forward strand.
TTGTTGAGACCTGCCTAGCTTTTTCCCAACTATGTACGTTGGAGTCGGTTTATAGTCTAACCGGGTTCAGCTGAATACCAGTATTTTACATGGAGCTGATCTGACCTCTACAACCTAGTTAATACTAGGTAAATAATATAAAGATACCCTTTGGTAAGACTGGTTGTCAGACTTTCAGGTCACTGACTACCTGTAACGACTGCCAAATATATATATGTCGGCAAAGGGAGGATTTTTAGCAATATTCGTTGGTTAACAGTGGGCGTCGGTGGGTAGTGTTGGATGTAGAAACTAGACTCGTACACCGATACACTCAATCAATAGTCCTAAGCACAGTAGATCTAGATAGTTAGACACACAAACTCTGTAGGTAGGTACGTATCTCAGAACACACGATGGTTTCAGCGGTTTCACGCGCCCGCGCCGCCGCCGCGCCCGCCGCTCGCGGCTGTCTACCCAATAGTGACGTACTCACGCGACCGACGCGCGCGCGCTCTAACCAATGACTCCATCAAGCGCCACCAGATGGCGCTGGCGTACTGAATACGACTCGATGCCGACATATATAAATGGCAGCCGGGACCAACAGCTTAACGTGCTTTCGAAGGCACGGAACTCGGTATGTAATGGGCGGTCACCCATCCATAGACCTACCTAGGCAAGCACGGTTAAACCTAAAGATCGACCCAAGTGACAGTAGCAGTTATTATTAAGCCACGAGTTTTGATATCGATACTAATTCAATTTGACGATTTTTTACAATCTTCACCTACACAGTAAACACCAAAAATACATATTTGTGAATAATAATTGTTGTGTGAGCGCGAAAAGCCTTATGCTTCTAGTAGCGTAGATCCATAAAGCCATTCTTATTGAACTCTTTTCAAAAGAATATTGTCTTCCTAGGAAGCACTTTCTTACTGAGTATCATTTTCTGCGTTCAAATATTGTTGAAGAAAGAGATGTATTTTATTTATTGCAACTGAGCTCACAATATTGCTGTGTTTTAGTTCGATATAAAATCAATAATTTTAAAATCAGTCAAATATTTTTCGATTGTTCGAATGATACGGCTGAGAGGTTTTCGGAGTTTCAAACTTGAGACCTATGCTTTCCCGTCAGGGCTGCGGCCTCGGCAGAAAGGGCTAAGAAGGCACATGGGCGGTTTTTAGTTAGTAGAAGTCTGACACTCCCTATCGCTCAACCCAGAGCGGGAGAAGTAATTTAATAATTCCCCCCTCTCCCCAAAAAAAGACCTATGACTTCACAGTCCGAGGGTCACACCACAATGTTATAACTGCCTGGGTAATGCGATTACATGGGGATAACAAAGAAGTGATGTTTTGTTTTTTTTTTTTTTCATTATAAATGGCTTGCTCTTGACTTCAATCTTGCCCTAAGGGCAGAGATGATGTCGACGATGGAACGAGCTTACCCAGTAGAAGCCTGTTTACTCGCGACTTAAACAGGGGTTATATGAATTCGGAAAAACCGACGCAGGCAGGGAATTCCACTCCTTGGCTGTGCGCATAATAAAGGACCCAGCAAAGCGCTTCGTTCGAATGTGTGGAATGTCGACTAGGTATCGGTGGTTCGATTGTGTGTGATTGTGAGTAAGATGAGGACTAATTAGAGAAAGAAGTACGGAAGGAGAAGACTTGCTACACCACCGTAGATTCCAAGTAAATTAGCATACGGGCAGAAGAATGATGATTATTTGACGCAAAAGGAGTAGATTTTCTTACAGTTTCCACGATCCGCCTTTGAGAAAATTTTGATTCTATAAAAAGGCATTATTTTTGTCGTTAAAGGTAAATTTTCCTATACTTTTTTCTCTTCTGCATTGTCATAATTTCTAAAATATCCATGCATAATATATTATAACCCTATCATGCGTGGTGTAACCCGCAAGAATCTGTTTTACCCTAAAATAAATAATTCACCTTCCTCCCCCATTTATCGTGTATATTTGTACCAATTTTATTCGACCTCGAAAACATGTCGGAGCGTGGCTTTCGAATAATCTTAAATGCGGGATCGTAAAAAATAATTTCGTTCATGATACGCATATCAAATAGATGTTTAAGAGATTTTCTTTTGTTAATATTCAAATATTGGCTTTTCCCGTGACAGTACTTGCGTTGAGTTCGGGAGACAGCTAAAATATTTATTAATTATTCCACGGAAATGAACTCAAGAGATATTTTATCTTACTCCGAGACTTGAGGGTTTAATTTGTGGACAAAACTGAAACCCTATTTTCAAACCACTGCTGCACTGCCTGCTATAGGGTATACAAATAAAATCAAATAAGTACGTCAGATAGATTTCCAAAAATAGTGGACAAATATATTTTCTTTTTTCACTTAAACAAAAAATTAAAACGTTTCGACATCACATAGCAGTACATTTTTACCGGCCAGTGAAGTCAAAAGCCCCATCCCATCTTTGACGTGTTTTATCTTTGTCAAGTTTTATTAATTTGATAAAACAAAAAACACATATCCAATATTTTTCGATAATCTAAGTGACGAACTAAACATTTTTTTTGTTAGGAATCATCCCTATTCTTGAAAGGCAAAATTACCAGTGGCGACTACCAGAAACAATTCTGTTTTGGACCCCGTAGCGAAATTAATCAGATAAACATAATTTTCACGTCCCTTTATATCAGCAACAGACAATACTGTAAACGTGTACAACTGGGGTAAGCTCAGTTGCTTAGCACCAAGGATTAGTATTAATATTAATTGGCCCTTAGTTCTGAGTCTTGGGGTTAATCAAAATTATATAATACTAGCTGTCGCCCACGGCTTCGCCCGCGTGAAAATTATATACTAAAACCTTCCTCGAGAATCACTCTATACGTTGGTGAAAATAGTATGAGTATCAGACAAACAGACGCGGCGGAGGATTTTGTTTTATAATATGTAGAGATTTGCTGGAAAAGTCCATGTACAAATATATAATGGATTGACACAGGCCGATCAATGCTGTTTCAACCCATTTTATCATCATCATCAGCCTATAATGTTCCCACTGCAGGGACGCAGGGGCTAGGAGAGAGGTCAGCTATAATCCACCACGCGTGCCCAGTGCGGGTTGGTAGATGTCACATGTCTTAGAATTATTTGGTTCTAAGACCTTCTAAGGTATCCTCACGATGTTTTCCTTTACCGTTTTGAGCCAACCCAACCCATTTAGTACTGGGTAATAAGATACTCTTTGGTAAGTCTGTTTGTCCGACTTTCGGACCACTGCTTGACCAGCAGCAAGTCCAAGACAAGATCTACAAATCCTGTCAAAAAGTCGTAGAAGAAAAAGCGGAACGTCTCAAAAACCTAAGGTTTTACTGTATATTTTTAAATTCATAATAATGGTAACAATTTTTCCTATTTATTTTCGAGAAATTCGTGACGAGTAGTCCCCCAAAATCTTCGAAGGGGTAATAAGACGTGGCTTAAGCATTATTAAAGATTAATAGGGGATTGAGCCCACCTGTGTTTAAGAAGACAGCTGCGGCAGACTGAATGCGTACGGAATTTGTAAGTATATACTTATGTAAGTATATACGTGTATGTTTTTTTTTTTTTTTTTTACTTTACCGTAAGTATGAGGCATACATCACAATTATTGTTCGGGTTTGTTTTTCTTCCATACTTCTATTTTAGTACTTTGTCAGTAGTCAACCCCTCTTTCTAGTCAGCATCACCTGTCTGGCATGAATGCTGAAATGAACCTTTTTGGCGCAGCCGTGAGGCACACAGTACATAGGTACCTACTATGTATTTCCATTTTTGTAATTTTTTTTAGTTATGTGTGCTTGATGTACTGACGTCAAATAAACATTTTTTCTTTCTTTCTTTCTTTCTAGTCCCATCACCTTTCTCGCCATCTATTCATCCTTTTTAGGGTGCCGTACCTCAAAAAAAAAAACGGAACCCTTATAGGATCACTCGTGTGTTTGTCTGTCTGTCTGTCCGACATCCCCCCCCCCTTATCACCGAAACTAATGAGTCGAAAATTTTGAAAAAAAAAATACGGAAATTAGTTCAACACGTCTTATAGATTACAGGGAAACCTACAGGAAGTCTATGGTGCTAAAATAACATGGAAAATCTCTCAATATCTACTACAATGGTACGGATCCCTTCATGTCCAAGTCCGACTTGCACTTGGCCAGTTTTTTTGGTCTTCCCCTAGTCCCATCATCATCTGCCTAGATTTTTTCCAAACATGTTAGTGTCGGTCGGTCTAGTCAAACCAGATGCATCCGAATACCAGTATTTTCCAAAGAAGGAATAGGGATGTTAACTAAAAAAATCCATTTAGTCCGTCAGATAGATTTTCAAAAAATATTGGGCACGTATTTTTCTTTTTTCACGGAGACAAACAATGAAGACGCAGTGCTCTGAAAACTCGTGTGACGTCATATTCTAAGACATTAGTATGACATTTCTTAGAGAGCAGTGACGTCACAACCTTCCACTCAAATCTTTGACGCGTTTTATCTTCGTCAATTTTTATTGATTTGATAAAACAAAAAATACGTATCCAATATTTTTCGATAATCTAACAGACGGACTAATTCGAATCATAGTTTTTTTAGTTAGTAAACAACCCTATTTCTATCTGACCTCCACAACTCAGTACTGCGTAATTGTGCCTAATGACCCTACCCTACCCTCACATCCATCCGAATTCTTTGTCAACAGTTTCCTCACAATGACATTTTCATAATTCCTCCTCATCACAAACCCAAACAATTACAACCAAATAGTATGTCATGAATTTCCAGAATGCTCCATAGCCGGAATCCCTTCAAAATTAATGATGAAAATTACTCAAAAATACCAACAAATAATGGTCCCTGCGTTAATACTTCCCTAACACCTTTTTGATCCTACCCGGAACCTGAGAGCTTTAAACCGGAAAATATTACCGTTTATTTTGTGTTTAAACAAGTGTCATACATTCCCTGTTGACGGGTAATCCCTGAGGTGCGTGAAATGGCGTCCCCTATTAAGTGGTAGAGGGGCTTTTGGTAGGGACGCAATGTCAGCGATTTTGCTGAGAAAATGGTCTATTTGCCTAGTTATGTGTCCTGCTCGATATGCAGGGAAGTGAAAAGTATGTTTTTTGCTTACTCTTCTTCGGTTTTATTTAAAGAGCATTTTCGATCCGAGAATATTTTGAAGTATTTCTCAGAGAAAAAGATTTCAAATGATTGCTTCAACGTTACTTTGATAGTCGGCACTTATGACTATGGTAGATATCATCTTTCAGAAAAAGCATTGGTTGGGATAATATTTTAATATATAACACAAAGGTGACTGACTGACTGACATAGTGCAATCTATCAACGCACAGCCCAAACCACTGGACAGATGGAACTGAAATTTGGCATGCAGGTAGATTATAACGGAGGCATCCGCTAAGAAAGGATTTTTCGAAATTCAACCCTTAGGGGTTGAATTTACCTACCTACCTTACCTACCTACCTACCTACCTTAGGGTAGTTAAATAGAGGATGAAAGTTTGCATGAAAAATCCGACATCCACGAGGACGAAGCCGCTGGCAAAAGCTAGTATTTCATATTATCATGCGACAACTGGGTGCTTACTCTGGAATATAATTCCGATAGATCGACATTGGTCAAACGTCAGTTGGTTGAGTTAAACGTCAGGGATTGGCTAGACTCAGTGAGTCCAGCCAATGCCTGACGTTTGACTGACAATTCCAATGTCGATCTATCGGAATTATATTCGAGAGTAAGCACACTGGTTTCGATACGCCAAACAACAGACCGCGTATTCCACAATCGTTTTCAATTAGACCTACTCCTTACCGTAAAGCTACCAAAATATTACAGTATCAAAGACAGAACTTTTCCCATTACAGAAATAAAGCAGAAACATTAAAATAACATAGATACTTGGACCCACAATATAGGTACTGTCGACCGCACCCCGATTACCCAAACGACTTTACAAAACCCACCTTTCTGCTAAGAAATGAAAAGATAATCAAAGTCATATTGTTGAGATGTATACGTGGTTGACTGTACGTGTTTCAGCGAAGCAATCAGAGGGAAGACTCAAGAATTCGCTAATCAACGTAGCGGAGTTGTAATTAGATTACCAAATGAAATTTAAATACGTATATTTCAGTGGATTATGTTTAATCTTGAGGAAAATATAGTGTACATTTTTGGAGGTTATGTAGTACAAAAAATTGGGCTTATTTACTAAAGCTTTCATACTTAGACGTACAGGGAAATGTGTTGTGTTAAATAATAGGGTTGTTCCTTAAGTTAAATCGACTGGAAGGCTATGCGCAGTTATACCGACCACGAACGCGCAAAGTAAACGTAACGGAAATTTGAATGATTGATCAATTACCTCTGAGTCGAACTTGTTTTTCTATTTTTAGGTACCTATTATTCTGTGAAACCATAAATGTTTTGGCTCTAGTTTGTAGTGCAGAACCCGAAAATGATGCACGAAAAAGTTTTAATGAGAAATTAGAGCCACGATGCGTAGCTGGTAAGCTGTTTGCTATGCCGTAGCAAGCGTAGCAATGATGTGCTACGCCGTAGCAAAACAAGCTACGCCGTAGCTCAGCTAATATAATATAATAATTATTATTTTATATTATTTTGTTCCTAATTGAGCATGGACATACATCTGTTGTTCTCTTTAATTGGCATTACATTACAAACTAAAGCAATTCATAAACCAGCATCAATCAAGCGGACGCTCAACAAGATTGAATAGCTTTTCTCGTTCAAACAACATCGTTGAAAGCGCTGGATTATTTAAAATAAAACAGACATTGTACTAACTTCGCAGAAAACACGATTTACTAGCTCGCTTAATTAAATTCAAGTGATTTCTTGCCTTTTCATAGTAAAATTCGCAATTTTATTTGTGTTTGAGAGAAGAGAGTTTAAGTTTCAAGTTAATTCTAGTTAACGCTTAAGTGCGGTTAAGTTAATTAAATTTTTTTATGAATATATTAGACAAGGTTCTGGTTTTAAAGGTTCTGGTTCTTAGAAAAAGTCTAATTACTGTGAGAGTTATTGACCCCGAGTGAGAGAGAAACCTTTATTACTAATGTTACTTTTAATGTTGAATTAACGAATAACGTGGTCCAGCTTCATTTCTCATCCAAGAGGCTTCTAAGCAACTACCATTAGTGTGACTATATAAATAAAATACTGTGTGTATTCATGTATAAGTTTATATTTTGTTTGGATAGTTGGAAGTCCTCAAATGAATTCTCCCTCCTTGGGTGGAGCGGAAGGGAGTGTCAGACTTCTACTGACTTAAAACCACCTATGTTCTTTCTTAGCCCTTTGTGTCCGGGCCGCGGTATCTCTTTCGAACAACCCACAGGAAGAAGTTTACATTAACGTTTTTTCAACTTTACTTCTACGTAACTGGCGAAATGTGGGCGAACTATTAGGTACGGTCTACAACAGAAGTAGTTTAACATTTCGGAATTTTCATTAATTGATGTTCAGGACTCCAGCTATTATTTTTAATGTTTCAGAAGATGGTTCTTGAAAATATTTCTTACTCTTCAATAACTTGTTAGTAACAAGTAATATCTAAAAAAAATCTAATAAAAAACCTGCTTTGAAACTTTGAGTAGTGTTAATCAACTTATGTTACTGAGTGTACACCTCTGCTTAAGCCATGCGTGATATCATGTTATGTGGTATAAGAACTTTCTATCGTAAGTTTAATAAAAAAATCTGAACAGTTGACTGTCATCTCCCTCTAACATTGAGCCCACACCACCAAATCTGTCACGACAAAATACTTACGTGCGAAGCTAAAAATAAATGGAAGATATGTGTCATCAATATGACGCAGGCAGCGTCCCTCTTTTAGAGGATAATATTTTTTTCGTATTTTTCTTAAGATGACCCTTTTTGTATCAAGACTTGGCAGGTTGGTCGGTTTTTTCTTTCTGAAAATTTTACGCTTCAGCGTTCAAAGAATTTGCGTTGTAAAGGCCTTTTTAATCTAAATTCTGAAATTGAAAGGTTGTGTATGTGTTTAGGTTTGATTCAGCTGACTTTATAAAGATGAAGATTAAAAGTAAAGCAGGTATGTTATTTTATATATACCTTATATTTGTTTTTGTAACGTACCAATTGTTTTCTTTTTAGTTAACAAAGTCGTCTTTTTAATTAAGAAAAAGACACGCTCTCTTAAGCCGTTATAATTAAAAAGGACGTACTAAGATAAGTTACAGAATAATAACAAAAACTGCAGGAATATTAACATTTCAGACAAAAAAAAATCTAGTAAATGGTAGTCCATTTCGACTGTAAAATTAAATGAAGTTGGTTCAATTTTATCAAATCTTCTATTCTTTATACTCAAATAGTCGGACCCTTTTTCAGAGGCTAACCTTTTATTCTAATGTAATTTTTCGATCTACGTTTACGTGTGTATTTCAATTTATTCACTTGGTCCCGCCAGTGAATAAATGGAATCGCCATCTCAGTTCCGTATTTTACTTTTAAATCTACCATGATGGGAAGTCGTTATTCACAAACAATGAATATAATATGAAAGAGCACCAACACACGTCACACTGAACTAAAATACCTTTTTTTTTGTGGGTTATTTGGAAATTATAAAATAACCCCTCCCGCTCTGGGCAGAACGGCAGGGAATATCAGACTTCTACTGACTAAAAACCACCCATGTCCCTTCTTAGCCCTTGTGCCGAGGCCACGGTATCTCTTTCGAATAACCCGCAACCCCGACGGATAATGTTGGTATCTCCATTTATATCAAGTGTTTAGCGAAGTAGATTAGTTCAGTTGTATAAACTGATCGGATAGTAGCGACTAAACATTCACCGTCTAGGTTTCCGCCACTCGTTGGATGAGTTTTAGTCACTATGATTCGGGCACTCCCAGATTTCCGATCTTTAAAAAAAATGTTTTCGCCACTCCACTTGTAGTCGCTATTCACCACTGCACTGACCTTGACCAATCGGGAATTAAAAACAGCTGCAAACAACAACATAACGTGGCACAGCCCGGAGGTAAAGCACGTAAGTATTTCGGGGTTTCAAACGGTCACTCATCCGTACCCATATACCGATGCGTGACGTAAGCAACCGTAACTTTAGCCTTGAAGAACGACCCGTGCGGCTATAATTGGTTCGTCATGTGCCCCTCCAATTAAACACAATATATAACTTTAGTTACGTAAGCGTACAAATATTGTAGCTTTCCTTTAAAAACCTACCTTTATTTCGGCATAATTCTGTGATAAATAATCTCGAAAACATCCAGCTCATTACAGCGTAAGATTTCTAGGGAATTACCTTTTAAACATTGCCATAAAACATCAAGAAAAGTATATTTTATGTGAGGAGTTCCACAGTCGTTTCTCCAACTTGAAATGTCCAACTTCATGTCGTAAACTATACTCTGGAGACGTGAAACGAGACTGTTTCGATAGCAAGGAGTTACGATTACAGTAACCATTGCGGAGATTTTACAAGTTTGATGTCTAAAATCTATATAAAATGCGATCAATTTCTAGTAACAGGAAGTAAAATAAGTTGTCTAGAATGTAATGTTACAAAAATTGAAAAAAAAGTAAACACATAGTAAAAATGGTAAATATCCCGTTTGAAGTGTTAATGATAATGAAATATCATCATCTGCCTAGCCTTTTCCCAACTATATTGGGGTCGGCTTCCAGTCTAACCGGGATGCAGCTGAATACCAGTATTTTACATGGAGCGACTGCCTATCTGACCTCCACAACCCAGTTAATACTAGGTAATACAATACCCTTTGGTAAGACTGGATGTCAGAATTTCAGGTCACTGACTACCTGTAACGACTGCCAAAGATCTATATATATGACACCCGGGACCAACAGCTTAACGTGCTTTCCGAGGCACGGAGGAAACTCGGTATGTCGAGCGGTCATCCATCCACAGACCGACCTAGGCAAGCACAGCTTTACCTAAAGATCGACCCGAGTGGCAGTTCTTATTAAGCCACGAGCTCCTCCATTATATTTCATGATAATGAAATATAATGGGCGTAAAAAGACCTTTAACCAAGCCGAAGGGCATTTTCCTGTCACACAGAAAACAACATACGATAGCAGCCAAAACAGCATATAGGAACTATGAGGAATACATAAATAAGAAAATAATATAAACAGTATCTAGTAGTATGTTTATCAGTTGTCTAGTACCCATAACACAAGCTCTGCTTAGCTTGGGACTAGATGGCGTTGTGTGATAGTTGTGGAATATTATATTATTATTATTATTAATTATGAATAACTCCAAGCACAAAGGGGACAAGTCAAAACACTATTGCGTAACGACATAATAAGACGTGTATTATGCTCATGCTACTTAAAAGACTATCGCTGAACTGAAAAACAATTCACTTCCAAGAAATTTATATGCACACACACATTGAAAATTGCTTCAATGATTGGCTCAATCATCGTCAAACTATCACAAACAATGAAAGGCTTTGACGATGCAGACTTTTTCGCAGAAGCCTATAATAATAATAATGAATCCTATGTCGACAGAATTCGCAGAAACCGAGCCACTGTAACGTGAACTGAATTCGGCGAACCAGTGTTGCGATATGAAACCCGGTTGAGGCCTGTCCACGGCCTCGGGGAATTAGACTTGAGACGCGACTTGCGTACGCCAGCTTCATTTTTTTTTTTTTTTTGCTTCTTGGAGTTTTGCCTGCATAGTGGAACGTTACAAGCATGCATGAACGTGTGTACCAATCTTCGCACAAACGGCGACACATCAAGCTATACATTACCAGTAGTACATGAATGTACTAACTTTTTATAGACTTCAGGTACAGTCAGAGATCCGTACAAACGTTCCGACTTGAGTACCATCGCTCCGCAAATTGCGTTGCGGTGAGTCATGTCATGCTAGACAACTTCTGCCATTTGTTGGTATGGCAAGTAGCGAGTCGCTTGATCGAGTATCTCGTGGCCAAGCAGATACTTAGACTTGGGAACGTAGAAGCGGATTTAGGTCGTAAAGTTGGAAAAGATTTAGTCCTAAGCTAAAAGTTGGGATGCTAAAGTTTGGATGCCAAAAGTTTTAGATAAACCTAAGTTACTACGTTGAATTTGAGTGAACATGTTTTGCCATGATCTAGACTAGAGTTTTATAGACAATAATTCTACATAGCAGCCATTGAGTTGAACCTAGTTGATAGTAGTACCTATGTAGTACTTGATGGCAATAGGCTTGCCCTATTACATGTGACAGAATAACTGGCAAAATCTTAGTGTACTGTTAGGTACACCTGTCTGGCGTTATGTTATGTTACGTATTTATTCAGTAGGGGAATAACCAATTACAACGATAGCGTCTAAGAAAAGCAATTTTAAATTATACATAAACTTCAATTCCTTGAGAAAGCACAAGCATCACAAATACATTATTAAAACAGGACTTACAAATTGTTCAATTTGCTTCAGACCTTGATTCGACCCCTACAGATACGAAAGTCATTTAAAATTCTAGTGTTTTCGCAGCAATCTCTAAATGTACGACCTACGCGAACGGAAAACATGGCGCTGGCATTTTTCAGTTCCTTGTTTATAGAAGAGAGATAAAATACGGAATTGGTTTCTGTAGCTCTTTAAAATTTTACGGATTATAGAAGGTAGTATTTTATTAAATAATTGTTGTATAAAAAACCACCCCTTATAACTTATTGAGACTTAAAGTGTGGGTGTAGTATTTAGTTAGGTATACCTCTGTCGCACCATTCGTGGATGACCAGCATGACATTTATGTTATTTTATTCAGATAAACGTTTGAAAACTTTTATAGATTGCAACATAACAGTATCGCACGAGATTATTTATTTTGATTATGTATTCTGAAAAAGAAGTGTCCCTTCGAGAATACTGCCGACAAACTGTTTTTGTGTTATTATATTTTGTGTTTCTATGAATAAATAAACTAAATTGTATGGCTTAAAACACGTCGTGGTCCTTGTGCCAAGAATCACAATCGTTTCACAGCAATAATTAATACGATTTACATAGTTACAGTTGGTGTACATAATGCTTTGTTGACATAATCTTTGATATTTTGTATGCCTTTTGGTGGGACACAGCACGGCTCTAATTTATTGTAACAACTTATCATGTATTGTACCCTGTGTTCACGAAATAAATGAATTTGAATTTGACGGCTTCCTGAAGGCTTCGTTTTCAGCAACAATATGATGGAAAACCCAAAGTGACTTAGAAGAACCGTTTTAAACATAAACAATTACAAATGCTCTTGTTTATTTCCCCTTCGGCCAAAACCACAGCTATTTCGCAATTAAATAGTATTTCTCAAATCGGCCATGTACAAACATCAAAGTCGCGGGTCTATTTGTCGACAAAGTCGGCGTTCAACTCAAATGGGAACAAAACTGACTTCGCAGCGTCGGGTCGTCGCCCCGGGTATCAGGAGAATTCGGAGGAATTCCCAGAAACACCTTTTGTTTTGGTGCAAGTTATAAATTACTAGCGACACTTTTTTTTTGGACGTTGGGAAATCATCAAATGATTCTTTCCGCTTTGGGCAGAGCGGTAGGGAGTCTCAGACTGACTAAAAACCACAGGCGTTCCTTCTTAGTTCTTTGTGTCGAGGCCGCGGTATCTCTTTCGAACAACCCGCAGCCATACTAGCGACCCTGCTGTTTTGCTTAGTTTTTACGACTTTTTCAAAATGAATCGTTTAATTTAGAAGACTGTCTCGTTGGTCTAATGGTCGCAAGCACGACTGCTGGTCCTGAATTTTATTCCCGGGTCGCGCAAAATGATATTGGTTCCATTTGGTATTTCTCAGTAATAGTCAGGGTAGGTGACAGGGCACATTGCTCGCAAAACAAATGGCCAATGGGACCGCAAACCGAAAGACGTTGCGTTGAAAGGCGGGAGGCCTTTCAACGCTTTTCACTTAAATGGACCGATGACCTGGTGACGGCTCCGCTGTATGCCAGACGTACAATGTGGCGACAATTGGGGGTGGCCGCTGTGTCCAGGAGTGGACTTCTTTCGGCTGAAATGATGATGATGACGATAATAATATACTCGTACCACGAATTATTCCTTAAAACGTACGGTATCTGTTTGTTCTCATATTTACACTTCCATGCTAGTGTTTAGTCCAACCAGATGTAGGTGAGAACCAGTATTTTTTATAAAGCGAGTGCTGATCTTACCACCACAAGCTGTACTAGTTGACATTCGAAAAACAAACTCCATTAAATCGCTATCAGCTTATCCGTTACACGCCAAAGTCTCACACACATACCCACATCACAGCCACACGGAGCTCCTCATCAAATCCACGCAATTTATTTAACTATACGAGAATTCTCGTAAACTCGTAAACACACGATAAAAATGTGCAAATCATTGTTTTTTCCCCAATTTTCGAGGAACATTGTTCTATTATGTAAGCGTTGTTTTTCCATCGGGTACGTTGATAGGCTGTGAGTGAAAGCTTATTGATTGAGTGTCCAATGAGTTTGCTGAAAGAGTTATTTGGACTTTATTTTGTTAGGGTGTGTTTATACGGTAACGATATTTTATGGAATTATGATGAGATTAGTCATCATCTGCCTAACTTTTTTAAACTATGTTGGGGTCTGCTTGCAGTCTAGCTGGATGCAGCTGAATACCAGTATTTTGCATCTATAGAGCGATTGCCTACCTGACCTCCGTAAATAAGTCTCCAAAGTGAAATATGTCGCAAAAAATCAAGATGGCCGTTCTATATTATACAACTAGTATACGGCTGTGAAGATGAACGTGGGTTAGAAGTTCTTTTAATTTAATCATCATCTACCTAGCCTTTTGAGAAAGGCTCAACTACATTGGGGTTGGCTTCCAGTCTAACCGGACGAAGCTGAACACCAGTATTTTACATGGAGTTACTTCCACAACCCAGTTAGTACTAGGTGATAATATATGATGCCCTTTAGTTAGACTGTTTGTCATGCTTTCGGGCTACTTTTTACTACTGTCAAAGATGACAGCTGGGACCAATGGTTTAACGTGCTTTCTGAGGCACAGAGGAAGTTCGCTATGTAATAAGCGATCACCCATTATGTTGCGAATAAATCTGCCATCATGGACATGACTCAGCGCATAACGTCCATTGTTTCCTTGTTAGCCATAAAATCATCCTCCAATGAAACGAAATTGGCAGTTACGGAACGCGAATTGGATAAAATTAAATCAAATACCAATGTCAATACAAGTAACTGTAATAAAGTTTCATATGCGGATTCATTAAAACTTCGACTGCCTAAAACTAAACTTGCGCCGGTTGTCGACTCGCGCGCACCCCTTCCATGTGTCGTGGCTTATCCCACCGCTGAGCGATTAGCTGATTACTCATCGTCCTCTGCTACTAAACAAGCACTCATGAAGGCGATCAATCCCAGTGACGACGGGTTTCAAATTGTAGGTGTTAGAAAAACTGCAAAATCTGGTGTCGTATTACGTGTCGCTAATGACAGCCAAATTAAAAAATTGCAATCGGTCGACGCTATTAGGTCCGCCGGCCTGCGACTTGAAAAACCGAAAGGCCGAAAGCCACGTATATTAGTTAAGGACGTGCCATCCTCAATGGAAGACAATGCTTTTTTGCACGCATTGTACCGTCAAAACATTCAAAATGAACTGCCAATACAAGAGGACGATTTTATTAAATCAACTAAAATCTATCGTCGGCGTTCCTTAGATAGCGGTCGCAAGTGGATAGGCATTGAAATCGAGTCCAACGTGCGTAAACATTTAGTGTCCACTAAGGAAAAATTATTTATTGATTGGGCGACTTGCCGGTTCAATGACGACGTTGATGTAGTCCGCTGTCTGCACTGTCAACAGTTCGGTCACGTTAAAAAATACTGCGTTAACAAGTCACCTACCTGTGCTAATTGCTCCGAAGCACATGAAACAAACGACTGCCCGCATAAGGACAATTTAAATTTTATACCTACTTGCGTGGCGTGTAAGCGTTTTAAAAAACCATTTGACCATCGTTGCGGGTCACCAGAGTGTACTACCTACAAACTTAAGCTCGAACAGTTAATCCTCAACACAAACTACTAAAATAATGGATAGTTTAAATATAGGACAATTAAATCTCCACAACGATAGGGTAGCGACTTCTGAACTAGACAAATTAATTATCGATTACAGCTTGGACATAGTACTTGTTCAAGAGCAATATCAAAACGCGCGCTTACGTCATAAAGTAGTTCAGCTGGATTCAAAGTCACGAGCCGGAATTTACGTAGCGCGTTCTTCTAAGTTTACAGTAACGTCTTTGCGTAACCTCATGACGCCGCACTGTGCCGTTGCGGAAGTCTCCTCGGCTTCCTATAAAGTTTACGTTGTGAGCTGTTACTTTCAATATTCAGACCTTGTTGGTCCTCACATACATAACCTCCGTCATGTCTTGCGGTCACTCGCTGGCTGTAAAATTATCGTTGGCGCGGATGTTAACGCGTCCTCGTCTCTGTGGTATGGCAAGGTTCGGTCTACGGATTCCGACCGACGTTCCGCTGTCGAAGATTTCATTGCTGAAATGAACCTATCGATTCATAATACCCCAGATGCACCACCTACTTTTTGCAGCCAAATGGGCGAATCTTGTATTGACGTCACACTTTCTAGTGCAGACGTTCGCTTGGATAGGTGGCGTGTCCTACCTGATGCGTCATGTAGCGATCATCGGCTTATCGTGTACGAATTTGTTCCGATGTTTACTCAAGGTCCGTCACATTCACATATCATTGGTAACTTTAGGTATAAAAGTAAAGGCGCGAATTGGGAATTCTTTAGCTTGCTTTTTGCGTCTAACACCAAAGACTTCACTCGAGACGGGCTATCAGCTGAAGAAAGTGCTGAAATTATGTCAGACGCCTTCACTTACTGTGCTGACATCGCCATTGGTCGCGGATCTATGACCAATATCCGCAGATGTGATTGGTGGTGTGACTACCTAATTGAACAACGTAAAAGTTATCGCCGAGCGCGTAGACATTTAAATAAGCTTAAAAAGCGAAAGGTCACCGGAGACCTCCTAACCTCTGCTTTAAATGCGTTTAGAGTTGCCAAGTCCCGCTACAGAGCATCAGTAGAAAAATCTAAAGGTAATTTACTGCGGAAAATAGTAGAAAAATTAGATAAAGAAGGTCCGTGGTCTCCTTTGTATCACGAGTTCAAAGCAAATCGATCAGTCGATCTTGCGTTCGTCGAAAACATCAAAGTAAACAATAAACACACCACCGGTATTGAGGAGACAACCGAAGTTCTATTAAATACGTTGATACCTGATGATTTGCCTGATAATGATAATGACTACCACAAGCAGATCAGGGCGTGGGCGGCTGTGCCACCTGAATCACCAGCGTCAGACCTTCCATCCATTGACGAATTCATTAAAGTTGTCAGGAAACTCCCACTCAACAAATCGTCAGGTGAAGATAAAATATCTAATCGGATGATAATAGAAGCATGTAAAACAGCGGCCGACGCGATTTTAAGTGTTTACAACCGTTGTATCGCAGAAGGCGTTTTTCCTCGTATATGGCGACGCGGCTTTATACGAATAATTCCGAAAAGTGGCGACAAGCCTCCGGACGATCCTAAGTCTTACCGCCCTATAACTCGACTACCATCTTTGGGGAAACTCCTGGAGCGTCTTATCGTTCCACGTTTACTACCAGACGGACCGAAATTTCACAACAACCAATTCGGTTTTACCGTGGGAAAATCTACCGTAGACGCGGCACTTTCTGTCAGAAAAATTGTCAATACATCCGAACATAAGTACGTAGTTGGGATCTTTCTAGATATTTCTGGGGCTTTTGATAACGCATGGTGGCCGATGCTACTCCTTAAACTGAAAATTCGTGGTTGCCCTAAAAACATATACAATCTTGTTTGCTCGTACTTCTTAAATGGTTCCGCGAAAGTCAAACTCGGACATCATTCTATGTTTGTCCCTTACCATGGGATGCCCTCAGGGTTCGGTTATGGGTCCGTATGTATGGAACGTAGGCTTCGATGACTTCCTCGCGATTCCACTTCCATGCGGCTGTTCATTAACCGGTTACGCGGACGACGGCCTGCTGCTCATTCAGTCAAGTACTCGGGCTGGACTCGAAAATTTGGCTGACACTTGCCTAAAATTAATATCCCAGTGGGGTGATCGTAACCGTCTGACCTTTGCACCACATAAAACTTATCAACTTCTTTTAAAAGGTAATCTTAAATCATGGCCTAGTATTAAATTTAATAACGTTCCCGTGAAAAAGAAGGAGTCTGTATGCTACCTTGGGTTTGTCTTAGAGAGGAATTTTTCATTCATTGAACACATAAAAACAGTCGGTGAAAAAGCTAAAAAGAACTTTTATGCTTTAACGAGAATATCCAAATCTACATGGGGTTTATCATTTTTAACTCTAAAGACGATCTATGGGGCTACTTACTTGGGGTGTATGTGCTACGGGGCACCAGTTTGGGCCGATAGGGCCACCATTGGAGCGGTACGACGTAAATTACTTCAAAGCCAGCGGTTGGCTTTGATTTTCTTGTGTAAAGCGTATAGGACGGTTAGTACTGAAGCCTTACCGGTACTGGCAGGGGTACTTCCAGTCGATCTTGAAGTACAGCGCCGTGCTTCAATGTACTACTGCGCACGAGAGACCGCGGACACAGACTTTTTAACGCAACGTGACCGTGCTAAAATAGCTAGATTACTTAAACCACAGACTGACGTCTGGGAGGAACTTCTGTCTGAATGGCAATGTAGGTGGGATAATTCCATCAAGGGCCGACATCTTCACCAGTTCTTTCCATCCGTTCGTGAGCGGCTGGCCAGGACATGGCTGGAGGTGGATCACTGTGTCGCCCAATTTCTCACAGGTCATGGTAACTTTAAGAGTAAATTATTTTCCTTCAAGCTTGTTGAGTCGCCTTTTTGTCAATGTTCTACATCTGACTGCGAATTTGAACAAACTGCACATCACATTTTATGGGAGTGTAGTCTTTGGCAGAATGAACGTAATATTATGTTAAATAGTGTACAGGTTACATCCGGAGTTATTTACTATACGGACCTTGTAGAAACTAGAACAAATTTCCGTGCGTTCAAGCAATTTTGTCATACCTATTATTGGAATCAAATATAACAGCTCACAACTTAGGACCCAGTAATATTAATGACAATAATATCCGTGGTGCTAGGCAACTGGGCTTATCTCAGTTGTATACGTCCCTGTGTGCCTATTGGCCTTGTTCTGTTCTGTCTCCTGCTGATATGGAGGGAAGTGGAAACTATGTTTTTTCCTACTCCTCCGCTATTCTTTTCTGATTAATTTCGTTGCGGGATCCAAGACAGTTAAATCATTTCTCTGGGACTTCGTCGAGCTTCATTGTCTCGGCGCTTTTCTTGTGGTCGCCACTGTTGATTCTGGCTAACAGGAGTTACAGTGGTTTGGGAATAGTGTGGCGGGCTTGTCCCATTTAAAAAAAAAGCGATCACCCATCCACGGATCAACCTAGTTAAGGATACAAGTTCTACAACACTAGCAAATAACTGACGATATTTCACGGAATATTGTTGGGGTCGGGGTCATGACACATTGATCGCACAAAGAGGGCAAAAACTATAGGGCACCGTGCGCATCCTTTCACATCGAGGGACGCGGACGTGACAAACGCACGCCCATATTTTGTGCTCTTTTTGTATGGACAAACTGTCGAATGCTGTCGATCACGCGTAACCTTTATACAACAGTTTTTATTTGAATCAAATTAATAGTGAAGTTGACGTGTGATCTCAACATTATTAAATCGACTACAGTTATGCATTTCACTAGATTAAGATTGGTATCTACATGCGTTTCTAAATAAACTTTCTTTAGCATAACTTAAACAGCATTATTTTAGTATTATTATAATTTTCTCACTACTAGGACACAGGCCTCTTCCCTATAAAAAGTGGGCTGTAATCTACCTCGCGTGTCCAGTGCAGGTTGTTCGACAAAGTTTGAAGTCATAAATATGTGATAAAATATTACATGTCTTCAAACTTTTGGGTCTAAACATGCCGCTTTCCTCACGACGTTTTCATTCATTGTTTAGACAGCAGTAGTGATAAAATACATAAATAACATAGAATAACACGCCATTGAATGCATGATCTCGTAAGTGCACTAACTTTAAACACTTCCCATCTACACAAATACACAGCTAAAAACATATATCCTTTGCGTCTTAAATTCTTCTCCCTCTACAATATTGTACTTGCATCAAGTAAAAAGAAACACAAGTTGTTGCAATCTGAATACAAAACCGCTTTCCCAAGATACGTTGAAAATACGTACTGCAAGAGAATCCAAGACGGCATGAATCTGTGGAAAAGCAGCACAAAAGGCATATTTATATATCTTTATTCTACGCTCAGGTATATATGAAAAATATTTTTCTAAAGACTTTGAGGTGGGTAAGAAAACACAATAGATTTCTATTTCTAAGCGCTGCATATGAAAAGATTTTTAACGCACTATAAAGTATAAAAGGTTTTACAAGGCAGGTGTGAGTTGAAACCACAGGTATGGATATGAATGATGAATAAATGAATTAATAAAATACTTAGATCGTGCGTGACAAAAGTCAACAGTGTAGATTTTTTCCCAATTATGTTGGGGTCAGCTTCCAGTCTAACTAAATGCAGCTGAATACCAGTATTTTACATGGAGTGACTCCCTATCTGACCTCCACAACCTAGTCCATCATCATTATCATCAGCCATTAGACGTCTACTGCTGGACAAAGGCCTCCCCCATAGAACGCCATAAAGAACGGCAGCCTGCTGTTTGCATCCACCGGTTGCCCGCGACTTTCACGATGTCGTCGGCCCACCTGGTGGGAGGCCTACCAACGCTGCGTCTTCCACAACCTAGTTAGTACAAGTTAATACGATTCCCCTTGGAAAGACTGGTTGTTAGGCTTTCAGGCCAGTGACTACCTTTAACGGCTGCCAAAGGTCTACAAATGACAGCCGGGACCAACGGTTTAACGTGCTGTCCGAGGCATGGAGGAAACTCGGTATGTAATGGATGGTCATCCATCTACAGACCAACCTAGGCAAGTTCGGCTTAATCTGTTGACTAATTTACGCAGCTGTTATTATTTAGAAACAAGATCCTCAAAAAGACAAATTAATAATATTCATCTGAATTTCATTTTACTTATAGAGCGACTGCCCATCTGACAAACCTAGGTGTTGTATTAGACGATACTGCCTCATCAAGGAGACTGGTTTTATCAGACTTTCGGGCTTTTGACTCGCCCCCATACGTTCATTAGAATTAAATAATAAAATATGAAGGACGAACTGTCCTACCAAAAGCTATATAAAGTAACGACTTGCAAGTATTCCGACGTATGCTAATGACAGCTACTCCGTTGAAAGTTTATCTACAGGACTGACTACCCACATTTAGCGATTTTAACTGCAAAATGGCGACGTATTAAATTCTATTATTTTAATAATTACACGTGAATTTAAATGTCGTGAGTAAAGTTTTGATTATGAATGTAGATTGGTAAAAGAGTAGAGGGAATCCAAAGAAACTATGGATGGATTGTGTGAAGGATGATATGGCAAGAAAGGAGGTGTCCAATGAGATGGCGAGTAACATAGAAGTGTGGAGATCAGACCGTGCACCTGTTATTATTTATCCACAAAAAAGTAAGTATGTTATAAGTGGGGGTAGCCCCACTCTTGTCATAGTCAAGTTAAAGTCAAAGCATTTATTTCAATCAAACCATTAAGCCGCATTCATATTTGTCTGACGTGTTGTGTTGTATCAGAAAGGTATCGGTTTCATACAATTAATATGGTTGCGTTCACAGTTATCTGACGCAGTATGTTGTGATGGCTTGTGTTGTGTCGCATCAGAAGCAATCCCGGTCTGCGTCAGAATGGGTGAAGTGCAGGGGGCGGCGCAGCGACACCTCACAACGGGTCGGACTAGTGTGCACGCGCCAGTGTTGTGTTGTGACTCGTCAGATACGCGTCAACAAGTATGGACGACGAGAACGACGACGGAACTGATTAACAAATCGTCATAACGCGTCATATAGATGTGAACAGTAGCCATCATGACAGAAAGCATTGCGGCAAAACACGTCAGACAAATGTGAATGCGGCTTTACATGCACTTTTGAGTGTCAGAAAAACTACATAAAATAAAGCTCCAGTCACAGTCATAAGGCATAATAACTTGTAGATCTCTATGGATAAGAACGGGCAAGAAACTCCATGACCACTCTTTTAAATCAGAATATGGTTACAAAACTTTTGTTACATCATTAATGTTGAGATGGTATACTATTTAGAACGATATAGCAAGATGTGCACAATAAAAGTGTCCACAGTAAAGTCAAAAACGACGATTCAAAAATAAAATAATAATCAAACAAGCCGTGGTAGCTAAGAGGTGACCAGTCACAACTGACCTCCGTTTACGAGCATGAGTGTGGGCGAGCATATTGAAGAATTACGAACTGTCTGAATTGTCTGATGCAATGCCCTCTAAACTGTAAAGGACAACATCGTAAGGAAATCTGTGTCTCCGAGTGACAAAAATACAGCCCACTCCTTTTCGACAACACTACACATGGGTCCCAGTAGTGGTATTCGGGGTAGGCCGATTATGCTAAAGCAATAAAAACTAAAAAAAATAAGTAAACGAAACTTTATTGATCATCATGCATCATTCTGTTACTCTAATCCTAATTTTTCGCCATCTCATCAGATAACTTCTTTCTCGCCATAATACACATTTCACACAGTCCACCCATCGGTTCTTTGGCCTTCCTCTACATTACTATTATTCACACTAATATCTAAAACGGTTTTTTTTCCAGAACCACTTTATTCATGGGACCAAAATGAATTCGTGAAAAAAACAATAAGCAGTCCGATAGTAAAACACTATCTCTCCTTTCTCTTTATTCTATTTCCCCAGTTTTTTCTTTGTGACCGAAACCGAGTTTCCTATGCCCTAATCTCGCACGGAACTAGTATTTGTATAGCCCATAGAATACATTCCTC
Organism: Diarsia mendica; assembly: GCA_949316265.1. Classification (NCBI taxonomy): domain Eukaryota; kingdom Metazoa; phylum Arthropoda; class Insecta; order Lepidoptera; family Noctuidae; genus Diarsia; species Diarsia mendica. The sequence goes on from OX438906.1 coordinate 19,473,327, forward strand.
GAAGGGGTAATTGTTAAAAGAACATAAATATTGTAGAAAAGTTTGTTAGTTTTCTACCGCAAATATATACTATACGTAAATTATATACTCTATGCTTTTATTTACGCCTCCATTCGACATTCCACTCGTAGTTCGTAACTAGTCAGAGAATTAGACGCCTACTGTACCTAAATAGGAACTAAACCATTTGAGGGCATTCTGTGCCCATTAGACTTACCTACGAACATACCACACAACATGCAGTGACATAAACCCTTATGCAAATTACAATACGACTGATTTTCGATTGTCTCTCCACGTTTTATAACTTTGTAAACGAACGACGAGTCAACAACTTTACATTTGCGGCTAATTCATTGATGCGCTGGTAGGATTAGTGTGGATATTTGAGTTTCGGAGACGCATTTGGTAAGTTTGTGTCGTCAATACCATTTAGATGGTATCGGAAATATCCGTTTTGTTATCGCAATTCTAACGTAGTACTGTTTATTTACTAGATTTTGCCTGAGGCTTCGTATTCCGTGATTACTGGTGTATCTGATAAGGGAAATCACTTCATTGGCGTTGTTGGAGGGTGGGACGAGTATTTTTTTACTTGGAGCTGGAATAATTATAAATTTGTTTAACTAGTTTTTGCCTGCGTCTGCGCCTGTTCAGTAATTTATTTATTTAAACTTTATGCACCAAAAGACGGACTTAATGCCATAGGCATCTTCTAATTATATTTTTTTTCTTGTAATTATTCCACGAGATCATAATACCGGGACAAACAGTTTATATGTGTAAAATCCAGGTCATAAACGAAACTATCCATAAACCAAATAAAAAATCGTCGGGAGCAAACACGGTCGGCGGATTTTCTGCCTACTCCCAATGTTTATGAAAGCTTTCTTCAAAGAACAATTCACGCAAATTACTCAAACGCAGACAGTATTAAGCTCTTGTCACTTAATACCATCCCTATTGCCAACAAAAATACAATCGCGTGCCTATAATCAGCGTTTCAACTCTAAGAGCAACATTAAAACTGGTAGAAAACTATCAAAGTGCCATCTCTCACGAACTACTTTTCAGGCGGGTCTGAAATATCAACGGTTGCGACGGCACGTCGGAATAATTTGTGTTTGTTTGTTTTGCCATAGTTTTGTTTTAAAGAAACATTTTGTGTAACGAGAGAATTTTAATGCAGAAATGATGTTGAATAGCGAAGCGCAAAATCCGAATACTTTTTATAAGCAGTTTTTACCAACACCTGTCTCTTTGGTCTAATTGTCGCAAGTAGTAATTTTACATTGGTCCTGGGTTCGGTATTCAGGTCGTTTCAAATATTATTGGGTTTTTCCGTCAATTTTTTTTCCTATCCGTCCAGAGTCTGCATAACATTACCAAACTTATGAGAATTTGATGAAAAAAATATAGTTTATTCGCCTTCAATTCCAAAAGTTTACATGCAAAAATCACAAAAGAAATATTCGATTGTTTTAGAGTTCAAAACGTAATGCAAAAATTCTCAATTTCAAATTCAGAAATCAGGTGCTAAGTTAATCAAAAAGATCAAACAAACAATTTTCCCCTACCACATACACCATAAACTTTTTCATTAGCACAGCAAAACACAAAACGCAAAACATGAAAACTAAAACGAGGCAGGCCTGTCTAAAAACCGTAAAAACGTGCATCAAAAACTCGTATAATCTCAAGTGCTGAAACTACGAGCAGCATTCACGGATCATAAACAAAATATCAAATGTATGAAAATTTTGCATTTCCCTACGGAAATGTACGAACGAAGTTGGGGAATAAAATCCTTTGAAAATGGCCTTACTACCCTACTTTTGCTATCTGATTTCGGTATAGGCCTTGGTACTGGTATACTACAGATGGGTACAGAAGGCTAGCGGCATACGAAGATCGAAAATATCATAATTATCATCAATCTACTGTAGTATATGCTAGAGAGTGGACATAAGCCTCTCTGTTAAATTACTTGACCGTTTTCGGTCACGGCGGTCAATGTTATCGGCGCGGGAGATATTATACCGAGCTTCCTCCGTGCCTTGGAAAGCATATTAAGCCGTTAGGCCCGGCTGCCACTTGTAGATTTTTGACAGTTGTAACAGGTAGTCAGTGGCCTGAATATATGTTTTCATTGGCTGTCTTGTATAAGACGCTTGCTCATTGGTCAAAGGCATGGCGTCAGGTTCCCGCCCAATGCTGCGTACGCGCCTTAATGCATCGCCATTTCACACATGTGTTTGCCATAAGTCCAGATATTCCGAGAAAGGTTACTCCAACGTACGATTTATTGCTTTTTCGAGTGTCGTTTTGCAATATTATTTTAAACTAAATTCAATAGATTTTTATTTTCTAACCGCCTTATTCATAAAAATAGTTAAGAGTTGTTTAACTTAAGCTTGGTTTATCTCGCATGCCGTCACTTTCATTTGAATATTATTGAAGTGAGACGGCATGCGAGATAAACCAAGCTTAAGTTAAACAACTCTTAACTATTTTTATGAATAAGGCGGTAAGTGTTTTGGGTCCGTTTGTTTATCTTTTGTTTCTAAATAATTTCTTCCCATGGATATTTCAATAGGTAGTTTTTGACAAGGGTTGAAATTTATGGATGGCTATAACGTAAGTTATTTATTACTTCCATATGCAAAAAAAAAGAATAGTGGTTCGAAGAACGACCATCTCAACCTGTCTTACCTAAAAACTTCATATTACCCTTATTTAGCACTAACTGGGTGGAGGTTAGGTGGCAGTAGCACCATGTAAAACAGTGGTTTCCAGCTGCAGTTGGTTAGACTGGGATCCGACCCTAACTTAGATGGAAAAAGGCTAGGCAGATGATGATGGAGAGAGTCAAAAAGCATACTCGATTAGATGGTGTGGTCATGTTAAGAGAGTGAATGAAAAGTGACATATTTGCCCCCATCTCATAAAGAGTTAATGTGTGTGTGTTTGTATGTTCAGATGTAGGGGTTATCTTCAGAATTACTGGATAATAAGTGAACATTCTTTCAATAATAGAAAGCCAAATTATTTCGTTCTGGATGCCACAGAGAGAGCATAGTCCTTTCAATGACTCGCTCGCACTCATAGACACTCGCGAACGGCATTTGTTTGAGATCATCGTACGAGTCATGGTACGAGTCAATGTTGTGCGTGCGTGTTTTCGCTCGTAGTGTAGTTGAAACTTCTGTAGTGTTCTGTTCTGCGGTACTAGAAGATCAAAATTCTTTTACATTCAAGGTCGAGTTTATGTGACTTGGTTAGCCGTATGAGCAGTTTTTGATCGAAACTATTTCTATACTTGATTTGCTTTTGGGTCGGACAAAATTACCTTGGGAATATGGTATTCAAATGAACCATTCTGACTTCGTCTTTTATGTAATTTGAAACGCAAAGACTTTTTCCTTGTACGACTACATTTAATAGGACTTTATTTGGGGACCAATTCCACGAAAAACGACTAAAGACGAAGAAGATTTTGGACAAAAATAATGGATCGTTTAGTCTCCTGCAAAATGGTTGAGTTGAATGACATTGCTGTCAGTTGTGACTATTATTTGAATTCGTTATTTTAGTTTTGAATTATTATTGTCTTTTTACATTTTTTTAACATGCACATTTTGCCATATCGTTCTTAAAATGATGGACCATCTCAGCAGGAATGATAAAGAAACCAAGGTTTGGAACAATAAGAGTACACTGATTAATTATAAGTGTCCATGGAGTTTCTTGCCCGTAATTCTCCATAGAGATCTCTAGCATGGGCAACTATAGGTATTTCACAGTTTGTATGCCTTATGACTGAGACTGTAGCTTCATTTCATCTTTGTATTTTTTTCGACAATTCAAAAGTGCCTATTACTGACCTACATACAATAAAAGCTTTGATTATAATTTAGAATTTTTGTATTACGCTTTTGAATAAATCGTTCCAAAATCCCTTTTGTAATATTATATCTGCTTTAAACATGTCGTTTCCGACACGTCATACCATTTTTGCCTAACCCTAAAAATGCAAGACGGTATATTTTACCAACCTATAAAATTATCTACTACCACTCATCACGCTATCCTCTAACCCCGTTTCCGCTTATAGTCTAAGTAATAGCGATGCATGTAACTTGCAAGCATGTTTACCAACCACGCTAGCTGAACTACTTACTAGCTATCTCTCGTATGATACGATGGCACTCCAGCACACTCCAGTTCGAGTTTAGCATAACAAATTGCGTTCAGGCTAAGTTCCATAATTAATGTCGGCGGGTGATAGTTGGTTGGTAGCAGATGTAGGGTTATCGACGCGAAGGCTTGGCTTGCATGCATTTTAGGTAGGTTAAGATTATGTCAGGATTTGAGTCGTCATGAAGGCTTAGACTAGACAAAGTAAAAATATGAATCGATATTCGAATACCTACTTACCCAGGTTGGAAATCCAGGCAAGTAGGTAGATAACTAAATTTTTCATCTCTCATAAACTAAAACCTGAAAGAAAGTCTGAAAGTGGAGCCGGTGAATGTAAGTTGTGTGGTAATCGATTGTCGTGGTATGGACATGTGATGCGAAGGAATGAAGGAAATGTTGTGAAGAAAAATGTTGAGTAGAATGTAGATGGCTATAAAAGGAGAGGAAGGCCAAAGAAACGATGGATGGACTGTGTGAAGGATGATATGGCTAGAAAGGAGGTGACTGCTGAGATGACGAGAAATAGAGAAGTATGGAAGAAGAAGACATGTTGCGCCGACTCCAAATGAATTGGGATAAGGACAGAGAATGATGAGAAACTAAAATCTAATTCAATTTCAATATAGAGAGAGAAAATTATGTTCTTCTGCAGCCTTTTAATAATTTATCAAAAACTCGACTAAAACCAATATTCCCAGGATGATTTATTTGAGACAAGGGCAGGAAGCTAAAGATTGTCCTTAATGATTTCCATTTTTGACATAAAAGTAGGGAACAATAAACAAGGATCAGTCTGATTAAGTCGATACATGGCCTTATAAGTTTATTGGTCCCTTGATAGAAATTAGAGCTTCTGATCGGACTCAAGAGTATTGTCAGCTCTCGGAGAATAAATATATTAGGATGGATGGTCAACCACTTGAATGATGTAATTCTTTGTAAGATTTCTACGTCACTAATCTCTTAAAAATTTAGATCGTTGAGTTTCGAAAAACTCTTTTCTAGTGCAACTTGCTTGGGAATATAAAACTTCTGCTTTGGAAATTACATTTTATATTTTTGAAAAAATCTAGTAACTAAAATAAAAATAGCCTGAGTTTCTCGTTATTACACCAACTGAATCAATTTGGTGAGCCCTGGTGAGCCTATTTTGGACATTAACCAAAATAAACAGATGACAAACAAAACAGGCAAGTAGGCAAAAGTTGAAACATGTTTTTCTTTTGCTATAAGTACTTACCATAAACACTTTCATTAGCATTCAGTAAACAGCTGTAAATATATATTAAAAACAGAAAATTCCTTTTCTTTTCTTTTTTTTTTAACTTTGCCCCACACTAGGAATTTCTCCTGTATCGTGGGTGCGTTCACAAACATTTAAACTCACATACACAAATACCCAGACTCGGAACAATTATCTGTAGGTCATACAAATATTTGTCCCGTGCGGGGATCGAACCCGCGACACGCAGCGCAGCAGTCCATTGCTTGAGCCACTGCGCCAACCGTGCCGTAAAATTAAAGTTAATTTATTTGTAAAGTTGTATAGAGTTGTATAGAGTTGTGTAGAGTTGTTGTGTTGTTGCGTTATTATATAGAAGACAATCTTATTATACGGAAACATGTACACACGGCTACACATCAAGCTATACAATTCCAGTTTACGCTGATCTCTCACTGTACGGAAATCCTATACAATGCGAGACCAGCTTATACTGGAAATGTATAGCTTGATGTGTAGCCGTGTGTACATGTACCCAAACCACTTTAGGAAACTAGATGCACTTTAAGTTTATAAGCATATTCGCCGACACACAGTAAATAATATCGGATACGATACACTCTCCCCACTCTGAACATTAAAAATTAAAAGTTATAGGTTCCACTTATGGTTCGCGCAGACTATGAAAGCTTATGCTTCGCTACATATACTGGTTAGTGGGTAATAGTTACCCCTTTAGCAGGTAAGGGGTTGGCTAATAAATTATGAGGTCGTAAAGTGTAGTTGTTGCGTTATTATAATTTACCCAGGTAACTTAGTAGTCATAAACACAAATAGTCATTACATGTTTTATAAAATCTTTACTTTGTTCGTTAGACCAGTAATTATTGTTTTTTTTTGTTTAAATAAAGGTACTTATAGTCGTCTTGAGCAGCGGTGGCCCAGTGGTGGCAGCCCCGACTTACGAACAGTAAGTCGTGGGTTCGAACCCAGACACGCGCATTACTTTGTGTAATTTATTTCAACACCACTGCTCTCAAAACGGAGAAGGAAAACATTGTGAGGAAACTGGCATATTTTAGAACAAAAAAAAAAGTTGAACACGTGACATCTACCAACCCGCACTGGGCCCGCGTGGTGGATGATAGCCCATCCCTCTCCTAGAGAGGAGGCCTGAGTCCCTGCAGACTATTAGGACTGTCTCGCTGGTGTTGTGGTTGCACCAGGACGTATGCACTACACTGAGTATGAGGTCCTGGATTCGATTCTTCGGGCATAGTGATTTTACATAATGATTTTTTCAGTAGGTTGATGACAAAGGCTCACCATCCTTCACATAGGACAGAAACATAATTAAGGCGAAATGTAGGTGTACTATTAAGTACCTACACCTCTGCCTATCTCTTAAGGGATTACAGGCATGATGTTATCATATGACAATTTTCAAGGCAGAATTGATTAAGTTAACGGTTATGTAGTTATATTCTAAATGTAACTATAAATTATGATGGTACGTGTGTAATTTTAATCGCATTATCAGTGAAACCGTTAGACAGTAATAAATTACTTCCGGCACTGTTCAATGATTAATATTACAGAGTAATATTATATAAATGTTTTATGTAAATTATATTGACTAGATATTGCATGATTTTGGTATAGGCACAATCACCAATATTTAAAAGTGTTTTCTCTTACTGCTCTGATTAAAATTTCATGTTGTTATGAACATTGTATTTTGGAACTGATATTTTTATTAAAATGATTCTTTCTCCAAATTGCGATCGTAATTTCTTACGAATATGGTGTTTAAATTTTAGGTAATTACACATATTGTGTTCATGACTGCACTATTAGGTATATTTCTAAATAACCTTGCGGGAATTACAGGTATGATGTCATACTATCATCTATCTATATCTATATAAATAAAAAGAGAAGTCCTGACTGACTGACTGACTCATCAACGCCCAGCCCAAACCCTTGGACCTAGAAAGCTGAAATTTTGCACAGAGGTTCCCTTTATAATGTAGACAAGGAATAAGGAAGGATTTTTCGAAATTCAACCCCTAAGGGAGTTAAATAGAGGATGAAAGTTTGTATGGAAAATCGACATTTTCACGCGGGCGAAGTCGCTGGCAAAAGCTAGTTGATAATAAACCTAGGCCGGAATCTCAGCCCGATTAAAGGTTCGAATCCAACAACCTGTATAAACTAAACTCATTCTACATGATCCTCATCAACTTCGCGTTTTGTTTGTTTAACATATTAACTGTACTTATACGAGGGTTAAAGTGTAAGGTTTAGCTTTGATCCTAAAACAATAACAAAAGGGATAGTCTCTGGATATAAGTAACTCAGTCTCTCACTTACTCTTGTACATTTTAATTAAGTTACTAGGCTAGAAGTAGAAAGATAAACAATTTATAGAGCGCAAATACAAGGTTTTAAATACGGACCTTTCACGAAGCCGCCAACAAAGCATTCTGTACATCAAAAATTATTACAGGAATACGCCTTTTTGTTGACTGTATTACGTTACTCCGAAGTTCAAAATACCGATGTACGGTATACAGAAAGTTTGTGAGTCTTTGGTGTGAAAAATCTCTGTTTCACCTCAAAGCATAATGATCAATACATGTATTGAGCATTCTGCTTTGAGGTGAAACAGAGATGGAAAGTACAAAAGGCCCTGGCTACGATTACCGGGACGGGAAAGTTTTACTGAGTTTTTTTTTTATCAGAGAGTCTAAATTTGTGTCCAGTAAGTGCCCTAGTACTGTAGTGAAGAATTAAGCTTATTTTCGCTTAACACGTGGATAAGCGGTGTCAACTTGTCTTGTTGCATTAAACCACAAATTGAAGAGATCACAGAAGCTAAGAAATCATACATCAACAGTTTTAGCAGGAACTATTCTGGTTATTACAGGATTTATACCGATGGATCTAAAGTCCGAGCTAATGTTGGAGCCGCATTTTACGACCCCCAAAGTAATACTGCCTGTAAGTTTAAATTAAATTCAAAAATTTCTGTCACGCATTCCGAGTTAATCGCTATCTTTGAAGCTATATCATACCTTGAATCGATTAATTTTCAAGACTCCGTTATATTTTCTGACTGTAAAAGCGCACTCCAACATTTGCAAGTGTATTAGAAATTCTAGTGGTTATCCGGTAGCTTATCAAATCATAGATCATATTAGTAGATTTAGATATAAAGATAAAAATGTTGTCCTACAATGGTTGCCTTCCCATATCGGCATTGAAGAAAACGAAAAAGTGGATAATTTTGCCAAAGAAGCGTGCTTTGAGGGGGTGCCGGTGACCTATAAACCTTACTGGACTGAGTTTTTAAGTGAAGTTAAATTGAAATGTTTCGATATTTGGAAGGAATATTTCGACGAGAAGTCATTGACCAAAGGTATTTGGTATCGCACGATGCAGCCGACTATCCACAACTATCCATGGTTTGATAATGCCGATATGAGTATACAAGAGATTGTGACTAGTTTGAGACTTCGCTCCGGACACATCCCATTGAATAGTTTTGCTGCATTGACGGGAAAGGTATCGTCTCCAAACTGCACAGAATGCGATAAGGTCGAAGACGTTACCCATATTATAGTGGAGTGTGTCCGCAATGAGGCTGAAAGAATTTCGATTCAAGACCAATTTAATATAAATATTCTAGAATTAGGAGCATGCAATATGATTCTAGACTTTCCGACATCTAAAACTGCTAGAATAATATACAAATTAGTTAATATAGGAATTAAGCGTAGGTAGATTGTAAGTTTTACTTGTAAAGTGTCCTTATGAGGGTGACATGTTCGCTATGTGAACAAACCCTCTCTAATAAATAAAGAATTAAAAAAAAAAAAGTGCCCTAGTACACGGGACTTAAACATTTCTGGCAAAATACGGGTGTACAGATAAGCTCTGCGTACCTCTTCGGAAATAGCAAGAAATGTTACAGTATGGACACAACAATGACAATTCTACATAAACAAACCAGTTTCCAGAGCCCATTTTCTCAGTTTCCTCGAGTGAGTACCTACTTTAAGTATAATGTCGCACAAATGAGGCCCTTAGGGACTATTTGTATATCTATGAAACGTGATCACTGGCTACGAAGAGGTGTGTACGTTTATAGCTCGCGTAAGACCTGTTTAAGAAAAGGAAAAGGGTATTTTTTTTTAAACATGCTGCTTTGAATTAGGTCATGGGATGTGTATAATATAGGCTGGTTATTTGGACATTTTTATTTTGCTACTAGCTTTTGCCCACGGCTTCGCCCGCGTGGATTTCGGTTTAACTACAAAAATGACGATTTTCCATACAAACTTTCATCCCCTATTTAACTACCTTAGGGGTTGAATTTCGAAAAATCCTTCCTTATTCCTTGTCTACACTATAAAGGGAACCTCTGTGTAAAATTTCAGCTTTCTAGGTCCAAGGGTTTGGGCTGGGCGTTGATGAGTCAGTCAGTCAGTCAGGACTTCTCTTTTTATTTATATAGATAACGTAACATCGCGCCTGTAATCTCTGAAGGCTAAGGCAGAGCTGAACCTAATTATAGTACGTACACACACATAACTGGAGAATTAATGTGGGTGTAATGTGTAAGCCCCTTGTTATAAGGGGCGTGCCTATTGTCGTCAATCGGGCACAAATCCGGACCCCGTGGCTGCTACTGAGAAATTCCTAATAGAAAAACTCAATTATTTCTTATCTCGGATCTTTTGGTTCCACTCCACTTGATTACAAACCGTTCGTTTTTTTTTTAATTAATTTTTTTATTGTGTTATTATGATTCGAGCCTAAGACATTATAAATTTTATTATACCTGTGCAATTTCAAATTATACTCTAAATTGAATAATTGATTATAAATGTGTATAAATGGACAATTTTAAAATTAATTGATGCTGTCTAGCGTCCTACATCCAATATTTGTACGCCGTTCAGGCAAAACATGACTGTCTGCTATATTATTGATGTAACATCTTGCATGCCATGTGTTGTGTATACTCATATTTTGAACATATAAAATTATCTTTATCTTTATTCTAAAAAGATATAACTTATCAACTAAGCTCCATAAATCGTTGCAATGGTTTGGCTGTGGGGTCGATGAGGCTGTAGATTTACTCAAATGTAAATAATATTTAATACTTACACTTATTTATAACTTATAACTTTTCTAATTGATCATGGTTTTTGCCAGATTTAACGCATCATGATCAGAAGGTCTAAGTAGCAAAATGTCCAACAGCGCAAAATGTCTAATGAGCAGGAAGTCTACTTAGCAAAATGTCCATGTAGCAAAACGTCCAACTATCAGATGGTCTATGATTTAACAAGCAAAAGTGTATGTCAAAAAGGCAGTCGGAAATTATGTCCTCACTCCAATTTTTCTATACTTTAAAGGTTATTTATCACCTAATTTAATTCGTTACCCTGGGATTAAATTCCTTTGGTAAAACTGCGGTGAATATCCCAATATAATTTATACAGATTATATTATAATCAGGTTGTATCGCGGTACCACAGCGAGTAGTATTCCAGTTACTGGCAGATTAAATTGTACATTCCACGGCTTCCCTGAGAGGCGGGTCGGAGTCAAATAACACAACGTTGCGACAAATCTATGTCATGTGTACGATTTGAATATGTGTATTTTGATATTTACTTGAGATCAAGGGGCTGGAAGGTTTTTGATGAAAACGTGACACTTTAAAACATTTTGTTTTGAAACCAGCTACTTACAGAAAGAGTCAAGAGGTCAAGATCAAAGCATTTATTTGAAACTAGCTGATTGGCCACGGGGCTTCACCCGCTTAGATGTCGGTCATATTATGTGCTAAAACCTTTCTTGAGAACCACTCTATCCATTGGTGAAAACAGCATGAAAATCGGCGCAGTAGTTTTTGAGTTTATCCCAAACAGACAGACAGGTGCGGCGGAAGACTTTATTTTATAATACGAGTATATAGTGATATATACCTAGTGCTATAAACATCAATCACAGGCACTTTTGAATTATCAAACAAAAAACGTAGGTATGCTACACTCCAGCCGGAAGACATGATAAATGTGAAAGTACTGCTTAGATCTGTGTGTCGATGAACAGAAAAAAATATTTTATATTTAAAATGCTATATGTGCCCGTGACTTTGAAAGTGCGTACAAAATTCTAGCTCAATCGGTTGGTAGGAAATGGTGTGAAATTCAGTTGCAATATTCGACCAATATATATTAACCAACTTACTAACAAAGCAAGTTAAATGAAAGCTTAGAATAACTTTGAATGCTACGACTTACAAGTAAATAGAATGAATTCTAGTTGCCATTTCGAAAATGTAGATTTGCATAGAGAATGGGAAAGATACACTACGAGTACAACTCAGTACAAGGTACACCACTGAAAATTCAAAGAGGAACTGATATTTATTACGTTCCCCAGAGAGTTAACTTTGAGAAACGTATATTCCAGTAAGCATAAATGCACAATAAAGCAAATTCTATCTGCGTAAAATGCATCTACAATATTGCATTTTTACGTAACGCCAGGTCACATCTTACGGGGAATCGAATATGAATTAGGCGAACCAAGTCGCGGAAAATAAGTAGGTTTATATACGTAGTGTACAAAAGTGGTCTTAGAGCAAAATTTACACCGAAAGACTTTTTTGTTTTTTGACATGGCATCTCGCGGCTTACCCTATGAGGCTGTTTTCTGGTTAACTCGGGATATCCTGTGGGTGTTTTGAGTGCAAGGTAGAGTGTCGCTGCCGCTGGAGAGGGCAGCATTGGGTCAGTTTGGATCTGAGTGAGATTATTTAGGAGCTGGTTTAAAATAACTGGTTCAGCATTGCGAGTTATTCGCTCAATGGTCAGGGTACATGCCCGTCGGGGCTGCGGATTATCGAAAGAGATGACGTGGCCTCGGCACAAGGGCGAAGAAGGAACATGGGTTGGTTTTTAGTCAGTAGAAGTCTGACACTCCCCATCGCTCTGCCCAAATGGGGGGGGGTTCATTTGACGATTTTCCACCCACCAAAAAAAAAAGGGTCAGGGTACACCGACAGACGGAAAAATGTTGCGTTTTTACAGGTTTGTAGGAATTACCAAAAGTATCATCATCTGTCTCGCCTTTTCCCAGCTCAGCTGCAGCCTTTTCAGGATGCAGCTGAATACATACCAGTATTTTAAATGGAGCGTAGATTACCCCAAAAGGCCAGGCAGAGATGTACCAAACAATGAAAGAAAATATATTATTTGGCACATACCACAGGTGCACACAACATAAACTTAAAAATCTAAAATAATAATAATATTGTGTGTTTCACGGCTGAAAAAATAAATGAAAAAAGGCACAAATAATAGTGGCACCCATATTTCGCCATTTATGCGAATGTCCCATGTAACCAAGTGCTGTAATATTTACTTAATGAGACAAACAAAATATTCAGATGAACTGAAACCCCGAAGAAATCTCCACACAAATTAACACAACAAACCTTATTTCTCTTAGAAATCAATACGAACCGTCGAATGTTACGCCATCGCGTGCTTCACTGATTATCCCTAAACGACTAATATTTATTACGCTAGGCCAAGGCAACGCATTAAACTCACTAATTAAGTAGAAATTATTTTATTTTATACTTGTTATTCGAGGTTTTATTGGGCGAGGTTTTATTAAACTGAAAATGGTAAGGTCAGTTACTTTTTCCAGATTTTTCAAAGGTCTTTGCTCTCCGGTATTTAAAGTTATACTAAACGATGCATTTTTAAACGAACAAGAAGTGTTGTTTTAAATATTTCTCGAACTTCTAGAAATGGACACATTTAATTATACATACATACATACTCTCGAAAAACAACATGCCTGTAATCCCATAATAGTCAGGCAGAGGTTATATTTCTAAAGGTGTATCCATACCCATTTGTATACCCACATTTCCCTAATTATATTTAAGTCCCATTTAATTGAGGGCAAGTCTATTGCCATCCACTTCACTTTTGCCATACACTTCGATTTTTTCAGTTTCGGTGCATGGATGTGTGCCCCATCCATGCACCGAAACTGAAAAAATCATGATGGAAAAATCCAATAACACTTAAATGTAACACAAATTTAAACCCACGCGCGAAAAAACATTATGTCTATTTGTCCAGGAGTCCTTCATATCCTATGAACATAAAATATACAATTTACATAATACATAATCAGAATAAAACCACACACCCTCTTCATTAGACTAATAAAGCTACTCATAATCCAATTAACATAAAAAAACGCTGCAAAACAAAGTAACAGTGATTTTATTCATAAAAAATACCTAGTATAAATAACAGTGGAGTATACTTGTAACAACGGTACCAGATCGCTCGGGGCTAACCAGTTAATCTCCTAAACCCATAAAAGTGCAGACTATCACTGAGCTACCATGTGGTATATATCGATCGGTATAGAAAAGGACAAGAGAAATAAAGGGAGACAGAGTAAACGATGGGAAGACGACTTCAGACTAATGGCGGGCCCTGAATGGACCCGAATAGCTAGGGATCGAGCTGCATGGAAGTCCTTTGAGGAGGCCTTTGTCGAGAGACAAGCTGCTACGGAAAATAAACCGATTACCGATATACTAAGAACAAGTATAATAAGTATTAATATAAATAGTGATGCTTGATGCTTTTTTGTACCTGTTATTTTTTGCTAGTCGAGAGAGTTAAAAGGAGGAGTTCGTAGCTAAATAATATCATCCGCTCAGATAAGGTAATCTTTAGGTTAGCCCGTGCTTGTCTAGATTGGTCTGTGGATGAGTAAGCCATTACGTACGGAGTTACATCCGTGCTTCCATACTCAATACTTTATTCCATTCCACATATAATAATAAAAAAAGTCCTCCTGACCGTTTTCGGTCACGGCGGCCAATCGTAGCAGAGATTAGCCAACTGCGCGGGAGATATTATAGTGCACAAGTGTGTTGCAGGCACAGGTGCACTCTCTGTTCCTTTCCTCTCATAGTCCGATGGGACGGCAATCCGACACGACCGGAGAAAGATCAGGCGCAGGACCAACGGCTTAACGTGCTTTCCGAGGCACGGGGGTATTATACCGCCAACTTCCAAACTCCGGGCTACTACTGGGAAATTTCTAATGAAAAACCCAATAGCACTTTTTGTCCGACTCGGGAATCGAACCCAGGATCTCATGCACAGCAGTCGCGCTTGCGACCACCTAGACCAACGAGGCAGTTATTCCACATATAGCTTAGGTGGTTAAACTTAAAATTAGATCACATGGACCCTGTCGGGCACAGCAAAATAAGTGTGTGTGAGTTTTGTCCAGAAAGCACGTTAAGCCGTTACCGTCGGTCCCGGATTTCATTTGTAGAACTTTGACAGTCGTTACCTACATGCAGTCGATGGCCCGAAGGTCTAGCAACCAGCCTTACCTTCGAAAATACTAGAATTCAGCTGTATACGGTGCAGACGTTTAGACTGGAAGCCAATCCCAATACGGTTGGTAATAGACAAATAATGATGGAGAGAACCGAAAATCATACTCGCTCAGATGGTTTGATCATGTTGAGAGCATGAATAAAAAGTGATATTTTTGACCCAATTTCACAACCAGGTCAAGTTTGTGTGTTTGTAAGTTTGAATGTAAGGATAATGTTCATAACTACTGAATAATACGTGAACATTCTTTGACTAACGGGCAGCTACATTATCCCTGGGTCATAGGCTATATTTAAAACTTTCCCTGGGTATAATTTTCAAACATAAGTGACCGAAGCCACGGGCAAAAGCAGTAGTACCTAATCAAAAGGTCAACTTATGATTAAGAGTGATTTAGGTCGAGTTTGTTGACAATGCCCTATAGCCTTTTGGCAACAAGCTGGCTATATTTGCCGTAAAACCAATGCCCGCTGGGGTTGGGGTATTCTTGAGTGGAAAACGTAAATCGGCAAATCGTAAGGTGAGACGCCCTCAGGTGAGGTGGAGTGATAATCTTCGCAGGGTGGCAACCATTTGCTACCAGATCAGAGTTGTCAAAAGTCGAATTGAGTGGCGTGCGTTGAAAGAGGTCTAAGTCCAGCCAAACTGCTGTAGGTTGATGATGATGAAAGGAACTCCAGGGTAGTTTTTAGTCAGTTAAAGTCTGACAGACCCCTCCGCTCACCCCAGGGCGGAGGACACCGATGAGCATTCCCACCACAGAAAAAAAAGGCTGATGATGATGACAGCCTACTTAGCAGCAAGGAAGTTTATGATTTAGAATATCTTCAGATGAAAAAACAGCTATTCCCTTGCAATCCTGCTATATTAAGTTACATTTAGGATTGACACACCGACCATAGTCGCTCTATTATGAATATTAACAGCCCCATCTGGGGCTTATCTTAACGACATGAACGCTGTAGCTGTCCGGATATAGGGGCAAACCTATACAGTGCCCACAGCGTGTGTGTGAGTAATGTGAGCTCATATTTTTCGCCATACATTTACGGTCTAGGTTATTTATTTCTCAAAAATGGTTATATTTAGAATTATTATATAAACTTATGATGTAATTTTATTTAAAAAAAAATTCTCAAACGAATCACAAATTCAGTTATACAGTAAAAACGCGAATAGATGAAATGAGAAATGAGTGTATAAAAAGGTTTGAATGTAGCACCGTGACTGAAAATTGTGTGGTAATCGGTCATCGAGATATCGGCATGCGATGCGCAAGAATGAGGAAACTGTCGTGAGGAAAGTATTGAGTATAAATTTGGATACCGGTAGAGGAAGACCAAAGAAACGAGGACTGTGTAAAGTATGATATGGCAAAGACGAAGGTGTCTGGTGAGCTGACGAGAAGTATGGAAGACGAAGTCACGCTGCGCTGACAAGAATTGGGATAAGACAAGAGAATGATGACGTAAAAACATAAATTGGTTTATACATTTGGGTCAATTATTTTATTACTAGCCATCCGTGTCCCACTGCAGGGCAAAGGCCTCCCTTCCCTCTTTCCACTTATCCCTATCCAATGATGTTATTTGCCAATCCCTGCGAAAAGAGTCGAGTTCATCCCGCCATCTTCTTCTGAGCCTGCCGCGTTGTCGTTTGCTGCTGTTTGGGACCCATTGTGTGGTTAGCTTAGCCCACAGCTCCTCCGGCATGCGGCAGATGTGGCCAGCCCAGTTCCATTTAAGCTTGGCAGCCGTGTGACCTACGTCGGCAATTTGAGTTTTGGAACGCAGTATCGAGTTCCTTATTTGGTCTGTAAGCTTGACTCCGAGGATACTACGCTCCATTGCTCGCTGACAGACCCCGAGTGCGGACTTTTGACGCTTTGTTAATGACCATGTCTGCGCTCCATAGGTGAGGGTAGGAAGAATGCACATGTCCATGAGTTTCCTCTTAAGGGAGAGAGGGAGAGCTCCTTTCATTATTTGCTTCATCGACCAATAGCTCTTCCAGGCGTTCTCGATGCGTCGGGCAACTTCTTTCTCTTGTCTTGCCTGGAAGGAGACTATTGGGTCTTACTTACTTATTTGGGTCAAGCGTATTGAAATTTTGTTTAAGACATGGCTGAACATTTTTACCTGTTTATTATATGACTACACTTTTTGGTAGGTTCATGCTTTGGAATACATAAATCTCTGAAACATGCTGTAGATACGGGCTATCCCGCTATTGCCACAAACCTATAGATACGGGTCGTCCTAATAAGCATGCAGCTATGGTTGTTGGCTGTCAGGATTCAGGCGACTGTTTAGGGATGCAACATTTGTTTCAATACTTTGTATCAATTTGGGTCGCTACTAAGTGATACGGTTCTAGGATAGCATTGAATGGAGTTCATGACTGTGATTCTCGTATCATAAATTATTGTAAATTACCAAGAATTATTTAATTTTTTGTTGATTTGCTACGATGCGATACATTAAATTTCGACAACGATATTTTCTAATAAATCCAAGCATTGTATCCTACAATTTAAAATGTCCAAAATCAAAGAGGTTAAAAGATGTTTTTTATGAAGCCTGGCTCGCCTAACTGCATGATTATACACACGCAAATAAACAAGTGTATTACGTCGGCACTGTCAAGAATTAATTGATTATAAGAGTAAACTAACTATTAATTAAAAACTATTAAATAAACTAACAAGAAACTATATAAAAAAAGTGCTCCTCAACGCTGTCAGCCGGTAATGTGCCCCAAATAAAAGTCAAAAAAGTGTGTCCACAAAGTGTGTCCTGTGTCCAGGACACACGCGTAGCTACGCAGCTGGGACACAGCTACATAGGTAGGTTATATTATGTACCAACTGTTTTGTGGTCAAATGGTGTCTTGAAGATAATATTACGAAGACATAAACTATATTTTAGTACATCTCTGTACGCCGAGCAATTTCACTGAGTAAGGTCTAGGTGGTTGGAATAATGTTTCAAACAAGAGGCATGTTAAGTGTATGACCACAATTCGTGTGCGGTCTGTTTAAACGTTATGTTTTGGGAGAACTTTAAATGAAAATGTATCTGCTACGGTATCCAAGATAATTTTTCCGTGGAGGTTTATAATTGGCAATCTAGATAATAATTATAAAGTACTAGCTTTTGCCCGCGACTTCGTTCGCGTGGAATAGTGACTTCCGGCAGATTTTTGATTTATCTCGCGAAAAAAAAAACTATCCTATGTCCTTTCTCAAGTTCCAAACTATGTCTGTACCAAATTTCATCAAAATCCGTTCAGCCGTTTAGGCGTGAAAGAGTAACAGACAGACAGACAGACAGAGTTACTTTCGCATTTATAATATTACTAGCTTTTGCCCGCGACTTCGTTCGCGTGGAATAGTGACTTCCGGCAGATTTTTGGTTTATCTCGCGAAAAAAAAAAAAAAACTATTCTATGTCCTTTCTCAAGTTCCAAACTATGTCTGTACCAAATTTCATCAAAATTCGTTCAGCCATTTAGGCGTGAAAGAGTAACAGACAGACAGACAGAGTTACTTTCGCATTTATAATATTAGTATGGATATAGTGTATAGTATGGATTAGTATGAATATGGATTGTTATTAGTCTGTATGCTATTTTGATGTGTGAATGTCTTCTCGCTTCTCAACTCAAGAAGTGGTTGTCTAGACCATGACCATGACCTCGGACACAAAGGGCTAAGAAGGAACATGGGTGGTTCTTAGACAGTAGAAGTCTGACACATAACTAGCGATATGTGGGTTTACTATCATATACACCTCTGCCCTTATTTTTTGGAGTGCGGGAGATCATCAAATGACTCCCACCTGCTCTGGACAGAGCGGTAGGGAGTGTCAGGTACGTCATTATATTGTATTCTATTCTATTCAGACTTCTACTGACTAAAAACCACCCATGTTCCTTCTTAGCCCTTGTGCCGAGGCCGCGTTATCTCTTTCGATAATCCGCAGCCCCGATGGGAGCCACCGAGCCTGGATTTGTGCTCGGCTGGCGACAATAGGTTCGCCCCTATAACATAGGAACATGCTAAATGTGGGTAAGTACTCTCTGCCTAACCCCTCGGGAATTACAGGCGTGATATTATGATATAAAGTACCTTCTAGAAATTAGCTAAACTTACTAAAACAATTAGCTAAGTAATCCTAGATCCCAGTACCTAAAGTGTGGCCGCAATGTTTCACACAAGCATAAAGTTTTATATAAAATAATGGCGCTCACGTTGCCAGACCAAAATAATGGTGTTTGAATAAAATATGGCCTCGTAACAGTGTTTTAGAGGTAAACCTATCACTTTGTAATATTTACGGGCGACACAGAAGATAAGTGTGAGAATTTTATGAGTTTTTTTGTGAAAAAGGAGAAATTGAACATTGTCATCGAATTCAATTTGTACATCTCCCCTAGATCGTCTGAATTCTTCTAATATTATAAACGCGAAAGAAAAGATGTATGGATGTTTGTTATTTTTACACACAACAATTACTGAACGGATTTGGATAAAATTTAGTACACAGATAGTTTATAACCAGAATTAACACATAGGATAGTTTTTATCCCGATTTTATGTTCCCGTGGGATAATTTTCGAGTTGTAGCGGGTGAAGCCGCTGGCAACACCGTACCGTAATTAAAACTGGCCAAGAGCAAGTTGGACTTGCACGTGAAGGGTTCCGTACCATTGTAGTAGATATTGAGAGATGTTCTATATTATTTTAGCACCAAAGACTTCTTAAAGGTTTTTCTGTAATCTTTACGTGTTGAACTAATTTCTGATTTTCAAAATTTTATGCTCAGTAGTTTCAGAGATAAGGGGGAAGGTAATGGTCGGACAGACAGACAGACAGACACACGAGTGATCCTTTATGGATCCCGTTTATTCGACATGGTGGACGACTTTGCTTTTTAAATATATTCAATTCAATATGAAAAAAGATCATCGAGAGACATTATTTACCATTTATTGGTCTATAGACAAAGAAATCGCCATTTAGGTCTTGTTTGCATACAAAATTTCCAAAAACGTTTAATCGGAACATCTTCAAGATTTCTCTAGCAAATTCTTAATACCAAGTTTCATAGTTTCAGTAAACGAGCTATAATTACATCTTAAACTGGGTTAGCCAACATTACGAAACGTTCTTAATAACCCTCCTTTTGGGCTTCGACACAGTCGGGTAAAAAGGCGAAAAGTCCACCAGTTAATTTCTACTGTTATAGGGCAATTAAATTATATTTTTTTGGAAACCGATCGGAATTAATTAAAAAAGAATATTGGATGGGGAACGAGCTTAAGTAGATGGCGGGACGTGCTTGCCTTCAGACAAGATTGGTTCACACTTTATTTTTAATCGTTGCCCCGCTCTAGGAATTCCTCTTGTATCATGGTTGCAATTACAAACATTAACACTAAATGTTTAATTCATATTAAAAATTCCCTTTCTTTAATTATTACACAGCGGAGTAATTACAATTGCGTTACACTCTTAAAATAAAAAATAATTATCGTTTTGAAAAGCTAACAGCTAAAAAGTTATTTTGCTTTTTCAGAAAAATATCTTTCAGTGATATAAAGGAATGGCAATACAATGTATTACTTTGAGAGTCAATTATAACAAACAATATCAATATAACAATAGCAATATCAATACCACAACACCACATCACGGAATTTTTATTTTATTTTACATGCGCCAAACATAACTGGTGATAATGTGGGTGTACGATTAGGTACTCCTATGCCTAAACCTTCGGGACTTATGAGCGTGATGTGGTGTTGTACCTAAAAAATAAGTAAATAAAGCTTTTAAAAACAATTACCCTTTCCTTGCAGTCGGGTAAAAATTAATAAGTGCTACTAACATACTTTTAAGTTACTTATACTCGTGCTAACATAAAATGTTACTTTACTACGAGTAGTATGTATATTAAGGAGAAGGTATTTGTCTATAGGTATTCTATTTGAGGAAAGAGTGGAAACCTATGCGGGAGGTTTATGCCCAGCAGTGAGACAAAATAGGCTAAAAATAAATGTACATACGTCTTTGTTACTTGAAAATAAATGAATTCTATTCAATTCCTAACTGTGCTACACAATTGGGGTGCAGGAATCTGAAAATAAATTATCCCCCTATTGGTATTCCAAACTCACCAAACGACCAAAATAATTGAACAAAACGTAAATTCCTTCCATTCTTATCCGTGCTAACTGAAGCTAGCTGAACACCACTTAAAATTCCAGCCTCACCCGTGAACAAAAACCTTGTTTTTAAAGTAAATAAAAAACATAGATTTTGCAACGCGACACGAACTCTGTTAATAAGTAAAGTTGCCAAGTATTCTTAGCTTTGCCGAAGTGAGAGAACTTGTATTAATTCTGGCCGTTCCAATAACTATACTGTCGCATTAATGAGGGTTCCAAGTTGGGCTAGTATGTAGGAACCACATCACCATATTCATCATACGTTTTCACGAACTCTGTGGCGCGAAGGCGTGTAACATTTGTGTGACTTGCTGAATATAATAATTATATGCATTGTTATTAGTTACTTTTTAGGGGGTTGGGAAATCATCGAATGAATCCACCCGCTCTGAGGAGAGCGGTAGGGAGTGTCAGACTTCTACTGACTAAAAACCGCGGTATCTCTTTCGAACAACCCGCAGCCCCGACGGTGGGTATTGTTAGTAACTTCGATTGGTATACAGAATTGAAAGGACATCCTGTATACCAGTCTTCTGTATAATATGTGCAAGTGCATATGACATTTATGTGTGCGAAAATAATATATAAATATCACTCTTTATAATACTACTATCAACAAAACCCGGCTGTCTCCGAAAATAATTTAAAAATACAATTTCAAAAATTCTATCACAAGCTACACTATTGCCGAGAGCATGAAGTCTTTTTGCCTCGGACGAAGTCAAAACTTGTGTCTTGATATATCTAAACGTTAATTTGACAAAAGACCAAAGAATAAGACTGACGAGATAACGGGTAATAAAGAAGTATGGGAGAAGAAAGAAATAACATTTATTGGTAGAATCCTAGGCAAATAACTTGAAACTAAATGGCGTCGTTCTGCGCAGGTTCCCTGCTTGATTTGTATGGGACGTCTAAAAAATGACTACTGCGCATGTTCAACTTATATGCCGCGTGCCATACAGACACAGTGCATACACAACAACAAACATACAAAAATTTAAATGAACAAGTGATTCCTTTTGAAACAACCTAAAACTATTTGGAACAAAAAAAAAAAAAAATGCCCCACGGCTGCTCCAAACAGGCCCAGTTCAGCATAAACGAAGAAGACATGCTCCACCTACCCCAATTAATTGGAATAAAGGCAAGAGAATGGTGATGATGAGAACATTTTATAGGTATTTACAACACCTCTTCGGGGATGCGGTTTGATCGAAAGAATACCGCGGCCTCGACACAAAGGGCTAAGAAGGAACATGGGTGGTTTTTAGAGAGTAGAAGTCTGACACTCCCTACCGCTCTGACCGGAGCGGGAGGAGTTGTTTGATGATATACTTCCCTCCAAAAAAAAAGGTATTTACAACGTATACGATTTAAAACTGACTTTGTAAATATCCTGCTTTTATTGTTAATGTTCGACCGAATTCAATGTATTACTGCAATAGAAATAATAATCTGTATTTCATTTCACATGTTTGATACCTTGATGTTAAAGCGAGGTCACTAGCGGCCCGGAATCTGGATTTATGACCGGTTGATGGCAATACGCTCGCCCCCTATTACTGCGGCTTAAATATAACTGGTGGAAATTCCCTTCGGGAAATAAAAGTTTCATGTTATGTTGCTAAAACCAGTTATCTGGCTCTGGCTGTTTGCGTATGTGAGTTTAAATGTTTGTAAACGCACCCACGATACAGTAGAAATTTTTGGTGAGGGATAAAGTCTATATAATAAGTTCAAAAACTAAAATCCGATTACTGAAAATGTACTCTTAAAAGTGTGAAATTAGAAAATATTCTGGTCTAAAATTTCAACTTACACGCTGTATTATTTTACTGTTTTCATAAATATTAATGGCGATGTTCAGAGGAAAGCCGCGGTCGTATGTCGTGTAATTTAATGTGACGTCACATAGCCTATACCTAGCGGACGATCAAGCCGCTTCAAAGCGCTCGATACGTCTTTCGTCAAATTATGATAAGGAGTTCAGAAGTTATGACGGACATATGAACATAAATACATATTCCCCATGGTTATCAGACTTTCAGCCCACTGACGATGACTTCCCCCTTCATATATTTGTAACACGTTCTCGATACGTTTTAATGAAAATTGCAATAAGCGTTTACGGGGGCAAAAAATCGATCTAACTAAGTCTCATATCCGGAAAAAATCATTTTCTTTATTTTCAGCTAAGCAAAGTTCAGTCGACTAGGTACTAATAGTACTCGTAACAGCAATTTCAATTAATCGTCATTCTCTTGCCCACATCCCAACAGGGATGTTAACAAAAAAAATCTAATTAGTCCGTCAGATAGATTTCCAAAAAATATTGGACACATATTTTTTCTTTTTTCTCGTAAACAAACAATGAAGACGATACAGTGCTTTGAAAACTCGTGTGACGTCATATTCTAAGACAATAATACCTATGACATTTCTTAGCGAGCAGTGACGTCACCACCTCCCACTCAAATCTTTGACGCGTTTTATCTTCGTCAATTTTTATTGATTTGATAAAACAAAAAATACGTATCCAATATTTTTCGATAATCTAACAGACGGACTAATTAGAATCATATCTTTTTTAGTTAGTAAACATCCCTATGTATTCATTAGGGGTCGGCGCAGCATGTTTTCTTCTTCCTTATCATCTGTTACACAGTCCATTCATCGTTGCTTTGGTCCTCTATTATTAATATACCCATCCAAATTCATAATTAATAAAAATCATTACCCTTCCTTTTGGCTTCGCCGTAGTCGGATAACTATGAGCATTTCAATTAATAAAATAAAAATTCAAGCTCTACTTTTCCAACAATAAATCATTACAGTCAAGAAATCCTGGTGCCCTGGATTTCTCAGTCCTGACTTACAAACTTTTCTCTTTGCAGCGAAGCAACTGTCAAACTTTGACAACCGTACGGAAGTCACACTTTCGTGAAATAAGAATTGAACTCAGTAACTTTGCTGTACGTTAGCTATTTCTTTTCTTTGGATTTTCTTCGGGAAATAAATGTGTTGAATGTTTAAAGGTTTTTAAGTGCATTTGAAGTAAAAAAAAACTTTTTTGCAAAAAAAACAACCGACTTCAAAAACACCAAAAAGAGAAAAATAAACTTCAGAAGAAAAATCAGCTTCTGAAGTCGGTGACATTTGTTTGTTTGATTTTATTTTTTTGCCGCCGACTTCAGAAGCTGATTTTTCTTCTGAAGTTTATTTTTCTCTTTTTGGTGTTTTTGAAGTCGGTTGTTTTTTTTGCAAAAAAGTTTTTTTTTTTTTTTCATTTTTAGTTGTAATAGGTACCTATATTATATTCTATACAAATATTTACTATGCATTTAACATTCAACTAAGTAACCTAACCCTTAACCTTCAAAATTCCCCTATTTTTGCTTTCAACTCTTAACCGTTGAGGAGTAGTATACCTTCCATTATCAGCTCATCAACATGAATAAAAGTGATGACTGCTAGATGCGAATACTGAATAGCGCCAGAAAAAGCACAAAACATGTAATACGTGTCTATGAAATTCATAATTATAACAACTAAAAAAATGTGTATTGTACACATCTGCATATCCCCTCAGAGCATACAGGCGTGATGTTACGTCATGATAATGGTATATTCAATAAACATCCAAGCGATTCCAGCAATTACGACAGATTTGCCGTCTATTTTTGAAGAGTTCCATTGTATATCTCCGAAGATCAGCACCAGATCTTCACCAAAAAAAAATGGGACCACCTCAGGAGTATACTCTTACAAATAAAAAAAGAATTTTGAGAATCGATCCACAAACGGGGGAGAAATCAGGTAACATACATAAAAAAAAAATACATACACACGAACATAGTAACCTCCTTTTTTGAAGTCGGTTAATCAGGTGGAATGGAATATTGTGGAATGGCATTTCTTTAGTTACGTATTTTTTTAACTTTGCCCCTCTCTAGGAATTTCTTCTGTATTGTGGGTGTGTTTGTAAGCATTTCAAATTCACATACACAAAACAGCGACCGCGAACCGGAAGACATTGCGTTACCCAGCCTGACCGACTGGTGACTGGTGAAGGTTGCGGGGATCCGCTGGATGCGAGACGCACGGGACCGGTCAACATTTGGGGGAGGCCTATGTCCAGCAGTTGACATCTGTCGGCTGAAATGATGATGACACAAACAGCCAGACCTGGAACAACTACGTGTAGGTCATGCAAATATTTTCTCCGTGCGGGAATCAAACCTGCGATATTAAGCTACTGCGTCAACGGTATTGTCCCTATTAATTAATTAATATTAATGGATAATGAAATAACCCGTCATTGACTTGAGGACAGGTAGCTTTACACGTGTCTGAAATTATGGCTGATAACTACTAATCTATTTATCGCTCGTTTCACGAACACTAACCGAAATCTATGCTAAGTATTATTGTGTCATTGGAATTCCGAGTCACGGTAGTGAGACGAGCGTAGAAAATTGAACAGTTTGTTTTTATTATTATAGCATTATACTCGTAGCATTTATTTGGATTGTAGCTTATTGTTAGTGACTTCGGGCTCAAGGCCACGTTTTAGAAATAATATTTCTTCTAGAAATCACAAAGATTCTACTTAGTATAATAAAAAAAAACTCGACTGCCTTGTTTATCTAGTGATCGCAAGCGCGACTGTTGAGATGGGGTTCGATTCCCGGGTCGGCCAAAGTGGTTTTGAGTTTTCCTATCACGAATTTCTCTGAGTCTGAATTAGTGCCCGGCTGATGGCAATAGGCTCTCCCCCTATTACATTGAACTTAAACATAACTGGCGAAATGTTGGTGTACTATTACGTACACCTCTGCCTAACTCCAGATTAAAGGCGTGATGTTATCTTACGTAACTAACTTCAGGCAAAAGGCCTCGTTTCAGAAAAAAATGCTTTAGGAAACTACAAAGATTCTACTTACTTATTATAATAAAAACATCATGTTTCCAACACGAAAATTAATCCATTTCTCTAGAACAACGCGAAAAACCCAATTTCTTACTTACAAGAGAAAACATCGACGTAACTTACTCTTTTCGACGCCATTCCATTGGACACGGGAGAAAAATAAAAGAAACGCTATTTTCCCAGAAGGGATATAAAGGGAAGAAGTCAATATTGGCTTTATCACTCATATGGTAACAATGGAGTGATTGATAACAAATTGTTGGAACGTTGGCTTGGGACATGTGGCGCAAATATTTGGATATGGACTTAATTTGGGATAAGTTGGTGGAGAAAGAAATACGAGTCATTTAAAGTGAAGCCATTTAATCATTTCCCTACAGGGTCCGTGATTGTTTCTTTTGAAAAATGTTTACTACCTAAGCCTACATTGTGGAATGCAATAAAGAATTGAGTATTACATAGCCTTTTTTTTTTTTTTTTTTTTTAAACTTTGCCCCACACTAGAAATTTCTCCTGTATCGTGGGTGCGTTTACAAACATTAAAACTCACATACACTTAGACTGCCTCCGTGGTCGAGTACTTTAGGCGTTTGCTTTGTGACCCAGTGGGTTCGATTCCCAAGAGAAGCATACTTACATACAGACGGACAGGTAAACGTACGCCTGTTTGTACCGGCTAATCTCCAAAACGGCGCGCGGTGGGACCGATTTTGACGAGAATTTCACTAGCAAATAGCTGTTGTTCTAAGTCCAACAAAGGCTTCTTTTATTTTTGAGACATAATAGGGTTTCGTGCAAAAAAAAACCTTAGAAATTTAAACAAAACTCGATTCAGTTATGGAAGTTATATATTTTTTTTAACCGACTTCTAAAAAAAGAAGGAGGTTCTCAATTCGGATGTTTGTTTTTTTTATGTTTGTTCGGGCATAACTCCGTCACTTGCTAACCGATTTGATTTTTTTTTTTTTTTTGGAAATGGTAGGTATACTTCCCAAATGGTCCCATAATTTTTTTATCGAAATCGGACAAGCGGTTTTTGAAAAATCAACAAAACTCAAAAAAAATACTACATTGTCCACATTATGACCCATGAACATGTGAACCACTAAAAAGTGAAAAATAAAAACTTTTTAACAAAAAATAAAACCGACTTCAAAAAAAACACAAAAATGTCAAAAATAAATCAGTTTCTGAAGTCGGTGGCAAAAAAATGAAATCAAACAAACAAAAGTCACCGACTTCAGAAACTGATTTATTTTTGACATTTTTGTGTTTTTTTTTTTGAAGTCGGTTTTAGTTTCTGAAGTCGGTGGCAAAAAAATGAAATCAAACAAACAAAAGTCACCGACTTCAGAAACTGATTTATTTTTGACATTTTTGTGTTTTTTTT
This sequence comes from Diarsia mendica, assembly GCA_949316265.1. Lineage (NCBI taxonomy): Eukaryota > Metazoa > Arthropoda > Insecta > Lepidoptera > Noctuidae > Diarsia > Diarsia mendica. The sequence continues at coordinate 19,500,776 of OX438906.1, forward strand.
TTTAAGTCGGTTTTATTTTTTGTTAAAAAGTTTTTTGTAAAAATATTATTTCACACAAATAAAGGTTGCTAGGCACAGTTTGTTTGGTATAAGTTGCTGCTCATCATCATCATCATCATCATCAGCCTATAATGTTCCCACTGCAGGGACTCAGGCCTCCTCTCTAGGAGGGGATGGGCTATAATCCACCACGCGGGCCCAGTGCGGATTGGCAGATGTCACATGTCTTCGAATTTTTTGGTTCTAAGACATGCCGGTTTCCTCACGATGTTTTCCTTCACCGTTTTGGGAGCAGCGGTGAAGAAATAAATTACACAAAGTAATGCGCCTGCCTGGATTCGAACCCACGACCTACTGTTCGCAAGTCGGGGCCGACACCACTGGGCCACTGCTGCTCAGTTCGTATAAATACAAAGTAAGTTTGTCATTAATTGGGTTAGTTGTTACGTAAGTTACATGACGAGTGTAAATGTAGATAATATTATGACTGCCTTAAGCTAGCGGTTTCGCCTGCTTGGTAATAAGTTACCAAGATAAAGAGGATCATATTTGTTAATCCGGGTTATAGACTATATGTGTACCAATTTGTATGTAAGTCCGTTCAGTTTGTTTTGCGTGAAAGGGTAAGAAACATCCTCAAACAATCTTGTATTAGGAAATAAGAATTGTTCAAAATGAAGGAATTTTAAGTAGATTTTGTATTTTTTTTTTCATTATTACGCTATCTAGTATAAAACATAAAATAATTCAACCCTTTTTTTGTGGGGTAGGAAATCATCAAATGACTCCTCCCGCTCTGGGCAGAGCGGTAGGAAGTGTCAGACTTCTACTGACTAACAACCACCCATGTTCCTTCCTAGCCCTTTGTGTCGAGGCCGCGGTATCTCTTTCGAACAACCCGCAGCAGGGAAATAATTCAACCCATCATTTAAATCCTGAACACAAATAGTACTCATTACTTTACTGGTATAGACAGTAGGATTTAACCGACTGGGAACAAAAAGAGCGAGTCGAGTGACGGGCCCACTATGCTGGCCCACTATACTGGCCTACCTCACAATGGCGCCAGCACTGAGAGCCAGTGCCAACACGTGCAATGAACGATGCTATAGGATATTGGCTCCTACTAAGGATACCTACCTATCTTTCAAGTGTAAGTGAGGTGAGATTTTTTCGAGATCTGGGCTTACCAAAAGGTAAGTCTAGGTCATTCGATCATTCTTAATCTAATGATAATCTGTCATAAAAATAGAAAGTAATTATTAGATTCAAAATGTCGCTTTGCTCGAGTCATCTGCATTATTATTGGTCTTATATATTTCTGATGTGTTATTCTTTTAAGTTTGGTTCACAACAAGTAATTCACAATAACTTATAATTACAATATTATAGCAACTCGGCTGTCGTATTTCATTGTAAACCGACTTTTTTAAAGGAGGACGTTCTCAATTCAGCTGTATTTTTTATTTATTTCTTCAAAACAGACTTTCGCAGGTTTCTTTAAAAAAAAAAAGAAGTGGACTTTCCATTTACCACGAATCCTAAGCTGCGACTAAAAACATTCCAAAAAATAAAAACATTCCTGTAGGAGCACTTGACTGCTAATACATTTGATAAGTCAAGATGGAAGAAAATTATATTCTTGCTAATTTCTTGATAAATATTTAATAGGTGTTTACAATAAAACGGTCGAAAGTGTACTCAAATATATTTCCATAGTTGCGTTACAATACGGTAAAAATGCTTATGCTAGCGACCTAAATTAATGTGCGATGTAATCGTACATATTCCCGGACGAGATAGGAAGGATGAAGAGGAACTTAATTTACAAAATTAACAAAAGTTAAAGATTACACATGCTAATACAAATAGATTATAAAACTTGTTATTCTAAATCTAAGGGGAAGTTCCTATTTCTACGCGAGGGTAGCGAGGAGCATGAACGCGCACGCTGTCGAGGTATCCACTTGTTTCCCTTGTTCCGCTGCTGCGGGGCGACGGCGGCGCGGGCACGGCAGGCAATGTTCTTGACTCCTCGGCGACGGACGGTGATGGAGATGACGGTACTCGCCATTTACATTGTGTGCGGCGAGTTAAAATAATTATAACAGCGATGCACATGATCCCATATAAAGAGTAAATCATGACGTAGTGATGAATATCGTGATCAGATAGATCATCAGATAAAATCACATCAGCCTTTTTCATCGACTGTATCTGTTTGTCTACTTCGCCGATTTCTTCTTCTAAATCTTGGGTTTTGTTCTCCAAAACTAGTTTAGGTATGCTGATGTTGATGATGTGGTTAATAGGGGCAATCACTGGTGTATAAATATCTGCTTTGGTCCTCATTTCACTTATGTATGGTTTGTGTGAATATAAAGTGAAGTTGTCCGTCTTGATGATGCATTCCTGACCTATGTTTAGTAGTCCGGCTTGTGTCAGCTGGTGTGCGGTTACTTGATCGCCGCATATGGTTCGAACTTGACACCGGTCACAACAAAAGTAAAAATAATTATTTAATGTGTAAGTTTCTTGCCAATTATCTTTACAGGAACTTGATATTGTTTTGCATTGTACTAACATTGTAAATATCTGTGACGGTGTCTAATAGCATATTCTGAATGCTCTTCAAATTATACATCATATTACTTGCTATGATGGCTCCCATGTTGATGACGCTGTTAGATTCAATGTTGTTCTTCAGTTGGCCTACTGCTTCGTCTAGCTTGTTCATGTGACGATTTATCAGCTTCAGTTGTTGGTTCATGTCATGCTCTGTACGCTTAAGTAGGTTGTTTTCTGCTTCCATGAGTGAAGTCTGATTCTTCCAAAGAGAAACTATGTGTTTCTCGTTTTCTCGAATAAGCGAAATATCCTTACGATATTTTTCAGCGAAACTTTCGTCGAGCACGCCAAACAAGCTGTTTGCGATATATCCCACGCCGTTGATAAGGCCTCGGCGCTGACGCAGTAACCCAGGTCGCGTGCCGGAATGCTGACTCAGTAATACTTGGTTGTAGTGCTGAAGTTCTGAGAGCGCGTGACGTAACTGGAGTACAATTACATCACAGTGAACTTGGTCTTGTATGGAATCACATGTTTGTTTGAGCGATTGGATGTATTTATTGAACTTTGTAGTCGATTGCCAATACGAATCCATGCTGTAGTTAACTACAAGTTTCCAATCATCTCTGATTAGCATCATGTTTGCTACCTTGTCAAAATACAAACTCTGATTTGTTTGAAACGGGGTTACATTCAAGTTGCATTCTGAACTTGTGATGAACGTGAAGAATAACATAAGAGTTGTGACCAAGGTTGTGAAGTTAAACTTGCTTTTTGTTGACCTCCTTGTTGAGGGTTCTTCGACTTGTCGGTGATCCGCTTCTTGCAGTTTGTCGCGTGCCGTGTCGCATTGTGCGGCAACTTCTTTATGTTCTAGAAGTACGGATATTTTTAAGACTGGACGTTTCAAAATCCCGCCTTTTGTTTTTAAGGTCACGACACGCACGTGACCGTCCTTGCCTGGATGTAGTTCTACGACTCTTCCCATCATCCACTTGCCGGCTGGCAGGTTGTCGTCGTGGATTAGAACTACGTCATCCAACTTGATATTGGATTGGGGCTGCCTCCATTTGCTTCTCACTGTTAATTGAGTGAGATACTCGGTGTGCCATCTTTTCCACAGATCTTGTAATTCTTGCTGAAACTCCATTTGTTGAACTTCTTTGATTGTTACGGCCTTTGCTTTGCGAAGCTCCGATAAGGTTAGGTATAGCTTTGTTGGCCTATCTTCTTTACGGATTAGTAATCGTGCCATGACGCGTACAGCCATTGTGAATGAGTTCACTTTGCTAAGGAGTTTATGGACGAAGCTGTCACCCTTTGTCGTGTCTTGTGTTACGGTATGTACGTGCTTGTTAAGGGTTTCTTCTTCGGGGAAATTAATTTCCGGAATGGTTTGGTTGTCCGGCGTACAGTGAGGTAGCCAGGCAGGTCCATTCCACCACAGATCATGTTCTTTTAGCTTCAGGCTTGTTAATCCTCTGCTTGCACAATCTGCGGGGTTCTCCGCTGACTTAACATATCGCCAGCATCTGGAAGGCATCTCCTTGGTTATTTGTCGCACCCTGTTGGCAACAAACACCTTCCAGCGATCGGGACTTCCTTGTATCCATCCCAGAACCGCCATTGAATCGGTCCACCCGTCAACCTTGATGTCGTGCTCGTGCCCGGTGAAACTTGCCTTCACCTTAGCCATTAATTTAGAAATTAGCAGATGTGTTCCACTTAATTCCAATTTGGGCAAAGAAATATTCTTGTTGTTAGGTACTATTCTTGATTTCCCAACCAGTAAAGTTATTTTCGTTTGACCTACATTTGTTATTTTGCAATAAACGACACATGCAAATGCCTTTTGCGATGCGTCACAAAATCCATGCAACTCGATATTATTTCCGGCCGTGTCTGTACCTATCCATCGAGGTATTTGATATCGATTTATGTTTTGGATATCTTGTTTAATTTTTGTCCGTTCTCGGTTAATTTGCTCTGGAATCTTGTCATCCCATTGCAGGTTAATCTCTTTCCAGATGTCTTGAAACAGTATTTTCATCTTGATAGACACTGGTGTGAGCCATCCGAGAGGGTCAAAAAGTTTGGATATCTCAGACAGTAGTTTCCGCTTCGTAGGATGCGTATCAGTAGTATCGTCAATCCTTGATTGAAATGAGAAAATGTCCTGTCCAGAATTCCAGTGAAGGCCTAATGTTTTCGTTGACTCTGCTTGTTTGAAGTCGTAAGGTTCTTGATTGTTACCCTTGTTGGTATTTTCCTGTAGTTCTTGATAATTAGACCTCCATTTTCGTAAATTGAAACCACTTGTCTTGAGAAGTAGTTCTTCCATCTTGATACTTGATAAATAAGAAATTCAAATAAATTAATTGATTTTCTCTGCTGACTTACGGAGTACAATCGCCGTCACCTATGCTTGCTTGATACTTGCTGTAGATCGATCTTTGTTTTTGGATTGCTAGCTAGCTGCACTTCCTGTACTTGCTGAGGCCTTGATGCCAAATGTTTACTTGATGTTCGCCTTGATGCTGGATGCCTTGATGCTTTTTGCCTTGATGCTATTTTGCCTTGATGCTGTTTGTCCTTTTGGACTGCTGTCCCTTGTCACTTGTTCTGCTTTAGTGCTCTGATATCTCCCCGTGCGATCTTATGCGCCTTCTCAATTCGTGTCGGTGAGACCCGCTTGTGGGAGGCCGACTGAACCGATTCGCAACCACACGAGAAAATTAATCACAACACTTTTCCTCGAAGGACCATATTCGCAACCCGGCTCGAAGGACCATATGTAGGAGCACTTGACTGCTAATACATTTGATAAGTGAAGATGGAAGAAAATTATATTCTTGCTAATTTCTTGATAAATATTTAATAGGTGTTTACAATAAAACGGTCGAAAGTGTACTCAAATATATTTCCATAGTTGCGTTACAATACGGTAAAAATGCTTATGCTAGCGACCTAAATTAATGTGCGATGTAATCGTACAATTCCACTGAAGTTTTCCTAAAATTAAACTATTTTCACATTCATTCTAGGACACTTAGTAAGGGCCACTCGAAAACAATTTCAGGGGCTAAAGTTGGCAACAGACTGCGTTTAACACCCGGTGCATTGATTATGCATTAGGACCAACACAGCCTCGAGAAAAAGCGCCGAAGGACCAACCTTTATTGAAAACGTTCTGTATTACAGGCAGTCTTATTGGAGCAGTTTTATTAAGCCTTAGGGTCTTCGCACACGGCGAGTTTTTTGTTGTGTCATATTTTCTTTACTTATAAGTTTCTGAAATGATGATAACAGGGACGTGTCTATAGTAGACCTTGATTTTCTGAAAAAAGAAATGATTGCTGTAGAAGCATGATTCAGAATGAAAGACATTCTAACGTGTGGCAGAAGCCATAGAAACGCACAATTGATTCGTGACAGATCCGGTGATGGTACCACGGTCGTTTTGCACTGCGTTGGCGTCACTGCAAAAAAAACGTTAGGCAAAGGCTCTTTGGCGTGTGCCTAATGCTATCACGTTTTAGTCGCATTTGCAACGCATGACGGAAGCGATAAAAAGGCGTCAGAAACGTAACAGCATCGCTATAGTAACGACATAGAATCAAAGGGTGGGTAAAATAACGTGGGTGAGTAAAGGTACAGTCAGGAGCCATAATAATACGGCCAGCGGGGGGCTGTCTCCTACACCCTGTATGTATTCACGAAGCAATTTTCAAAAATGATTTTCTCCGACTAAGATTAAGGTTTTCTGTTACAAAATTCACTATTTCTTGACAAAATCGCTTCTGAATTTTGTATAATGCAAACATTTAATAGGATGTGACTGTAAACAGCCTGCGATATCCTCGTGACCGTATTGGGACTACATGACTGCAAAAAGTCGAGGTGAGCGAGGGTCCTTAGCCTGAAACAAAAATGGAGGATGCAAATTGAGCAGTAAAGGCTTTTATGGGCGTGTGTTTAGATCTTGTTTGTATAAGCCGAATCTCGCATAAACTTTCCTCGATTAAAGTGGGGATACTCAACCTTTTTTTAAGCTGAAGCTACGTTATGTGAGTCCCAAACTCACATAATGTACAAAGACCGTTTTTTGACAAACAACGCATATTTTGTCTTGCAGGGCTTAAATTATACAGCTAAACAACCCTCCCTTCCGCCTTAGAGTTGTTTTTATTACAAATTGTTTTGTATTACTAAAGTTTTGATAGCAAGGAAGAGACTTGGAATTTAATCAAGTTGTCTTAGACTTTATAAATAGAGAGCAGTTTGGTATGTGCGCATCATAATTAATATCTTTCTTGCAGATTTAACGTAAAAAATACAGTTGAAAACAAAGCAGTAAGAAGTATAAAGTCAGTGACATCTGCGGATGGCACATTATATGTTACAGATAATTATTTTGTGCTAATGCAAAATGCACGATTGCTTCGCATTTACACCAAGATAATAACAAATATTATTATTTATGTGAGGTCTACTCTGTTTTCGTTCATCGTTTACAAAAATCATGGAGACAGGTTTTTTCTCTAGTTGATAAGATATTCTTATTTTATGAGTATTATTTCTGTTAAATTGACGATATCTTTGTTGAGTAGTGAGATAGCCAATTGAGTAGTAACTTATTCATTTATATTTTTGTGTATTTATGACCAGTTGATTCATATCATGGAATTATCACATTTTGAATAATTTATAACGCAGCGGTGGTCCAGTGGTGGCGGCTCCGACTTACGGACAGTAAGTCGTGGGTTCGAACCCAGGCCAATTCATTACTTTGTGTAATTTTTAGGGTTCCGTACCTCAAAAGGAAAAAACGGAACCCTTATAGGATCACTTTGTTGTCCGTCTGTCTGTCTGTCTGTCTGTCTGTCTGTCAAGACCTTTTTTCTCAGGAACGCGTGGAGGTATCAAGCTGAAATTCATATCAAATACTCAAGTCTATGGTCTCTTGGAGCTGTGAAAAAATCAAACTTCTAAGTCAACGCGATCAAAAGATACTCCCGTTTATGCCGCAAATTTTCGACACTCGCAAGGGAATCAAAACCTACAGGGTACTTCCCGTGAACTCAGAATCTTGAAATTTGGTACGAAGCAACGTCTTATAGCATAGATAAAGGAATAATTACGAAAACCATAAATTTTTAGTTACATCAAGATACTCCCGTTTATGCCGCAAATTTTCGACACTCGCAAGGGAATCAAAACCTACAGGGTACTTCCCGTGAACTCAGAATCTTGAAATTTGGTACGAAGCAACGTCCTATAGCATAGATAAAGGAATAATTACGAAAACCATAAATTTTTAGTTACATCACATAATATATTTTTTTTACGGAACCCTCGGTGCGCGAGTCCGACTCGCACTTGGCCGGTTTTTTTTTTCATTACCACTGCTAGCTTGCGAGTTGTAAATTAAGAGAATTGATAGTTGATAGCTGAATAAATAAACGAAAAATATTTTAAAGGCTAGTGGCGTACAAAACCTTAGACAAAAAAATGAGCAAAATACGTAGTTAACAATACAATATGTCTGAAACATCTCATGGCACTCGAACGATGTTGACAGGGGGACTCCGAAGGTAAATAAGTCCCCAATGTGAGTTATGTAGCAAAAAAATCAAGTTGGCAGTGCTTTATTATACTTGTATCACAACTATAGTATACGTAAAAAACGAACAAAACTGGCTAAGTGCGAGCTGGACTCGCACAGGAGGGTTCCGTACGGCAAAAAGTATGTATTTCTGTTGCCGCTCTATCAACAAGTTATAGAGGCAACAGAAATACATGATAATTTGTGAAAATTTCAATTGTCTAGCTATCGCAGTTCTTGAGATACAGCCTGGTGACAGACAGACAGACGGACAGACAGCGAAGTCTTAGTAATAGGGTCCCGTTTCTACCCTTTGCGTACGGAACCCAAAAAAAGAGGGTCGACCGATTTGTCTGCTCATAAACACTCACCCGCAATAACTTCAGTTAATCCATGATCATGGTGCTTGTAAAGGCGTTGAAATATCGGGAACTCAAACAAACAGTACCTAAACATGGTAAATACCATGCCATGCCATTCCAGTTTAAAAACTTGTATGCGGTTGTAAATATGAACGCGGATTAGAAGTTCTTTTAATTTAATCATCATCAGCCTATAATGTTGCCACTACAGGGACTCAGGCCTCCTCTCTTGGAGAGGGATGGGCTGTAATGCACACGGGCCCAGTGCGAATTGGTAGATGTTTCATGTCTTCGAATTTTTTGGTTCTAAGACATGCCGTTTTCTCACGATGTTTTCCTTCACCGCTTTGAGAGCAGCGGTGATGAAATAAAATACACAAAGTTATGCGCCTGGCATTATAACTAATTTAATTTAATAAAATCCACTACCTGAAATCTTAACATTTTATTTAATCTGCCAAGAGCGGGGCAAAGACCTTATCTAGATAATTCGTGACTGGCATTCTCAGCTAAACTTGGCAATGGACGGGACGTGCGTACCTTCGGCCATGGAATGTTGCCAGTATTTGCGAGGGACGTGGCCAGTCGTTGGAAGACATGAATGATCAAGCTAGCCGCTTGGCTATCGAAAATGTGGCCACGTAAACAAGATTGTAAGAAACGTTGTTATCGGAATTTTGTTTGGCATGAATTTCGTGATGAAGTAGAATGTACCTTGCTGGATTTTAATGAATTTAGATGTTAGTCGCCTAGATAGAAACCAGATATTTTCCTACCAGGGTTTCTGGAGGTGTGATAATCTAGAAAGTACTGGTAATCAGCTGCTGGGTTAGGCTTGCAGTCTTACCGGATGCATCTTAATACCAGTATTTTACATAGACCGACTGCCTATCTGACCTCCAAAACCCAGTTAGTGCTAGATAACGCGATACTCTTTGGTAAGACTAGTTGCAGGTTACGGGTCACTGACTATCTGTTACGGCGAAAAAGGCTAGGCAGATAATACTGAACAAATTAGAATTTAGTGAAAAGGACAATATGGACGAAAGGTATTTAAACTGAAGTAGGCTGAAACCAGAATATTTAGTTTTATAGAACAGTGATAAACTGAGTGGATTATTAATAAAATCATAATGACAGACTTGATGGCTGTCTGCCAAGTTTCTGAAACGTTTTAACTTTTACTAATAACAGTACAACCTTAACTCGGCTCTCAAAATGGGTACGAAAAATATTTTATGGAAGCCTGCTTTCACTAGAACTGAAAACCTTGTGGATTTCAGGTAATTGATATCCCATAGAGAGAAGGATATAATGCTACGTCCCTGCAGTGGGAACATGGCAGACTGATTATGACTTATATTCTTTCACCTTCATAGTTTTTTTTTTAGAGGGTAGGTAATCTTCAGTTGACTCCTCCAGGCAGAGCGGTAGGGAGTGCCAGACTTCTACTGCCTAAAAACCACCCATGTTCTTTCTTAGCCCTTTGTGTCGAAGCCGCGGTATCTCTTTCGAATAACCCGCAGCCCCGACGTGTTTTTTTTATCATCAGCCTCAGCCTAATTTCATCTGCTGCTTGTTATAGGGCTCGATTTGCTTGTACCAATCTCCAGTTCCTGTGCCATCTGCATCAAGGATATAATTATAAGCCAACAATGGAGCTCGTGGCTTAATAAGAACTGCCACTCAGGTCGATCTTTAGATAAATATGTGCTTGCCTAGGTCGGTCTGTGGATGGGTGACCGCCCGACATACCGAGTTTCCTCCGTGCCTCGGAAAGCACGTCAAGCTGGTTGGTCCTGGCTGCCATATATATAGATCTTTGGCAGTCGTTACAGGTAGTCAGTGACCTGAAATTCTGACATCCAGTCTTACCAAAGGGTATTGTATTACCTAGTATTAACTGGGTTGTGGAGGTCAGATAGGCAGTCGCTCCATGTAAAATACTGGTATTCAGCTGCATCCGATTAGACTGGAAGCCGACCCCAATATAGTTGAGAAAAGGCTAGGCAGATGATGAATGTCGTCTGGCCATCTCGCCATTGTCGCACCACCAACACTTCTCTTTCCAGTTCAGTTTGTGGCAGATACTCCAACACCACCTAACACTATTTCCAACATCGATGCGATTTAGAAATTTTGTTCCTCACTTTCAGGTGTACATGTAGCTTTATAAGGAACATCTAATTCAGCACTAATAAAAATAAAAACAATTGCTGCATTTTATTCACTGGACGTCCATTCGTGGAAGTTTTAATTTGTTTGCTCAACTCTTGTCCAATCCCGTTGAAAGCGTACGTAGTGTACGAGTGTCTAGTCAAACAAGCAATTTAATATACAGGCTGCAACTTACAGTTGCTGTTACTTTGACCAGGTTGAGTGCGCTAAGTGGTAGACTTGAACAACTAATGCCAAGTGGAAGTCGGTCTTGAACATAAAGGTCCTACCATTGTAGTAGATATTGAGAGAGGCTCAGTAGTTTTGGAGATAAGAATGGAGGAATGATCCGACAGACAGACAGACAAACAGAAGACAGACACACGAGTGATCCTATAAGGGTTCTGTTTTTTCCTTTTGAGGTACGGAACCGTAAAAAATGTGAAAGGATTTATTATACTACGACTGGTCCTATGGAAACATCAATTGATATCAGTTCTATAGTTTGGTTTATGATGGTCCTCAATCATTCAATTTGATTCATGATTACAAGAATTATTATTGGTGTAACATTATGTTAACTTCAATTAAAAAGGGTAAATATCTAACATCAACGCCCAATAAATTGCAATGGTAGCTTGAAGTTTGAATGGTAACAAAACCACGGACAATTCGTACACTACATTGTACAAATGTACGAACAAATTACAGTGCTGTTTACATTCAACACAATGTCGCTTCGTGGACGTTTCCTTCCACAGATATTTTATGTGTCCGTGTCCTGCCAACGAAAAGTTAGTCGGCACCTAATACTGGTCTTTGGACGACACATGTCCGACATACAAACACAGTTCGTTCGAAAAATAAAAGAAAGAAGCCCAAACGAAGCGTTTTCGGTCCGGCAATCGAGATAATCAACGTTTTCGTAGCTGGCTGAGAGTAAAATAAATATCTGTATTCTTGAAGTTTTCCGAAAAATAAATGGTTAGTTTTAAATTCTGACGGTTATATTTTGTACTACTGCATATTACTATACTTTAGGGTTGGTCTGTGCTCGTGGCTTAATAAGAACTGCCACTCGGGTCGATCTTGAGGTAAAGCTGTGCTTGCCTAGGTCGGTCTGTGGATGGGTGACCGCCCGTCATACCGAGTTTCCTCCGTGCCTCGGAAAGCACGTTAAGCTGTTGGTCCCGGCTGCCATATATAGCATATATAGAACTTTGCCAGTCGTTACAGGTTGTCAGTGACTTGAAAAAAAACTAAAAACGAACTTGCAACAAAGTATTGAGTATTGAAATTCTGACACCAAGTCTTACCAAAAAGAGTATCGTATTACCTAGTATTAACTGGGTTGTGGAGGTCAGATAGGCAGTCGCTCCATGTAAAATACTGGTATTCAGCTGCATCCGGTTATACTGGAAGCCGACTCCAATATAGTTGGGAAAAGGCTAGGCTGATGATGATGAGGGTTGGTCCTGCAAATATACATTATACAGTCTTTTTTTTGTGTGCGGAAAATCATGAAGAAAACCCTCCCGCTCTAGACAGAGTGTCAGACTTCTACTTACTAAAAACCGCCCTTGTTCCTTCTTAGCTCTTTGTGTTCTGGGCCCGCGGTATCTCTTTCGAAAAACCCGCAGCCAAAAAAAAAAAATACAGACTAAAATGTCGACTAATTAAACTTTGTAGGTGTTAAATATTTTTCTTTGAGGTAAAAGCGTCACGGTAGCCCGTGAAATACAATTTTTCTTGTGTTATTTTGATTTTGATGAAAATATAATTTGCGTCCGTAACACACAATATATGTAGTTACAGAATTATAATCATTAAAAAAAAGTAGTTTAAAAACTAAAAAACCCGACTGAAAAAACTGAAAAGCAAAAAACAAGCACATTTTAAATTAAACAAAACTTGGAACCAGGCGGGGTTCTATTTTTTAGTTCTATGTTTTTCATTTCATAATTTAATATTCAAATGAACCCCGCCTGGTTCCAAGTTTTGTTTAATTTAAAATGTGCTTGTTTTTTGCTTTTCAGTTTTTTCAGTCGGGTTTTTTAGTTTTTAAACTACTTTTTTTATTTCCAACTTTTTAGTTCTTTTGTGTTTGTTCTTTCGTTGGTCGTGTAAAATTCTTCGCAAATGATTTAACTTTTGTGCTTGTTCATAGGATTTGTCACTTAAAATTTCTATTAAACATATAAGTGTTTTATATTTTTGTAATCTCCCTTTAAAACCCTTTATTTTGATACCCCACTCGATGGTACTTATAGGAAAAAAAAAAATTTTGAACTCCGCGATTTGGCCCCCAAAATCCGCAATTTTTCTTTGTTTTTTAATTTTAATGTAGCCTATTACACTCGCGCCATCAAGACGAATCTAACGATGTATATTTCATTCAAGTCCCTTTATCCGTTTAGGAGTTATGAGGGAACAAAGAAACGGACATACATACATACTTACATACTTACATACATACACGTCAAACACATAACCCTCCTTTTGGGCTTCGCCGCAGTCGGGTAAAAATCTAGACACGGCACGGTCTTCACGGCAGACCGAGGAGAAAATGGTAGTACGTCTTGGATGACTTGCTCATCATTTGACGAGAAGAATTACACCATCATGAGAAGACACCACCAGGAAAGAAGGGTAGGTCTTTGCCCACGAGTGGGACAAAACGGTTTGATGTAAAAAGTTTCATCGACGTAAAGGTGCGTCCCCATTAGGGCCGCGCGGCTCCGTGAGACCGTGAGCCCGAGTCGCGCGGCTGAGCCTCGTGAGTGTGGACGTGATTGAGGCCTAAGCCGCGCGGCCTGACAGTAACATTTCACTACGGCTCACAGTGAAGACGCACCTTTAGAAAGACAATCAGGTACATAATTTCAAAGTTTTGACAATCTTGATAAGAATATCTACCACAATATTTGAACAACAATAACAGTGGTAGGTATTATAGTAAAGCTTTTACAAATATTACTTTATATAAAACGGATTATTCCCAATTGGGTATCAAAGTGAAATACTTCGCAAAATAATAAAGAATCGTATCGGCTCCATGCAAAAACAATTTCAGTGGTATAATGGAAAATCAGCTTTGTTAAAATAATATTCCCAAAATATTCACAAGTGTGGCATATGTAGTGGGGACATATGAATGAATTTAATTGAATCACTATTGAACATCCTTTTTAAAATTTATTCATCATCATCATCATCATCATCAGCCTATATTGTTCCCACTGCTGGGACTCAGGCCTCCTCTCTATGAGAGATTAAAATTTATTGGCAGATGCAAATGGTTCGTGGAATTACTTTAGTTATACTTAGGTTACTTTAGTTTTTTTTTTAGTTATACGACCTAGAGGCTTTTGCACAAGATTGGCCGGAGAAAGCCGCACGGAGAGAAGAGTGGAAGACTATGGGGGAGGCCTTTGCCCAGCAGTGGGACAATATAGGCTAACAAAAAAAAAAATAATACTTAGGTACATTAAAATTATAGGAAGAGAGAACAAAAAATACCTATGCCCAACAGTGGGCTGCTGTAGGCTGATGATGAATATCATAATATAATGTTCACACTGCAGGGACTCAGACCTAGTGTTGCCCAAATGCAAGACCAAGACGAGACTTAGCGAGTCTTGGTCTTGGTCTTGCGTCAATACACCTGGTCTTGGTCTTGGTCTTGGTCTTGCAGCAAGAGTCTCGCAAGTCTTGCAAATACCTATTAGCCTATCTATACTAATATTATAAAGAGTTACCCCCTTATTAATAAAAAAAAGTTAAGCCTGCTTAAACTTACGCTTGGTTTATCTCGCATGCCGTCCCTTTCATTTGAATATTTTTGAAGTGAGACGGCATGCGAGATAAACCAAGCGTAAGTTTAAGCAGGCTTAACTTTTTTTATTAATAAGGCCGGTAAAGTTTGTGTGTATATTTGTTAAATTGTAAGGGGTAATCTCGGGATCTACTGAACCGATTTTAAAAATTCTTTCACCAATAGAAAGCCACATTATTGCTGAGTGTCATAGGCTATATAAAAAACCGAAAAATAAAAAGGCTTTTACGTGGTAGTCCGTTTTGCAAAGTGAATCGGAGAAAAATGCAAAGCAGCGGCGGGCGCGGGATGGTTTCGGGTTTAATTCGGTTCGCGTTCGTGCCCGCTTCGGGAGAAAGGGGCGTGGCCTTTTACATCTGATCTGAGAGGTAGGTAATTTTGCCCAACGAAGTGGGCACGGGTCAGCTAGTTTACTATATACACGTTTAGTTTAGATCTTAGAACAACGTAACAAAGTAGGTACATGTTTACATTGATAGTTTAAATTGATATAGGCATAGTAAACCACCAAATTAATTCAATTATTCAATAAAAATCGATCGAATGTCGTACGCGCAGCACGCGTGCGTCTGCAATGGATTGACATTACAGTTACTGCAATTTGGATTACCTACGTCGCTATGGTGCAGTTTTATGCTAGGGCTGATTATCCCGGGCCAGGGCCACAAAGAAGCCCAGACGTAACTCCGTTAGACTTTTACTTGTGGTGGTCGAGCTCAAGCGCCTGGTGTATCGTGAGGAACACAAAAGTCGCGACGCGTTTAATAACTGCGATAGTGGACGCTTTCAATATCGTATGTAGTGAGTGACAGAGACACCATATTAAAATTAAAAGACAATCCATTAAAACGTGCGCGATTGTGTTTACAACGCAGTGGCTTACACTTCGAACAATTACTCCGTTACTGGGAAGAGTAAGTAGAGTCTGTCAAGCGAGTCTAGTCCCATGAAAAAGGCGGCAAATTCAAAAATCACTGATATAAAACACTGATATAGCACGCTGAAAACTTATTGATACTTGAATTTTAAAGTAAAAGGGTTGTGGACTCGACTCGCTTGACAGACTTCTATCAATAAGTTTTCAGCGTGCTATATCAGTGTTTAATATCAGTGATTTTTGAATTTGCCGCCTTTTTCATGGGACTAGACTCGCTTGACAGACTCTACCTAGACTTATGACGATACGGTTTTGATACTGGGGAACGTCTATAGAAAACGGGATTGAAACCAAATACCTACTTAATTCAATTCAATTAATTTATTTATTCAGACATACAAATATCCATACAGTTGTACACAAATTCGCCAAAACATAAAAGAAAATAACGCCCAAATCTCAGTTTGACTAAACTGCGAGACGCAAGAGTCTTGCAGGCTAAGTCTTGTTCTTGCTCAAATCTTGCAGGGGTCAGTCTTGGTCTTGCTACAATAAGTCGGTCTTGGTCTTGGTCTTGGTCTTGCGAAAATGCAAGAACAAGACCAAGACTGCAAGACCAAGACCGAGACTGGGCAACACTACTCAGACCTCCTCTCTAGAAGAGGGATGGGCTATAATCCACCACGCAGGTGACGCAGGTCCAGTGAAATGTTAAGTATTATTTGATTAAAAAAAAGCTCATTATAAAACTGTAAACACAGAAGATTAATGTTTCTATGCGGTTTAATGACTATGTGAAATAAGGCTTCCACAGCAAAACAACAGTAATTAATGCTGTTTTAATTAGAGCATTAAATTAACATAATAATGATCGACGTTCTTGAGCGTTAATTACCAACGTTTTAACATAGTTGCTGTTGGTTTACGTACAATATTAAATCTGCTACAGTTTTTTTTTATATGCTTGAGTAATGGATGAATCTGTTCTTGATAGGATGAAATACCTAATCAACATTTATTTTTTAAATAAAAAAATTTGCTCTACAGTAAAAATTTCTCCAGTACCCTGGATACTTTAACAATCATTTTTAAACTCACATACACAAAATGCCAGAACCGGAACAAATCTCTGTAGACCATGCATATTTTGGTCCGTAGGGGGTGCCGACAAAAATTGATTTGTACTGATACCTCAAAAATTATCTTAATTTGTCGTGCCAATGACACAAAGAAGAAGCGGTGGCAATTTATTTAAAAAAATAACTTACTTCATTATCATCGTAACAATTTTTCATTTACTTGTCATCGCATTAGACATCTCCTTTTTTCAATAATATCAACCTTTACAAAGTATACCCATTATTCCAAAAATACATAATTGTATCAAAACACATACAACATGAAAAAACAAGTTTAATCGCATCTAATCTAAACCTAAAGACCTTCCTACAAAGTATTCCAATACCAAAAGTTCTATTTCATAACTGTATGGATCCAACAAATACTAGCCTAGACCCATCTAATTGGCGAAGTTCTAACTTAGTATTTCGACAACATCTGTACCTAAATACGTGACGCCTAGTGTTTGGTACCATCTGTGGCGGTACTAAGACGAAGTTTGGTCATAGCAAGCCGTATTACTGTGCAAAGTTACAGAGCAAGGCTGTTCGAACGATATTGTATGTTGTTTGAGAGTGTAAGTGCTAGAAAGAATATGCCTAACTTTTTAATTGAAAAAATAAAACAGACTCCAAAAACGAACGACAACGACGACTAGTGCGAAATAATATGCTTCCAGAAAAAAAAAAATCATCGAAATAAAAAAAAAACTTCACAACTGTCAAAAATAATCACTTAACACACACACAATAAAAACTTCTTTTTGGAAGTCGGTTAACAAAACCTCGATGATTTTCAATTTCACCCTGATTCACCAAATTAAATGTTTGTCAAAGTCTGTCTGTCTAGCGCCAAAAATCTGACCGGGAAGGAATGGAGAAAATATGAACAAGAAATCTAGGACACACCCATTGGACGTGATCTTAGAAAATGTGGAGCCAGGAATATTTGAAATGGTACGTGATATAGAAACTATGAAAGTAAAGGAAGGCAGGAAGTCCATACATAGGTATTGGCTGGCTCAGGCAATCGCCTGGTTTATATTTTTCAGGGGTGTTGCACACTTCGGGTCGGGTATATTTGATTCGGCCTAACTGCCTCGTTGGTCTAGTGGTCGCAAGCGCGACTGCTGTGCCTGGGTTCGATTCCCGGGTCGGACAAAAAGTGCTATTGGGTTTTTCATTAGAAATATTCCAGTAGTAGCCCGGAGTTTGGAAGTTGGTGGTATAATACCCCCGTGCCTCGGAAAGCACGTTAAGCCGTTGGTCCTGCGCCTGATCTCTCTCCGGTCGTGTCGGATTGCCGTCCCATCGGACTATGAGAGAAAAGGAACAGAGAGTGCACCTGTGCCTGCGCACACACTTGTGCACTATAATATCTCCTGCGCATCGGGCTAATCTCCAAAGATTGGCCGCCGTGACCGAAAACGGTCTGGAGGACTATTTTTTTTTTTTTATTTGATTCGGCAGTATTTGTTGAACAATTATAAAGCTGGTCTGAAGCAATTACTATACGTAATCAGCTGTGATTCCAGTGAACCAGTATTACTAAAGGGTATCGTATTACCCAGTACCTACTAACGGGGTTGTAGAGGTCAGATAGGCAGTCGCTCCATGTAAACTACTCTGACATAGTTGGGAAAAGATTAGGCAGATGATGCATTAGCTGTCATTCGGCTCGTGCCGATCGCTAAAGTCCGCTAGGAATCTTCTCTCCTTTGTCATAATATTTGTATAGCCTACAGATAGTTGTTCTAGGTGTCAACATATTTGTATATGTGAGTTTAAATGTTTGTGTACGCACACACGATACAGGAGAAATTCCTAGGATGGGATTCAACGTTTTAAGAAAAAAAATACAAGTCAAAACCAACAGCTTTTATTCCGAACGTTTAACTAAATATATTTTGTTTTTATTATTATTATTATTTTTGGTTCTTTTTGTTTCTTCTCATTTAAGAGAGCATAAGAAACCTTACACGCGGGTCGAAACCAAGGATGTAAGGTGTAATTTAGATAGAGAAAGTGGATGATAATGTAGAAGAAGTCAGAAACTTTCGGGTGATTCGACAGGTGTTGAGAATGGTGGCTTTTTGTAGCATGTAGAGTGTGTTAGTAGGCATTTGTAGAGTGTTGAGGCTTTGTGTGAGAGATTTTGGTATAATACCAGTAGATGAGAGAACAATGGGGACTATATGAACAGTTTGTACATTCCATTGGGTTTTAATTACAATGGCAAGATCTTGGTACTTACTGAGTTTTTCGGAAATTGTGGCTTGGATATTATGTGAGTTAGGTATTGCTATGTCTATCAGATAAGCTGTTTTATTGGTTTTGTCGTGGATGGTAATGTCGGGTCTATTGTAATGAATGGTTTTATCAGTTATTATAGTTCGGTCCCAGTAGATTTTTGTATCGTTATTTTCTAATGTTAATTCCGGTTTATATTTATAATACGGTATCATTTCAGAAACTAGTTTATATTTAAATGATAACTGTTGGTGTATGATGGCAGCAACTTGGTCATGGCGGTGTTTATAATCGGTTTGTGCGAGTGATTTACATGCTCCTGTTATATGTTGTATAGTTTCAGAGGCATTGTTGCAATGTCTGCACAAGTCAGTCGGCTGGTTTGGGTCTTTTATGATGTATTTTATGAAGTTACGTGTAGCTATTATTTGATCTTGTATGGCCAGCATAAAACCCTCGGTTTCGGGAAACAATTCGCCTCGTTTGAGCCATTCGTTCGACTTTACTTTATCGACGTGTGGCTGGCTCAGGCAGGCTCGATGTCTTCCGTGTAGAGCTTTTTCAGACCATTCTGCAATTTTTTGTTGAGTACTTACAATATGTTCATTTGTTTGTGTGTTTATGTTTTGTAGGTTTAGTGGTGTTAATTTCTGATCTGTCTCCGTTACTTGTTTGTGTAGTAATGAGGTTTCTGATTTGTTATGAAAGTATGCTCTGAGTGAATGTATCTGTTTGTTGTGTAAATTGTGTATGTCTATTAATCCTCTGCCTCCTTCTTGGCGTGGCAGTGTAAGTCGTTGTATGCATGATTTTGGGTGATGTTTTCTATGTTTGGTTAGGAGTGTATGGATAGTGCGCTGCAGTTTTTTAATATCTGTCTTTGACCATCGTATGATTCCGAAAGAGTATGTGAGAATAGGTATTGCAAAGGTGTTGATGGCTTTAATTGTATTTCTTGAATTAAGGTTGCTTTTTAAGATAAGGTTGAGGCGGTGTGAGAATTTTTTGACCAGTTCTTGTTTGGCCATCTTTTGTTGTATTTGCCTGGACTGTTTAAAACCTAGGTATTTGTATGTGCTCTGTTCGTCCATAGGCTCGATCAATTCACCGGATAGAAGTGTATAGCTATTATTTTGGGTTTTCCCTTTAACAATGGACAAAATTTTACACTTATCTACCCCGAATGACATACAAATATCATCAGAAAATTGTTGTGTGCAATCAGCTAGTTGGTAAAGCGCTTCTTTGTTAGCTGCATATAACTTTATGTCATCCATGTACATAAGGTGTGTTAGCTTGTATTGTGTGTTGTTGGTTTCTAGAGTGAATCCCGCGCCTGTTTTGTCTAACAAGTGTGAGAGTGGATTGAGTGCCATGCAAAACCACAGAGGACTTAGTGCATCTCCTTGAAAAATTCCACGTCTTATACGGATTGGTTCAGTTACTACGGTTGAGGAGGAAGAATTGATTTTTAGCACAGTTTGCCAATTTTGCATAGAAGTTTCAAAAAATAGTTTAAGTGTTGGGTGAATTTTATAAAGATTTAGTACGTGTAGCAACCAGCTGTGCGGAACTGAATCAAAGGCCTTTTGGTAATCTATGAACATTGTGTGAATATCCCTTTTGCTTTTCACAGCGCTGTTCATAGTAATGGCGTCAATGGTGAGTTGCTCTTTACACCCTTGACTGTTCTTACGACAACCTTTTTGTTGTTCTGCCAAAATGTTATTTTTAGTTAAATGCTCATATACTATTTCGCTAACGCAGGCTGTTAGAATTTTGTACAAGGTTTGTAAACAAGTGATTGGCCGGTATTTCGCTGGGTTTATGGTGTCATTCGTGTCTTTAGGTATCATATAAGTTACTCCGTGTGTTATGTATTGAGGGAGTAAATGTGGTGATTTGATGAATGTATTTAAATGGTTATGTAAGGAAGGATGTATGGTTGAAAACTTTTTATACCAGTAGTTGTGGATGTTGTCAGTGCCAGGCGCTTTCCAGTTGTGTGTGCGTTTGATGACGTCTATAAATGTAGCTACTGGTATAAACTCAAACTCCATTTCCGGAATTTCTGTTGTAGCTTCGTTAACCCAGTCTGCGTGGCTGTTATGGTGTACTGGGTTTTCCCAAATGTTAGACCAAAATTCTCGTAGTGTTTCGGGTGTAGGTGTCTCTAAATGTTGGTTAGTGGTGTCTGTGTTAGTAGATGTAAGGTTCCTATAAAATATTCTCTCATTGTTAATAAATTTTGCGTTTTGGACTTTGCGATTTGTACATGTTATGTATCTTTTAAGTCTACACGATGCTGCGCTTAATTTTTGTTTTAACGTGTCTAAAAAGTGAGGTATTAGTGTATTAGGGTTTTCGTGTTGTGCGTGTATCTGGTATTTTATCTTTATTTCTTCTACTGCAGCTATTAATTTATGACTTCTACAGCCATTTATGAAATGTGTCAGCCTACCTATGTTTGCTCTTAGATGTTCGATTTTCTTTTCTAATCTGATTTGCCATTTTGGTTTTCTCTGTATGTATGGGCGGCGGTCATTTTGAGTGGGGTCTGATATTTTAGCCCCATTACATGTAGCTGCCGTCCATGCTGCGCAGTAAATTATGGTTTGCAGTTCGGTAAATTCGATGTCGCCATTTACACACTTAGGAAGAATGACAGTATTTATATAAGAGACAATGGCAGAAAACTTTCGAGAAGTCTTTTGCTTAGGAATGTACGGTCTTTTAGTGGGGTGTGTGCAATTGAAATTTATCTGAGCTTGAAGAAATGTGGATTCAATATCTGGGTTAATTTCCGGGGCAGTATCCAAATTAGTTTGCGTTGGTCCAAATTGACCAACATCTATATTAAGCAAGAAATTCTCGTCGTCTATATTTACGTCTGTCTGAGATACGACCTCAGTATCTGTACTATTGTTTAAGATTATATTTGCTGTTAGAGTATTGATAGGTGTATCAGAGAAGTTAGTATTTGTAGCAAGTTGTTCTGAGTCGTCGTGAGTTTGTGTGTTCCACTGGTCATGATTTATGTCTTCAATGTTTGGTGTATCAGTGTTGCTATTTTTTAGTTCACAAGCTACTTGGTTTTTAATTTCCTTTAATCTGTTGTCGTGTATATATTTGTTATTTATAATCGCTCTAACTTGATCAGACAGTCTTTGCTCTGTTATATGACTTAATTCTGGGTATATATTTATAAATTCCTCATGTATTTTTTTTCTATAGGCTGTTTTATTTGTTTCTAACTGTGTGGTTGTGTAGTATATTCTAATTATTGTTTCATTGTATTCGTTCGTCCATCTCATGCGTTGGCCAGATTGTGTACTAGGTTGTGTAGAGTGTTGCTGAATTTGAGTGTGTATCATTTGTAGTTCGGCTCTGACTTCTTCATAAATCTGGTCTATTGTGTCTTGTGGCAATAATTTCTTCTGTATTATGGCCCTACGCTGGTCACCTATTCTTTGTCGGCTGACTTGCATAGCAGGATATGTTTCTAAGAATTTAGTGTGTAGCGATGGTAAGTATGAATTTTTATCTGTTTCCATACTAGTAAGATGAAGATAGGTGCGTAGGATGAATTTATTCATTTCAATGCTCCATTTCCTACGACTTGTTGCAGCTTTGACGGAGGGTACAGTATCGTCGACAAAATTTGTCTCCTGTACAACATCCGCTGGCTGTATGCTTATTGATGAGGAAGAAGGCGTCGGAGTGACACGAAAAGATTGCGATGATGAAGGAATTGATGGAAAAAGAGATGAAGTCGATGACGAAGATGCTTGTGATATTTCATCATCTAACTGAGGCAGCTTTGCCTGAAGTTGTTTTTTTGTTTTAGATCTAGTATTCATGTTAATCCCACGAGTAGCTAGGGACTTATAAAGTCGACCACAGCAGAGCCCTGCGTTCACTGTGGCAAGGGTAAATAAAACTGGAGGTCCCCTATTATCCAGAGTTGGCACACTAGCGACTAGGCTCTCCCCTAGCCATTATTATTTATTTATTTCAGACACAGTCCATAAAAATTAAAATTACACAACACACAAATGTAAAACTAAAATAATCAACACAAATCAAACTTCACATACACATTAGTTATATAATATTTCATCATGAATGTCGAGCGCACTTAAATCGAATTAAAATTAATTGGAACACATTAAAATAATCAACAAAAATAAAATCACACAAACACAATAAAAATTACATAACCAATGTCAAATACAATAAAATCCAATCATAATTAAAATAATACACATTAAAACAATCAATTATAAAATTAAACACAAATGTCAAAAAATGTGAGGAGAAGCGCTAACATGAAGCTGCATCCACCTTCTTATTAGTGACAGGTCCCACCGCTCGGACAAAACCTTCAGGAGACTGTTCGAGCTGCCTCGTAGGCGACCCAATAGCGAAGCGCTTCGCTTTCTTACTATCGCGAAAAAATCATCGGTCCGCGCCTCCGCAAACATAGTCGAAGCGCTACAAAACCGTGGAAGCCCTAACAGTATCCTGAAAGCATTGTTGTACTGAACGCGCAGTGCGCTGTACGCCCGCTGCGTATAGTCAGTCCACAGGCTGCACGTGTAAAACGACTGGCAATATGCCTTAAATAAAGTCACTTTCACCTGAGTGGTACACCGTGCAAACCTGCGAGCCAACATATTACACCGGACAGACAGCGCCCTGCGCTCCCTCTCTATGTCCATATTGTCACACAAGTCGTCGGAGACCCAGTGGCCCAGGTACTTAAAATGCTGCACCCTCTTTAAAGGAATGCCGCAAAGAGTGACAGGTGGTACAGATGAGTATGATTTGTTACCGGCTTTAAAGACCATGAATTCACTCTTTTTAGCATTGTAACTGAGCCCATGGGCCCCCGAGTAGGACTCACAAATATGTAGAAGTTTGCGCAACGCACCAATCGAAGGGCTCAGCAACACCATATCATCCGCGTAACTAATGTTGTTAATACACACACCGTCAATGGAACATCCAATATTAGTGCTGCTGAGCTCGCCGATCAGCCTGTTCATGTACAGGTTAAAGAGGCGAGGAGAGGACAACCCCCCTTGCCTCACTCCGCATTCCAACCCATACACGTCCGACTGCGCACCCTCCCATCTAACGGTATTCTGCTGCCTACTGTACCAATACCGGAACAGAGATACAATCTCACGTGGCACATCCGTTTCACATTGTAGCTTCTGCCATAGCTTGTCATAACACACCAGATCAAAAGCTCTGGAAAGATCTAAAAAACATGCATATACTGGTGTGTTTCTGTCCGTATAGTACTGGACAGTCTGCTTGAGACAGAGGATGGCACTCTCAGTTGACAAACCGGGCCTGAACCCAAACTGTGCGTCATGCAAGTTGAGGTGATTTTCCAACTGTCGGTCAAGCAAACTATCCAGCACCTTAGCTATGACAGTAGCAAGCGAAATCGGTCTGTAGTTAGACAGATCCGATGAGTCACCCGTCCTATCCTTAACAATTGGCACTACGACTGTTTGCATTAACTCATCGGGTAAATAACTATGACTAACACACAAGTTAAACAATAGCGCAAGGACTCTTGGCAGGTGTACGCCCGCGTACTTCAAATGCTCGATGCTAAGACTATCGTGACCTGGGGACTTCCCTCGCACCATCTTCTTTATAATTTGGGCCACATCCTTGGCTGAGAACCTGATATCAACATGGTCAGAGTGATCCTCAGCATCGAGCACCTGAGACGCGGACCCGAGCGGTGATGCCACACTAAAATGCCGCTGAAAGGCGCAGGCTATGTCCCGCGGCTCATGCGCACCCCCGACACTCGCCGGAGCGCCCGACCTTGGATTCAGTTTATGGGTATTTTTCCAAAAATCACCAAAGTTTTTACTTGCGTGATGCTCCGCAATGATGTCCATCTTTATCTGACATTCGTTATTTTGACAGTACTTTAATTTTTCTTTAAATAGTTTCCTAGTCTCACACATATTATTATAATATTGTCCAGATCTAGGGCGTCCATAAGACACCCACGTCCGAAAACAAAGCCTGGCCCTCCGGTGAGCGTCACTAACATGCCTGTTCCACCCCGTTACATACCTAAATTTTTTGCGCTTAGGTGCAATGCAGCTTCTCTTAGCGGCTTCAGTCAAAATATTTACAATGTCATTATACATTCTATTTATAATAATTTTATGGTTCTGATCACTACACATACCATCTGCACAATAACAAAACTCAGATGGGAAGTCAATCTGCTTTAATTTTAAATTACAGTAACGGGTATAGTCTTGGATTTGATTATTATCTCTAATTCCCCATTTTACACAATTAAAAGTATTTGAACTGGTTGAAACTTTAGGTTTAATAATGTTTACATTGCATTCAATCATTAGCGGATAGTGATCAGACCAGTATGTGTCATACAGCACGCACACATCTACGACTGCACTACGCGCCGCGCGTGTGACTACACAATGATCGAGCCATCGCTGGCACCCGTGTGCGTCACTCACAAATGTATAAGTATCGCGAGGCAGCCACTCAATGTCAAGACACGACCACGATTGTTCCGTGCAGAAAGTAAACAACTCATTAGCGAACAGCTCACCTGGGTGCGCGTTGAAGTCTCCGAGTATGAACACAGATTCTACATCATTGCTTTCAATAATCGCGTTTAACTCACTGAGGCACTCTGTAAACTCGGTCAGATTTTCCATCGAGTCAGTAGGCATGTACACTGATATCACTAACATAGACCGGTCTTGAAGCACTACTTTTATCGCAGCGAGACGCACACTCGCACACGCGATCACAGACACCGTCGAAAACATCGCCTTCCTCCACAGCAAAGCGACTCCACCATACGGCCTCCCTCGAAGCACTCCAGTGGATGTATCAACAGCCGACTTTCCAGTAAAGGAAAACGTGTCATCAATGCTGCCCAGAAACTGTACGTCATGAGGCAATAGCCAAGTCTCCTGTAGTGCCACAATGTCCGCAGTCTGGCAGAGACCCTTCACACATTCCACTGACCTTGTGACACTCTTACAGTTAAATGTAACAAGCTTAATTGTACTATCCATTTGTTGACGATAATACTCCATTTATCTCCCGATAGGTAGGTCTGTCCGCGTTGCGACTGAAGTCAACAAAACGTCTATACAGTACCCCGTCGGGCCAAAAGTCATCCGTCATAAACACATTAAACTTGTTCTTGGGCACATAAACAATGTATCCATTATAATCCTTGTTAGATTTCATATTCATTTTATCAACTTTTGTTTCTAAGTTTGTTTTCTTCAGGATATAAGATTTTATGTCACTTGCAGACGTATCTTTCGACACATTGTAAATATAGATCGGAACTTGAATACTCGCCGCCTTGAAATTATTGTCGGATTCAACAATAGCTCTTCCTGTATTCCCAACAAACCGGTTTCTCAAACTGTGTCTCCTTTTCTGAACTAGTGTCCATTCCTCATTAGTGGACCGTGGTTTCGACACTCCATCCTGCACAATAACAGAGAAACTCTTCCTGTTTTCGTCGCATGTCTGTTGACTGGTTGGTCGGTCATAATTAGGCGCAGCGGTTGTCAACGTTGTGTGACTCACCACCGCATCAGACATAGCGCGATCAGCTGTTAACGGTTTACTCGCTGGCGTCGCCCCGTTCAAAACAGTGCGCGGTGTTTTTATCGCGCTACCTACATAAGACGGAATGTTCGATGGTTTTTTCAACGGAGTTATCTTACTTTGCTTTTCTGCAGATTTAGAGGACGCACCACACACAGGGGATAATCCCATAGGTCCACTTTCGTGCTCAAAGCTCGACAATGCACAGGCACCCCGTCTCACGTTGATATTTCTACAGACATTGTTGACTATCGACGCATTCTTGAGTGCTTCCACTTCTACTGATAGCTCCTTAACCTGGTTCACTGTAGCGTACTCCTCAGAAATACGATCTATCTCGCTTCGCATCAGCAACAGATCCTTGAGAAGCCTCGTCACATCTACATGGTCAAACAAAACCGGGGGTAGTTTTTGTAAATCCCTAGCCACAAAGATGGGAATTTCTTCGGGATCTGTTTCTTTTAACAGGCAGACGATGTCATCTATGTCACGTAAGGTTTTTCCCGTTCTTTTTCTTATCTTCTTGCGCTTTGTTGTCGGAATTGAATCATACAACAAATTTTTTGCGTTCAAAATTTCACTTTCCGAAAATGCACTAACACAAATGCGGGCAATACTTTGCTCGTCCATCACGTCCATTTTATTGCAGATAAATGCCAATGCCTCATTTATGACGACATTGCAGCTAGCACATTTTACAACATTTGTTGCCATTGTTTACACAACGACTTCACGAACCCGATCAGACGAATAACACACAGCGCGACTAATCGGCGGCGCGTGCGACGCAAGACTGATGCCTGATGTTTTGCAGCCCGGTTGTGCCAAATAATTGCAACAGAACATATGAATCACCCCTTATATTGCTTAGAAAATCGAGCATCTATTGAGAAAACAGTAATAAGAATTTTCCGATCAAAAATTTCCCGGCGGTTGACCTCAATTTTGTCCGGTTTTATGATTCGGAACTATTTGATAACCACATCGATTTGTATTTGAGTTATTTTCATGACAAATTACTTTTTTATGATCACGGCATTGAAATACAATACAATGTCAAACTAATTTCGATCAAACCTCGATTATGAACGACTAGTTAGACAATAGTACATTATGGTACAAGTGTATAACGTTGGTGATTACCGCAGAGGCGCCATTGAGACCCGAGCCGTCAGGTGAGGGTCTTAAGAAAGCCGAGGACGGTAATCATCAATATACACGTGTATCATACGACGTTTTTCAACACACTTGTGAAGAAAATAATACTAAAAAGTCATCTTCAACAGTTGAAACAAGTTCTGTTTTTTTTTCACAATAGCGGGAAAAATTAATGCGCGCGCATACTACAGTCCTACCAAGTTATCTATGCAGGCGGGAAAACACGGAACTAAAATGAATGTACTAAGTTTGACGTAGCGATGCATTTTTTCTTGACCAGTGGCGCCACTACTGTAACAATGACGATCGGCCATAGACTAAAAGAATGTGGTTTCACTATTTTTGACTTTTCGCGGTTAATAGAGTTTTAGCCACGGACAAAATGGGTATTTTTTTTCTTTAATAAAGAGAAAACAAAAGTTATATTATTTGAGGGAAAGATTCGTTTATTAAAAACGTATAAGTTGAAATTATCTATTTAAATTCAAAGTTGCATGAAATGGGGAAGCACTAGGTACATTAATTTATTTTTACTATTGAACACGATATTTTTTGTATCGAAACTTTTTTAAAAACATAGCAACTCAACCAATAAAATTAAAAAAAAAACCTATAACTCACTAGTGAATAATAGCAATGAAAAAGTCACAGTTTGATTATAGGTGTCATTACGTGCCTAATTGCGGTGAAATTATAGCCACTTTATGAGCAAGTGTGTTGAAAAATAGATAATTTGTATGTTACGAGTATTACCTAGTTTTAGTTTTTATAATGTGTAACATAAGTTGTTTGGTTTTATTGGTAGATAAAAACATAATTATGTAGCTAAAATCAATCCCTATTATCGTCACAGCACCAAACAATAAAATACTGCTATCTTTCCCCTCCAAATAAAACAAAAAAGGAGACGCACGATATTAAACCGATCCCTTTATACCTCGCCCATCGATCACTATAAAACACCTCTATTTTTCCTCTTTTTCACCCCCAAAATTCCCCAAAACTTACATTCACTCTCTCCAAGTAAAAGTAGACGTAAAGAAAAACATGTGGAACATAATTGAAGACCAATGGAAAGGTCTCGAAAGAATTATTTTATTACCAAGGAGCGTTAATGTAACCTTCGTGTTATTTTAGATGTGCACGCAATGTTTTAATTTGGGCACGGATCAATCATGGGTTTGGTGTGAACAGAAATAAACAGCGCGTTCTTACGTCGCGTCGCTTCTACATTATTATAGAACACAAAATTGATGTGATCGGGCTCTTGCGGACCGTTGACATGGCTTGCTTCCAAATACAGATAAAATTTGACGTTTTATAGCGTAGGGCATTGTAGGATTTTTTGAGTAAATGTGGTATCCAGGACGCCTTTACAATTTAAGACTTGAACATTCCTGTTCCTTTCCGAAACTAAATATATAGCATAAGGACCTCATTGATAAACGGTGATAGGAAATCCGAAACTGTATAAAGTTTAATGTAATTTCTTGTTAACATAATTCTATTATGTTTACAAACGTAAAATAACATCACACAAATTTTCTCCAAAAGATTAGGGAAATGTGAACCATGTGTGTCCAGTCACACCCACGCAAAAGTAAAATAAAATAGAAACCTTTTTCCATTTTTGCAGCCTTTTAAAATTAACTTCAAAAAAACATAAAAATAACTTAAACACAACCCTTATTACTCTTTTCTAAAAATGGAGAGCGACGACACAATCATAATAAATTATCCTCAACAACATTTCGGGGCTTTCGTTCCAAAAGCGTCGCAAAAAGCCGCGAAAAATCTCGCGAATTTCTAAATAAAATAAATGAACAATATGAATAGGGGTGAAACGGGGAGAAAAGGGTATATTGCATCTCTTATGCAAAGGTTGGGGGACAATATGGGAACAAATGTGTTGTCTGCCACTGAAATATTTGAGATTGCATTTGTACCCCATATTACCCGTAATATGGGGTACAAATGCAATCTCATTGATGTCTTGACATTTTTTCAGCTTATTTGAATATAGTTGGACTGTGTACGATGGGGAATCTTGGATTTTTTCATGTCGATGGTAAGATATAGAAGTGCGGGAGTCATGTGGTTACGGTAAATCGATGGGGTCGTTTCAAGGGTAGGATTTTCCTCGTAAATGATGGGAATCTTTTGTTGAAGAATGTCTCTATTTGTCGATGACATACTTTTGGAATAACTATGTCTAGAGACGTGTAGTTTAGGAATGGAATTTATAGGGGTGGGTTCCTAATCCCCGGGTTCGGCTGAGGTGTACCTAATAATACATACACGTTTTACCATATAAACAGATTCTCTTGTAACGATAACGAGCCGAATTTTTCAAAAAATTGTTTTGTAGCTCAAGGCTAAAGGATAAGCCACTAGGTTCGATCTCCAGGTTAAACCGCAGTTACCCAGGTCTATCCGTTAATGGGTGACGACCCAATCCATACCGAGTGTCTACCATGCCTCGTTAAGCTGTGGGTCCCGGCTATCAATTGTAGATATTTGACAGTGGCCCGAAAATCTGACGACCAGTCTTACCAAGGGATATCGTACTACCCAATGTTAACTGACTTGTTATAGAGGTCAGACTGGCAATCGCTCCATGTTAAATACTGGTATTTAGCTGTCCTCAGTCCTGGTGAAGGTTGCGGGGATCCGCTGGATGCGAGACGCACGGGACCGGTCAATGTGGTGACACTTAGGGGAGGCCTATGTCCAGCAGTGGACGTCTTTCGACTGAAATGATGATGATGATGAGCTGTCCTCAGTAAGATTCGATACCGACCCCAAAGTAGCGGGGAAAAGTCTAGGCCGATGATGACTGTCTAAAAGAAAAACAAAGTGGATCGCTTAGTACCGATTTGGGTCAAATACTTAAATAACTAAACCTCGTACAGCTTTAAAACTATTTATTTCTATGCATAGACTTTTTGCCTCTATCCAAACTCTATTAAACTTTTTCGACAGCTCACCTCCAAAGCACGAGCGAGAATGTCCGCCTCCTATGCAAATGACCGCGGGTTCGATTCCGTTATTGGACCAAGTATTTACATGGCATGAATTTTCTTTTTCTGAAGTCTAGATTTTTGTGAAGCACAGAGACCTAGTGTTTTCTATTATTTTGAAAAGTATATTTAATAATGTATTTGACATTTTATTGCAGCAATAAACATGCTTTTAAATTCCTCTCCTTATTTTTTCCGTTAAAATTATTTTCATTTATAGCCAAGTCTGTGATTTTGCCGACATTTGTTTACCTTTCCCGGTCTTCTAAGTTAAATATATTGACACTATTGTGTCTATTGTGTCACTATTGTGTGGGAGTGTCCTTTCGTACTATTGTACGAAAGGACACTCCACCGGTGAAGAGGGTTGTGTAAATGTTTTTGAAGCCAATTGTGTCTTATGTGATAGCTAGATGTTTTTGTGTATTTTATTTGCTAACCTCGCTAACCTACTATGCCTTCTTTAGAATAGATACTCATCATCACCTGCCTAGCCGTTTCCCAACTATTTTAAGGTTGGCATGCAGTCTATCCAAATGCAGCTAAATGTATAACTATTTTACATGGAGTGTCGATGGGTGGGCGTTTTGGGGGACTGTCTTATAAAAATGTAAATAGTAAAGTAAAGTAAATTTTTGACGTTCGAAAAGTGCTGATTATCAACCTAGTTTGAGTAAATGAGTTTTGATTTTGATTTTGACTGCCTATCTGCCTTCCACAGCCCAGTCAATACTGGGTAACACGATAGCTTTGGTAAGACTGGTTTACAGACTTTCAGTGGTCAGTTTCCCGAAAGTGTGACAACCAGTGTAACCAAGGCTATCGTATTATCCAGTAGTTTGGAAAAGGATAGGCCGGTGATAATCTCACGTCTTGAAATCATTGATTTTAGGCCGTCCCTCGCGTCCTTCTCGCTTCACCTTATTGGGAGACAAATATCCATAAATTAATGTAAACTAGCAACATATAGCCTACAATCTTAATTTAATAGTGCACCGTCAGTTCAAACCTATTACAAATTTGATAGTGGAGCCGACTCCAGGGCGCCCTGAATAATTTGATTCAAATTAAGCAGTTTCATGTCGGGTGGCACTGCTTTACCGACATCGTTCTAGACTTGTTTAATGGTTAAAGTTATTTGTGAGTTGGTTAGTAAGTGTGGTTTTAACCTGACGATCAAAAGATGGAGAAAAGTGGAAATCGTTTCGTTTGTCTACAACGAGTGTCAAAAAAACTGAAAGCTTTTTTTGTCATTTTGTGCACGCGCTTGACAATCGATCCATTCAAATGTTTTTTTTTTCAATATAGACTTTATTATTTATTTAGAAACATAATAAAATGGCCAATAAATGAATAAACAAAGTTAATTGTTCTGTATTTTCAAAATAACACCTTGTTACTGAATGTATACGGTACTCATAAAAAAAAAAAAAACTCTTTTTTGTCTGTGTCTGCGCCATTCACATTATTTATCCGCATTTTTATTAATATCTATTTATCTAATTTGGAAATCACAAAACGCATACTTGCAACACTATACACGCTATTACTCTTCTCTCATTGGTCAAAATGAAGGATCAGACGTTCATTCAAATCCCTTCCGCCCGCTCTCATCTTCCTTCATCCACCAGTCCTACCTCAGCGTCAACAACAAGCGCACGTGGTTTTGCCATGCGCCCGCGCCTCCGCGACCGCTATTAAAAAGACTCAAAAATCAAGCTAGAAACTGTGAATAGAAATGTGTGTGTGATCCTCCTCATATAATCTTGTGACACTTGGTGGGTTTTCGCTGAATCAACGTGCTCCAGAAAGCTGTGCTATCGAAGACATTACGCTTTTCCCTTACCCTAAAACCGTGAGTACCATATTTCCATCCAAGTGTTCTGGTCCTTCTTTCCAAATAAAAAACAAAAAATTACTTCGCATATACACTACACTCATCAATCACAACATATTTATCGCATTTATCTATTTAATCGCATAAAACGCTCAAATACGCATCCGCTATTACTCTCGTCTATGTGACAAGCCCACGAGGGCACATTCCGCTAACATCTCATCAACGCTAAGTTATTTCTTTAAAAACGCATCATATTTACCGCATTTAGCTATTTATTCGCATAAAAATACGCTCATCCACACATCCGCCATTACACTAACCTACGTGACTCGCTCACGAGGCATTTCCCGCTAACATCTCATCAACGCTAAGTTATTTATTCAAATACGCATCTTATTTCACGCTAAACACTCTATTGCTAAAATATTATAAATATATTTTAGTCATCGCACACATATTTCACAGGTTATCTCAACACATAACGCACACGGGCAAGTCCAATTTATTCTCGATATTTCGCATACATTCACTCATTTAAGTATTATTATTAACGATTATTAACTCGAATAGGCATTATCCCAACGCATAAAAATGGCTTCAAAGCATGGTAAATCCAAGGAGTCCGATAAGGAATCTTATGGCTCCGCAGAAGAAGATTCAAAAGTGCTTCTGTTTGAATCTAAGAAGGAAATTTTATTCAAAATGCTGCAATCAATTTATGACCTCGGTCGACAAGTTTCAGTAAATAGTTCATTAAAATCTCAATTTCTAGCTAGGATTAATTCCCTTGATCAAATTAGGACGAATTTTATTGAAACGCTTGATGCTTACAATTTAGCACTCTTGGAAGCTGGATCAGCTATTAATTACCAGCCGTTGTCAGCATTTGATGAAATTTATTGTGAAATAAAAGCAATCGAAGCTAACCTTCTCAGGTCTCAAAATAACGAAAACAGCAGTAGTAAATTCGAGTTTTTAAATCGTAAATTGCCACCTTTAAAACTTGCTTCATTTGACGGCACGCCCAGCAAATGGACAATTTTTCATGAAAACTTTAAAAGTCTTATTCATGATAATTCGCATCTAACTGACGCCGAGAAAGTACAATACTTAATAGGGTGTCTCTCTGATAAGGCATTAACTGTTTGTTCGGGCGTCGCGCCTACCGCTAATAATTACCTACTCATTTGGAATGCTTTAATAGAAAAATATCAAGATACCCGCGTACAAGCTTCCATGTACTTACATCAAATGATTCAGTTTAAGCCTTATCAATCTATAGACACATTTATTGAGCAGTTCCATGCATCGCAAGCCGCCCTACGGCGCTTAAACATAAAGGATTTGTCAGATTTTATAATAACGGATATTGCACTCAGCAAGCTTGATAAAGAGGTCGTTAACCTTTTCGAACGATCACATAATCATATTGAAATACCTACTTTCGATCATCTTTCGCAATTCTTAAAAGAACAAAGTAAAATAATAACACTTCGTAATCAATCTAACCCCTCTAAAGTCCGTAATTATAATAGTGAAAATAATAAATCCACTTCTAATAAATATAAAAATAGCCAAACATTCGCGATCACTACCCAGGACGCATCCGTGCGTGCCTGCAAGGTGTGTTCGTCACCTGATTCACACCCACTTTACAGATGTTCTCGTTTCATGAATCAAAACGCAAAAGAAAGATTAGATCTAGTAAACAAACATAAGTTTTGTCGTAACTGTTTAGGATTTCATGATATTAAAATGTGCAAGTCAACAAATACTTGTTCGGTTTGCCAGCGTAAACATCATTCGCTAATACATTTGGACAACTATCGGGGAACCGGCAACTCGCCGCCGCATGTAACCGCGCCCCGCGCGCCCTCGCCCCCGCTAGCTGTCGCGACTGTGAGCACTGTGGGCTCGACGACGACGCCGCACGCGGAGCGCGTACATTCAGGCGCTTCGCATTTGTCAATGACTTCGGCTACCTCGTGCGTTGAAAATAATACAACTGTTTTGTTGCCCACCGCTTCCGTATACGCTTATAATAATAATAAACCTCATACTCTCCGCGTTTTCCTTGATACCGGCTCAATGAGTCATTTTATTACAAAGGCTTGCTGTAAACGTTTAAACTTAGAAATTACTCCTGACAAATCTTCCATTTTTGGGATCGGTCACGCTAAAATACCCTCGTTTGGAACTGCTACTTTTAAAATATTTTCCCGCTTTGATCATCGCTGCTATTATAAAATTCACGCTCGGGTCTTAGATCGTATTACAGACGACTTGCCCAACATATCTATAGATATCTCAAATCTCGCTTCATTACGCAATCTACCTATGGCTGATGACGCATTCCACGTTCCCGGTGAGATAGATTGCCTCCTTGGCAATGAACTTTTCCCGCTTTTGTTGGGCAGTGGAAAGGTAACTTTACCTGGCTCCTCGGTCGTCGCCGTAGAAACCACCCTTGGCTACATAGCCATGGGTCGGGCTGATTGTCAACCTAGTGTAACTCCGCGCGCTCGCCCCGCTCAAATAAATAACAATAAAAGCGAGCAAACTTTTCTGTGTGCTGCTAGCACGCTTCGCTTAAATACGCTCACGCAACGCTTTTGGGAACTCGAAAGCGTCCCTAGTAAGGTTCACATGAGTCCTGACGATCAGGCGTGTGAACAAATATTTAAATCAACTTACTCTCGCGATGAAACAGGTAGATACACAGTGCAGCTACCATTTAA
Organism: Diarsia mendica; assembly: GCA_949316265.1. NCBI lineage: Eukaryota > Metazoa > Arthropoda > Insecta > Lepidoptera > Noctuidae > Diarsia > Diarsia mendica. The sequence continues at coordinate 19,535,948 of OX438906.1, forward strand.
GGCTCCGTGTATAGACTTAGGAAATTCACACTCAACGGCGACTCGCCGTCTCCTTAATTTGGAGAAAAAGTTAGATTCTGATCCCGAGATCAGAACTAATTACAACGCTACGCTTCAAGATTATCTTGACAAAGGTTATTTAACCAAGGTCAATGACCCCTCTCTAACTATCCCGCATTTCTATATCCCTCACCGTGCAGTTTACCGCCCGGATAAACAGTCTAGTAAAACTCGCATCGTGCTTGACGCTAGCTGTAAAACTAGCTCAGGTAAATCACTAAATGATCTCCTTTATGTAGGTCCGAATCTACAAAGTAACATTTTCGATTTATTAATTAATCTTCGCATGTTTTCCGTTGCTGTAGTTGCAGATATCGAAAAAATGTATTTTCAACTTAATCTTTCCGCTGATCATCACGCATTTCAACGCATTTTATACAGATTCAATAAAGATTCTGAAATTTCAACTTTTGAATTTAACCGCGTTTCTTTCGGCGTCTCAAGCTCACCATACTTAGCTATGCGAGTAGTTCGCCAACTCGCATCTGACAGTCGGGAAAAATACCCACTCGCAGCTTACGAGGCTGAAAACCATATGTATATGGATGACTACGTATGTTCGCTAGATGGCGTTGAAATAGCTGAGCGGACATACCAAGAAATGGTCACCATGTTCAGGTCAGGCGGTTTCCACCTTGTAAAATGGATCTCGAATAGTTCCGAACTGTTAGATAAAATTCCTTCAACTCATTTAAATCCGCAAAATATTGAGTTTGACGCTGACGCGGATAATAATACTAAAATTATAGGTATGCAGTGGAATCCAGTAGAAGACTTTTTTCAATTTAAAATAAATGGTAATTCTCTTAAATGTACGAAACGTACCGTCTTATCAGCAACCGCACGGCTGTTTGACCCCTTAGGTCTTATAGGTCCAGTTACTGCATTCATGAAAACGTTAGTTCAGGAATGCTGGAAACTTGATCTTGATTGGGATGATCCTGTACCCGCTCACATTGAAAATAAATTTAGTCGGTTTCACAAAGAACTTCCCTATCTCGAAAAAATAAAGTTCCCGCGACATGTAGGTATCACCTCTGGTTCTCATGTCACTCTCCTCGGGTTCGCAGACTCCAGTGAGCGCTGTTATGGTGCCGCTGTTTACATAAGGGTTAGTTCTAACGATGAAGATAGCGGATCAGTCCTCTTATTAACTTCTAAATCTCGCGTCGCTCCGCTTAAAAATACGCCCTTAGCTCGCCTCGAGCTATGTGCGGCTCTCCTCTTAGCAAACTTGATCAATTCAGTTGTAGAAGTTTTAAGTAAACGCTGTAAAATTAATAAAATCTTTGCTTTTTCTGATTCAACAGTCACGCTCACCTGGATCCACTCGCCCTCGCACAAATTTCATACTTTTGTCGCAAATCGCATTGTTGAAATTAATTCAAATTTACCCGCAAAACATTGGTTTCACATAGATGGAACTGAAAATCCCGCTGACGTAGTTTCTCGTCCTATAACGCCTAAACAATTATTGGATTTAACGCTCTGGTTTAACGCTCCGCATTGGTTTTCATTCCCCTTATCTCAGTGGCCAATCAAACCATTTAAAATCAATTTAAATAATAACAATTCAGAAATAATGGAAACTAAAAATATCGTTCTCTCTGTTAAAATAACGCAAGAAGGTTCACAACCTATTCAATCTTTAATTGATCGCATTTCTAAATATTCTATTTTACTTCGTAGCGTAGTTTTAATATTACGTTTCTGCAAGTTAATCAATTCGCGTGGTTGTATCACCGTTTCGGATTTGGATGCTGCGGAAATACACCTTATACGTTACGTACAAGGTAGATATTTCTCTGAAGAAATTAGCGCGTTAAAATCTAATAAACGTTTTAAAAATAAAAGTCTCGCTAAACTCAACCCATTTCTGGATTCAAATAATATTCTCAAAGTAGGTGGAAGGTTAACTCATTCTAAACTGGATTATGGTCAAAAACATCCCATTTTAATTCCAACTAAATCACGCTTTACTCAACTCTTAATTGACTTTTATCATGTAAGTAATTTGCATACGGGTCCCGCTCTTTTATTAGCTATAATTAGACAAAAATTCTGGATTTTAGCTGCTCGTAACATTATAAGACAACGCGTACATAGTTGTAATCAATGCTTTAAAATTAAACCTCGAAATACTTACCCTCCTATGGGCGATTTACCTGATTTCCGTGTGTCACAAGTGAAAGCGTTCGTAAATACCGCTGTAGACTACTGTGGTCCGTTCTACGTTACGCATATCCGAAAACGCGGAATTAAGAGCCACAAAGCTTACGTTTGTGTGTTTGTCTGTCTAACAACTAAGGCAGTACACTTAGAGTTAGTCTCTGACCTAAGTTCAGATTTATTTCTCGCCGCTTTCAAACGGTTTATTTCTCGGAGAGGTCCCGTTGCTATGATTTATAGTGATGGAGGCACAAACTTTATTGGCGCAAAGCGCAAATTGAACGAAATTTACGAATTAATTCAATCAAAATCTCATATAAACTACATAGGTGAACAGTTATCAGAACATCGTGTACAATTTAAACATAGTCCGCCTTACGGTCCGCATTTTAATGGACTCAGCGAAGTTAATGTTCGTTGTGTCAAAACTCATCTTTTTAAAGTAATTGGCTCTCAAATATTAACATACGAGGAGTTTAGTACCGTACTCGTTCAAATTGAATGTCTTTTAAATAATCGACCTCTAAGTATTTTAAGCTCAGACCCGTCTGATATTAGTGCTTTAACGCCTAATCATTTTCTCAACGTAACACCGCTTAAATTTCTACCTGCTGAAGATGTCACAGACATTTCAGACAATCGCTTATCGCGCTATCAGCTTCTTAATAAGATAACTCATTCCTTCTGGCACCGTTGGAGTCAGGAGTACCTCACTTCCTTGCAACAGCGGGAGAAGTGGAACACACCGTCAAAGCCTGTTGAAGTAGGTACGATCGTTGTTATCAAAGACAACAACGCTCATCCGCTTTGTTGGCCTTTAGGTGTCATAGATGCGACTTATCCTGGCAAGGACAATATAATTAGAACTGTGAAGGTTAGAACTGCTTCCGGTACTTATATACGCCCAGTAGTGCGGCTCTGTCCCCTACCTACGCAATAAAATAGTATAAATTCCCTTTAACTCTATTTAAGTTTAAATTCATATGTTTAAGTTAAGTTTTTTTTCTCATAAATTTTCTAATAGAGGAAAACCTCTAGTCCGGGGGAGTTGTCTGCGCCATTCACATTATTTATCCGCATTTTTATTAATATCTATTTATCTAATTTGGAAATCACAAAACGCATACTTGCAACACTATACACGCTATTACTCTTCTCTCATTGGTCAAAATGAAGGATCAGACGTTCATTCAAATCCCTTCCGCCCGCTCTCATCTTCCTTCATCCACCAGTCCTACCTCAGCGTCAACAACAAGCGCACGTGGTTTTGCCATGCGCCCGCGCCTCCGCGACCGCTATTAAAAAGACTCAAAAATCAAGCTAGAAACTGTGAATAGAAATGTGTGTGTGATCCTCCTCATATAATCTTGTGACACTTGGTGGGTTTTCGCTGAATCAACGTGCTCCAGAAAGCTGTGCTATCGAAGACATTACGCTTTTCCCTTACCCTAAAACCGTGAGTACCATATTTCCATCCAGTCTGTCCTTCGGTTTGTTCTGGCCTATCTCCGAATTAATCTCAAAAACGATAATCTGCCCAATCTCTGTTGACTCAGTTATGGATAGGATTATTTTACGTAAACATTGAATAACTTCTCTGCTTGGCTTATGAAACAAATAATAGTGCTACACTTACTATACATGCTATACTAAGAAAGGTTTTTTGAGCTGTTTGGGGTCGAACATCTCGGGTCATAGGCCCCAAGTGTGTGTCACCTTTATAAGGAAATTCCTCGCCGACTGATTGACACTTCACGTGACCGTAGGGATGGCTCTTCTTTAAGCCGTCAAGGACACGTTTTCAGATGACAGCAACGTGGAGGAGTACTTGGATGCCCAAGCACCCTGTTGTTTATTTAGTTTGTTTATTTTATGTTAATAAAATAGTTTTAATTATTCAATAATTAACTTTAATGCATTGATATATTTATTTATTAATGATGATTAAAAAGCCAAAGTAAAAGAAAACAAGGAAATAAAACCAACGTTTTTTCTTGCTACAACAATAATAATTAATTCTAGACAGCACGCTTTCAACCCTTAACACTAAAAGGCTTTTTCACAACACTGTTCAGCATCTAACCAGCCATTATAATAGCCTGAAAGAAACCCTGAAAGCCTACCTACCTACCGACACAATTCCCGCAATGAAGCCACAAATGGTTTCCAAGGGGCGGAGACTATGGCAGGCTCCATTATAAACTTGCTAATGTAAGGTCCTCAGGGCCGGTATCAGGACCAAATGAGACCGGCCAAGTGCGAGAGAGGATTCGGAAGGGTTCCGGATTTCAAAATTCAAAATGATTATTTTAATTTGGCGATGCCGCCAGTCTTGGGCAGATTATTAGCTGACAGCGTTGAGGATGAGTTTTTTGATACCTTTTATAGTTTGTTGTTAGTTTAGTGATTGGTTTTTAATCATTAATGTATAATTATGTTAGTTTACTTAATACATTATTTTATTTTATACAAACCTTGGCGCTTATAATAAGTCGGAAATTACATTTGAATACTTCGCTCACGAGGGCGAAAAACGGGAAGAATTCTTTTTAAAATAAAATTTATTTTTATCGGTGTTATCATATAACACAGGATGCATAATTTCCTTCTATGGCATTATTGTTTATTTATTTGTTCTTCAAAGAATCCAGTTCAGTCTTTGAATAGGTTCAGGTAGTCAACATCTAAGAGTGTAATGTATGTAGAGATACGGAACCCCAGATACAGGGTAAGGGTTAAAGTGTATACAGGGTAAGGGTTAAAGTGTCTTGTTAATAATTATGTAATTGGTCCCTCTATGCGGAAACTTCTGTTTAAACAAGGTATACCCTTAATTAATGGGGATGATAGTATTTATATTATCTATATTCCTATAAGCAAGGAAGATCTGCTTCGTTAATCTATTAGTCGCAAGCACGACTGTTGAGCATATCAGGACAACATGGTTTGATTCCTAAGTCGGGCAAAGTAATATTGAGTTTTTCTATCAGTGATTTCTCTATAGCAGCCATGAAGTCTGGATTATACCCAATTGTTGGCAATAGGCTTGTCCCCTATTATAGGGCACTTCAAGATAACTGGTGAAATGTGAGTGTACACTTCTTCAGGAGGTTTTTGAAAAAGGGGGAGGGTGGAAAATCAAATAACCCCTCCCGCTCTTGGGCGAAAGGGAGTGTCAGACTTCTACTGACTATAAACCACCCGCGTTCCTTCTTAGCCCTTATATGTCGAGGCCGCGGTATCATGTGGACATCCCACACCTGGGAATACATTTAATTGACCTACCCAAATTCTTGTAATTGTCTGCCGATTATATGAAATCCAGCCAACTCTTAGGGGATTCCAGGCGTCATGATATGTTATGTTTTGAAGAAAAAATAAAATAAAGATACGAAAATTGTTAACCTTGCGATTGGTTAATATGCTATTACGTCAGCTGTTTTACTAGAACATTCTAGATAACGTTCTAGTCTAGAATGTTCCACTACGGAAGTGTGTAGATTTGAGAATAATCCTAAAATTATTATTAATACTGAAAACGAGATTTACAACTACAACACAACTACAATAACAACACACAACAATAACAACAAAATAATTAAAAACCAAAAAAATCCTAAAATGTTGCTACCAGTGATCAAAGAGGAAGTCAGAGTAGAGTCAGAAGAACAGGACATGAAGGAGTTTGAAGAGTTGCTTAGACTGGACCAGCGAGGCTGTCTTGAAAGTTTTCGTCTTCATGTGAATTAAGCAAGATTATATAAGGTCCCATTAAAATAGGTGGACAAATTTTAACACAGCGTTCAGTAGGTCTAACCAAAGATATCTAAACAAAAAAAAAACATTAAATGAAGTGTTTTTTTTTTAAATAATAAATTGCCGGCTCTCTAGAACAAACGCATCCTTTATGAGTAGGTACACACGGCTACACATCAAGCTATACATTTCCAGTATAAGCTGGTCTGGCATTGTATAGGATTTCCGTACAGTGCGAGATCAGCGTAAACTGGAAATGTATAGCTTGATGTGTAGCCGTGTGTACTTAAATGCGTTTTTCTTATTATTATTTTTTACCATCGTCCTTATTTTGGTGGTCTGAATGATTCCTGAAATTTTGTCCACCTATTTTAATGGGACCTTATATATATCTTTTTTTTAGAGGGAAAGAAATGACTCCTCCCGCTCTGGGCAGAGTGGTAGGAAGTGTCAGACTGCTACTGACTAAAAATCACCCATGTTTCGCGGCAGCGTTATCTCTTTCAAACAACCCGCAGCCCGATTATGTCTGGACCTTAACTGAGACTGAAAAAGATTGTTTCTTCTCAGCTTAGTCAGGTACGAAACATTGATTAAAAAATATTTATGAAAGTGTTTATAAAACCCTTTTTGCAAAATAAACTTTTTTCTGAATGGTGGGTAGTCATAAAATGACTCCTCCCAAAATTAGGGAGTGTCAGACTTCTACCGACTAAAAACCACCCATGTTCCTTCTTAGCCCTTTGTGTCGAGATCGCGGTATCTTTTTCGAACAACCCGCAGCCCCGACGGGGGTTTTTTTTTTGCAAAATTAACATCAGTTATCATTTATTCGAGCAAATTATCCTAGTCTAACTTAAAACTAATACCGAACTCAATTCTTCAGTAAATAATTGAAAAACGAAACCAAAGACAAAATCCCTTATGCCCGTTTTCACCGACATCCCCTATAGTACCACCTACTTATGGGACTCTTAGCTTAAAAGCTCCCCTAAACTAGCCCCTAAATAAAATTTCGTTTCATCATCAATTCTGTCACTTAGCTAGGGGACACATAGTTAGGTGACGTTTTGTTTTCGATAATAGTGACTGATTCGTTTTTGAACTTATCGATATTTAGAAAATTGACAGTTTTTTAGCATTTCACTTAATTATATACATAAAATGAATACATTTATTAATACATCATGTTTTATTAGCAATATCAAATAAATTTCATTCACATTTTTAATTAATTTTAGATTTTCTTGCTTTACTCTGTGACTACATGACGAAATATTGCGTATAATCTGTGGTTTTATTTTTTTGTTGTCGACATTCGTAATTCGTATTCCGTGCTATGGATTTGTTTCGAGAGTTCAGTGTCGCGTGTTGTTTTTCTAGTGATCTTTTATATTTCCTACTTTCCATTCTTAATCAATATTTTAGTTTGAAAATAAAACCGACTTAAAAAAAAAACACAAAAAAGTGAAAAATAAACTTAAGAAGAAAAATCAGTTTCTGAAGTCGGTGACTTTTGTTTGTTTTATTTAATTTTTTTTAGCCACCGACTTCAGAAATAGATTTTTCTTCTAAAGTTTATTTTTCACTTTTTTGTGTTTTTTTATTTGAAGTCGGTTTTATTTTTTGTTAAAAAGTTTTTATTTTTCACTTTTTAGTGGTTCACATGTTCATGGGTCAATGTGGACAATGTAGATTTTTTTGAGTTTTTTTTTTTTTTTTTTTGTCCGATTTCGATAAAAAAAAATATGGGACCATTTCGGAAGTATACCCTTTCCAACAAAGAATGAATTTTTCAAATCGGTTAGCAAGTGACGGAGTTATGCCCAAACAAACATAAAAAAATATAAACATCCGAATTAAGAACCTCCTTCTTTTTTTAGAAGTCGGTTAAAAACAATCTGTCGTTTACGGTGAATAATAATGGCAGATAAAAGGAAGCGCAGCCAAAATTTCTCAATGGATGAGAAAGACAAGTTGGTAAAATTAGTGTTCGCCTATAAAAATAATATATTATTCTGAATAAAAAAACAGGAATTTTAAGGAGTGTTTAATCTTTTCCAACAAACACAACACGGAAGATTTACTTAACCTATATCTACGAAAAAAGTCAATTTCATCAAAAATTTACGTATGTGCCGGTTTATGGGCCCAAATTTTGGCCACCTAAAAGGGGAACTTTTAAGGTTTTACTGACCCCTAACCGCTGGTGAAACAAAAACCATCCCCTAACGGTCCCCTATCCATGCTTAGGGGATCCCCTAAACTTAGGGGATGTCAGTGAAAACGGGCATTAGTCCGCTAAACACAGACCTAACTCGGTCCTTCGAGCTCCAAATTGGTCTTTTGAACCCCAAAGTCCCGATTGAGTCAACCCTAATCTGCTGAGATGTTATAACTGTGTTAGCGACTCGAGTAATTTGAATTCGGTCGTGTTAGGGTATGGTCAGACATGACAAGCATTTAGCTGGTTTTAATCTAGTTGTCATTATGTGGTTCGGTTGCTAAGTAGAATATTTTGTATTGACAATAACAGTTAGTATTGCTGTTTTTTGCTTTAAAATATATCCAATAGTACCGTTTATGAATAATTCCCATAATCGTACGTAGTTCCAAATGCACTAGCAACGATTACGGATTTTCTCTCGATGCGCTACGCATCGTGCTACGGCGTAGCCCGTAGCATGCTACGACGTAGCTCGTAGCTTCTGCTACAAACTCGTAGCCTTCTCGCCGGAACATTTTATTTAAGAAAAAAACGACACTGAAAAAGTATGAAACAAGATTTTCAGGATAGAACAAAAAGAAAAGCTGTAGTCACACGGTATTAAAGTGTTTAGGTTGGTACCTATAACGTGTGACGGCTTTTCTTTTTTACTTTTTTTTATTTAAACAATTTTGGTGTTAAATTTTTTTAACACATGACTTTTTGTCCGCTAGAGGGCGTGACTTTAAATTTGAGCAATATTTTCGAAATGTACAAGTGAGGCCCTTTCTAATGATACCAAACACGGCGTATCTATCTCCATTTTTATTTTTAACACTTACTTTTTGTCCGCTAGAGGGCGCAATATCAACTTTTGTGACACGTCTTGTAGCCTATATTCAGCGGACAATTAAGACGGTTCTAACGATACCTCATAATAATATGTCGAGTTCCGATAAGTAGATTAGGAGCTATAAGGGAACAGATGAAGATACTCACATACATACATACATACATAGCCAGTCAAAATCATAAACCTCCTTTGGCTTTGCCGTAGTCGGGTAAAAAGTAATACTTTACTTCAGGTTTAAGTATTCTTGACCTCATGTCAACAACAATGTATCATTGCCCTAAATCCCTTCAGATGGTCAAGGTCCCTATACTGACCCGAAACTAATTGGTTGGGTACAATTACAAGGAAAAGCACAAAATATCCCCTCGAAATGACCGGATGTATGGCAAAACCGAAACCACTCACGAGCGGTTAGTTTGTACACAAGTTAGTGAACGAAAAAGTTTAATTGGATACCGAGAAGCATAAGCCCCCAGTTAAGTTTTAAGTAGTTAAATTATTGTATGGTTTTATTGATCGTCCTTTATTTTAGATATCCCGTTTGGAAATAGCGCTTGTTTTTTTTTTTTTTTGTCAAGTGGCCGCTAACGTTACTGTCTGTCTGTCTGTTTGTGTCTGTCTGATCTTAGACTCGATTCCCGCGTTGGTTAATGTCATATTGGGTATTTCCAGCCAGAATTTCTTATAAAGCAGAAGTCTGGATTTTTGACAGTTGATAACAATAGGCTCGCCCCTTCTAAAATAACTGGCAAGATCTAATTGAACTACTATACGATACACTTCTGCACACCCCTTTTTTTTGGTGGGTGGAAAATCATCAAATAACCCCTCCCGCCCTAGGGCAGAGCGAGGGAGTGTCAGACTTCTACCGACTAAAAACCATCCATGTTCCTTCTTCGCCCTTGTGCCAAGGCCGCGGTATCTCTTTCGAACAACCCGCAGCCCCGACGGGCTTCTACACACCCCTTAGGCGATTTTAAGCGTGATCTTACATCAATACTCCTTCACGAGACATCATTTACCTACAAATTCTTGAAACTGTCTACGAATTATCAAATCCACAATGCAAAACTGGGTGAAAACGGTTGATTTCTTAGAATGCCACAAAGTTATTCTGAAGGTGACCCCGCCAAGGTAATCATAGACTATATTCTATTTAGTGTTGACCTCCTTCGTAGACTTAAGGCGTGCCTGATCGAAATTATGGACAGACTTGAGGTGGCGTCTAGTCACAAATCTATAATTATTTAATTAATTTAGGATCTATTTCATAGAGCCTATGTTGGCACGAACTGAATTTAATCAATGGCTTCCAATCGAATTATTTAGCAAATAAGTGTACTGGCAGAGAAAATGGCATGGTAAAATATATGGCAGTCAATTTCTATTTTGGTAAACTATTGTGCCTCTGTAGCTTACTAGATCACTTCACTATCACTAGTAATAGTACTGTCTACATGTTGTTTTATGGTCACACTTCTCTGTCTATTTTCATAGGATTAAAACAATAATATTATCTCAGCTAAGAGGTAAGAAATACTCTCAATTTTAGATACCTATTATTTAGAAGAAACTTAATATTAAAACATATTATAAAACAAAGTCCTCCGCCGCATCTGTCTATCTGTTCGCAATTAACTTAAAAACGACTGCACCGATTTTCATGCTGTTTTCACCAATGGATATAGTGGTTCTTGAGGAAGGTTTAAGTATATAATTTGACCGACATCAGCTAATCAATATTAAAGGCAAACAGGTTAGGGTTCTTATGTAGGTACCTATTTAATTACAGGTGTAAACCGCAGTATTCTCGTAGGAACAATAAAGTTATATTATAATAATAATAAAAGCCTTTATTCAGACACAAAAGATATTTACAAAATAATAAACTTAGGTTAACGACTCAGCTGAGTCGATGACATCGACAACTCCGTCTGTTTGCCTATATTACCGTTATATAAAAATTTTCCGACAAACACAATTAGTTTTATTCATAGACATGTATTATATAAAGACTTCAATTAATTTAAAAATAAATACACGACTTAGTGTTTTCAATGTAATATCACGCCTGTAATACCGATGGATTAGACATAATAATATCAGCGAGAGCAGTGGTAGCCCAGTAAGTCGTGGGTTTGAACCCCGCCAGGCGCATTACTTTGGGTAATTTATTTCATCACCACTGCTCTCAAAACGGTGAAGAAAAACATCGTGAGGAAACTGGCATGTCTTAGAACCAAAAAATTCGAAGAAATGTGACATCTACCAACCCGCACTGGGCACGCGTGGTGGATTATAGCCATCCCTCTCCTAGAGAGGAGGCTTGAGTCTCCGCAGTGGGAACATTATAGGCTGATGATGATGATGAGAGTTAGGCGTACCTAATAATGCAACAACTATACACCAATTTTAAAATGTTCGTTCTGTTCACTCCGTGAATTTATGCTAGCATCAAGGCATTTTCTTTTACAGGCAAACTTTATGATATCATAGAAAATCTATTTACGAAGTTTCGCCAAGTAACAAGCACTTTAAGCCAAAAAAGTTATACTTTACACACTTAAGTTAAGTTGTCTTCAAGCCAAATACGCGCGGTTGAGGTAATCAAGTCATAACTTTGGTCGTTTCGGTACCTTATATATATAATATAATAATTATAATTATGTCTACGCAAGACTAATGTAAACTTTAGGAATACTAACTTTACGCTCCAGTTAAATAAGATTGGATTGGTTTAAATTAGTTTTGATTTGATTATTGTACTCAATTTCCTACTTTTCGTGATTTGCGGTTACTATTAAACCTCGACGCGTCATAGACTTGAGTCGGGGGTTGCAACGTCACTCCGTTGCAACCCCCGACTCAAGTCTTTGACGCGTTTTATCTTCGTAAATTTTTATTAATTTGGTAAAACAAAAAACACGTATCCAATATTTCTTGATAATCTAACTGAGGGAATAAACAGAATCATATTATTTTTAGTCAGGAAACATACCTATAGGCGAATTGTCGGTTAACAAAGTAAAGTAAGTCTCTTCGGCTTACCCTTGAAGCCTTACAGGCGTGAAGCTATGTTAAGTCATGTACCTAAGTTACTTAGCAACGTGCAGGTGGTTTGCAGTAACTTATATAATGTTTTCACCGCAGTGTTAGGTTAAAAAGAGTCTCCACTTAGAATTTTTAGTATGTGTTGTTTATGTTAAGTTTATTTTTCAAGTAAAGTGAGCGATGAAAATGCATTTTAGTGGAGACAGGTGACGTGACTGGGTAACTTATATTTTAAGAAAACTAGGACAGTACATAGTTTCCTGAAAGTCATGTAGTAGGTAGAATCGATTTATAGCCCATCCCTCTCCTAGAGAGGAGGCTTGAGTCCCTGCAGTGAGAACATTATAGGCTGATGATGATGATGACCAGACAATTCAATCACCATTAACGTCAATATTTCCCTACCATTGTACATCCAATAACTACAAGCTATTACCCGTAACTATCGACAATATTATCAGCGGCGTACTAACGGCCACTAAATAACATGACCACATTATAAAGCCTGATTTATTTTATAATTTAGTTTCCTACCAGCCGCGGGTATTGAAGCACACTCCAGTGCTTTGGTAACGTGAAATATTATTCAATAAATTATATTATAGGTTTATTTAAATATAGTAGCAGTTTGCATGAATCATTTAAGCCTTCGTCTGAGTTACTGTGTACACTCATTACCTACCAGTTTAAGTAGAAAGTAACTCTAACTGTTTGTCTGTCGGGTTTTACGCCGAAACTACTAAACCAATCTAAATAAAAAATGGTACGCATATAGTCTAGAGCCTGAGAAATTAAAAGGGTTGAAAGCGGAGTATGAAAAGTTTACTTTTGGTCGCGATTACCGACATCGGTCGTGATAACCGACATTCGCGCGGACGAAGCCGCGGTCATCAGCTAGTAAGATATAGTTTTGCATATTCTCAAAATTAATGGCGATAGGTGATCGGAAAGTGCCTTAGAAATCACCGCAAAAATGTTGACAGTTTTTGTGTGGTTTGCATTGTTACACATTTTGAGGTCTTGCCCCTCAGCCCGCAAAGAGATCATAATAACGATACCGCGGAAGTAAAGAACTCCATTCCAAAATAAACAACTTTTTTTTTGGAGACAGGAAAATCATCAATTGTCGCCTCGCACTCTGGGCAGAGCGGACGAAGTGTCAGACTTCTACTGACTAAAAACCACTCATATATCTTCTTAGCCCTTTGTGTCGAGGCCGCGGTACCTCTTCCAAACAACCCGCAGCCTTTTTTTTTTTTTGGTGGGTGGAAATTCATCGAATGACCCCCCCCGCTCTTGGGCAGAGCGAAGGGGAGTGTCAGACTTCTACTGACTAAAAACCGAACCCATGTTCCTTCTTTGCCCTTGCGCCGAGGCCACGTAATCTAGTACAAAAATCCGCGGCCCCGACGGGCGCAACCCGCAGCCTTACATTACTTTCATAAAACCTCTTGAACTATTGATATTATAGTCTTTAAATAAACTCAACATTATCTAATATCCACAAAAAAATCACATCGACAACACGCAAATAAGCCTTAAACATTGTTAATTCCGCATCGTAAAGGGAAAATAAAATTGTCCCTCCCAAAGTACAAAGTTTCCGAAGTTAACATAATCAAAACCGAAGTTACGGTTTTTGATACAAGGGTAGACTTGCTTATTATGTAGACGAAGGAGAAGTTGCGTTTATAACTAAAAACATAAATAACGCTGGTATTAGGGTGCTTTTCCACCAGAGATGTGCTATGCTACGTTACTATGGATGCGTTTGATATCCACCAATCATAATATTCATTGGTGCACATAATAGCACTGGTGGAAACGGATTCAACTACGATATTTATGTTTTTTTTTTTTATATGGAAGGATGCGTGCTATGGATGTGTGCTATGGATACGTGCTATGTGTTGCTATGCTATCTTCCCTACTATCGATACATAGCATAGCTCGAGCTGTGCCTCTTCCCCGCGCAGCTACTTTGCGGCGGCGAATCTTCACATCTTACTCGCACAGCTACATACCTTAGTATCAGTGGAAACAATCACATAGTTTCACAGCTTAGCTATTACATCCTCGCAGCTTAGCTGCATAGCACATCTCTGGTGAAAAGGCAGCCTAAGCCTCCGCAAATTGCGCGAGGAAAATATGCAGCTCGAGATATGCGATGTATCGATAGTAGGGAAGCATAGCAGGCATCCATAGCACGCATCCATAGCACGCATCCACAGCAGGCATCCATAGCACGCATCCATAGCACACATCCATAGCACGCATCCATAGCACGCATCCATAGCACACATCCATAGCACGCATCCATAGCACGCATCCTTCCATTAAAAATCATATCTTAGTTGAATCCGTTTCCACCAGTGCTAAGCTGTGAGCATCAATGAATATGATTGGTGGATATCAAACGCATCCATAGCAACGTAGCATAGCACATCTCTGGTGGAAAAGCACCCTTAGGCAGTTGTGCTACTATTGAATTAGGATCAGCGTAATTTTGGTATACATTCTCTATGCGTCTCAGTTTCAGGGTTAAATTTTGTTTTGGTTTATTTGTTTGACTATCTCTTTGGTGGAGTGGTTGCTAGCGCGACTGCTGAGCAAGAGGTCCAAGTTTCGATTCCCGGGTCGGGCAAAGTGTTATTGGGTTTTGGGATAGCAGCCATTGCGTCTAGATCTGTGTTGGAATCGGCTTCCATTTTGAACGGATGCAGCTGTATTCCAGTATTTTAAATATAGCATCTTTATTTATCTTTTAATGTACTTTATGAAAGCACAGCATTATAATCACAATCTTCTTGCCCCATGTAATTTGAGGTCAGCAAAGATTCTCAGGTCTCAAATCATTTGGAGTCGGAATTACATACCTAGATAAATAAAACTGTTACATAATACAACTCCTTGCAATTCAATTGCAACAATTACTGAAAAGTCACGAGGTCCGAGAAACTCATTTCCCGTTCATAATAACTTTTAATTATCGGTAATCATTGTACGACAAAAAGACTTTCTTATTGCATTTACTGTGAAAAAAACTCCAGAATTGTTGAAATCAAAGAATAAAACACTTCTACTGCAATCATACTGCAATACTGAAAACGACCTCTCCGGAAAATCATGACAATGCGACTCCGTGCACAGAAAGCCAACCACTTAGCAAATTAAAAGTATATGTTTACCTTTAACAGAGAAACCAGACTCGCAGTGTTTGTCAACTGTGTAGTATTTTATATATTCTCATAGAACATCGTAGTATTAATTTAAATTATTTTTAGATATTTACCTGGCATATATCGCAGCATATAATTATGTCCTCTTCTTCCATGCTTCTCTTTTACTCGTGTTCTCATCTGACACCTCTTTCAGTGTCATAATTATAATCCTTAACACAGTCCATCCATCGTTTCTTTGGCCTTCCTCTACTCTTATTTCATTTACTCATAATTAGATTGAATCTAACAAAACGTTGCTTTATAATTATAACAAACTAGGCAAACCCAAAACCTTCGACAAAGATCGAATTTCATTCAAATTAATGTCAATTTGATTCTTATTTGAATGGAATGAATGTCAATATCGTTCCATTCAGTTCAATTCAAAATTAGAAGACGTCGGAAGTATTTCCCGTCGGATTCATTCAATTCCTCTCAAGGGAAATGGTTAACAATATTTTATAAATGTCAAAGAAATTCTCGCATTCAAGAAATTGCCATTGAAAAGTCAATTCTGTCGATAAATCACGTAAAATATTCATACTTTTTTTTCTTTATCAAAATTCATGATACCTTTAAACGATCAGAATATTAAGACTTAAATGCTGACAAACTTGAATCGGCAAGTTTTATGCCAACGTAAAAAACACTTTATTCTTACGAGCATTAGATTCGAAGTTACGCCTACGTGAACCCTAATTTTTTCAGCGATGACTTTCCCAGATTATATATTTTATTCAGGTTGAAAAGGGGTCTGAACGGTTTGATAGCAAAAAGGTTATTATCTAGGACATTTGTGTGGTATCATCATTCCTTTATCTAATGGTCATCAATTTTGTTGCATATCATTCTAGTAATTCACACACCCAACAGAATATTCGTGTAGGTGTACTCATAGTAATCAATCAATAGGAATTAGTACGGGTACTGATGTCTACTGTTCTTACAAGTACATATCAACATAGAAACCATTATTGGACAACAATATAATAAAACAAAAGACGAAAAATGATTTGAATAATAATTAGACAAGAGCAAATAGTGTTTAAAACGTTCACAGTAATCGAAAAATACCTATTTCCTTAAATAAATTAAAGAGCATGATTAAGCAACTTCTACTTCATTTTAGGGTTGCATAGATAGTTTACGTAAAAGCCTTAAAAGACAAGAAGGGCTTTAAAAACATTTGCCCCACAAGATAGCAAAGGTGACAAGACCGCCGGATTATCTAAAAGGGATTATTTCAGTATAACATTGACGAGCAAGGGCTGGGGGATCACGCAACGGCCCGGCACTAATCGGGCCGACCAATCTATACCTCATTTGGCACTACCACGGCTTCACGAGAAACCTTATTACATCGTTTTTTCGGTATTGCACATCGAGCACAAGAACAGCTTAGCAAGACTTCCGTGTCCGGGTAATTACCCATAATGCGACCCTCGTTAATATTTCTTTGATCCAGCCGAATTCGGAAAAGGCGGAAAAAGACATTAAGCTAATTGCCGAAAATTACGATTTTCGAGTCATTTGTCAATTTGGCTGATAAGAAAATCGGTCAAAACGACCTCATGACAGTCAAAAATAACTTTCAGAAAACGTTTAAATCTATTAATAGATTACATGTTACCAAAATTAACTATCACGTCCTTAAAACATTAAATATTTAAGCGAAGACCAGCTACTCGCACTAGTGCTTTAATATTACATGAAACAACTTAAAGTATTAGTAGACTTACATTCCGACACCCGCAATGTACCGGGTGTGGAACGCTCTAATTCGCCCTAAACACGTACCTTCCATAATTTCCTAATTTAGCTCAAATCGATGGAAGTACTCCAACTGTATGTTATTTTTGACTCGTAAATATGAAACATTCATTTCATTATTGAGTATTAGACACAGCTACTATAGTCATAAATATGAAAGTGAACTCATTCATCACTATATAAATATGTAAAACAGAAGGATGTTCCTTGAACTTAACCCTGAAAACGTTCGATAATAAAGATAAATATTTATAAGGATAAAAGTACTCACTCAGTTTCGTTGTTCTCAAAGATCACGCTCCCTTGAGCAGACTCGTACTGAGCACCGTTCTTCGCGGTGCCGTCTTCTGTCCAGTAGGGCACCCTGACCTTGCCGCGAGCACCTGCTGTTCTCACGACCCTCAAGTCGTAAGTCCCTACAGACTCCGTCAGCTCGAAGTCCCGTTGCGGGAAGGAGAACACACCGGAATGATCATCGTCCAGGATAACCACTGTTGCTGTAGACGGAGATATTAAACAAGCTCCTCTAGGAGATGTAAGGCGCACGAAGAAATGCTCGTCTTCCTCAAAGACGTCATCGTCTATCACTTGAACGCTGAAGGTCTTTTCTGTCTCCCCGTGCCTGAAGACGAGGGATCCTGCGGCAGCGACGTAGTCTGACCCGGCCTCTGCCGTGCCGTCTTCGGTGGTGTACTGCACTGTCACTTCTCCGTTCAAATCACCAGCTCTGACGACCCTCACTTCGAAGGTGCCACAATTCTCCATCACGGTGTAGTGGTCTGGGTCAAAGTGGACGTTCGGTCCTCGTGACTCAAGTGATAAGGATCCTGACTCTCTCCGTTGCAACTCTGCTTTCACTTCGCTCAGATCACTTTGGGCGCGTTCAGATATTTTTTTAGAGAAGTCACCTCCGCCTGTCATTTTACGAGTGGCTGCAACTCTGTAGAAAGCTCTCGACTTTGGGCCGCGTGACATCAACGTCTCTAGAGCCATTCTCTCTACCGTTTCCAAATCTTCTTCGGGGTGTTGTCGTCTTAGTTCTCTAAGTACTGTCACATATTCTCTTCTTGACTTTTCTTGTTCTCTTCCTTCGTCGTCTTCGGAGAGGAATTCTTCTCCTCCTGGCTTGAGGGCCATTTCAACTGATCCATCGCCTTCGCCCTCTACAATGACTCCTCTTTCGTTCACTCTATAGCCTTTCTTTAGATATTTATACATAAGTAAACGACGGTCGGCGATGTATGCTGTTAAGACCGTCGCGGGGAAGAAGAGAAATGTAACAAGTCCCTCCCATATCTCCACTACATTAGGTGAGATGACAGCGAGTATGAGATAGAGCCACACATACGCGAAGATTGACCACGTCGCTGTCACAAGGAATACTCTGAGATGTTTAATCTTCCTAACTTCGCCATCTGGTATCACCACAACACAGAGCGCTATGATCACAAACAAGTTATAAGCAGCTGAACCCACGATGGTACCAGGTCCTAAATCGCCGGCTTCGAAGTTCTTTCCAGCAATTTCAATTACAGATAATAGGATCTCAGGTGCACTAGAACCTAACGCCATCAAAGTTAAGTTAGCGACGGTTTCGTTCCATACTCTGACGACAACGATCTGTTCGCTGCCGTTCCGTCGCACGCGCACCTCCTTCTCTCTCGACGTTATTACTTCTATGGCGGCCATAAATCTATCGGAGACGATTGACACTCCGATGAAGAGGTACATGAGGCAGATGAAGTAGATGACGCCTCGGAAGGCGATCTCGTAGGTCGGTACATCCTCGATGGGCATCCACACAGGGAGCACGAGCCCTTTGGAACATGCGAGGACATGGTGGGGGGTAATGTTGCGCGAAGCGAGGCGCGCAGACGGCTCGGCGCGAGTTAACGCGCAGCAAGCCGCGATCGCGGCGAGCGCGGGCCGCATGCCGCGTAAAAGGCGGCGACCGGCGCTGCACGAGGCCGGCGCCCGACTGAGCGTCGCGACCAAACGACGCCCCGCCCCTCACCCCCGCCGCTGTTTCCGCGTAGTATAGGACCCGAATATACAGTAGGTCGACTTCAAACAAGCTGGTGATTTGATGGAGCAAGTTTATGTCAACATTAGAGTTGGAACTGCCAAAGTCGAACTGTTGTTTATCGGTGGCCTGTAATCCGATACTTGGCTCATCAGTCAAACCAGTTTCTGATTCAAATTTCAGCTTATCTAGGGGTATTTTGGATGGTGATTTTCTGTTTTACTTGTTGTATATGAGTGGGCTCTTAAGCCGCAGAGCAGTTCCCGTACGCGCACGTTCCTTCACCTTACTTGATGGAGTTTTATCGGCGTTGCGGCCCGTAAACTTGTCGGTGGAAAAAAGCTTATTAGACCAGCCAACTGGGGACTTATTAAAACTTAGTTTTGGGTTATGTTTTAGACGAGTTTATTGAAGTTTATTAGGAGTAAAGTTTGGTGCCCCTGAAACTTTAAGTTAATGTGATTATGGAAATGGAAGTGTGTAGCTGATTTTGAACTCTAGTTGAACCGTTTTCCACGTGAATATTGGTCCAGTGGTCGCAAGTGCGACTGCTGAGCATGAAGTCCTGGGCTCGATTCCCGGGTCGGGCAAAGTGTTATTGGGTTATTCGATCAGGGAATTCTCAGGATTTTTGCCCGGTTGAAGGCAATAGTCTCGCCCCATTACATGGCATTTAACATGACTGGACTGGACGTGAAGGTAGACTGGTAGAGCATGCCTTTCGCGACATCTGAGAATGCTTTCAAAGCTAAACTGAAAGACTGGCTATCCGACCAGGCATTATATGACCTAAAGGAATGGTTTTAGATACTTATGATTACTGACTTGATTTTTTTTATCATATTATTATTTATTTTTGTATTCTCAATTATTATTATGACATTGTTATTTTTATTACTATGTATGATTATTTTGTGTTTGATGCTCGTTGAAGCGGATAATGAGTTGTACTCTTATTTTTTATTCAAACTGACATGTAACTTTTATAATTAAACTAAAATATGTACCACTCTTGTGCATGAAGTTTAAATAAATAAATAAACATTAAATAGCGAAATATGGCTGCGTAACCCTTTAGATATTATATACGCGTGATGTTATGTTGTGTTATTGTACCACTCGACAGAATCTGTAACTGCTAACATTAGTTAAACTTGGAAACTAAGATGAAGATAAGAATGACAACACAGAAGAATGTATTTCATATTTTCTCTCTTCTGTCCTCTCTTTGGACACCTACAATTGCCTATTCTTTAATTATAAATACAATAGGTATGTGTAATGCAATGCAAAATGTTGATCAAGTGAACAATTTATGTTGTCAATCAGTGACATTCCGATTCGATGGTCATCTGAAGTGTTGACATTTTGAACCGTTTATGTTTTAAGCTAATAATATTCTGATTCATTTTAAAATTATACTGTTTCTTATGCTGTTGGTATTTTCATGTTTTGGTTGTTGAAGTTGAGGTTTCCCACCCGCCTAGACCTTGGTAATTTTAATTACGAATACTCGGTAGCCAAAAAAGTGATAATCCTCGAACGTTCGTTTCATTTGGCTATACTCGCTACGCTAAGCTCCAAACGTTATGGAAGTCACCTGTCATTGCGTACTCGTGCGGAAATAATTAAGCGTGTCAATACGTTCTCATTGAAACGCCTATTTATTTGCAAGGATGAACCATAAAGAAGGATCGTAGTTATTTATTTATTGATTTACACATACATTTGTAGTGTCGTTTGTGTGTTTTTGTGTTCATTTGTTTGTTTTTGTGTTTGTTGTTTGTTTTGTGTAGTTATCATTCATTATCATCAACAGCATATTAATGTTCCCACTGCTGGGAGACGGATTTCTGGGATTTCCTCACGATGTCTTCCTTCACCGTTTTGAGAGCAGTGGTGATGAAATAAATTACACAAAGTAATGCGCCTGCCTGGGTTCGAACCCACGGCGGCCACGGGCCTATGTCCAGCAGTGGACGTCTTTTGGCTGAAATGATCATCGCCTCGTTGGTAGCGTTGGTCTAGTGGTCGCAAGCGCGACTACTGAGAGGTACGGTTTGGTTCAATTCTCGGATCAGAAAAAATTATGTTAGTTTTTTTCCATCAGGTATTTCTAAGCCGCAGTCATTGAATCTGGTTTAGTGCCCGGTTGGTGGCAATAGACTCATCCTTTATTACAATGAACTTAAATATAAGTGGCGAAATGTAGAAGTACTTACTATTCGGTACACGTTTGCCAAAGCCTTCAAGGATTGCTGGTGTGATGTTATGTTATGGTAATGATTTAGGGTCAATCTTAACATCATTCGGCGTCTAAAATGGTAACTTTTACCTTTCATCATCATCAGCCTATATTGTTCCCACTGCAGGGACTCAGGCCTCCTCTCTAGGAGAGGGATGGGCTATAATCCACCACGCGGGTCCAGTGCGGATTGGTAGATGTCGCATATCTTCGAATTTTTGGTTCGAAAATAAGCCGGTTTCCGCACGATGTTTTCCTTCACCGTTTTGAAAGCAGTGGTGATGAAATAAATTACACAAAGTAATGCGCCTGCCTGGGTTCGAACCCACGACCAAGACTGTTCTTAAGTCGGGGCCGCCACCACTGGGCCACCACTGCTCTCACTTTTACCTTTAGTAATAGTAAATGCGTCTGTGATCATTTTACGAATTTAACCGCAATAGGGGATCGGACATAAAAAAACTAATTAGTCCGTCAGATAGATTTCCAAAAATTATTGGACACATATTTTTTCTTTTTTCACGTAAACAAAAAATGAAGACGATACAGTGCTTCAAAAACTCGTGTGACGTCATATGATAGTACATTTTGTACCTACAAGTGACGTTTCAAGCCCCACTCCATGATCTTTGACGCGTTTTATCTTCGTCATTTCTTTATTGATTGGATAAAACAAAAAACACTTATTCAATATTTTTCGATAATCTAACTTAAGGACTAAACAGAATCATATTATTTTGACCCAGTCCGATCCCCTATTCATATCATTTTCCTATTATGATCTATTTTGCTTAATGGTCACAGACTCAATTACTATTATGAAATTCATATTATTATGATCTGCTAAAGTAGCAGTTTTAGAGCCCCAGTTCCATGGTACCAAACAAAAGAAACATTCGTGAAATAAGAATTGATTCATCATAACACTTCAATGGCTCTTATTCGAACACGCAGGTCTTCGATCGGCGCGCGGGCGGCGTAACAACCTCGCGTTTTGGTTGGTATTGGTCAAGGGTAACACGAAACCATTTTTAGGGACTTCATAAATTATGAAAATTGGTTATACTTTTTGCTTTTTGATCAGCGACGCTAACGAAAAGAAAGAAATCTAGCACAGTGTAAGCCTACTTTTACTTGACACCCGTGACCAACGGTTTAACGTATTTTCCAAAACACGAAGAAAACTCGGTACGTAACGGGTGGTTACCAGTCCACAGATCAAACTAGGCAAGCGTTGCTTAACCGGAGTGGCTGTGAGTCTCTAGCCACGAGCTCCTCTCCTCTGCTGACTACCTTTCACTTGAAATAATTTATCTCAAGTCCATGTACTAGCTGTTAATAATTATAAAGCTGCCAACTCCTCGTGCAGATGTCATTAAAAGTTTAAGTCAAAGTGTTCTTGCGTGCCTAGGACTGCTCGCGTGTACCATACAATGTATTTAATCGTTGTGTATTGGACACACCGGCTTTATCGCCGAACTCCACAATAACCCGTATTAAAAAATTTTGCGGCGGTTACCCGATATTGTTTATAAGCGTATTGGGTTTTTTGGGCATATATACAGAGTTTTATAACTGTAGTGTAAAGGCCGTCAGCACTTTGAAACATGAAAAGAATCATTTATATGGCGAAGATATCACTGAATATACATAGCATAGAATCGTCATTCTCCTGCCCTTATCCTAATTCATTTGGGGTCGCCGCAACATGTCTTCTTTTTCCATACTTCCCTATTTCTCGTCATCTCAGCAGTCACCTCCTTTCGAGTCATATCATCCTTCATACAGTCCATCCATCTATACATAGCATAGAATATTAAGTCTATGTTTCAACTGCTGGATCACATTTCTCTATGAGAAAGAATGGGATTTATATCCCATTCTCTCTAATACAGGTGAACCAAAACATGATATCTAGTAACCCGCCACTGGCGTCACTGGCGAGTTAGTAGATATCATATGTTTTGGTTCTAGGATACACAAACAAAAAAATAAGACGAATTGACATTGATTCCCTTGCGAGGGTCGAAAATTTGCAGCATAAACGGCTGTATCTTTTGATTGCGTTGGCTATGAAGTTTGATATTTTCACAGCTCCAAAGGACAAGACCTGAGCATTTGATGTGAATTTCAGCTTGATACTCTTATACGTTCTTGAGAAAAAGATCTTGATAGACAGACGACAACAAAGTGGTTCTATAAGGGTTCGTTTTTCCGTTCACCCTAAAAAAGATAAATTGACAACCTCTTTTTGGAAATCGATTAAAACAAGTTCCATAGACAAATATATTGTAGTAATGATTTACGACCTTGACCAATCACATACTCACTAAAATCCAATCACAGTATTATGGCTCTCTAACATAAACCCCCCACATAAACCAGGAGGTCCCTACCACATCAATACATCAATCTTTCATGGTAACAGTTAATTGGGTGCCTGTTCCCGACAGTATATAAGTCATTATATCTGTCAAGTCAAGCCAGCTTGCTTCGGTGAGCATTAATGATATTCTGTTAGTTTTCACAACAGCATGCGGCAGCTCATTAATGGTGCTTGCAGATAAGCTTGGCTTCAATCTTCAAATGTGATCAAACAAAATCGAGTAAATGACAAAGCAAAGAACTTTATGAGGTGTCATCTATCTATCTGACGATAGACTGACAGATTTGGTTCTTCATGTATGTTCATGTTGACGAGCCTATTCCTATCAGTAGGACCTTCGGACCAGTCTCCAGGCTGTTCATCCGTTGGCACCTTGAGTGTAGGAAATCATCAAATTACTCCTTCCGCTCTGGGCAAAGCGTAAAGGAGTGTCAGACTTCTACTGACTAAAAACCACCCATGTTCCTTCTTAGCCCTTTGTGTCGAGGCCGCGGTATCTCATTCGAACAACCCGCAGCCATCTGTAGGCACCTTAAGAGGCAATTGGTGATAATTAAATGTTCAATGATGTGTGTAACGCGG
The DNA here is from genome assembly GCA_949316265.1 of Diarsia mendica. NCBI lineage: Eukaryota > Metazoa > Arthropoda > Insecta > Lepidoptera > Noctuidae > Diarsia > Diarsia mendica. The sequence goes on from OX438906.1 coordinate 19,560,270, forward strand.
GGGTAGGTAGGTGTGCTCCTTGATTGGATAAGTTTTGGTGACTGGGTCTTTTGATTCAGGAGGGAAAAGGGTATATTTATTTAGAAATTTATATTTATATTATAGAATTATCCAGTACGTTGTGGTGTCTGCGTGTAAAATATTGTTTACAAGTTCTACAACTCTGGGGAATTTGTAATACGAATTTCAGATTATAGTGTGACAAACATTAACAATAAAAACATAGATATTTTGTTTCGATACTTACATAATATTCTTCAAAATAGAAAAAGAAGTATCACACAATTGGCGATGGTATCGCTAAATAACATACAAAAAAAAGAGAATGTGGCACTCGGAGACTGCCACGGTAAAGCTATTGCATAGCATTTTTTATCAATTATTTAATTTGACAACCTCAGTTGACAACCTTGTTATTTTCCGTAACCATAGCAACCTGGTTGAAAATTTTCGTTACGGAATTTCTGGATTCGCTCTCCACGCTCTAGGCCCGCGATAGAAGCTATGCAACAGCTTAAAATCTGTCGTATTAATAACCTCCGCTCTTTCCCTTTTGGAAGTTGGTTAAAAAAAGGTTTTTACTACTCCCGAAAGCAGTAAAAATAAGAAGGCATGGTGATATAAGTTAATACAAGCAACCTTGGCACTTTACCTACTGACAGCGTTGAGGAGACGTTTTTCGACACCTTTTTTATAGTTTGTTGTTAGTTTAGTTTATATATTTGGTAGTTACGTTTAGTATAGTAGAAATGTTTAGTATAGTATAAATTTTTACCTAAGAGACACTCATCACAAACTCTGTCTGCTGTCTTAAATATTCTTGATTTTGTTTATAAGTTCTCTTCTATCTGTGAAAACTTTTGATTGGCCTTATTTCTGTTATTCTTAATCGTGTGTAAATTTAGCTGTAAGTTTTCCTAAAACTGTAAAATAAAATAAAATAAATAAAATAGTCACAATAATTTGAATCATCAATTACACATTAAATTTTTCAGTACAATTCAACGCAAACAGATTTTATAATTATATTTCGGAAGTCGACATCTATATACCGAACTCGTTAGCAAAAGTTTTTTTAACGAGCACACAAAGTTTTAATGGTCTAAATACGCAGAGCGAAAGGAAATACGTGAAAAATATCAAAACTCGATATTGGTCCAAACCAGATTTAAATTTTGGAATTAATTTCTTTCTTAGCCTTACAGTACCATGCTTTGTTCATGGACATTGGTTTACTCAAGTCATCCATTCATTTTTACCGTGTAGGTCAGGCAGATTTTTTTAAATAACCGATGAACAATTTCTTTGTGGTGATCTCTTTGAATGACATAATATGGTAGCTACTTATTATCACATGAGTAGGCGGCTTGTTTAAAAAGATAAAAAAAAAACTACTAAAAACAGACCCTCATAATTGATTCGTCTCATACAACGCCAGGAAGCAGTAGGTCGTGGGTTCGAACCCAGGCAGGCACATTACTTTGTGTAATCCGCTGCTCTCAAAACGGTTAAGGAAGTCTTAGAATCAAAAAATTCGTAGACATGTGACATCTACCAATCCGCACTGGGCCCGCGTGGTAGATTATAGCCCATTCCCTCTCAAAGAGAGGAGGCCTGTGTCCCAGCAGTGGGAACATTAATAGGCTGTTGATGAACGCCAGGAAAAAATATCCATTGATGAAACATTTTCAGAAAATAGCAAAACCTGCTCTAATCGAATGAACTAACCAAAGCAATTCATATTTTCATTCAATCCCGCGTTTCCTGCACAAAAAACCCATTAGACACGGTTTAATAAAGCGGTATCCCGTGATTAATGTCCACTGTCTCCTTGCCTCCTAAAACAAGACATTCACGACTAAGCGAAGCTCTAATGGATAGCAAACATTTATTTCTTTTCTTTAAGAAAAACAAGCTCGATTATGGAGCGAAAGATAGTGGCTTAAAGGAGATAAGTACAGAAGGTCAGTTCCATAAATTAGGCGTAAGCGTCATCATTTCCAATAGCTCCTGCCTACTTCTGTTCTCCTGGTAGTTTGTGGGACTTTACTATCCTTTTTTCTCATCTCCTACTTGTCCTTGTCTATTTAAAATAATATAAATGCGCGTAGCAGTTGCTTACATCAACAGCCTATAACAATCGATAAATCAAAAATACTGGGTTATTTCATCCATGTGAACACATAACACTATTAGTGTCCTCAATTCACCTGGGTGAAACTATATAATATCTCTCAGGTGAATTGAGAACACTACTTTAGTATCTAATGTTCATCTGGGTGATATCACCTAGGACACTAAACCCATCTCCCCAGCCTTTTCACAACTATGTTGGGGTCAGCTTCCAGTTTAACCCGATGTAGCTCAAAACCAGTATTTTACATGGAGCGCCGTGGCTATCTGACCTCCACAACCCAGAACAGTTAGTATTATTGGATCTCCAATGTATATACACCGGTGAATACTTATATTTATTTGAACAATTTGAAGACATGTGACATTCCGCACTGGGCCCGCGAGTTGTATTATAGACCAGGCACGGGCTAGAGAGGAGGCCTGAGTCCCTGCAGTGGGAACAATAAAGGCTGATGTTGATGATGTCTGTCACCAATTGGAAATTAGTGTAATAAAAGCTTTGTTTGTGTTTGTACATTGTCACTTGTGTAAAAATATTGACAACGAATATATGTACTGGGTCTATCAGACCACTGCTGCTCTCATTATTGCACTATTTTTCAATAAATACTAGGACACTGGGTAATACAATACCCCTTTTTTTGGTGGGTGGAAAATCATCCCCCCCCCCCCCCCGCTCTTGGGCAGAGCGAAGGGGAGTGTCAGACTTCTACTGACTAAAAACCAAACCCATGTTCCTTCTTCGCCTTTGTGTCGGAGCCGCGTTATGCCTTTCGATAATCCACAGCCCAATACAATACCCCTTGGCTAAAAAGATTGATGTATTATCGGGAGACTTACCGTCGTGCGCTCGTCTGCTTTAGACACTCGAGCAACCCAGGCAAGCTTGCAGCGCGTGCTGCGCTTGCCTGGACTGCTTCATAAATGATTCAATAATTTAAAACCAAAGACATGACTCATCACAAAAGAAGGTACACTTACCTATGTAAGTGTACCTTTTATTGTAGCTTGGAAATTATCAAATGACTCCTCCCGCTCTCCTCCTCAGACTTTTACTGACTAAAAACCACCCATGTTCCTTCTTAGCCTTTTATGTCCGAGGCTGCGGTATCTCTTTCGAACAACCCGCAGCATGTCAATGTATCATTTTATTGGAGGGTGAGAAATCATCAAACGACGCCTCCCGCTCTACTTTTTTTTGCGGGTTGGAAAATATCAAATGACTCGCCGCTCTGGGCAAAGGAGTCTCAGACTTCTACTGACTAAAAATCACCCATGTTCCTTCTTAGCCTTTTGTGTCCTAGGCCGCGTTATCTTATTGTATCTTATTAATGTGCCGTGGAGCAGTGGTGGCTCAGTAGTAGCGGCCCCGACTTACGAACAGTGAGTCGTGGCTTAGAACCCAGTCAGGCGCATTACTTTGTGTAATTTATTTCATCAGCACTGCTCTCAAAACGATGAAGGAAAACATCGTGAGGAAACCGGCATGTCATAGAACCAAAAATTCGAAGACTTGTGACATCTGCCAATCCGCACTGGGCCTGCGTGGTGGATTATAGCCCACCCCTCTCCTAGAGAGGAGGCCTGAGTCCCTGCAGTGGGAACATTATACTGTACTACAACTACAACTGATGATGAATGTACCTTCTGTATAATCTGTGTATATTGTAACGGCAATATAAAGGTTCTCTTAAAATATGTTCGCTGATATCCGCGTGGCTGCTAAATGCAGGTTTTAGTGGCCATGTTTAATTCATTACGGTTTTCAACACCTTTGTTCGGGTAAATATTATTATAACTTGTGGTTTTTCCCACCATTTTCGCTGTGAATAGTTTAACGATTTACCCTGCGGTTTCTGATTACATTGTTCTGGTTTTTAGGAAATACGGTATTATGTTGTACGCCTCTCTTTGGTTAATGACACCGAATTGTTGTGTGATTTAGGACTAATTCCTACCGAAACTGATTTAACGGTTTAGATACACTGATTGTGTGTGGTGAACGAAAACATCGTGAGGAAACCGGTATATCTTAGAACCAAAAATTCGAAGATATGTGACATTTACCAACCCGCACTGGGCCCGCATGTTGGATTATAGCCCATCCCTCTCCTAGAGAGGAGGCCTAAGTCCCTGCAGTGGGAACAATATAAGCTGATGATGATGATTGTGTACAGTTTAATTTTTGTTTTTATTTTTGAAGGGGCTACTCTTGACCTTAATCTTGTCCTCAGTGCAGCGATGAGGTCGATGATGGAATGTGCTGACCCGAAAAATCCTTTCTCTATGCTCAGCGCAGGTTCGAAGCAGAGCAGTGTTAATAAAAGAAAAATACATAAAGTAACGATTGGCTGTTTGGTTTCGAACCTACGACCTGAAATTTATGAATACAGGTCGTAGGTTTGAAACTACAGTTACCAAAAGCCATACCAATTACGTTGGGGTCGGCTTCCAGTCTAACCCGATGCAGTTGATTACCAGTGTATATAGGTATGGAGCGCCAGCTTATCTGACCTCCGAAACGCAGTTACTATTGACTAATACGATAATGTTTGGTAAGACTGGATGTCTGGGGGTCTAAAATGGCCACTTTAGCAGATTAGAATATGAATTGACCTTTCAAAATAGTAACTGCGTCTGTGACCATTTTACGAATTTAACGCAATTCATATTGTTTTCCTATTATTACTTACCTATGATCTATTTTCCTTAATGTTCCCAGACGCTGTTACTATTATGAAAGGTCATATTTTACGCTTTTTGACGCAATTCCTATTATGATCTGCTAAAGTGGCCGTTTTAGACCCCCAGATCACAGCAACTCTTATAGTCGTATATAATTTCGTATTTACATACACATACATAAACTCATGCCTTTTTCCATGTGGGTAGGTAGATCCTTACATACTCCTTTTGCCTCGTCCACATTTATATAGCTGGTCATGATTAAGAGTAGGCACTACGCACCTGTCCTTTCTGAAGGCACAATAAGAGCAATGTATGTTTTTCTAGGGCGTCCCCTCCCGGCATTGCCACTCAGATCTGCCTTGTAAATACCTTTCGTTAATCGACTTTCACTCATCCTCTCCACATGACCGAACCACCTTAGCATACTCTTTTCAATTATGAAAAAAAATCAAAAATGAATGGTGAAAGAAAGAAAGAAAGAAAAATATTTATTTGGGACAAGCACAGGAACTACAAAAATAATAATAACAAAAACAAAAAAGAATATAAAACTAAATAATAAAGAGAAGACCTGTGCGAGGCCAACAAGGCTCCTATCTCAGCATGATGCTGCGATAAATGAAAATAAATACCGCAGCGCTGGTATTCTGATAGGGCCCACTGTGATGTCACGGTCACACCTACGGACACGAAATACATTCACACACAAAAATAAAAATAAAAGATAATGGTGAAGTCTAGACTTAAAATTTTCTTACGTACCTTTAGTATACAGACACACCGCGCACAGGAAACCAACCCCGCCTTGACAGCGCATCACGGAGTAGAAATAAAACAAACACTTTTAAAGATATTTAGTTTCAAAGCAGGCTTCACTTAAGATTTTAGCTTTTAACGTGTCAAACGCAAGGTTCTACTTTCATCCGTTTTAGAAGTTACTAGCTGTTGTCTGTGACCTTCGTCGAATTATTGTAAACTAGCACTTTGTCCGCGACTTTGCCCGCGTGTATGTCGAAAAATATCCCAACACACTTTCATCCCCTATTTAATTCCCTTATGAGTTGAATTTCGAAAAAAATAAAACGTTCCTCGAGAACCACTCTATCCATTGGTGAAACAACATGAAGTTCGGTACAGTAGTTTTTGAGTTTATCACGAACAGACAGACAAACAGACGCGGCGGAGGACTTTGTTTTATAATATGTAGTGATTAGTGATGACTAACTTCGCCCGCAACTTCGTCTGCCTAGATTTAAAAAATACAGTCCATAAGTACAGTAAAAAACTGACAGCTGAATTTGAATTTCCCGGAGGCCAGAATAAGTACCCGTTTTTTTTTTAAACTACTAACTTTTTTTATCTTTCAACTGGATTTACCAAAACTTTCAGACTTTTTTTAACGTTTTAATCGTTGTTATTAATAGAATGTCAGTCTGTCTAAAACCTCTACGTACCAAAAAATCTGTTTGCACTGTGTTCAAATTTCCATTGCTACTGCAATGGAAATTTGAACACAGTAACACAGTACACACAGTAGTAGTTGATTTGTGTATTCCTCGTATACCGTTTGGGCAGAAAACGGTATTATCAAATAATGGCTTACATTTCTACAAGCCAGATCGTTTACAAAATAGTCGAACTTGTTGTTTCAACGGATAAATTGGAAACGAAGTTTTGATTTTGAGAACCGTCTATTAGCTCTGGCGAGCTGCTAAATAATCCTATTACCTCGAATTGGAACACAAAGCTTGGTAGAGGAAGAATGGAATTTCAGCTTTGTGAGGGTTTTTGGATGTAAGAGGGCGTATTACGAGTACACCTCAATGGATATCTAAAAACTCATTATAACAATAATTTTATTGATTTATTTATTTATAACCAACTTACACTAACAGGAACACCACACATATAAGTTATAGGTTGAACAAAAATTACAAAAAATTACACAAACGAAAAAAATTAGAAAAACTAAATGTAGCATTCGGAGACTGCCGCGGTAAAGCTATTGCATAGCATTTTTTATCAACTTAGGCAAATAATTAATTATTTAATTTGACAACCTCAGTTGACAACCTTGTTATTTTCCGTAACCATAGCAACCTGGTTGAAAATTTCGTTTCGGAATTTCTGGATTCGCTCTCCACGCTCAAGGCCCGCGATAGAAGCTATGCAATAGCTTAATATTAAAAACTAGCTGACCCACGCAACTTTGTTTGCGTCTCTATATACTCGTATAACTTTTAACTTTCCTCGATAAATCAACTATCCAACCAAAATAATTAAGTTAAATCGTAACAAACAAAAATTTTTATCTTTCCTCTTTATATTATTAGTTAAGATTATACTAAAATGAGAATTACTATAAATATCTCTTACTGTTAAATATACGATGTCGATAACACCCTGTACTTGTAAACATTATTTTGTTTGAATTTGAATTTCCCGGAGGCCAGCCAGAATCCCCCGTACCTACATTGCGACGCAACCCGCGTAATTATTTTTCCGCGCGGGTATTTTTACATTGCGATATCTTATAAGATATTTGTTTAAACTGTATAGAGTAAAGAGCACAAATATTCTATATTAAATTTCCGTTCTAATGAACACATTTATTTAGATATAGATTAATACCATATGGGTTAAATAAGCTTCGCAAAAAATAATTCTTTTTAACCTAAAATTTTAATAGTAAAAAATGGTTACAGTGAGTCAATCTTAAAAGATAGACAGATGCTGTCGCGGACTTTTTTTTAGAATTTTTAAAGACGAATAATTACTTCGTACATGATATTCTCGTAACTTAAACCGTTTTCGCAGCGCACGCAACGGAAGCTCTCAGAAAGGAATGTTCTTCTCCCGTTTTTGCAACATTTCTCATTTATGCTCCGCTCCTATTAGTAGTAGCGTGATGTTATATAGCCTATAACCTTCCTCGATAAATGAACTATCCAACACAAAAAGAATTTTTCAAATCCAACCAGTAGTTCCAGAGTTTATCGCGTTCAAACAAACAAACAAACAAACAAACAAACAAACAAACAAACAAACTCTTCAGCTTTATAATATTAGTATAGATAATAATATCAAACTAAGAAAAAAAAAAAATGCATTTATAAAATAACAACGCAATGTAACTTTACGCTTGTATTTTTCTGAAGGGTTAGGCAAAGGTTGGCGAATGGTTGGCGTAGTGGCTCAAGCAGTTTACTGGTGTGCTACGTGTCACGGGTTCGATCCCCGAAAGGAACAAATATTTGTATGGACTACAAAATCATTGTTTCGGGTCTGAGTATTTGTGTATGTGTATTATGTTTAAATATTTGTAAATGCATCCACGATACAGAAGAATACAAATTGAAAAAACGAAACGTTTTAAAAAAATGCAATTCTCAACTACGGCAGCTAAACGCAACCATTATGTGCCTACATTATTAACCCACTTTTTTAGTCTGTGGTCGTATACAGCTTTCGCGGGAATGTTTATTTAAAATTGGAACGTTGTCGGTTGTCGAGTTCTATTTAATTGTGACTAACAGTCGCAACCACACGTGGAATTAGCGTTCAAATGGACGACTAAATGATGATAAATAATCTGTATCTGTACACATTTAAATAAAAATTAAATCCTGGTTTAGAAGACTGGAGTTAATTTTAATTTAACATTAAATTTGCTTTGAAATTTTGATAATGATATAGATATACATATTTTTGTTAATTATTGTACAGTTGAACAAGGTATTAACATTAACTAAACAGCAAATTAACTTGCGTTTACTTAAGATCATACAGATACGTTTATAGCGTTTGACATCAGTCGCTTAATGCCAAACGCTTTATGTAACAAAATTTGAATCAATTTTGTCAGTCGTTTTACTCATAATGTCAATCTTTACCTTCAAATATCTCGGTAACGTGACATTTTGGGGTACCGTGTTACTTGACATTTTTTGTTTGTCTAGATGTCCTCTACCCATGCATACCAACTTCATCATGCACCGTGATTTCTATAATAAATTAAAATGCCGGTGGGTCGATATGCCAGTTTCCATACAAAAAAAATCAAAACCCTTTGACAGTTTTAGGTAACGTGATGTTTTGGCGTTCTGTACGTTTCCATTTTAGTCCACTTCAAACTTTACAACCCAATTTCGAATGTTCCGCAAAGCCGACATCTTTAATTTTGAAACGGACGTAGATAGAACTTTCGGATATCCTTTGAAGTACGCTACGTAGGTTCTATATATACAGAATCCTTTGTTACCGGTTTAGATAGGACATGTTATAAGTTGCTGACATTTAAAATGGAAAACGTAACTTGTTTGGATAATGTTTTGAACTGCGAATAATGTTTTTTCAATACACTTCCTCGAAAACTAGCTCTTATTGCACTACGATTAGGTTCGACATGCATCATATTTCGCACGCGTGCGGTAATAAGAATACAGCGTGCTGTAATATTATTACCGCACGCTGTAATCATAGAGCAGCGGTAATTCGATTAAAACTTATGAAATTAAAAAAAAAAAACACCACTGACTATTATAGAGCAGGCGTGTTTTTTTTTTAATCTCGCCATTTTGATCTGCGTCTTTACAGCGTAAATATTTTTTGAATATTTAAATTGTGTTTGTAAAAAGAATACTACTAATAAACGTAAATATTTTAAACAATTATTTACTTTTATGAACAAGTAAGCATTTTTTTGTGTTCTTAATTAAAAAATATTTAAATTTTATATTTTTCCTGTGAGGCTGTTTGGCGGCTTTATACCTTTGCTTCTTTTTCAACCTGGCGAAATCAAACCGCGGAAAAAAAGTAAATTAAATCATAGTCTCATCAAATTTGTTGACAAAAACACATAACGTTTTTAGTTAATTTCTTCGAAAGTGTATTGAAAAACGTCGTTTGATACACGTGGGAATTTGTTATTGCATTTCTCGACCCCATGAACACCCTCGCCATACGGCTCGGGTGTTCAATCTGCCTCGAATGCAATAACAAACTTTCCGCACTTGTATCAAAATGTACTATTAAACTGCAACCCGGGTTCTCTTTTTGTGTCTCAGTCCCAATTACGTGACTGGTCTTGTATATTATTTATTATTATTAATAATTTATTTAATGAATTTCGAGAGTTTATGTATTTATCATTTAAAATACATACATAAACTCTCGCCCTTTTCCATGGGGGTAGGCAGAAACCACAGAACAGCTACGATCTTCTTGCACCGGTTGCGAGCACTTGAATTTTCTGAAGAACATTTTTTTTTCTTAAAACGATGCCCCTCACTAGGATTTTCTCTTGTATCGTGGGGGCGTTCACAAACATTTAAACTCACATACACAAATACCCAGACCCGAAACAACTATCTGTAGGCCATATAAATATTGAGGATCGAACCCACGACATGTAGAGAAGCTGTTAACTGCTTGAGCCACTGCGCCAACATTACTAATAAGGTCAGTATAAATCATTCCCTTCCGGCGTTGCCACTCACATTAGACTCTCGTTAGGCAGCTGGATCAAGGGCTTGATCCAGAAAGCGGTAATCCTAGACACGGTTTGTATTGTTAGGAGATTCCTGACTCTGAGCTCCATACGGCACGGACGGGCACTATTATCTAAGATAAATATTTAGTAAGACTCCCTTATTGTTTTTATTAGTTTTATTTTATTTTATATTTCTACTTTATTTTAATTTTAGTTATTTTTGTTTTTTTCTGTATACGTGGCGTCACCAATGGGCCCTATCAGAATACCAGCGCTGTGACATTTGTGATTTGTCATAGATGTTACAGCACCATGCTGAGATAGTGGCCCTTTGGCTTCGCACGGGACTTTTTCAAATTATTATGTCCTAATTTTAAGTGTTTCTCGTAATTATGTTTACCTTGTTAGCTTTTAATTTTTTGTCAATTTGGTTTGTCCTGGTGTGAAACCAATAAATAATTTTTCTTTCTTTCTTTATACTGGCAATCTGTTTGGGATGAAACGAGGATACCCGATCGCCTTCTTAGCGCGACGATGAGAATATTTCAACTAAGTCAGCCCAAAATTTAGCGACGAGTTGTGCATTTTCTGTCCGCTCATGTGATGAGCAAGTAACGGGACAGGCAGAACACGATATCAAGTGTCCTATCGTTTGTGGGGGAACACCACATTTACACTCCAGCCGGCTTAGCATGACCACCGAAGAAACTGGTTATGTCGACGGAAGAATCGACGAAATGACAGATTGTAGCAAGGTTTAAAATAGAGCAGCGGCGGAAAAATCTTTGTCTATTCTTAGTAGAATAGAGATAGAATCGCCATGCTACGGGGACTGGGTAGAGTTGGCCAGATTATATATGTACAGCGGCCAACCTGGGCTAAAATAAAGATGTAAAACAGATTATTGTATGTAACTTCGTCAGTATCAATAAAAATGAAAATCGATTTATGTTATCTATGTACATAACATAAATCGAATTTCATAAAAATAAATCGATAACATGAATCATTGCGTAAACTAACTGCATACAACCAAGCAATGTCTCAGTGGTTTTAGGGTTCCGCTTCCGTACCTCAAAAGGAAAAACCGGCCAAGTGCGAGTCGGACTCGCGCACCGAGGGTTCCGTAAAAAAAATATATTTTGTGATGTAACTAAAAATTTATGGTTTTCGTAATTTTTCCTTTATCTATGCTATAAGACGTTGCTTCGTACCAAATTTCAAGATTCTGAGTTCACGGGAAGCACCCTGTAGGTTTTGATTCCCTTGCAAGTGTCGAAAATTTGCGGCATAAACGGCTGTATCTTTTGATTGCGTTGGCTTAGAAGTTTGATTTTTTCACAGCTTTAAGGGACAGTAGACCTGAGTAATTGATATAAATTTCAGCTTCATACCTCCACGCGTTCCTGAGAAAAAGGGTCTTGACAGACGGACGGACGGACGGACAGACGGACAACAAAGTGATCCTATAAGGGTTCCGTTTTTTCCTTTTGAGGTACGGAACCCTAAAAACGGAACCCTTATAGGATCACTCGTGTGTCTGTCTGTCTGTTCAACCATTTTCCCCTCCCTATCTCCAAACCTACTGAAACTATAATATTGAAAAAAATACATATGTTTGTTTAACACTGTAAGACGTGATATTAGGTAGGTACATTGGTTACAGCAAAACCAAAACCCAAAGTCAAAAACCAGAAGTCTATGGTGCTAAAATAGCATGAAAAATTTCTCAATATCTACTACAATGGTACGAAACCCTTGATGTGCAAGTTTGACTGCACCTAGTGCACTTGGCCAGTTTTATTGTGTCATCATAATGTGTTCCCACTGCAGGGACTCAGGCCTCCTGTCTAGGAGAGGGATGGGCTATAATCCACCACGCGTGCCCAGTGCGGGTTGGTAGATGTCACATGTCTCCGAATTCTTCGGTTCTAAGACATGCCGGTTCCTCACGATGTTTTCCTTCACCGTTAGAGCTGTGGTGAAGAAATAAATTACACAAAGTAATGCTCCTGACAGGGTTCGAACCCATGACTCACTGTTCGTAAGTCGGGGCCGCCACCACTGGACCACCGCTGCTCTATTTTATTGTGTAATCTTTACGAAAAAGTCGGCCACTATAAGTACGGAGCAGCGATTTGAACCGTTTACCCAGTTAACTGTGATTCGCGTGGGACGCTAACTTATCATGAGCAGCTGACCTACTCAATAATTCTCTATTAAGTCTGTCAGAGCTAGAACGTTAAAACCACAGATATAGATTCACCTAGAACAGAGCGTCAGTGATCATTTTACGAATGTTAACGCAATTCATATTATTTTCCTATAGGGTAGTTGACTAAAAAAGTAATTAGTCCGTCAAACAGATTTCCAAAAAAAAATTGGACAAATATTTTTTTATTTTCTCACATAAACAAAAAATTAAGACGATAAAGTGTACAGAAAAGTCATGTGGCGTCACAGTTTAGTACATTTTTTTTCCAGAGAGTGATTTCACAATGCCCCATTCAAGATCTAGTTCAAGATCTTTGAAAAATAATTAAGTAAATTTTTATAAATTTGAAAAAACTAAATCCGCTATGTCTAAAGTCCAGCCTCTATAACCAGTGTGTTCTGCCCACAATTTTGTATTGTGTTAATTTGTGTATGTGAGTTTAAGTATTTGTAAACGCACCGTGGGTGCGTTTACAAATACACAGGAGTAATCCTAGTGTGGGGCAAAGTTTAAAAAAAAAAAAAAAGGCTTACGGTGCTGAAACATGGACGCTCACGCAGGAGGCTGTGTATAGACTAAGGTTGCACAGAGAGCCCTGGAGCGTTACATGCTAGTCATAAAACTACTGGTAGACCGAGTTCCAAACGTCCACATCCGAAGACGTACAAAGGTTACCGATATTGGAAAGCGCGTTATGGAACTCAAATGGGGTTGGGCAGGACACCTGGCAAGGCGTAGAGATGGCAGGTGGAGTAAGGCTGTCACCGAATGGCATCCTAGAACGGGGAAAAGGAACGTAGGTCGCCCGGCGGCGAGATGGGCAGACGATATAGTTGCCATCGAGGGAAAAACCTGGATGAGACTGGCGCAAGAACGTGGCGATTGGCACCAGAATCCAGAAAAGAGAGGTCTATACCCAGCAGTGGGTGAATTCGGGCTGTAGATGATGATGATGAAAACACGTATCCAATATTTTTGAATAATCTAACAGACGGACTAAACAGAATCATAATTTTTAGTCAGTCAACTACCCTATTGTATCAAGCAAGTTCATCATCAATCTTTTGCCCTTATCCCAATTAATTTGGGGTCGAAGCAGCGTGTCTTCTTTTTTCCATACTTTTCTATTACTCGTCTCCACGAAACAAGTAACCACACAAAATAGACAATTCGTTTTGTTCTTTAAATGTGTAGAATTAGCTAGTGTAACGTCTTCCGTTATCTAGATATACCTATCCATATCTGTGGCTATGACGTCGTGGTGAAATTATGTCTTACTTTATTAGACAACTGGCGTATAGGTCAGTCAGGCAAATCGTCGAATTTTCCCGACAACATATAAAATAATTATGCATTTTTGTTTTGTTTTCGGCATGGCAACTTCATGTTGTGGAATGTACAGAGGCGAGAACACGAGCGCGCAATGTAAACGTGACGTCGGTTTTAAAATTAACAAACCTTGTTTCACATTATAATATTGTCCTTATTTAAATAATTTATTCGTATTATGTTATTTATGGATGACACTGATTGCTTGTGCCAAAAAAATACTACAAAGGCATATGACTTTTAGTAGTCAGGGCTATTGTGGACGGCTGCGGGTTGTTCGAAAGAGATACAGCGGCCTCGACATAAAGGGCTAAGAAGGAACATGGGTGGTTTTTAGTCAGTAGAAGTCTGACACGCCCTATCGCTCTGCCCAGAGCGGGAGCAGTCATTAATTTGATGATTTCCTACGCTCCAAAAATAAAAAAGGGGATTGTGGTCTTATGTATGTGTGGTTTTATCCAACTCATACAGCCATCTTCTACCAGGTCTACCATGACGTTCTGTCTGTGACAGGACTCCAAAAAGTCTTGAAAGTTGAGAAAATCGTTGCATGATCCATCACAAATCACTCAGAGGTATTTAATGATTATTAAACCACCACTTAGTGTATAAAGATTTGACATACAAAACCTTCACAAAACAAAACTGTGTAAACCTAAAGGTTTACACAGTTTTGTGAAGGTTTTGTATGTCAAATCTTTACTAAGTGACGGCTTAAGTAATCATTACATATCTCTGAGTACATACGCCGGTTAATATCGTAAAATATTATCAAGCCTCTAGAAACTTGGGATTTATGTTAAGTATCGGTAAACCAATTTGCTTGGAGCTTGGGCCTGAAATGATATATTGTGACAAGATGACCTTATCCTACTCGCTCGAAGCGTTTGCCACAGCCAAACGCTTCGAGCGAGCGGAGCGGAGCGATATGATGCATCATATTCCTGGATCTTCTGAGAATGATCCAATGTCTCTTATTAATTTAAGTCGGCGCAATACGATTTTTGGTTACTCACAAGTTATATTTACTCATATTTCTTTCGTTTCAAATCTATCATAATCCATTCATCTTTTCTTCGACTTCATTCAGTCACTGGCGTCACTTTCAGAGTTCCTCTCATGTACTCATTTCTTATTTTTCTCCATTCGCGTAACACCACAGTATCATCATCAGTATATCTTTATAATAATTTCACGTGAACGAAAGTCGCAGGCAACAGCAGTAAATAAAGAGTGAATATTCACATTATCCTTATAGAGTCTCCCATGTCGTAAAATTCATCACGTATTCCAAGTACCTAACACTCAATATAACTATAAATCTTTTTCGTCCATTTGTCGAATTCAGTCATTTGTCAGTGTTGAACAGAATTGAATGTTCAAAGACTTCAAATTCTTTGAATTGAAGAGCACTCATCAATTCGCCTGAAGAGAATCGTATTGAAAAGGAAGGAAAGTCGTCTCCATAATAGGAACGGTTGTCGGAATGGACAATTGGGTGTCACTTTATAGACGCCATTGAAAACTGGGATTGGATTCGTGAACGAAATATGGCGGCAACATGACCTTGTCTTAAGGGGCAAGTCATACTGGTATGGATAAGTTACGAATTGGCTGCGGGTACTGAAGACAAAGATACTTTAGTAGTATGCCTCGATGCCTCGTGCCTAGATGCCTCGTTAGATATCAGGACACTTGGAACCCGATTGCGCGAAAAGACATTAGCGTGCAGGGATTCACGCGACTGAATTTTTTGCGCATATGGACTTTTGTGCGAAGGACACTTTCGTGAATAAACATTTTGAAATGTCTGTCGCACAAGTCTCGTTTGTCCTAGATTCCTGAGCATACGGTCCTAGATTTTATTCGCGGTTCGGGCGAAATGTTGGGTTTTTCCGTCAGAAATTTCTATGTAGCAGGATTAGTACCAGGTTGGTGACACAGGCTCGCTAATCACCCTTACAAGGGACTTATCACAGTGGCAAATTATATAACATACAAGACCTGTAATCTCCAAAGGAATAACACTTTGCTTGACCAGGGAATCGAGCCTGGGACCTCTAGACAATCGAGGCAGTGGCGAATTATTATTGTAGGTATAATACTACTATTAGGCTACCTAACTCTTCACGTATGACAAGCGTGATGTTGTGTTATGTTTTAAACAAAAACCGCTAGGCGTAGAACACAAACTCACAACAACCAAGACCTAGTTCGTAAAATATATGCAAATAAAACAGCGTCCCATCGCGTCAGTCCCAAAGCCATCAAAATCCAGACAGTAACAAGCCTGCGGAATTAAACCGTCGTTTGACGACAGCGTCATGTTTACAGCCACCGAACAAGATGGGACTGTCTCATACATCAGATACATCTATGTATATCCATATCTATGCATAGTACGAGTATAAACCAAAAGGCCCTTTGCACACGGCGTATTTCAAAAGCGCAGATGAGGAGCGTTTACGCGCTTTAAACGAGATTTAAACGCAAACTTGTAACCTAAGCACACAGGGTGATCGTGAAACGCGCGTATACGGTGAGTTTACGCGCAAATACAGCGATACCAACCTGACACACGCGCGTTCTATCGCATTTTACGCGCGTTTGAATCTATAAAACACAAAAATCGGCATCTACGGCGCAGACGACGCGTTTAAATACACCGTGTGCAAGGGACCTTAGTCGTATTTAGAAACTTTTGCTACTCAAAATAGTTTTAGTAGTTGGTCCTGGAAGTTACAAAAAAATATATTTTAAAGATGTATGTTGAAACGTAGTTCCATCAGTTTGGGTAAAAATAGTCTAGAATAATGTAGTTTTATTTATCTTAAATGTTGTATGTAACTAGGTATCTAAATTACGAGTAATAGGTGTTTTAACTTAATTTTAAGTTTACATGCTGATATTTGTAACCTTTTATATTTTAGACCACATTGTACCATAATAGAAAAAGAAACTTGAATGTTGGTTCAATACTTCTCATCACTTAAAAATATATAAAAACCGAATAGCCCAACCGTTAAGCTCCAGTTAACTATACATATCTACATTTGCCTATCCCATTTTAAATCACTTTAAAAACCCGCATGCTGCCCGCAAACCAATTATTTTTTATCTAAACTCGAACTTATAAAATCGATCCCACACCGCACTCTAACTTCAGCGTGCCTTGATAAGGATCCTCTTCGTATCCGGTATCCGGGAATTTAAAACGGGACTGCGTACTGACCTATATATTCCGGGATAAACTGCGGTTATCTAGAGCCACCGCTTTAGCTGTCTTTTCTTATTTTAACAATCCTGTGGGTGAATAAAGGCAGAGGCAATGTGGTATTTTACACGCGATTTGCACTAGAGATTGTGTTATAGAGATACAAAAATGTTTTGGCTTTTTAATGACGTTTACGAGGGGGATACCATGGTAAAATAAAAAATATGAAACATTCATGAGACAATACACTAATTGTGAGGCGGGTGGGGGGCGCAGTAGAAGGGCCATACACTGACTTTCATGATGAGGCTCTACAAAAAAGACAGGTGCGTAGTACGCGTAACCAGCGTGCATGTATGCCCAGATGTATGAACGTAGACGAGGTAAAATGAGTATGTAAGAATTGTAACTTGGGAAGAGGACATGAGTTTAATTAGGATAAGTTATGTTTTTTTTTGTGTTTCGATGTAGTTAATTTATACTGCTAATCTGTAACGTGTTTCACCGACCCCAAATAACAGATAAGGACAGTAAGATGACTGTTAATTTAGATTTTGTTATTAGCTTTTCGGAAAGATAAGTCAATGTAAAACATTTCGAGAATTCTTTCATCGTAGTCGGTTAGAATGTCTCGTTCATAAGCTAAGCCTCCTTGGTTCATTTTGAGTTTCGCAAATCACATGCAGATACGATCTTTCAGCGCCAGTCTTTAACAACACAAAAAGTCGACTTATTTCTATATTTTCCTACCTAGTAAAATATTTGAATTTTCGTGAACATTCTGTCTTTTGTGATTTTAGCTCGAAAATGTTATGTAGAAAATATTTAAAGTGACTGTCTAATTACATACATTACATTCTTGCTTGCTTGCTTGACTATAGCAGTCGTAGCGTACAGACGTGCACATTTGCAATATTTATTTAATAATACTTTAATACTAGTGACCTCCTTTAGTGTATATATTTCGTAATGCATAAATTAATCTTGCCTAGTGTGTAGATTTAGTGAATTATGGACACGAAAAGGTGATTTTTTATTTTATCTTAACAAAATGGAAAACAGCCCCTGTAATCCAAGGGGGCCACCTCAACCATCCGCCTCTCCGTCGCAGTCAGCCACGGCCGATGTTATTGTTGCAACACCCGAAATCCAACGATGGATGACCGGCATCCACCAGCCGCGGAGGGGAAACTCAACACCGAGCAGAAGATGAAAATCACAAACCTTTGCCGTAAAGTTGAATCGGGAACGTCACAAATGGCAGTCCTTTACCAATCGCTTAAGCAAACAGCCATACACGCGAATAACATGATCGATACCCTTCAGCAACAACGCGACCTGACAGATCATATTTCGGAGCTCAAGCAGTCGATACAGGCGTCCACCTCTTCGGGAAATGCTTCATTTGCCGAAATGGTGAAAAGGGGATCTGACCGTTTCGTTCGACCTAATAATTTAAGCTCTGTCGCTATTTATCCCAATGACAAATTGAAAACCAGCGATGAAACCAAAGAACTTGTGCAAAAAATCATACGGCCCGAGCAAATGAAGCTGCAAGTTCGAGGTGTCCGGAAAACAAAAAATGGTGGCGTAATAATTAGCACGGAGACGAAACGTGACGCTAATAAGCTTAAGAACGCAGTCCAGCTCTCTACCTCTGGACTTACCGCCGACGAACCAAACAAGCGCAGACCCCGGATAGTGGTTGTAGGAGTGCCGACGTCCTTAGCTGAAAATGAGGTCTTCAAGTGCATTTTTGAGCAAAATGTAGCAGACAAGTTATCAACGATGTCCTTGGAATCCTTCTTGACGTTGGTAAAATTAAGCCACAAATCTGGTAAAAGAGAGGCTGCAACCTGTAACTACGTTATTGAAGTTGTGGCTAATATCCGAAAAATCCTAATACCTACCTCAATCAAGGATATTTATTAACTGGTCATCTTGTCCTGTGAGGGATTTAACGCTAGTTACACGGTGTTATAAATGCCAACAGTATGGTCATGCAGCCAAATCTTGCAGAGAAGTGAATTCTACATGTGGGCACTGCGGTCAAGAAGGTCATATGATGTCCGAATGCGTGAAGAAAGATGACACTCCGAGATGCGCGACTTGCTCACGCTTTAAAAAGCCAAGTGACCACAAAACGGGAGATACTGAATGCCCTGCTAGAAAAATAGCGGTATACAGATACATAAATTCCGTCGATTATGAGGGCACCTAGTGTCCATATTTATATTGTGCCTAGTGCGTCATAGTTTTAGTTGTCTCAGCAAATTGTCGCCCGCAATAAAAATACCTGAACAGTATTATTTTGCAATATTTACTTGTTTAATACTGCTGACAATGATATTACTACATAATAACAACTAAGTGCTACAAATTGTTTTCCCTAGATTTTATCGATACATGTT
Source organism: Diarsia mendica (assembly GCA_949316265.1). Classification (NCBI taxonomy): domain Eukaryota; kingdom Metazoa; phylum Arthropoda; class Insecta; order Lepidoptera; family Noctuidae; genus Diarsia; species Diarsia mendica. Next base: position 19,579,754 of record OX438906.1, read on the forward strand.
TTGATGACCTTAATATTTTTCGTCCGTGTCTTTAAATAGCATAAAGTACTTTAGGTATACTTTTCGTTATTATAATATGTATTAACTCATACTAACTAATTTTACTATTATGCTTTTTCACTATAATGTTAAATATTATTAAGAAATCTATTGACCAAATCTCAAAATTGTTAGAAATATGCCGCCTGTGATACAGGTTTAACCTAGTACAGGCATCGAATTCTGTTAGACTACATTATTTTTAAGATTTAAATTGTATTTACTGTGCCAACTCTAATATCTGAATAAATATATATTATTATTATATTATTATTATTATTATTTTTGGTTCTTTTTGTTTCTTCTCATTTAAGAGAGCATAAGGTATTATTATTATTAATTGTTTGGTACAGTGGCCGCAAGTGGCGACTGTAGAGCATGAGGGTTCGATTTTCACGTCGGGCAAAGTGTTATTTGGTTTTTTCCATCTAGAATTCTAGAATGTATCAGTAGCAGCCACGAAGTCTCAAGTGCCCGGTTGAGGCCCTATCGAAGGACCAAAAAATGGAGTAGCGGCGTGTAAATTAATGCGCACGTCTTTCAAATCCACGGCAGGCAAATACTGCAATGGGGTTGACATAAAAAAATGCGCAGGGGTTATAACTTCAGGGGCCCTACTATGACGTCTTAAAACAGTCCTAACTTATTCTTAATCCAGTGTGGAAAAGAGATAGCGCTAGATACCCTGTATAGTTCTGTCACGTTTCCACAATGGATTAAGAGTAAGTTAGGAATGTTTTAAGACGTCATAGTAGGGGCCCTGGTGAAGGTTAAACAAAACACAAACACATGTAAAATAAAATAAAATAACTAGCGAAATGTGGGTGCACTATTAGGTGCACCTCTGTTCCTTCCCGCCTGTAATCTCCTTTGGGGATTACAAGCGTGAAGTCTATGCCATCCTTTTCTTACCACCGCCAAAACTGCTCAAAACTATTCACCAGTACGTTGACCCTACCATTATTTCGTCCTCGTTCTACCTTCTGCTGCAAAACAAAATGTCACCGCGGCTAACTTTCCCCTGCTGTAGTGAAGTAGTGCCTCCTGGAATTAGGGTTACCATTCATCTGGATTTGTCCGGACATGTTTGAGTTTTTCCGTTTACTTAAGTAAACTAAGTGAAGAAAGAAGAACGAACAAATATTTACTTGGCGCAGAAACATGACGTGCATACGAAGTTACCCACAGAAAAAAAGCAAAAGTTAAGTATGATTTCCTGGATTTTTCGATTAGAGGAAAGAAAGATAGAAAGATTATTAAAAAAGACTCACAGACGTAATCTTGTAAAAACTTGAAATATGTAAGTGTTGTGCACCAGATGTGGCAAATTCACTTTAGATTTTAAGTTTAATTGTTAAGCAACCAAATAATGATTCTATTAGTGAATAAGTCGTAGGAGCGTCATAATTATATAAATAAATAAAGACTCAGACAGGTCCCTCAAGAATAAGAAATCAATTAAATATATTACATGCGACAATCGACCATCGTTAAGCATAATTTTGTGTCACCATGCGAGACATATACTGCAGTATACAAAGCGCCAGTTTTCAGCGACAGCCAGCGTTGGGGATATCTGTTAAAAGAAAATACAATAGTTTACCATGTTCTAAAACATAAAGAATAGAGGCATTTCCAGGAATATTTTATTTTATTTATTATAAGAAAACTTACAGCTAGAACATTTCGGTAGTCAAATTAATATGTAGAAAAACACCAATTACAAGTTTTCACATACAAAAAATACTTTTCATACATATGCAATCTTATTTGACCCAAAGGGCATGCCTATGTAGGTAAGTACAAAATGTGCACGACTTTGAAATAAACAAAATCTGGGTTTTTGACGCAAATGTCAAAGATTCTTGCCAAGATGCTGATATTTTAGCCTGCAGCTTTGGACCACAGCTTTTATACATTTGAAACTGGTAACCCTACCCGTAATAGTGTCCAAGGGAAGGGTTGCCACGCTGGCAACACCACAGGGACGGATATGCTAATCGTTATTGTTATTATTCCGCATAGTTTTGTTCAAATGACTGCGGTTGGCGTTCACAAACAGGGTTGATAAGTTTGTCACGGGAGTGAGTTTTTAGTTATATAATTGAGTTTTTATGTCATGGTGATGCTGTGCTGTGAATGTTTTGTTTGTAATTTTGAGGTGATCATCATCAGCCTATAATGCTCCCACAGCAGGGACTCAGGCTTCGTCTCTAGGAGAGTGATTGGCTGTAATTCACCACGCGGGCCCAGTGCGGGTTGGTAGAATTCGAATTTTTCGGTTCCAAGACATGCCGGTTTCCTCAAGATTTCATTTGATTCATTCAATTGATTTGATTTTTCATTTGATTTTTATTTTCAGGCTTCTACTGGGTAAGCTCGTTCCATCGTCGACATCATCTCTGCCCTTAAGGCAAGATTGAAGTCAAGAGCAAGCCCATTTATAATAATAAAAAAAATAAAAAAAGATTTTTTCTGTCACTGTTTTGAGAGTAGTGGTGATGAAATAAATTAATACACACAGTTATGCTTTAGTTAACTGTCGCGGTCGTGGGTTCGAACCCAGGTAGGCACCTGGGTTCGAACCCACGACCGCGACAGTTTGTAAGTCGGGGCTGCCACTGCTCTCTTAGGTGATTTGTCTACTTTTTCTGAACATTTATATAGTTATTAACTATTGTATCTAATAGGCCACACAGTTAGAGTTTTCTTATTTCCCAAAAAATATTGTGACGAATATTCTATCTCATCACACGGCGAGGTCGTGCTTTCGCTACACTTTTCCTCCCTTGAGTGTAAAACTTGTCGGGCAATACTGAAACAAATCACATGAGGAAAATCGGAGACATTTGTAAGGCAGCTGTGTAAAGAAAATGTAACTTTTACTGTTTTGTTTAACACTACATATTATAAAACAACTAGCTGATGCCTGCGGCTGCGCCCGCGTGGAAATTATGTACTAAAACCTTTCTCAAAAACCACTCTATTCATTGGTGAAAACAGCGTGAAAATCGGTGCAATAGTTTTTGAGTTTATTGCAAACAGACAGATAGACCGGCGGAGGACTTTGTTTTATAATATGTAGTGATTACTAGATAACATAACATAATGCTTGTAATCCCCGAAGCGTTAAGTTCTCCTTATAATGCTTCAGGGATTGTGTCGTGTGTGTGTGTGTGTGTCGTGTGTTGTGGCGTGTGCGTGTGTGTCGTGTAGCGTGTGTTGATTAAATGTTTAGTTTATATTACACACACATGATAATACAAAACACTCATATTTCGCTAGTTAGGATTGTCCAGAGAAGGCAAACCACCGGGAGAGTTGAAAAGTAATGGGTAAGACCTTTGCCCAGGAGTGAGACAAGAGGTTCGTTGTCACTAGTACCATTGACAGTTCCATGATGGAACTACTGAATGTTTTTTTTTATCACTAGTTCCATTTAAAAAAAAACTGAAAATAGTGAAACTAATGTTGAATTTTTTATCATTAGTTCCATTAAAAACGAATCTGAAAATAATGGAACTAATGTTGAATTTGTTATCATTAGTTCCATTATGAACGAATCTGAAAATAATGGAACTAATGTTGAATTTTTTATCATTAGTTCCATTTTAAAAGTATCTGAAAAAAATGTAACTAGGTAATGTTGGATTTTATTATCAGTAGTTCCACATTATCATTTTAGGCACTTGTGAAAGGGGATAGAACCGATGTGGCATAACAACCTGGCCGCAATTTTGATTTTTTTTCAAAGTCGCGGCCCACATTGAAAGTGGTATGTATGGATAAAGGACATATAGACGAACAAAAATGTCCAGTAACGTGGTACCTAAAGTGTCACGTTACCGAGATACACACATCAACACGGTCTAGGGATATTTCATACTCAATTAAATAACTCGAAAAGTACTGGCCGCATTGGAATCTTTAATACACCGATTTGTTTGTAATTTATCTCAGACTAATTCCAAATTCAAATTTTTGAAAATTCTTTTGTTTCGGTGGCATAAAAATGTCTTGATGTATAGGAGAGGGAATTTTCATTTGTGCGAAATTTAAAAAACAATACGAATTACCTTTAGTTACAGTTTTTTTTCATTTTTAAACGAAAGATAAAGTTAACATTGAGGTATTGTAGCCATGCAACGCCGACATTTGACGAGGGCGAAGATGTTACGAGCTGTGGGAATGCTGGAAGCTGGATCTGTTCAGCGTAATGTTGCTGAGGCCATAGGGACCCATCAAAATGTAATTTCAAGATTGTGGACACGCTATCGTGCCACAGGTGAAGTAGCGGAGAGGCACCGGGGGCCAAGTCGCATCACTACCCCCAGACAAGACCGATTTTTGCAAATTACTGCGCGAGCTCAACCAAATGCAACGGCGATTCAATTGGTCCAAAGGCTGCGAGTGGAACACCAAGTGCTTGTGAGTGACCAAACTGTAAGAAGGCGACTGCATGAAAGCAATCTACGCTCTCGTAGACCACTCCGGGTCCCACCTTTACGGAGAGGCAATCGTGGACGACGATTAGAATGGGTTCGGAACCACGTGGACTGGGGCCGTGAGCAATGGTCCAATGTGCTGTTCACGGATGAATCCAGGTTCGGCTTCCATCCAGATTCACGAAGGACGCGTGTTTGGCGAGTTCCTGGACGATGGAGCCGTCTCCAGAACCCTCAGGAAGTTCACCCATACCAAGGAGGAACAATTATGGTTTGGGCAGGAATTCGTCTTGGAGGACGGACGGATCTCGTTTGGGTGCGGGGCAATATGACGGCAGAACGATACGTCCAACAGGTGCTGGGGCTCGTAATCTTGCTCCACAGAACACAAATGGGGCAAGATTTCCTGCTCATGCACGACAATGCCCGGGCACACACGGCGAGAACGGTAGCAGCTTGGTTACATACACATAATGTTATTGCCTTAGACTGGCCTGCTCAATCGCCAGATCTAAATCCCATTGAGCATGCGTGGGATATGCTGCAAAGAAGAGCTCTGAAGGAAGTTCCTGAAAATTTGGCTACAGAAGCTCAACTTTTTGCGCACCTCAGAAGGACATGGGACAATATTCCGCAGCAAGACATTGACAACCTTGTTCTGAGCATGCCGAATCGTTGCCGATGTGTTATGAACATCATGGGCGCTTTCTCAGACTACTAACTTCAAGTTTATAAACACAAATTAAATGATTTTTCTATTTTTTTCAGTTTTTACTCACAAATTAAAAGTCAATTCATATACGGTTTCCGTCTATGCTTCATTTTTTTTCCATAAAATCCTGAAATTTTAATAAGTACCTTAACCATTATTAAAAAATGGTAGAATATTAAATAACGCATATTTTAAATATATACATGTCTTATAAATAATTAACACATTGATAGTAATTCACTTTTTTAAAAATATCCCTAGACCGTGTTGATGTGTGTATTTGAAGGTAAAAATCGACAATTGAGTGCAAGGACAATCATTAAAAATAGACTTATTACGTTTGTAGGCGTTAAATTGAATCCAAACAATAGTTCCCAGGTTGATTATTATTATACGCACGAGAAAATCGCTTCGCATCGTAAATAAACGATATGCTATGCCAAAGAATAGTTTTCTCGTGCTCCTAGTAATATGTAATGTGTGTACTCTCTTTCAATAAACTGTAATAATAATAATCAACCCCTATAGACACGTAGTGTTAACTTTCACTACGCTGGGTATGAAAATAATGGCCTTAAAAAACAAGAAAAAGCTAGAAAACTGTGGTTATTACATAAAACAAGATTATCCTAAACATATACTGGAAAAGAGAGCCGCATTGATGGAACAGGCAACATTAGAAAAAGAAAAGGGAAATAAAGTTATACTGAAATACGATAAACTAATTATACTAGAAAATAAAAATCAAGAAAATATACCTACTAATAAAACTGGTCCCTCAGAGAAAATCAACACACGGGGAGAAAAAAGGTCGCATACATACTCACCTACGAAAGAGGAAAAGAAACAACAAATCTACAAGAAAAATAAAACTCAGTCAATACTATCGTATGTTAACCACTCACCAGCTCCAATGCGACCAACACCTGGCTCTAACAACGAAAAGTAGCAACTAAAAAGTGACCCCCCTCTCCTCCCCTCTACACTCCCAATACGGCTGGTCCCCGCGGGAGAGTCAGACCACAACCCTCCAAAGAAAGAAATAATACGAGAGAAAGAGAAAAAGAAAATACATATTTGCACATTGAATGTTAAATCACTAAGTTCACCTTATAAACTACTAGAATTAAAGACGGCTCTTCGTAACATAAACCATGATATAGTTGGACTATGCGAAGTCCGGCGTCAAGGTGAAAATATAATAGAAGACGAAGACTATATCATGTATCATATAGGACAAACAAAAGGTCAATATGGCGTCGGTTTCCTGATTTAAAAAAGATATAAAGAAAACATAATAAACTTTACCGGAATATCGGAGAGAGTCTGTATAATGGAATTAAATCTAGAAAACTTACATTTTGCTATTATACAAGCATACGCGCCAACCGAGTGCTCACCACAAGTCGACATAGACCTTTTCTATGAAAACCTGGAGATTGCTCATGAAATGATTAGTACACAGTACGTTGTAACAATGGGCGACTTCAACGCACAAATTGGAAAGCCCAAGACTTACGAGTACAAAGTGATGGGTAAATACGGTTACGGTAATAGAAGCCAGAGAGGAGAAAAATTTATACAATATGCTCATCAACATAATCTTAAAATATTAAATACTATGTTTAAATCAAAAAAAGAAAATAGATGGACATGGATTTCCCCAGATAAAAAGACAAGAAATGAAATCGATTTTATAACAACTACCAAGCCGCATTTATTTTCAAAATTTGAGGTAATAAATTCCTTATCATTTGGAACAGACCACAGACTGCTCAGAGCGACTCTTATCCTGAAACCAACAAAGAAGAGTAGACGCAACTTCACCGGCTGTACAAATAGACTTCAAAGTTCAGAAGATCGCGAATTATATATGAAAAGCTTAAGCGAACACATACCAAAATTAATAGAGACACATGAAAACCATACAGTCAACGATTACTACCAGATGTTAGAATCTGCTTTAAAAACAAGCTTGAAAAACAGAATAAAAACCAAGAAGCCAACTATTCTATCAGACAAGGCAATAGAATTAATGAAGAAACGAGGCGCCTTACAAAACACACCTAACCTGAACAAAACAGATAGAGAACACCTAAAAATCCTGTATAAACAAACAAACAAAGAAATAAAACAATGTTATGAATCTCACAGAATGGACACTATAAAAAAGCACATAGAAAACACAAGATCGGCTAAGAAAGCATTTAAAGAACTAGACAGAACAAAAACTTGGATTCCATCTCTACAACAGGGTTCAACAAATAGTAAATCACGTGGTGATATTATAAAAATTGCTACAGATTTCTACGCAAGCTTATATAGCGAGCCAAACTCAGGACAACACATAGAGACGTCAAACCATCCAAAGAATACGTCGGCTGTGGAAATATTTTGTGAAACTGAAATCCTTACACAAATACTGAAATTAAAATCAGAAAAAAGTCCAGGACCGGACGGTATTGCCAACGAATGTGTTAAACACGCCAGAGCCCTTCTAGTCACGCCTCTTACTCTATTGTTCAACAAGATCTTAGATAAGGAAGTGGTGCCTGTGCAGTGGACTGAATCGGAAATAATTCTACTTTATAAAAAAGGCGACCCAGCAGACATAGGTAATTACCGTCCGATAAGTCTAATGTCCTGCTTCTATAAGTTATTTTCATCATGTCTACTCAACAGAATATCTTCGGAATTAGACACATTCCAACCTATGGAACAGGCAGGTTTCAGAAAAGGATTTAGCACTACAGATCACATACACGTATTGGACCAAGTCATAGAGAAATACCTGGAATATCAAAAGCCGCTCTACGTAGCTTTTATTGATTATAAAAAAGCTGACTTTTGACTCTATCTCGCACCGCAGTATATGGGAAGCACTGAATAACCAATCGGTAAATCATAAGTACATAAATATTATAAAAAATATCTACTCCCAAAGTACAAGTCGAGTCAAGCTGGATAGAGCCGGACCTGTAATCAATATCGAAAGAGGAGTCAAGCAAGGCGACCCAATCTCACCGAAATTGTTCATAGCTGTCTTACAGAACATAATGGCAAACCTCCCATGGTCGAAGAAGGGCATTAATGTAAATGGAAAACACCTGAGCCATTTACGTTTTGCTGATGATATTGTTCTCCTATCGGAAAATCCTTTGGAACTTAATGTTATGGTCAAACAATTACAAGCAGCGAGTGAATATGTGGGATTGGAGATGAACCTCAGCAAAACTAAAGTCATGACCAACAACCAAATGACTCCTATCTTGGTCAACGACATGCCGCTCGAATACGTTCAAGATTATATATACCTGGGTAAGCAAATCTCCTTCAAGAAAAACAGGAATATAGAAGAAATAGATCGAAGAGCAGCTATTACCTGGAGGAAGTATTGGGCTCAGAAAGAGATATTTAAATCAACGCTCCCAATTAAAATGAAAAAAATTATATTAGACGCTACAATTTTACCTTGTCTTACTTATGGCTGCCAGACTTGGACATATGATAACAAGGCTAGAACCAAAATCCAAACCACACAGAGAGCTATGGAGAGAAGTTGCTTGAATATCAAATTAAGCGACAAAATAAGAAATACAGACATTCGCAATAGAACTAAAGTGACAGACGCTCTCAAATTCTCGCAAAGCCAGAAATGGAGATGGGCCGGGCACGTTGCAAGATATCCCGATGATCGTTGGACCATCAGAGCAACTAAATGGAAAGGTCCACAGGGTACCAGAAAAAGAGGCCGGCCCTGCGCCCGCTGGCAGGACGAGATAGTTGCGAATGCTGGACGAGACTGGCTAGCCATCGCTTCAGATAGAGAAAGGTGGAATTCTTTGGAGGAGGCTTTTACCCTAAGGGGGTCCACACAATAATTACATTTTATATTTTTTGTAATCATAATTATTATAGAACCACTAAGACATAATTATTACTCATATTTTAATCTACAATTTCTTCAATCTTATTTATTTAATTTTTAATCGAAATGATAATGTTTTCTAGCTTATGGTTATTATTTGTTGATTTTATAATTTAAGGTTATTTACTATTTTTATTTGATCCTAATTGGTTCTAATTGTTATTGTTTATTATTTGATTGAGATTAGATTGCTTAGTGATTGCATGTATAGAATTATTATTTTTGAATTGGAATAATAAATGATTGATTTTTGTTTTAGTGTAGGTAATCTTATTGGGTGATTTTATAATTAATGTTATTTATTGTTTAATTTGATTATTATTGGTACTAATCGTTATTTATTATTGATTGTATAAAATTTATATAGTTTTTTAATCAAAATAATGATAGTCTTTTTGTTTTAATGTAATCTTATTTGGAGAGTTAATGTAATTTATTGTTTTGATTTGATTATTATTAGTACTAAATTTTATTGTTGTAACTCAATATTTGATTGTGTGGAATTAATAAAGCTTTATTATTATTATTATTATTATTATTATTATTATTATTATAGACACGTAAAAGGTCTACTTTTGATGTGGTCATTGTACTCATATGTCGATCTTTACCTTCAAATATCTCGGTAACGTGGTACCTAAAAGGTGTCTATTGAAAGTGCACTATCCATACATACCACTTTCAATGTGGGCCGCTATTTCGAAAAAAAATCAAAGTGGCGCGATGGCGGCCAGGTTGATATGCCACATCGATTCTATCCCCTTTCACAAGTGCCTAAAATAATAATGTGGAACTACTGATAATAAAATCCAACATTACCTAGTTCCATTATTTTCAGATACTTTTAAAATGGAACTAATGATAAAAAATTCAACATTAGTTCCATTATTTTCAGATTCGTTCATAATGGAACTAATGATAACAAAATCAACATTAGTTCCATTATTTTCAGATTCGTTTATAATGGAACTAATGATAAAAAAATCAACATTAGTTCCACTATTTTCAGTTTTTTTTTTTAATGGAACTAGTGATAAAAAAAAACATTCAGTAGTTCCATCATGGAACTGTCAATGGTACTAGTGACAACGAACCAGACAAGATAGACCAATCTTTGACCATCTTTGACCTTTGTGAAATGATTTTTGACACGTTTTACCTTTCGTCAATTTTTGATAAAACAAAAAACACGTATGGCACGTATCTAACTGACAGACTAAACAGAATCATATTTTTTTAGTCACGAAAAATCCCTATTTCAGAAAGCATTCACCGCTCTTCCATTCAATTACATTCATTCATTCATTTCTGTCCGATCTTTTCTTCCATATTTCCCGAAGAGCAACAAAACAAAGTTAACAGCCGCCATGTTGCTATCTCGTATCCGTTTCCGGTGGCCGTTGGGCCGTCGTTCCGGTATTCTTCCTTCAGCTAATTGTTCATGATTTCCTCGCGATATAATTTACGGAACGGTGAGTGAGTTACTTCGTGTTCCTGTTCTTTCATTCCTTTCATTCGTTCATAACGTTATGACAGCAAGGTTTATTAGATTTGTAGTCGAGCGTGAATGGCTATAAATGATGGTTCAATGGCATTTGTGACTAGTAAAGCACGTTAAGCTGTTTGTCCCAGCTGAAAATCTTTGACAATTGTTAAAGGTAGGACTACCTACCTTTAACGATTGTCAAAGATTCGATTGTTAGAGAAAGAGAGACTGGCTGCCAGATTTTGGGCCACTGACTAGTGTCAGTGGCCCAAAATCTGGCAGCCAGTCTTACCAAGGGGTATCGTATAAACCAGCACTAACTAGGTTGTGGAGGTCAGATAGGCAGTCGTTTCATGTAAAATACTGGTCATCATCATCATCATTTCAGCTGAAAGACGTCCACTGCTGGACATAGGCCTCCCCTAAGTTTCGCAAGTTTCGCCACATTGACCGGTCCCGTGCGTCTCGCATCCAGCGGATCCCCGCAACCTTCACCAGGTCATCGGTCCACCTAGTGGGAGGCCTTCCAACGCAACGTCTTCCGGTTCGCGGTCGCCACTCCAGAACTTTCCGGCCCCATCGGACATCCGTTCTGCGAGCAATGTGCCCTGCCCACTCCCACTTAAGTTTGGCAATTCTTCGGGCTATGTCGGTAACCTTGGTTCTCATGCGGATGTCCTCATTTCTGATTAGATCGCGCAAGGAAACTCCGAGCATAGCCCTATCCATTGCCCTTTGGGTTACTTTAAGCTTTCTGATGAGGCCCATTGTGAGCGACTACGTTTCGGTCCCGTATGTAATCACTAAATACTGGTATTCAGCTGTTTTCGATTAGACTGGAGGCCGACCCCCAGGTAGTTGCTTAAAGGCAGGTACATACATGCTGAGCTTTTTTTGTTTTAGTTTATGTACACACATCATGCCTGTGATAATACTCCTTCATTTTGCCAGTTGCGCAAGAGCTCCACGACCTCATTCCACCATCTCCCTTCTTCCATCGAGAGACTAGGCGTACTGCAGGCTATCACCCATACCTTGTCGATGTTCCACACATTCGTACGAAGCGTTTTGCTAGGTCTTTCATTATTCGTACAGCCAAGGAGTGGAACACCCTGCCTGCGTCGGTCTTCCCGAGTTCATATAGCCCCGATCTATTTAAATCGCGAGTAAATAGGCTTCTTCTGGGTAAGCTCGTCCCATATAAATTCGTAGATAAATTCTTGGTGGAAAAACTCAATAACCCACGACTCTTGCTCTTGTTATTGTCGTGCTTGCGACTCCTGGACCAACGAGACAGTCATACGTTTTATAGGCGTCACACAATAAATACGACGTACCTATCTAAAACCAACACCAATCACACACTCACACACACACACACACCCACGAGACATACGCTAGCAGCTGATGGATCCTCCAGTAAGTGCTACAAACTAGATCCAATGTATGATTGAGTGGTGCGGCCACGGGCTGAATACCAGTTCAGATGACCCCGGTAAGACTGAAAGCTGACCTCAACATAGTTGGGAAAAGGCTAGGCAGATGATGAGCTCGTAGGCCTATGTTCAGCAGTGGACGTCTTTTGGCTGAAATGATGTTTTTTTCTTTTTTCACGTAAACTTAAAATGAAGACGATACAAAACAAAAAACACGTATTCAATATTTTTCGATAATCTAATTTACGGACTAAACAGAATCATATTATTTTGACCCAGTCCGATCCCCTAGAAAAGTCAAGTCAGAACCCCATAGGCGACTAAAAATTTCTGACACTAATTTAGCCACACGATAAAGAGGGAAACGACGGAACGATTGGCACAGTGGATCAAGCAATAGACTGCTGCGCTGCGTGTCGCGGGTTCGATCCCCGCACGGAACATATATTTGTATGACCTACAGATAGTTGTTCCGGGTCTGGGTATTTGTGTATGTGAGTTTAAATGTTTGTGAACGCACCCACGATACAGGAGAAATTCCTAGTTTGGGGCAACGTTTATTTATTTTAAAATAAAATAAATTGATTTACAAAAAAAGTGTCAGTCCTATCTAAAACCAACAACACCAATCACACACACACACACAAACACGAGACATACGCTAGCAGCTGATGGATCCACCAGTAAGTGCTACAAACTAGATCCAATGTATGATTGAGTGGTGCGGTCACGGGCTGCGGATTCATTTTATGATGATCGCAGGCGCCGCGCCCGAACCCATACGTTTTATTGCTCGTGGTGTGGTTTCAGTGATAGCGGGGTTGGTAACAAATAAAAAACAAACTTATCACAAACTGTGTATTTCTGTTGCCGTTTAAACAACAAATTAAAGGGGGCTTCCCTACTACGACGATAAGGAACCCTTTTTTTTGGAGTGTGGAAGTCGTCAAATGACTCCTCTCGCTCTGGGAATGGTAGGGAGTGTCAGACTTCTACTGACTAAGAACCACCTGTGTTCCTTCTTAGCCCTTTGTGTCGACCCCGTGGTATCTCTTTCAAACCACCCGCAGCCCCGACGGGCGTTGGCCTTTGCGGGCCCCTTCAATGTTGCTGACATTCTTTGAGGCGCGCGTGGAGCACGAACGCGCCGTCGACACGGACATAAGACGGACGGACGGTGAGCTAGCCCTTTACTCACCGTCCACTGTTATTGCGACCTTGAATTTAGTTTGTATGATATCAATTTCCAGGTCAGACAAAGTATTATTGGGTTTTCACCTCATAACTCCGTCATTTATGAACCAATTTGAGGTTCTGTTTTGTCGATTGGTTCCATAGAAAGTTCATCAAAATCAGTCTATAATGTAAAACTGATTCATGGCAATCATTTGTGAACAAAGTAAAAGAGTTAAAATAAATACTAATTACGAAAAAAACAACATTAATTACACTCTATACACAAAGATGGTTTACCATTCCTTATTTATTTATTTATTTATTTTACTATTTATGTACACACAATTACTAGACAACACAGGAAAACAACATAATATAAAATTTTAGTACAAAGGTACTGCTTATTTCACAAGAAATTTCTGCCAGCAGACCTGCAAAAGGAGAAATGAAAAAAAAAGAAATGTAGACTATAGTGTGTGAGAAGCGGAAAACAATTTAGTGATAATGTGTCTTAACTAACTTAACCTATGTAATAATAAATACACATAAGTATAATAGTAATATATACGTAAATAAATACATAATGCTAATATACATAAACAAATAAAATACATATATGTACATAAAGATCACAATGGAGAGGAAAGGTAATATTCTTTCACTCTGATTTTGAACTGTGAAATAGTCTTCAGGTCCCGAATGCTAGGCGGAAGTGAGTTCCACAACCTTACAGCATGGACAGAGAAGGAATAGGAGTAATAGCTGGATTTGTGAGGAGGGGATTTAAGGATGGATCTAAGGTGATTCCTTCTATGTTTTACAAACCTTACTACAAAACCCTAGCTAGCACTCACACCCGCCAAGCGATTGACAGCCCGTATCCTCCCCGCTGTTTTTATTAACTATTCAGTACACAGCGACCGAGTATTCCATGCCAGTCCATCGCGTCACCCGTTAACTTAATAAAATAAAAGCTAGCGTGTATTTACATCGATAGTCGAGGTTTGTTAGTTGTTACTACGTCAGCCATTTTATATTTTTTCGTCAGGAATTTCTCAGTAGCAGACATGGAGTCTGGATTTGTGCCCGGTTGAAGGCAATTGGATCGCCCGCTATTGATGATGATGATGATGCTATTTAGCCGATTTCGGCCATAGCGACTGCATTCGCTGATTTTCCAAAGATTGTCAAGAGCTTTGCTCTGCTGCTTTCTCGTGTGCTCTTAAGTGGCTAGCATATCTAACTTTGCCCGCTATTACATGGGATGTAAATATAACACTAGTAGAAGCAGAGATGGCTCAGTGGTGGTGACCCAGACTTACGAACAGTAAGTCGTGGGTTCGAACCCAGGCAGGTGCATTACATTGTGTCATTTATTAGATCTCTTTTTTATCTCTCGATTGATCTCGATGATCTCTTGATTTATTAGATTCTCTCAAAAAGGTGAAGGAATACATCAGAAGGAAACCGAAATGTCTGAGAACCAAAAAATTCGAAGACATGATTGTGATAATTTGAATTGAATTGAATCTGCCAACCAGCACTAGACCCGCGTGCTGGATTATAGCCCATCCCTCTCCTAGAGTGGAGGCCGGAGTACCTGCAGTAAAAACATTATAGGCTGATGATGAGATATAACTGGGGAAATGTGAGCGTACTAATAGGTACACCTCTGCCTTTCGGTGTTACAGGCGTGACGTGATGTTATGTTAGGTAAATTACAAGCCTTCTCCGATAGACTAGGTAGAAGTTTAGCTTAGGTAGACCATAGTTTCGCTACTTACATTCAGTGCCAAGTAATAAGGGGGGGGGGGGTAATAACCGGCCACAAACCTATACTCCGACCTGGAGTTCTTTCAGCAACACTTTTCCCGACCTGGGATAAGAACTCAGAACCTGCACAGATAGTGTGTGATATGAGGGCTGCGTAGCAGCCCTCATATCACACACTATCATCATCATCATCATTTCAGCCAAAAGACGTCCACTGCAGGACAGTTATGTTTACACTTTATAACATTAAATAGAGGGAGACCCAGTTACTATATGTTCCAGCGGTGGGCTGAATTCAGGCTGAATATGTGTTTTGTATCCTAATACTACTTACGACGTTAACTTTTTTTTTTTTTGGAGTTTGGTAAATCGTTAAATGACTTCTCCAGCTCTGGGCAGAGCGGTAGGGAGTGTCAAACTTCTATTGACTAAAAACCACCCATGTTCTTTCTTAACCCTTTGTGTCGAGGCCGCGGTATCTCTTTTGAACAACCCGCAGACCCGACGGGATGTTAGCTTATTCCATCATTTCTGTGACAATCAGAGCCTTTACATTCAACACACTGACTTGCTCAATATATCGGAATGTGCGCGTCCCTCGTAAGGTACTTCACAGCACTTCTGAAGGTCACATCATTGACGTTCGTACGCACACAGACTACTCAATCACTAAATAGAGACTCTTCAGAAGGCTAGTTAATTATATTTATTCAATGCATTGAATGAATATAACTATACAAATATTTGTATGGCCTACGGATAGTTGTTTCGGGTCTGGGTATTTGTGTATGTGAGTTTAAATGTTTGTGAACGCACCCACGATACAGGAAATATTCCTAGTTTGGGCAAACGTTTACAAAAAAAAAAAAACTAACTAGCCTTATAGACACGGATGTTACTGTATTTACCAATTTTAATACCAATTTTTTATAACCAATTTTAATACCAATTTTTAAGGCAATAATTTATCTATAATCACCTCCTTGACCCGTTTTATTCAAAGCATCCATTCGCACAATGTTTTGAGCACGCTACATTGAGTTTTACCCTAAAACGTTTTTCACCCGAAAAAATGAAGTTGTTTCCCAGCAATAAACTTTGCGTAGGTTTATTTAGTTTAATGTACATAATAATAATAATTATTAATAAAACATAATTTTATGCTTGATTGACGGCTTCGTGAAGAGTTCGTTTACACCCTTTTTTTGGAGGGTGGGAAATCATTAAATGACGGAAGAGCAGTAGGGAGTGTCAGACATCTACTGACTAAACACCACACATGTTCCTTCTTAGCCCTTTGTGTCGAGGCCGCGGTATCTCTTTTGAACAACCCGCAGCCCCGACGTCAGTATTCCTTCCACCCCGTATTGGTCCGTGCATCTGTTCAAACCTTCTGAACGCAACTATTTTGTGACAGAACGCTCTAAACCGGGTCAATGCAGCCGGCCTTATTACTGAAGGTTTTACGGTCGCATCAAATGTTTACGATAAGCCCTCAGTACATAGGAATTGTACTAATTTGAAGGGTTCTCAACTGATACGCGCCGACAGGTCGGTGATATCAAACCAACCGAGACGTTTCCGTTTTGAACCTCTCACAAGGCAACCTGGGTGTGTTTTTGGAGGTTGTGAAGTACTCTTCCTGACAGTAATTTAAAAAAAATGATAATAGAATGAACATGTTGTTTTAGGGTCCCGTATCTCAAAAGGAAAAATATAAAACACTTATATGTTTAAAAGAAATTCAAAGTGAAAAATCAATAAACAAACATAAAAGTTAAATCATCTGCGAAGAATTTTACGCGACCAACGAAAGAACAAACACAAAATAACTAAAAAGTTGGAAATAAAAAAAAGTAGTTAAAAAACCCGACTGAAAAAACTGAAAAAAAAGCAGGCGGGGTTCATTCTATTTTCTTTCATTTCATAATTTAATATTCAAACGAACCCCGCCTGCTTCCAACTTTTGTTTAATTTAAAATGTGCTTGTTTTTTTACTTTTCAGTTTTTTCAGTCGGGTTTTTTAACTACTTTTTTTTATTTCCAACTTTTTAGTTATTTTGTGTTTGTTCTTTCGTTGGTCGCGTAAAATTCTTCGCAGATGATTTAACTGTTATGTTTGTTTATTGATTTTTCACTTTGAATTTCTTTTAAACATATAAGTGTTTTATATTTTTGTAATCTCCTTTTAAAACCCTTTATTTTGATACCCTACTCGATGGTATTGGATTTTTTTTTTTTGATCTCCGCGATTTTGCCCCCAAAATCCGTATTTTTTTTTGTTTTTTAATTTTAATGTAGCCTATAACACTCGCGCCATCAAGACAAATCTAACGACGTATATTTCATTCAAATCCCTTTATCCGTTTTGGAGTTATGAGGGAACAAAGAAACGGACATACATACATACATACTTACATACATACCTACATACACGTCAAACACATAACCCTCCTTTTGGGCTTCGCCGCAGTCGGGTAAAAAAGAAACACTTTTTTTTATGTGGATAATCTTCAAATAACCCGCCCTCCCGCTCTTGGGCAGAGCGAAAAGGATTGTCAGACTTCTACTGACTAAAAACCACCCGCGTTTCTTCAGGATACCGCGACCTCGACATATACGGGCTAACCGTATATGTCGAGGTCGCGGTATCCAGTGGACATCCCACAGCCCCGACGGAACCCTTATAGAATGACTCGTGTGTCTGTCTGTTCGACCCCCCCCCCCCCCCCCCCTCGTAACTCTGAAACTACTGAACCTAAAATTTAGAAAAAAATACAGAAATTAGTTCAACACTTATAGATTTCAGGAAAACGATATAATATCTTCTATAATAAGTCTATGAATGGTGGTTCGATAAAAGGCTGTTATTTTAATATTACAAACGTACACTTCTATTTTTTTTTACAGAAACGGTTTCATGTAGTTTAACATAAATTCTGTAAAATCATGATGGAGCAATTCACCATTTTCCAACACCTTAATAAATACTAATCCTTTGTGACTGAGTTTTTCCGCAGTATTTAATATTCTCTTTTTATTTATATAGATAATATTCAAAACACCAATTTTTTAAGCGCATACATATAAAAATGTGGGCTTACTTAAACAGTATTTAATTAGCCGCGAAGGCTAAATTATTACAAAAAGGTACATATGTTTACAGTCATTTTACAGGTACAAATGGAAATAAAATTATGCATGCAAAAGTAAAAAAAAACCTATTTATACGTCCTGTGTAATTATTTCGTACAGAGTTCTGACTGCTGCTATCAAGCGATAGGGCCACTAGTATTTACTAGTGGCCCTATCGCTTTTTTATTTAATAAAAAAGTGCAAAACACCTTATATTTTATTTTTTTTAGACTTTGCCCCACACTTCTTCTTCTTCTTCTTCTCCTATATCGTAGGTGCGTTAACAAACATTTAAACTCACATACACAAACACCCAGACCCGGAACAACTATCTTATTCTGTAGGCCATACAAATATTTGTTCCAAAAAACGAAGCGAAACGAAAGTATAAAAAAAAAGATTCCATGTTGCTGACATCTCTTTGAGGCGCGCGTGGAACACGAACGCGCCGCCGACACGGTCTGTTGCCGTCATGACGACGGCCGGACGGCGAGCTAGCCCGTTACTCACCGTCCACAGGCCCGCGTCTACGGTGGCCGGAGGTCATCGCGTGACCCCCGACGCCCGGAGCGCCTTCCGCGCCTTCCGCGGCGGCTGGGACGTTGAGAGGTTCTCTCCCTCTCTCGTACCTCCTTCGCTAGCATCACTGCTTCGCAGAACGAGGCGACGGCGTCCCATTCCTCTTCCGCCGACAGGCCAAACCCTTAGGGCCAGAAACTTAAACTAAACTCTTATAACGTAGGCAACCACAAATATATTTTTTTTATTCAACCCGCAAAGGGTGAAATAGGGGATGAAAGTTTGTATGGAAAATCGACATTTTACCGCGTACGAAGCCATTATTATAAGCCAGTTATTTCAAGTTTTCAAGTCCATTCGAGTTCTTGACTCAAGTGTCTATTCGATACTA
Organism: Diarsia mendica; assembly: GCA_949316265.1. Taxonomy (NCBI): domain Eukaryota; kingdom Metazoa; phylum Arthropoda; class Insecta; order Lepidoptera; family Noctuidae; genus Diarsia; species Diarsia mendica. The sequence continues at coordinate 19,598,794 of OX438906.1, forward strand.
CGTCAAGATTTTTAAAATGTTAGCCTACTGCGCTGAAAGTGGGAGGGGGGGGGGGCAAAGCGGGAAGGTTAGTTAAGTAACTGGTCTGATGAAGAGTGGTTGTAGCCATGTATGAGCATACATCTCACCTTAGAGAGAAAGCTCTTAAAACCGTGATAGACCTCTACGCCGTAGCTGTGCTACGAGGTCAGCTCGTAGCACTGCTACGACGTAGCTCAGTGCTACGAGAGACTGGCTAAATGTAGGTCTACTACTAGGCACCATCATCATCATTTCAGCCAAAAGACGTCCACTGCTGGACATAGGCCACTAGGCACACCTCTTCCTAATCCTTCGGGGAGTATAAATTATTTGCCTCACACAAATCAAAACAAAATGATTAAATTAAGAATCAAACAAAATTATCCAAAAGTAAACTTAAGAGCGTATGCTACCTCAGATTAGCAACCCTATTTGTGGTGGTTCAAACTTCGCTTGTAATACTGTGAGAATAAAGTTCTAATCAGCTTGCACTACAAAGCGGTTGTTACGTCTTTCGCTGCGGCCGAATAGTGCGAAATTAGTGGTATTTTGCGATTTACAAAAAATCTGTTGATTGGACTAAAAAAGTAAAACACTATGACTTTAGTTTGTTGCTTGTAGAATTATTTGGCAAAAAAATCAGAACGATGACATGTATTTTAGTATGGTTTTTACTCGTTAAAAGAAATTTTTAGAGGTATCTTCGTGATTTTTTTCTATCGAGCAAAGTTAGTTGTATTATGTTTTCACAACACTATGGCACTAGCATATATCCTGAAGAATATCATATATTTTTCTGATGTTGATTACTGCAGTGAATCATATACTTTTACGCATTATAAAACTCGCGTTTGAGGTACCATACGCTCTTAAGAAAGAAACAAAAATAACACCAAACTAAATTCACTACATTTAGAGTAGTCATCACACGCTTTTCCATATTTTTACGATTTGAATCTAACGATTTCAATCTATCACCAAATCGCATCAAATCACAATAAAGTTCTAAGCTAGTCGCCCGTCGGGGTCTGCGGGTTGTTCGAAAGAGATACCGCGGCCTCGACACAAAGGGCTAAGAAGGAACATGGGTGGTTTTTAGTCAGTAGAAGTCTGACACTCCCTACCGCTCTGCCCAGAGTTTTATGAGTTATTTGATGATTTCCCACCCGCCAAAAAAAAGCTAATTTAACGCTTTCAATCTATCCCACCAAATCACAACCAAGTTCTAATCTAGTTCAGACCAATACGTAAGAGAAAATAATGAGTCTAATCTATAGTCAATCGACATTCTACTATCCTCAAAGAATCCGCTATTAATGAGTCTCCAAGATCTGGAACGCGATTTAAATTCCGTACGAACTCTTGAAGTTTTTCGAAACTTAGTGCTTGAACTTAAATCTGTGGTTCGACACTCTAGGGAGTCTAGGGAATTTGTACAGGCTGTTGTTACTGAAATGTGTAAGAAGTTTCAATTTAAAATTCAACCTTTATAGGTGAAAACCACATAAGTGTAGGTAGTTTGTGGGTTTAGAACTCGTATGGTCAGCAACAGAAGTAGCTTAACATTTAATTTTAATATATATCCACTAGTAGCAGAGCTAATACGTTAATAACACAATTAACTAACTATCACAGGCTCACTCAACGCCACCAAGCCTCCGTCCAGCATTGCTTCACCGTGTAACTTCCCGCCATCATGTGACTGACAGATGTCATTAGTGACAGCTTACCTGACTACTTGTGACTGTGAGACAGTGTGTACATAGCTATTAAATAGATATACACTACAATGACAGTAAGCTCGCGCACTTTAAATATAAGGTACACCTCTGCGTAACCCTTCGGTGCTTACAGGCGTGGTGTTATGTAAAAAAAGAAACCTTGATAAAGAGAGAAGGTCGTTGCCCTGTAATAGGACAATAAGCATACCAACGAAAACATTTGGAAAGCTTTCGTGTGTCTGAGCAATAAGGAATAAAAATATAAGAGCATAGTACTTACATTTTATAGTAACCGACTGAAACCTAAATATATTTTATTTTATTTGTAGAAACACGCGAGTGAAACGGGCAACTTAATTAACTTAGCTTGACAGTTAGGTCACTGTTATTATAATACTAGTTGTTGCCAGCGACTTCACCCGCTACAACTCTAAAATAATCCCACGGGAAGATTAAATCGGGATAAAAACTATCCTATGTGTTAATTCAGGTTATAAACTATCTGTGTACCAAATTTTATCCAAATCCGTTCTGCAGTTTTTGCGTGAAGAAGTAACAAACATACACACTCACAAACTTTCACCTTTATAAAATTAGTGTGATGATAGTGTAATAGTGTGATGTAGGTACATAATATGTAACCTAACTGTCAAAGTTATTAAAATGTCATAGAGCAGCGCTGGCTCTGTGACTGCGGCCCTGACTTACGAACAGTAAGTTGGGCTTCGAACTCAGGCACGCGCATTACTTTGTGTAATTTATTTCATCACCACTGCTCTCAAAACGGTGAAGGAAAACATCGTGAGGAAACCGGCATGTCTAAGGCGCTTTGCACATGGAGCAACTTAAGTTGAGGCAACTATCAACTTTTTAAAAGTTTCCTGCTACTAGTTGATAGTTGCTATAACGTTTACGGTTACCGCAATTTTAAGGCAATTTGTGAGCAACTTTGGCAATGTCGGGCACAGGGAGGGTGTCAAATCGCCCGACGCGTTGCAACTTTAAAAATCGGTATATATTTAACAGTTGCTAGTTGAGGCAATTAGGAGCTAACTTAGTCATCGATTGCAGCAACGGAAAACTGTTGATGATTGCCGGAACTCGAAACTCGAGTTGTTATGTGTACGCAGTCCAATTGTTGAAATATATGTAAACAGCTAGTTGCCAGTTGCTGCAATAGTTGCTCCATGTGCAAAGCGCCTTAGAACCAAAAAAAAATTAAGACATGTGACATCTCAGATCAAATAACAGATGTGACATCTACCAACCCGCACTGGGCACGCGTGGTGGATTCTAGCCTATCCCTCTCCTAGAGAGGAGGCCTGAGTACCTGCAGTGAGAAGATTATGGGCTGATGGCGATGATGAAAACAGTTCTGTAATGCACTGTCAAGCAGTCCTTGGCCGTGTGGTCCGTGGATGGGCAACCATAATTACATACCGACTTCCCTCTTCGCTCCGGAAAGCACGTGAAGCCGTTGGTCTGCAGGATGAGTCTAACCCATTAGACCTGCTGCATTCATACAGACATGTCCCACCCAATACCACTTCAGCAGTCTTTTTCCCAGTTTTTGCCCACTATTCCAGTTTTTGAGCGTAGTGTGTATCTCACAATTATAGCTTACTAAAACACCGAAGTCTTCCCATTCAAGCTCTGACTTCAAGGGCACCAACGCTTAGAATACAAAACCACCTTTTTTATAAACTTGGCTAAAGGAGATGGCTAAATTCAGTTAGGACGACTGAAGCCGGCATCTATAAACATGGCACTGAATAGCTGAATATTAGTATTTCATATAAAAAACACTTTCGGAAGTTGATCATATGTTGAAAATCCTGAAAATGAATATTCTAGTCCTAGCGCGACATTTTGCGAAAGAGACATTCTACGAAAGAGGTATTGTGAGAAAGCGGTATTCTGAAAAAGCGACATTATGCGAAAGAGACATTATGCTACCAGTTATTGTAGATATTTTGCGACTGAGCCATTTTGCCATTTGAGCACCGATTATCCGACTACCCATGTATAATAAATACGTTCAACAAAATTGCTACACAATAATTGTGTTGGTATCCAGTTTGCGGTGCCACACGGGCGTGTTAAACGTGTTACACCAGAGGGCCACAATATGCCAAATATAACGCCTTGTAGCAACACAATGCTTTATTTTTTAAATCCGACGGGTTTTTAAAACGAATAAATCTTTCTGAGCTGTTTTTAAATGTGTTTTACATTGTGTATTTTGTGATGTGTGTTCTCTGAATTTCAGGTGTGTCGTTAAGCGGATTTCGGAGAAATTATGATGAATGAATAAACGGTATTAATGCCTTATGGGGTGAAATGCTAAAAAGGCGGTCGTGAGTTTGATCCCCAACCGTTTAACATTAATGTTAAAATATCTATTTTTATTTCGGCAAGAATATTTTGTTGGTACCTGAGGGCCAATCACGCTTTTTCTGTGTCGTCTGGTTATTTCCAGCGGTCGGGAGTGTCAGACTTCTACTGACTAAAAACCACCCATGTTCCTTCTTAGCCCTTTGTGTCGAGACCGCGGTATCTCTTTCGACCAAACCGCAGCCCTGATGGGAATAACTCGACCCTTATGCCCTACAGCCTTACTATATATTACGAGTATATACCCGTAGGGTATGCGCCGCGTACCAACATAGTGATGTTTTGCTTACAATAAATTGCAGCCATGGGCGTGATTTCCAGCGAATACGGAGACAGCGATCGATACAGCTAGGGTTGTTGAATTTCAAAAAAGAGAGTACTCTCTCTTTACATTTAACGCGACAAACAAACAGACAAACAAACAGTTAAAGGATTTTCTATAACACTGTCGGCTTCATTTAGAATGTTTTCCGGAGTTAATGTGTCGCTAGATGATTCCATTTTAATTCGAAGCCGAAGCACTCAAAATCAGATAGTATCACACTTTATCGTTTCCAAAAATATTGTCAAGCAAAATTAACAAAGTTCCCGCCAAATCACTTTTTTATATGTCTTTCATTTTTAAATCAGATTTAGCAGCAATCATTTTTTAAATTTGGAACAAGTAGGATGGAAACGAATAATACGTACGTAAAAAAAAAATATTGATATCTTCATATCATTTTATACTATATAAAGCTAAACTACCACTGACTCACTGACTGACTGACAGAATTGTTCTCCCAGATGGTGGATGGGGAGGTGGGTATATTTTTACAGATTCGTAAACAATCAACTCTCAAACCTATGGGAAAAGTCCCAAACCCCCCCTTTTCCCCCCCCTTCCCCCCCCTCCCTATCGTATCTCGGAATCAAAGAGACTTGAAGTGTTTTTTTTTACGGATTCGTATAGAGGAGGCTCGGTAAAGTAAAAATCATTTTTCAAAGTGCCCCCCCTTGCCCCCCTTCTCCCCCCCTTTAGGCGGATCTCGGAAATAAAGAGAATTACGTGTTTTTTTTTTAGGGATTCGTATAGAGGAGGCTTGAGGAAGTAAAAACCATTTTGAAAATTTGACCCCCTTGCCCCCCTCCACCCCCCCCTTTCGGATCTCGGAAGTTAAGAGACTTGGAACATTTTTTTTTTCAGATTCATATAGAGGGGCATTGTGTTAGTCGAAATCATTTTTAGAAACTCCCCCCCTCTCCCCCCCCCTTCACCCCCCCCCCCTCTTCACCCCTTTTTTCTGTTTTGTTTACAGATTCGTATAGGATAGGAGGCTCGGGGAAGTAAAATGGTGGTACCGGTAGAGCGAAGGGGGGAGCGGGCGAGCGAAGCGAGCCGGCGACCCCCGTAGCGTAGGGATAATGTCATGATAGCTTTCCGGTGGTAGGTAGGTCCTGAGTGGAGCGAACCTGCGAGACCGAGTGGAGCGAAGGGGGGAGGTGGCGAGCGAAGCGAGCCGGCGACCTCCTTAGCGTAACGAAGGTTGAGTGCGTGAAGCGTAACTCAGGGGCGACGACAAGCAAACTTTAGGGTAATGTTCTTTTAGTGGTAGTAGGAGGTAGTAGGTAGGTGGTAGGTAGTAGGTATGTGTAGGTAGGTAGGTGTAGGTAGGTAGGGGTAGGTAGGTGTAGGTAGGTAGTAGGTAGGTAGTAGGTAGGTGTAGGTAGGTGTAGGTAGGTAGTAAGGCGGATCTCGGGAGTTAAGAGACTTGGAACATTTTTTTTTTCCGATTCATTGAAAGGGGCAATGCGTTAGTCGAAATCATTTTTCAAAGCTCCCCCTCTCCCCCTCTTCACGCCTCGCGAGCTGCGCGCAGCTCGCGCACCCACGCAAATACTAGTTTATTTATATAGATGGAAAGTATCATAATCATTATCGTCATCAGCCTATAATGTTCTCACTGCAGAGACTCGGGCCTCCTCTCTATGCGAAGAAGGTAAAGATTTTCATCAATAATTTTAAAAGAATCTGCTTTTTCTATTATTAATATTGAAAACGGGTTATTTACGGTTTTTCAATATTAATAATAGTGGCAGTAACCATGGTCAGTTTCAAAACTTGAATCTACTTGAGTCAAAATATATGGAATAGCTGATTTTGATTATCTACCTTAACAACATACCAATTTCCATAACCCAGTTTCTAATAAACACTATTTTCTTCAAAAATCATTCACCAACTTAAATCAGCAAAACAAATGAAGAAACAACAATTTAATCCCGTCTCCTGCACCACATAACTCCCTCGCTTTATTATCTGCTTTCTCCCAGCCGCGTAGTCGCGAAGATACACAGATACGTCACCGCTTCGCTCGCTCACTGCAATAAATTTGCGACTACCCATATGTACGACGGGAACTTTAAGTTAGTACACATTGGTGCGGGTAAATATTTAACTAACTACAGTTTCGACAGCTTGAGAGTCGGGTTGTATATTTCTTTGCGTATATTGCGATATTATTATGTTACTTGTAGGTAGGTATTTATTTCTAGGTAATACTAATAACTATATTGTTTTATTTAAAAGTACATTCGAAACAACATAGGGGACCCCGCTGTGGCAGGTACGTCTGCTTTCTATGACACTCTACATAAACGCAAAAGTATCGAACATCGTAAAAGTAACGCAGTTTATTCATTTTCTTATAAATACTTAAATAAAATTAAAACAAAGTGTACGCTCTCCCTAACACAGGTATTCCAGCCACAATTATGCGCTCAAGCCATAAATCTGGCAGAATAACTTCAAAACAATGACGACTACATATTTTTGGTTGCCTTAATAACAGCAGAATCTCCAGTTTCTGTATAATGTGCAATGAAAAACCAGGGAAATTCGTAATTGATATATTATAATAATAATAATAATATAATAATATAAATTTATTTCATAAAAAAGAAGATTGTAGTACAGAGGCATACACAAAGTTAGACATATAAGTTTGTACCAAGTCAGACACAATCTAGTGAGTGAAGTTCTGCTATTCCTAGCTAGGTTATAGAATAACCTGTATTAAGGAATAACCCTTACAAAAAGTTACAATAAACTAGTACATTTTTTTTTAAATATTTCTTTAATCAATTATGAATCTAAATTTTGCAAATTTACGTTATGCAAATTGAAACCTCTCATCTATTTTTTTTAGAACAGCCGCTAGTGTAGATCTTTCCGTGCTTGCCTAAGTTGTTCTGTGGATAGGTGACCACCTGTTACATACAACATATTAAGCCGTCTGTTAGTCCCGGCTATCACTTGTAGATCTTTGGCAGTCGTTACAGGGAGTCAGTGACCTGAATGTCTGACATCCAGCCTTACCAAAGGATATCGGATTTACCCAGTATTAACTAGATTGTCGTCGCCGACTTACGAACAGTAGGTCGTTGGTTCGAACCCAGGCAGGCGCATTACTTTGTAATTTATTTCATCACCGCTGCTCTCAAAACGGTGAAGGAAAACATCGTGAGGAAACCGGTATGTCTTAGAACCAAAAAATTCGAAGACATGCGTCATCTGCCAATCCGCACTGGGCCCGCGTGGTGGATTATAGCCCATCCCTCTCCTAGAGAGGAAGCCTGAGTCCCTGCAGTGGGATCATTATAGACTGATGATGAACTAGATTGTGGAGGTCAGATAGGCAGTCGCTCCATGTATAAAATACTGGTTTTCGGCTGTATCTGGTTAGACTTGAAGCCGACCCCAACACAATCGGCCAAAGGCTCATGGGCAGATTATGATGACATCAATTAAAATATTAAATTCTTCTTGCCTAATGAAATTTGGCAAGGAGTTACATTATATCCTGGGAAAGGACATAGGTTAAGTACCTATCTTTTTTTTATTTCCCACACATTTACATCAAAATTTCAACGCTATTCAAAAGAAATTCTTCAGAAAATATGTATTCATCTCTGTAGATTGATGATACATCCATAATACGCGCTGTGCTGTGGGTCCCCATAGCACAGCACCAATCTGAGTGGTAACCTGCTTCTGCTTGTCGCAGTTGTTAACTTTTTTTATGCGTTGTATTGATTTTTTTTCTCTCTTTGTGTCTTCTTGTGTTCTTGTTTCTGCGACAAATAAATATGTTTTCTTTCTTTTCTTTTACAATAATTATAGAAATCCCGAAGGTTTGTTAAATCGGAATCGGACCGTGAAACAGGTGCGGGCCAACTCCCTTTTCAGCCATAGCAATATCATATTTCTCACAATCTTACCATCGATTTTTTGTTATTTCAGCAATACAAGAGTAGTTAGATCTTCGTCAAATTCTTCTTTCTTCAAAACTACGAGTAAACGGCAAAAAAATATGGTTGACAATTGGCGAAGATATCGCTATACACACACAAAAAAACAGACGAATTGATAACCTCCATAATTCATTCCCTTTTGGGAATCGGTTAAAAATGAGCCCATTCATTAGACACTTTCAGAAACAAGGTACCTATCCATTTACCTAGATCCCTACCAGGCCCAGCCTCTTACTATTAATACCCCAGTCACTTAGGGAATCGCTAGCCATTACTTTTACCCGCAAAATAACAAAATGGCTCCGCTGTAGGTTGTTTGTCAGGGCCGTCATTATCCGGTAATGCGGCCAAACATTTCGTTAATGGGCAGTGTGACTAATAAAGAAATAACTAAGGATTCTGATGTTTTAAGGGATAGTTTATGGCTTTATCGTACTACCTAGTATTAACTGGGCTGTGAGCAGTGGTGGTCCAGTGGTGGCGGCCCCGACTTACGTAGTCGTGGGTTCGAACCCAGGCCGGTGCATTACTTTGTGTAATTTATTTCATCACCGCTGCTCTCAAAACGGTGAAGGAAAACATGCTGAGGAAACCGACATGTCTTAGAACCAAAAAATTCGAAGACGTGTGACATCTACCAACCCGCACTGGGTTCACGTGGTGGATTAAAGCTCATCCGTCTCCTAGAGAGGAGGCCTGAGTCCCTGAGTGGGAACATTATAGGCTGATGATGAACTGGATTGTGGCATTGTGGCAGTCGCTCCATGTAAAATACTGGTATTCAATAGTTAGACTGGAAGCGGACGCCAACATAGTTGGGACAAAAGCAGATGATGACGGATTAGTTCATAGGTTGGCATTTTGAAAGTTGCCAATTTGCTGTAAATGTTTTACTGGTTTAATAGGAAGGAGGAACTGAATTGTGGATGTTAGAGGCAGTCACACCATCTAAAATACTGGTATTCAGCTAAATCCGGTAAGACTTTTTCCAACTCAACTCAACTAATTCGGTAGAGCCCTTTTCCAACTACATCTGTCTGTTAGGTAATGCGCTTACCACACGCTCACACTTACCACAGTCTTGCCTGCGCGATTACACGGTGCACACAGTACATCGCGCGTGTGGTTGGTAATGGTTATACAGTTTTACCAACCATACGCGCGATGTACTGTGAAGTGTGAACCAAGAGTGTGGTGAAGCTTGAGCGTGTGGTAGACCCATTAGATATAATATACGAAATACAATACAGCATCCATGTTAGCGATCTTTAAGAAGAGTCTCGAAGTCCGTCGAGCTGTAATTTATAGAAGTGGCAGCTTGAGCGAAGAGCTGCTTATACTCGAGCTCAAGAGAAAGTAACGGCTTGCAATATTGTTGAGCTGTTTAGCTGGCTTAGAGGCAATTTATATTGTCGGGGTAGTTTTAGTTTCAACTTTAAAACCATTGTTGTAACGCTCAAATAAATAACTGCCTCCGTGGTCGAGTGGTTTATTAGGCGTTTGCCTTGTGACCCGGTGGTCGTGGGTTCGATTCCTACGGGAAGCACACTTTGTGAAGTTGTTTCCAGTTTGGTTAGGACATTGCAGGCTTGAATCACCTGATTGTCTGATAAAAAGATAGTTCCGTGCTTCGGAAGGCACGTATAAGCCGGTGGTCCCGGCCGCCAAATGGCGGTCGTCAAACCATGTCACAAGCCCTTGCGGTGGTTTAGAAACTCTGACACTAGGGTGTGTGGGGTCGTTAGACCTTACTGCCCACACGATAAGAAGAAGAAGAACGCTCAAATAGATATTGAACTTAAGCGAATACTCGAGAAATGGCGTGAAGTAAGCCCACTTCCAAGTTTCAAACTCAGATTACTTATTTATTTCAACTTAATCAATTAGTAGTCTATTTTGATTGGTCGTTGTACGTATTATACACCTAAAGTTTGCAAGTTAAAGTATTCCATTTAGTAGGGGGCGAGTCTATTGCCATCAAAGTGCACAAGTCGGGCACAAGTCCAGACTCCGTGGCTGCTATTGAGAAATTCCTGATGAAAAAGTTCTCATCTTGAATCTTTGCCCGACCCGGGACTCGAACGCAGGAGCTCTTCTCAGTCGCGCTTGTGACCACGAGATTAACGAAACTATGCATAGTTGTCAAATATCTCCACTTTTGGTTATACTGCCAAAACCGTGCAAAACAGGTCCCTGTTTCACAATAGCAAGTGTAATTAATTGAACACAATTAAGCATTGTTTTTATTTCACTTTAAATAAAGCGTATTATCGTCAGAAATAGCAAAGTTCAATTATAAGCATTTGAAACTGCTCCGACTAAGAGATCCGACAACTTTCATGACGTCATTGTTCATGATCGACGTTTCCATAATAGTAGTTTATGCGACTGTGCATAATGAAGGGCATTACAACACAATCGGCTCGTTTTCTTAATAGCATCACACGAGTGTTGTAATGCCTAATTATGTATAGTTGCATACACTAATTTATCTACCCGAATATCATAAGGGCTCTATGATGGGCTCAGGAACCATAGGGAAATGACCAGCATTGTTACCAGTGTAATGCAATAAAAAATAAACAGGTTATTAGTTGCATTCGTCGCTGCATTTACGATATCTGGCGGAGTGTTCATGTTAATTTCTGAGTCACTATCACTCATTTTCGACAGAAATAAAGAACTTATCAGAAAGTTTGTCTACTCAATGAAAGGGAATAAAAAGCTAACGAACAAATGACAGCTCGAAATGGCGGCGTTTCGGATATCTGTCATTTTTTTAAATCAGCAAACGAACAAAGTCACTATTCTTGTGTCACTCGAGATCAAAATGTCGTGCGATTTATAATTAAAATCATACTGAATTGGGGTTTCGTATCGATAGGTATCTGTTTTAATGTAGATACTAGAATAGCACACTCACTTGAATTTGACACCTGTTCCAAATTTAAACTCATAACCTACTGTTTTGACTTTGAGTAGGTTATGAGCTCATTACAGTTCTGTTAATTTCTGCTGGTTGGTAATGCTGGTCATTGCCTATGGTTTTTGAACGCATTAGAGAGGGTTTATGATATTTGGGTAGATAAATTCCATAATAAATTCCTTTAAATTCCGTTTATCTAGAAAGAGACAGAAACAAAAGTTTTATTGGTTATAACTTTTGTTTTGTTTGGGCGATTTTGGTCTTGTTTTTACTTTTCGTCATTATGTTTATAGTAAGAATTTTACATTCCGTATCGAAATAAAACAAAATATACACGCATACTCGCTTTTGTTTGTTCCCACACACCGGTTTCACAAAATTCAGTAAACATTTCACTAACCACCATTTCAAGTAGAACCGCCAAGAATAGCAAACTATGCGACCGTTTTTTCCTAAGCGCCATTTGACCGTCAGTCTTCAGAAACGACCTCAAAACCTTTGGATGCCTGTTACGTTGCTTGTTATTTCACTAATGAGGCAGACACCGTGGAGGCTGACATTCAAGTGAGTTGCAATTAGTCTTCAAATCGGAACTGGTATGAACTGTGACGGTAGCTGGTTTGAAGGAACGGAAAATTGTTTTTTAAAAGGCGAGTTTTTTGATGAATCAGTAGGCTGTGAGGGATATTTTTAAATGTATATCTGTATAATTTTTCAGCACTCTAGGTAGCTACACTAATTAACTGAAAATGCATAAGTACCAGAAAAATGAATGCTGTGGAAAAAAACCAAATGATTAACTAAACATGTCCTACAAAAAAAAACTGGCCAAGTGCAAGTCAGACTTGCTCATGAAGGGTTCCGTACCATGACTTTTTATAGGTTTTTCTGTAGTCTATCTATACGTGTTGAACTAATTTCTGTATTTTTTTCAGAATTTTGGGCCCAGTAGTTTCGGAGATAAGGGTGCGGGAATGGTCGGATTAACTAAACATGTCCTACAAAAAAAACTAAAAAAGTACACAAAACGTGATGACCTTTTTTATCGAATTCTGCTGACATTCAATTGAGTTGCAATTAGTCTTCAAATCAGAACAGGTATGAATTAGTCTTCAAATCAGAACGGTATGGATTGTGGCATTAGCTGGTATAAAGGGACGGAAAATTGTTTTTTGAAAGCGAGATTTTTGCTGAATCAGGGCGCTGATTGTGTAATACACTCGTAATACCAATGCTATTCATTTTGACTGTGGTGATTTACATTTTTGAACGAATTTGAAAAAACATTATGGTTTTTTTTTTTATAGTTTACTTTAGCCAAAAATCCATAGTTATGAGTTTCCTTTATAATGGTTCAGAAAAGTATTTGTTTGCATAAAACATGGCATACATATACCTATATAATATACCACATTTTATTTTATAATAAGAAGTTACAGTTATTAATAGTAATGGATTATTTTTTATCGTCTGTCTGTGTCAGTCAATCTCCGAAACGGCTGAACCGATTTTGAAGGTACTTTTGCGGGAGATGGCTGATGTTAGGAGTTAAGTTAAGCAATTTTTATTTAAGGAAAAAGGATTATGCTTCCGGGTAAAAAGTTGGTTGTCTGTAAAGTCGGTTTACTAACGATAATTTAACGTGACAACGTCCTTACAAAACATTGCTGAAAATCGATGAGCGTAACGGGACAACGTCAAAAAAAAACAAATATTTACATAAAAACTGTACGCGGATGAAAGTCCGCAACAACAGCTAGTATCTTTTAAAATTAATCTCCCACAAAATAGACAGCCTCACGTTCACCAGAAAGACGCACGATTACTATTCATGTATGCCGTCCGTACCTCGGCACCTTCGCAGGAACCTGCGGCCCGTGTGCCACGTTGTAACATGTTGACTGTGTCGTGTCAGCGATAATTCGCTTTACAAATACAAGAGCAATTGTTTGTTTTTTCGCGGCGAGAGAATTTTTGCCATTAATTTATTATGCTTTTTAAGGAAAGGTGAGGTTTTTAAAGAAAAAAATTGGCCAAGTGCAAGTCGGACTTGGGTTCTGTAGGTACCATACGCCCGTCGGGGCTGCGGATAGTCGAAAGAGATACCGCGGCCTCGGCACAAGGGCGAAGAAGGAACATGGGAGGTTTTTAGTCAGTAGAAGTCTGACACTCCCTTCCTCTCTGCCCAGAGCGGGAGGAGTCATTTGATGATTTCCCACCACCCAAAAAAAAAGGTCAAAACCAATTATTTGCTCTAAATGTGAAAGGTAGGTCGGTCCGTAGCTACCTTTTTTAACTGAATGAGAAATTTTCTCCAAGTCACCTCCAATAACAAAAGAGTCTCGCCAGGCCCAAAAACTACACTCACTATCAAAATTGGCTCCGCGCAAATGTAAACGAATTTCATAGTTTATACAGAGAACCCCGCGGGGTCCGACTCAATAAGGACTGGCCTAAACAAACAGCACAAATGTATTATATTTTTATATTAAACGCAGGCCCCATTCGGAATGTTCCCAATATGAGACTGGATGAAAATACCAGACGGTTACAGGAAAGGCGAATAATTTTTAATCTTTATTGTTGCCTTTTGTTGTTCTTTTCACAAGGGCATAAAATTATGTTATAAGATTTTCTTTGTTTCCTCACTTTTCTTAAAATATTACGCTATGATCAGGGTTTTTTTTTTAAGCTATTGCATAGCTTGAGCGTGGAGAGCGAATCCAGAAATTCCGTAACGAAAATATTTCAACCAGTTTGCTATGGTTACGGAAAATAACGAGGTTGTCAAATTAAATAATTGATAAAAAAAATGCTATGCAATAGCTTTACCGCGGCAGTCTCCGAGTGCCACACGATTTTTTTTATTATAGCTGGTATTTGACCTTCATTCATATGTCGTGAGAAAGGTTTTGGATATGAATGTGGATGGGTATAAGAGTAAAGGAAGACCAAAGAAACGATAGATGGACTGTGTTAAGAATGATATGCCAAAAAAAGAGGTGTCTCATGAGATGACGAGAAACAGAGAAGTATGGAAGAAGAAGACATGCTGCGCCGACCACAAATGAATTGGGATAAGGGCACGAGAATGATGATGAGTTGACCTTCATAAGTAGGTACCTATCACTGATAACGATTTTTGAGATAGCAATGAAAGCCTAGTGGCGTGACCGCCCCACTACCAAGTCAAGTTTAGTCTCGAGTTCGAACCCAAGGCGCCTCTGAGGTGCTTCATCATCATCATCAGCCTATAATGTTCCCACTGCAGGGACTCAGGCTTCCTCTCTAGGAGAGGGATGGGCTATAATCTACCACGCGGGCCCAGTGCGGATTGGCAGATGTCACATGTCTTCGAATTTTTTGGTTCTAAGACATGCTGGTTTCGTCACGATGTTTTCCTTCGCCGTTTTGAGAGCAGGAGGACCGTTCTGAGGTGCTTGTCTTGGGTTAAATAACGAACTTACCCGATACTTTTAGGCTAGACTACCATTTTAACATTCTATTCGTATGAAAAAAGCCGTCAAAATCTTTTATAACTAGCTCTGCAGGCTAAACACAAAACATAATCTTTCGACACACAATATTTTAACAAAACCACAATGGCCAATATTTTGAAACAGCTCATTGTTCATAAACTTCAGATTTTACAACTAAAATACCTAGCTATGAGTTAGCTTAGCAGGAATAGCAAACAACGGTGCGCAACACAGATATAGATAGACCTAGACAACGCAAGTATCACCATCTGTATAAAAACAAACCGTGTAATTTTTTACCCGACTACGGCGAAGCCAAAAGGAAGGGTAATGATTTTGGCAGTCTATGTATGTATGTATGTATGTATGTTCCACCGTAGCGCCTAAAATACTGAACGGATTTTAATAAATGAGGTGTCAATAGATTCGTAAGAATAGCCCGGGTGACATAGGCTATATAAATTTTATAAATTCTTTTTATGACGGAATTTAAATGTCAAAAACTTACCTCAAAAATATTAAATTGAGATAATCATAGCATGTTTGGTATCAAATGAAAGGTCTTGGAGAGCAAAAACCAATATTTTATTCGTAGTCGGGTTTTAGATTTTTAAACTTGTTGACTACCTATTATGACGTCACAAGCACTGAAAATCGGAAAATCGATTTAAAGACGCCGCCGCGTACGGTGCCTTCTTCGCCGCAAACAGCGCCTTTTGCACCATCAGCGCCGACGTCCGACTAGCGCTATACAACGATGCAGACTGAGCGCGAAAATGGCCACTTACGATTTTTGTACGTAAGCTAGGCACGAAAAGAGACACGCGAAGTAGTTGCTCTTGCGGTATCTAGGTCTATCTATATCTGTGGTGCGCAAGCTGGCGGGGTTCCAAAACCATGTTCCGACATGTCTTTGCTTAAGTGCCAATATCCTCGTGCCATCCTCAAAACCTGTATTTCCAGGGTGCTAAGCTCTGTTTTCCGGGAAGTGAGCTACATGGGTAAGTTTGTAGTGGTAATGTACGGACGTACTGTTTCGTAGCCGATGAGCCGTTCTATGAAAGAATTGTTCGCAGATATACGTTTATTAGAAAGATGAAAACTTTTTAATTTGATGTATTGTAGTGGATTGTGTGATTTATCATTATCACCTGGGGTTCTAAAATGGCCACTTAGGCCAAATAAAACACACTTAATATTATAAAGGTGAAAGTTTGTGAGTGTGTATGTTTGTTACTTCTTCACGTCCAAACGGCTGGAGCGATTTTAATAAAATTCGGTACAAATATAGTTTATATCCTGAATTAACACATAGGATAGTTTTTCCCGATTTCCGTGGGATAACTTTCGAGTTGTAGCGGGTGAAGCCGCTGGCAACAGCTAGTAGATCATAATAGGAAAATAATATGTATTGCGTTAAAATTCGTAAAATGGTCACCTAAGCTAACTGCTTAGGTGACCATTTTACGAATTTTAACGCAAAAATATGAAAAGTCCATTTTACGCTATTTAACGCAATTCATATTATGATCTGCTAAAGTGGCCATTTTAGACCCCCTGGCCACATAACATCACGCCTGCACCGAATCCCCGAAAGGTAAGGTAGAGGTGTGCGTAACGACACTATTCAAACATCCACTAGCTCAATGTTTTAGGAGTGCTACATTTAGTTTTACCCTAAAATGTGATTTATCACCCTAAATAAAAAATTAAGTTCAAAAATCTAAAACCCGACTACTAACAAAATCGCGGTCTTAAATCAAAGTAGAAACAAAACTTTTTTGTAAAAAAGTTTTTATTTTTCACTTTTTAGTGGTTGAGTTGGTTCACATGTGCTTACCCCTTCACAACGTACCGGCGTGATGTTAAGTTATGAACTGGTGTAAACAATAGACAGTCATGAGATTTCAGCAATCCCAGTCCATTTGCTATCATTAATTGAGGAGTTCCGTTGCCTATCTCCGAAGTTCTTCATCACCTTTGTAGTGAGTACAGGCGTGATATTATGTTGTGTGATGGCGTAAACAATGCTTAGATATGCTATAGCAACAATCGCGGTTAATCTGCTGTTATTTATTGAAGAGTTCCCCCGATTTCTACAAGATCCCATCATCAGATATTGAAATGGTGAAAATGGGACTACACGGGAAGCACCAGCTTTCAAATGAAAAAAGAATCATGAAAATAAGTTCACCCAGTCGCAAGTTATGAGCTAAACATAAAAAAAAAACAGTCGAATTGATAACCTCCTCCTTTTTTTTTTTTTGAAGTCGGTTAACAAGAAAATAATTCTTGTCTGATATTCTTCGTAGTCGCACGCCACTGATACCTGATGCTCCTTCATGGCGTTCTCATTGATACAGAAGTCAGCTGCTAATTGCCATTAGCAAGGTGGCCATGCGACTACGAAGAATATCAGACAAGAATTATTTTCTTGTTTTCTACTTTTAAGACCGCGATTTTGTTAGTAGTCGGGTTTTAGATTTTTGAACTTAAATTTTTATTTGAATTTTATTTTTGTGTGTACTTAAACTATATAATATAATACATATTTGTAATGTGCTCGCCAAGACCTTTCATTTGATACCAAACTTGCTATGATTATCTTAATTTAATATTTTTTGAGGTAAGTTTTTGACATTTAAATTCCGTCATAAATAGAATTTATAAAATTTATATAGCCTATGTCACCCGGGCTATTCTTACAAATCTATTGACACCTAATTTATTAAAATCCGTTTAGTAGTTTAGGCGCTACGGTGGAACATACATAGGTACATAGACTGCCAAAATCATTACACTTCTTTTTGGCTTCGCCGTAGTCGGGTAAAAAAGTGGTTGCTCATCAATGCATAGGAGGTACTTAATTGGATGTACATAATGCTTGGTTGAGGGCATCGTGAAGGATTCGTTTATACCCTGTATGTAACTTTTTTGACCTTTCTTATTTGGAATTAAGCCTAAGTTATCAGCATCTAGGTGTTGAGCTCGAAACCGTCACATTCCCTGGGTGCCGCTCTGATTAGCGCTGCCGATTACCTTATCTGACCCTGTAGACAGGTCGGGCCTCTAAAAAAGCTGGTTTATATTATGAGTGGAACTGATTTGATTCAGCAAGGGCAGGTACCAAACGCTAAATAATTATGTGCACTATAATTTTTGCGTATTTTTTTGTGACCTGGTGAAGGTTGCGGAAATCCGCTGAATGCGAGACGCGCGGGACCGGTCTATGTGGCGACACTTGGAGTAAGCCTATGCCCAGCAGTGGACGTTTATCGGCTGAAATGATGATGATGATAATTTTTGAGTTTTGAGTCGGATAAGTTATTTAACAAAATATTGCCAACTGGAAGGCACGAAAAGGCAATTTTTGAATTTTCATTTAATATATAGATTGACATTTTACATTTTCAGCTACACGGTATTATGGAATAGGTAGTTACTGTTACGAACGGAATAAGTCTTATCTCAAAGTACGAGTAGAAGCAGTTATTTCACGGAAAAATCACTTTAGAATCGCTTTGCAAATGGCACTGCATTTTGCTAAGTATACTATTAGTGCTCGTGACTTTACGTACACATTTTCAATATATTTCGTCATAGAGAAAGATGAAGCATAAAACAGTGTACATCTTTTGTGTCCCGTTTACTTCCTGCCCCGACTTGTATACCACTGGAGGGTGCAGCGCGAACGGAATACAAAAGGGGATCTTACCGCAGAATATACACCGCTATTGAAGACATCTTGGCGTTTTATCTACCGAAACATTACCCGGTATAATGGTCCCATAGGAAAGAGAGTTTCGGTCATTTTTGTACATTTAGATTTTGTCTGTTTTGGGCTATATTGTCAAATAATTTCGCAAGAACTAT
Source organism: Diarsia mendica (assembly GCA_949316265.1). Classification (NCBI taxonomy): domain Eukaryota; kingdom Metazoa; phylum Arthropoda; class Insecta; order Lepidoptera; family Noctuidae; genus Diarsia; species Diarsia mendica. The sequence goes on from OX438906.1 coordinate 19,617,501, forward strand.
TAAACATAAAACATCAATCTTGAAGTTAAGCCGCACTTGCATAAGTTGATCTATGGATGGGTGACCATCCGTTACATACTGTTTCCACCGTGCTAGTTAGTTAGGAAGGGGCCCGCAAGGGCCGACACCCGTCGGGGCTGCGGTTTGTTCGATAGAGATATCGCGGCCTCGTCATAAAGGGCTAAGAAGGAACACGAGTGGTTTTTAGTCAGTAGAAGTCTGACACTCCCTACCGCTCAGCCCAGAGCGGAAGGAGACATTTGAAGATTTTCCACCGTCCAAAAAAAAGGGCCTCTGACATGGTTTGACGACTGCCATTTGACGTCCGGGACCACCAGCTTATACGTGCCTCCCGAAGCACGGAATCATCTTTTTATCGGACAATTCGGTGATTAAAGCCTAAAATATGCCTGTAAGTAGCTTGTTACGTTACGAACATTCGTTTAAAGTGAGGCATAAAATCACAACGCACGTTATTCTGAACGGATAAATTGTGTAAAACCCGCAGGATAAAACTAGCTACACGCATGCATTATGCAAGACCGTGTCGTCCAGGAGATTTATCAAATTCTAGTGACGGTATGTCGTGTCGTTATTAGAGCTAAAAATAACATTTTTCAAGCCATCAGCTGGATTGGATGGAGTATAACTGAGCGCTGTTTGCACATTACTCATAAAGCCGAAAGCCACTTGTTCTCCCCGTCATTGCGATATTTTTTTGTTCTAGACCGTACTTAAAGCAGCGGCAGCGGTGGCTCAGTGGTGGCGGCCCCGACTTACGAACAGTAGGTCGTCGGTTCGAACCCAGGCAGGCACATTACTTTGTGTAATTTATTTCATCACCGCTGCTCTCAAAACGGTGAAGAAAAACATCGTGATTAATCGTGAAGAAACCGGCAAGTCTTAGAATCAAAAATTCGAAGACATGTGACATCTACCAATCCGCACTGGGCCCGGTAGATTATGCGGCGTGGTAGATTATAGCCCATTCCCTCTCAAAGAGAGGAGGTCTGTGTCCCAGCAGTGGGAACATTAATAGGCCATACTTGGGAACCCGAAACGGAGATATATGGGGTCAAGTTCAAAATTATACATCGTTTTGTCTGCATCGAAATATCGGAAACTCGAAACAAAAAGTAAACTAAAATATCCCGTTTTCAGTATTAATAGCATGAAGTTATTTTTTACATATTTTATGCCCAAGGGTCAATTATGACAAAATTAAGATAGGGCTATCTTAATTTTGTCTTATTTGACCAAAAGGTTTACTGTACTGGTAGAGATTTTTTAGAGAATACCTATAGTAGCTTTAAGTCCGCCTGTGTAGTACCACTCTTGTACATCACTTCACTACATAGTATAAAACAAAGTCGCTTTCTCTGTCCCTATGTCCTTTGTATGCTTAAATCTTTAAAACTACGCAACGGATTTTGATGCGGTTTTTTTTAATAGATAGAGTGATTCAAGAGGAAGGTTTATGTGTAAAAATTAACGCTTCCGTGCGAAGCCGGGTCGGGTCGCTAGTACTTAATAAATAAATAATAAATACAGAAAAAGTAATTTTGATAAAATCAAATCAACAATATGCAAACAGGCTGCAAACTTTTATTAATCAATAATAAAGCATACCGTACTCGATATCATAGTCCCGAAGTCTAGGCTTTCTCTTTACTGGCTTTGGCTTTTTAACTTTTGAGTTTAGCTCTTCAATTTCTGACTTTAGCTCTTTAATTTCTAACTTTGGCTCTTCCGATTCAAACTTCACAAACTCTGGCCTTAAATTCAAACCTGTTCGTCTTCTGTTATGATTGAATAAATTTGTCACATTAGGATGTGCTTTTAAGAAACTCCTCAATCTCGCTGTGTTAAGCGTCCCGTTCACTACTAAATCGGTAAACGTATCGTTGTACAAATACCTTTCGTTCAATTTTTTCATCTTAATTTTATTCAGCTTGTCATACAATTTCTTGTCTATCTTCACCAATTCATGCTCGTGAACGTTCACAACAGCTTTACGATCTTTCTTGTATTGCCTCTTCATCAATTTTATAAACCTCTTCAACTGTCTAGTCTTTTTCTTTCGCTTCTCTGTCCCATTTCTCTTTGCTCTATTCAATACATGTCTGATTTCTTTAACTATTTTTTTGATATTCTTCCTTATTTTTCTTTTCCTTTTATCTCGTTGCCTTTTCCGTTTTCTTCTTTTAGAAGCGTCGTTGCTACCCGATTTGCTTTCTTCACGGTTTTTCTCGTAGGTGTCGGTTTCAAAGCTGGTACCTTCGAAGGACATATCCAGACCTTGGTACATGTCGTAGTTGGTGACTAGTACAGCGCAGCAGACGTATGAAGATCTGCCACAGAAGTAGTCTCCTCGGAATATGCGATACTCTGCGTCACATTCAGGAGCAAGCATGCAGTTGCCCCAGGGCATGTCGTGCTGGTTCGGATCGCCGCAGGGAACACCCCATGGACCTTTAAAATTGAACATGGAACTAAATAAATGGCTGATCTTCATCTTAGTGTGTCGATGGCAATCTAATTTGTGTCGGTTGTGAGCTACTAGTTTGCCACTTTCGGTAGCGTCCATCAGTTCCTGTAGTAAACAACCAACAGGACACGCAAGACACGGTATTAAGTGCCCCATTGTTTGAGGAACAGCACCACATTTACACTCCAGGGTAGAGTCAGGGTAGATGACCTCCGGCCACCGTAGACGCGGGCCTGTGGACGGTGAGTAACGGGCTAGCTCGCCGTCCGGCCGTCGGCATGACGGCAACAGACCGTGTCGGCGGCGCGTACGTGTTCCACGCGCGCCTCAAAGAGATGTCAGCAAGGAGGGGCCCGCAAGGGCCGACGCCCGTCGGGGCTGCGGATATCGAAAAGTTACCGCGGCTCCGACACAAGGGCGAGGAAGAAGGAACATGGGTTGGTTTTTAGTCAGTAGAAGTCTGACACTCCCCTTCGCTCTGCCCAAGAGCGGGGGGGGTTATTCGATGATTTTCCACCCACCAAAAAAAAAATAATAATAAAAAAAAAAAGGGTAGAGTCTTTTATAAATCTCCACCTCCGGCCTTTCCTTGCTGCGACCAACCTGGGTCCAGATTGTATTTAAAGACTTCCAGGTCGACCATTGCAATTCATGGCCAGGTGGGAGATTTTCAGCAGGTCGATCGAATGGGCTAGGTAAGGATGCACTACTTCGCCACAGCTTTAGACATCGGAGAGAATATCTAATTTGTTTCGTGAGAACCCTTCGATATTCACCGAGACTGGACTTAAGAGTGGACTTTGGATTGCCATCGTGGTGAAAAGATTAGCCAGTCAGCGTAAGGACTCGCTGACTGCCCAGGGTGTGCCGGATGTATAGTGGCTCAGTATATACGTTGCTCGGGTAGGCTCCTTTCTTGCACCCTGCTGATTATTTAGGTAGTCAAAATGCCTGCTAGCTAACAGAACAGCTTTCTAATACCCATACAAAAAAAAACACGCCTCAACGCCACAAACGCTGTTCAAAAGCTAAGCAATGTAGTACCTATTGAGCTCGTTTCCTTGATCGGTACAGCTTCTTTCATCAGGAATTTCGAGGTAAAAGCGCGGAGTCTAGAATTATTTGTTTAAGGGATTCATACAAACTGACGAAATGTGGCCGTTGTACTGTAGGGCACATCTCTGAGTTAGGTCCTTCGGAGGTTACAAGCTACAAGCATGTGTAGATAATACTTACGAGCAGCCGCCATGTTGACCACATCACCTCTGGGCTGTGTCGAGTTAAGCGCCTCAAATTTCTTCTGCATCCATTGCTCACGCCATCGATCCTTCCAGAACTCCTCCTCCGAGTCTGTACTGGTAGAAGAGGATTTCGAATCGCTGTCCGATTTCTTTCCTTTCCTTCTCTGAGGTCGAACTCTTCTATACCTTAACTCGTTTAAAACTGGGTCCATATGGTAGTATTCTTTTCCTAACTTGGAGTGATCGATATTGAATTTCGAAGAATGCATAGGCATATCACGTCCATAGTTTAAGTGTTTTTCGTGGGTTCTTACGTGCTGTAAAATCTTGGCTTTATCCCGAGCAGAGGTTTTATCTTTTGCATCTTCATGTTTCTTATTTGTATGGAAATACCGCATACCATTGTCACGACGTGTAGAGATGTTTTTTTTACCTCCAGGCTCATTTACCAATGATTGAACATTATTTTTTAGATGCAAGTCAATAGATGCATGGATTGCGTTAAGATACAAAACCAACAAAAATATAACGTGAAAATAATGCATTTTATTTCAACATTTTAATATGGTTCTTATCACAACTGATTCTTAAAAAATACAGTACTTACTTGCTGTTTTTTTTATCGAGAAGTATTGCAATAAATTTTGGTTTACATCAAATATTCATATAAGTACAATATTTTTACATTCTGGTTAAACTATAAAAAAAAAACTGGCTAACTACGATTCACAGTCGCGCTTAGGTAATGGTTCCGTATTAAATTATCGAGTTGATAACAGTCAAAGTTTATTTCGATCAATTTAGATTTTTTAATTACATTATTTAATATTTTTATTTAAATACTTTTTTAGATTAGGTATTTTAGTTACTTTTTGAGGTTTTTTTACTCAAAAAAGATATTATTTTGGGATTGATTAAACTCAAAAAAAAAAATAGGTAATGCGTGAAGTCTATAACAAAATAAACATTTAAGATCTTTGGATGCGGAACCCTAAGGCGAGGAAACCACTTTATAAACTCAATCAAAAGGACTCCGAAAAAATACTTTCGTGCCCACATACCAACATTTAAGTATAGGTAAATGTAGATGACTAAAAGAACAAAATATTGTATGAATAATGATATTCTATTTACAAACTACAATTTACAGAACTAAAATTAGGTATAATAAAATATATAAGTCATCATCATCATCATCACCTTCCTGCCATTATCCCATTTTATTTGGGGTCGGCACAACACGTTTTCTTCCTCCATTCTTCCCTGTTAGACGTCAAGGTGGCATTTACTCCTTTACTGTTACTGTTAGCCTGTGTCATCCCACTGCAGGGCAAAGGCCTCCCCCCATGATTTCCAAATTTTGCGATCCAGGGCCAATGTGGACCACTGGTCGTTTGTTCTGTCAAGCTCGTCCCGCCATCTCCTTCGAGGTCTACCACGTCGCCTTTTGGCTGTGTCTGGGTTCCAGAACGTGGTTGTTTTGGCCCACAGCTCGTTGGGCATACGGCAGACATGGCCAGCCCAGTCCCACTTCAGCTTAGCGGCTTTTTGAGCAACGTCAGTGATTTGTGTGCGCTCACACTGCGCTCTTTGAAGCGCAGTGTGAGCGCACACAAATCACTGACGTTGCGGTGTTGCGTTTACTCCTTTCTCATACATATTATTATCATTCCTCACAGGCTTACACAATCCATCCATCTTTTCTTTGGCCTTCCTCTTCCTCTCCATCCATCATTATTTATATCCATCCAAAACCTCCATCCATGACCTCAGATGGACGGCACAAAAAACTATGTCCAAATTAAAATGCATTGTTTTTACCTAACGTTACTGGTTTTTCTTTTTTCTTTAAACTCTGCTCATGGAACTGAAGTTCAGAATCTAAGAGAATACCTTGTTGTAAAAGTACCTACCCGATTTACTTAGAGCTAAAAATGAAGACACTCCAATACTACAACGTTTGAAGAACTTCTTTCAAAACGTTAGAAGAGACGAAAGCAAATACGAAGATCATCATCATTATCATTTTAGCCTGCAAAAGACGTCCACTGCTGGACATAAGCCTCCCCCGGGTGTCGCCACACCGCGGAGAATCGGGGAATAGGGACTCTACTACCAAAAACACATTTGTTTGTTAAACGTTTTTTTCCCACCGACTTCAGAAGCAGATTTTTAGCAGATATTCAAAATTCAGGGATGTTGCGGATGCCGATTTTTTGACATCCGCGGATGCGGATGCGGATGCGGAGTTTTCAACTCTCACATCCGCGGATGCGGATGCGGATGCGAATGTTTAAGATATTATATAAACGATGTAAAAAAAAAAGGATTAGGTATATGAATGAAGAATTATTAAAACATTTCCTAGATTAGGTACTTTGCGTCGGTGGTGACATTGTTAGTTAACTTTTTCTTTTAAACTAGTTAGGTAATCTATCAATAACGGGAACCACGCTGAAAAATAAAGAATTTTGTTATAATAATAATAAACTTTACCTATAAAACGTATTATCGGTGTAACTGAAGATTGAAATAAGCTGAGCTAGGACTAAAGTACTCTTCGATTAGTGTAGGTAACTAATGTAAAGTTTTCCCATAAACAATTATTTACACACAATGATCACTGTATAACAATCACAGCTCACGACAACACTCGAAATATCAATCTATAAGATAAGTAATCTACAGCGCAAAGAAACACGTAATGATTTATTTACAAGAAACAAATGATGCACTACAACAAACGCGTCGTATCTTGTCGCCAATTTCTTCGCTCCCATTGGTCATTGTCATTTGTCACATGCGAAACGGCACGCGCCATTCGCCTTTCTTGCCGCAACTTGTATGACATTCGCATCCGCATGAATATCCGCATTGATTAATGCGGATGCGAATGCGGATGCGGATGTTCAAATCTATGCGGAAGCTCCGCATTTGCGGATGCGGATTCGAATATTCGCAACATCCCTGATTCAAATGATTAATTAGGTACCGTACCTATCTATAATATTCCGGAACTTCGTACGAACTACAGGCGTAATCATATCTTCATCAATATACCTGAAACTGATCTGCAAACTGCAAAAATCGTAAGAAAATTTGATTTTCGTGGGTTACCCTGGCGCTTTCACCTTAAACTTGTACTTACCTGTAATAAAGCAAATTTTATACCCGGGATACGAGGTCAGTTTTTCAAGCCAGGACAGAAAGCTAGCTTCTCTACCAAACTATCCTGTCTTTCTGTCTCGGCTCGGAACATGCTAGAAATGAAGCTAGTTTTGTCTACACACGAACCCAGAAGTACTAGCTTACTGACACTTATAGCTTGTTATCCTGGCTTGAAAAACTGACCTCGTGTATCCCGAGCATTAGGTATGAGTTCCCACTCTTCCCACACGTACATTGCCCAAACACAAATAGCAACTCATCTTGTTATTAGTTCAAAGACTTCGGAGTACAGTTAGAAAACAAGGCGCAAGTTTCGGCGATAGATATAATCTGACACTCGAAGCCATGTGTCACATGGCTGGAGGCTTGCCAGCGAAGCTCCGGAGCAAGTTACTATGATTTTGCGTTATCAAAATAAAGGCTGCTTCTTTTTGTGTATTAAGCACTGTAATTTCTGAAGGTGCACTTAATCATCATTGAGAGTGCAGGTAGGTAAATGGAAACAGGTGCAGGTGATGTGCAGGTGTATGGTTTGAACCAGTAGCACTCGGCGTTGGAAGTGTTTTGGAGTCCACCTTTGTACGGTTTTATTACTAGTGCATGAAGTTTTAATAAATAAATATGCCAAAGACAATCAGGTATCGGCTTAAAAAAAACACAATATTACTTACAATAATTTAATTTGTAACTTCAACAACAGATTTAGGATCTTCCAACCATATTCTATGTTCCCGATTCTTATTAGCGGGAAAATTCCTTTTGGTGCCACAAGTATTACAAGATAATTGTATTATTTTGGATCCGTTGTTTCTTTTGATTTTCATAGTGGCTGTCTCGTTGTGAATCAGCATGCATCGGCACTTCTTACAGAGCTGCCTTTTGATGTCAGGATTCCTACAAAAAAATAAAAGTTAAAAATATAATGACAAGTTCTCTTCACTCGACCCCTATAATACCACACGGAACCGTCTTAAAAAAGAGATTATTACAATCTTGGAGCAAACGCGTGTTCACAGTTCCATCGCTAGTGCCAGGACCAGTTAGTTAGGTCATATAGGTACACACATACCTACACAATATCATCACACACATTCACAGACACCAACACCGCACAAACACTCACACGCATACATGCACACACAATACATTTTAAGCCCGATTTTTTTAGAGTCACTCTTGGCTACCTTATCTTAGTTTTTTTTTTGTGTACTTCGTAATTGGCGTATTGTTTTGTTAATATTTTAAGTTATTTTACTGTAAGCTGTGAAGCTACCTTGCATAAATACTTAAACAAATAAATCAGTTGCTAGTTAAAAAACAGTATTAAAGTAACATCATCAGTGTGAGTGCTCACAGTATGTACACACGGCTACACATCAAGCTATACAAAACCAGTATAATCTGATCGTTCATTGTGCGAAAAGATCTAGTAAAGTGAGGCCAAGATTAACTGGTTTTGTATAGCTTGATGTGTAGCCGTGTGTACCTATGGTTTGATTTTCATGTCGGGCAAAGTGTTATTAGGTTTTCCAGTAGATTTGTGGCAGTTGATGCCAATAGTTCCCCCCCCCCCCCCCCCTATAACATGGGACTTAAACTTAACTAGCAAAATGTAGGTGTACTATAAATTAGGAACACCTCTGTTTTACGGTTAGGCTAAACCTTCACAGCCTTATTAGTAAAAATACTCTAGGTACACCGAGCTTTTTTTTTTCATAATATGTGCTTACTCTTGACCTCACTCTTGCCCTAGGGGCAGAGATGGGGACGACGATGGTACGAGCTAACCCAGAAGAAGCCTATTTACTCGCGACTTAAATAGATTGGGGTTATATGAATTCGGGAAAACTGACGCAGGCAGGGTGTTCCACTTCCACTCCACTGCTTAATCGGAAGTTACTCTCGTACTTGTTAAATCTCAGCTTATCAGCGTAGTATTAATTTAGTAATAACTCTAATATTAATAAACATGGAGTAACCTCGGATTGACAATACATTCCTTACACCGGAGTTACCTGGCAACACACTTATTTTAACACATGAAGAAATAGATAAATATGGAGGCCACACTTAGAACAAAAATTTGAGTCAAATACCTACGATTCTCTATCTCACTCTCTGTGGGCTTACCTCTCTTTCTAAGGTGGACGATAGTATTGCTATCTCGTTATTAAAATCTCCTTATTCATTTTTAAAAAGAGTCACCACACAAATGTAATCAGAAGTTAAATACTGTCAAATAATGTGCTAATAAATAAAAAGCTAAACTAAGATTACTGAAATTAAAATTCCAAAATAGTATGTCACGAATGCTTGACAAGGTTGGCGAATCAGTGAATTATTTTCCCATTTCCTAAGGATGTGGTAATGTGGCAACATTGGCCCCACATGTCAACATAAATCGTACCAATATGGCGGTTGTTTACTTTGCGGTTCACAGTTTCGTTTGAGATATTTGCCTGTAATCAAAGTTATAATTGAGAAAATGGTGCAAACTTGTGTAGTGCGTGGTTGTGGTAGTACGTGGTGTCCAGGAGGTGATATAAGATTTCACGCGTAAGTGTTTAAATCGGGATTTTTGACACTGAATAATTGTAAACATATTTCTGCATATTTCTTTGTATTTTCAATTAATTACTTCATAAAAGCTTGACCTATGATTTAGTCAATGATAACTTAGATAACTATGTAAAGACCAAACAGTTTTACATTGAATTTCATGGACTTTCTGCAATTTTATTTGTTTTTGTTTATAAGGAGTCATACTGAAGTAGTGTGACCATAATGGGGATATATCTGGGACTTTCCGTGGGACCTTCATTAATTATATAGTCATTATCATACTCGCTTTATTACATTTTATTACTTTTTTCACACACCGTGTTATTTCTGTTAGTTCTTTGAAATAACATAACATTTTCGTGAATTTTTAACAGTAGTCAAATAGCCAATTACTATTTAAATAATACAGTAAATGTAATGAATAATAAAAAAATATGTTCTGATTTCACACTCTTCTGGTTTTAGGTCAACAGCGAAGCCCAGGTCTCTACGAAGATTGATAGGGGCGTACAGGTGTAAATAAAATCAACTGAAGGAAAAATACTGCAGAAGAAATCTAAGATTCTTAAGCAAAGAGTTTTACGACAGACTAAAAAAATCAGGACATGTCTTCGTAATATAATAAAATGATTTTAATTTAGAAAGTGTTTTTGTTTCTTTTTGAGGTTTTATACATATGTATTACCGTTCCTATTAAAGCCCCGTGTTTAGATGAAAATACATAATATTAAAAATTCCACAGTGGTAAAAACCTTAACACTGACTTACCCAGAAATCTTTAAAAAAAAATCATCTTATATGTATCATTTTCATTAGTCTACAAAATAAAAGAAACATCTAATTTCTTTTTTGTGATTTCATGATTTTATAGTAAGAGTTGTACTGGGCAAAAATCTCTCCCAAATCCTTCCAGATTCATTATCTTGAGCCACCCCACCAGCCCTTGCGGTAGGCAACCACCGTGGTCGTGTCACCACCTCTTCTGTCATTATGATTTACTAGCTTTTGCCAGCGGCTTCGCCCACGTGAAAATGGCGATTTTCCATACAAACTTTCATCCCCTATTTAACTCCCTTAGGGGTTGAATTTCAAAAAATTCTTCCTTATTCCTTGTCTAGATTATAAAGGGAACGTCTGTGCAAAATTTCAGCTTTCTAGGTCCAAGGGTTTGGGCTGGGCGTTGATGAGTCAGTCTGTCAGGACTTCTCTTTTTATTTATATAGATAGATAGAAGATCATTAATTTCGTATTGCTACAGGAACTAAAGTTTTATACTGGCCATGGTCTATAATTCTATATTCTATTTCTGTGCGAAATTACGTAAGACTTTTTTGCGTGATTGAAAATGACAAACTGCCAAAAAAAATCAGGAACTTTCACACTGTAAGCAAACAGCTTCTTTCGTAATTTATCATGGGCATCTTTCATCAATCTAGAAGTGAACAGAGATGTGGATAGGTATATTAATTTAATCAAACACAAGTTATGAAAAGGAACTACGTAATGTCCTAGGTAAAATAAAATAAAGGTTACCCTACTTAGAAAGAGAGGGTCAGCCCACAGAGAGCGAGATAGCGATGCATAAGTTTTGCTTCAAGTAGGTATTCGAAGTGTGGTCTCCATATTTATCTATAACTTCATGTTTTAACAGCATGAAGAAATAGATAAATATGGAGGCCACACTTAGAACAAAAGTTTGAGTCAAATACCTACGATTCTCTATCTCACTCTCTGTGGGCTTACCTCTCTTTCTAAGGTGGACGATAGTATTGCTATCTCGTTATTAAAATCTCCTTATTTATTTTTAAAAAGAGTCACCACACAAATGTAATCAGAAGTTAAATACTGTCAAATAATGTGCTAATAAATAAAAAGCTAAATTAAGATTACTGAAATTAAAATTCCAAAATAGTATGTCACGAATGCTTGACAAGGTTGGCGAATCAGTGAATTATTTTCTTATTTCTTAAGGATGTGGTAATGTGGCAACATTGGCCCCACATGTCAACATAAATCGTACCAATATGGCGGTTGTTTACTTTGCGGTTCACAGTTTCGTTTGAGATATTTGCCTGTAATCAAAGTTATAATTGAGAAAATGGTGCAAACTTGTGTAGTGCGTGGTTGTGGTAGTACGTGGTGTCCAGGAGGTGATATAAGATTTCACGCGTAAGTGTTTAAATCGGGATTTTTGACACTGAATAATTGTAAACATATTTCTGCATATTTCTTTGTATTTTCAATTAATTACTTCATAAAAGCTTGACCTATGATTTAGTCAATGATAACTTAGATAACTATGTAAAGACCAAACAGTTTTACATTGAATTTCATGGACTTTCTGCAATTTTATTTGTTTTTGTTTTTATGGAGTCATACTGAAGTAGTGTGACCATATTGGGGATATATCTGGGACTTTCCGTGGGACCTTCATTAATTATATAGTCATTATCATACTCGCTTTATTACATTTTATTACTTTTTTCACACACCGTGTTATTTCTGTTAGTTCTTTGAAATAACATAACATTTTCGTGAATTTTTAACAGTAGTCAAATAGCCAATTACTATTTAAATAATACAGTAAATGTAATGAATAATAAAAAATTATGTTCTGATTTCACACTCTTCTGGTTTTAGGTCAACAGCGGGGCCCAGGTCTCTACGAAGATTGATAGAGGCGTACAGGTGTAAATAAAATCAACAGAAGAAAAAATACTGCAGAAGAAATCTAAGATTCTTAAGCAAAGAGTTTTACGACAGACTAAAAAAATCAGGACATGTCTTCGTAATATAATAAAATGATTTTAATTTAGAAAGTGTTTTTGTTTCTTTTTGAGGTTTTATACATATGTATTACCGTTCCTATTATAGCCCCGTATTTAGATGAAAATACATAATATTAAAAATTCCACAGTGGTAAAAAACCTTAACACTGACTTACCCAGAAATCTTTAAAAAAAATCATCTTATATGTATCATTTTCATTAGTCTACAAAATAAAAGAAACATCTAATTTCTTTTTTGTGATTTCATGATTTTATAGTAAGAGTTGTACTGGGCAAAAATCTCTCCCAAATCCTTCCAGATTCATTATCATGAGCCACCCCACCAGCCCTTGCGGTAGGCAACCACCGTGGTCGTGTCACCACCTCTTCTGTCATTATGATTTACTAGCTTTTGCCAGCGGCTTCACCCACGTGAAAATGGCGATTTTCCATACAAACTTTCATCCCCTATTTAACTCCCTTAGGGGTTGAATTTCAAAAAATACTTCCTTATTCCTTGTCTAGATTATAAAGGGAACGTCTGTGCAAAATTTCAGCTTTCTAGGTCCAAGGGTTTGGGCTGGGCGTTGATGAGTCAGTCTGTCAGGACTTCTCTTTTTATTTATATAGATAGATAGATAGAAGATCATTAATTTCGTATTGATACAGGAACTAAAGTTTTATACTGGCCATGGTCTATATTCTATTTCTGTGCGAAATTACGTAAGACTTTTTTGCGTGATTGAAAATGACAAACTGCCAAAAAAAATCAGGAACTTTCACACTGTAAGCAAACAGCTTCTTTCGTAATTTATCATTGGCATCTTTCATCAATCTAGAAGTGAACAGAGATGTGGATATATTAATTTAATCAAACACAAGTTATGAAAAGGAACTACGTAATGTCCTAGGTAAAATAAAATAAAGGTTACCCTACTTAGAAAGAGAGGGTCAGCCCACAGAGAGCGAGATAGCGATGCATAAGTTTTGCTTCAAGTAGGTATTCGAAGTGTGGTCTCCATATTTATCTATAACTTCATGTTTAACAGTAATTAAGAGTGAAATAGCGAATGAAAATGAATGAATGACAGAACTGCCAACCTGACATAAGCGTGCGTGACACTGACATCACATCACAACATTCACAAGTATTCACAACACACAAGACGCTGTTTGTTTGTTGCGTGTTGATTTCCCGGCGAAAAAATAACTGTTTAATTCTTCTATCTCTAGTATTATTTGATAAAAATGAGCCAAAAACGCATTCGCTCGATAAACTGGTGCGAAGAAGAAAAGGTAAACCTTGTTAATTATGTTTAATGCGTGGTATTTATTCATGCATACAGAGGTTGTGTTATTTCAATGTCTTTCATTGTTTCAGCAATTATTTCGTAAGGTTTATAGAGAACATGCGCAAATTATAGAAAATAAATCACTGGATTCAACTACGATCAGGGCAAAAAATAAAGCATGGGAGCAAGTTCACACAAAGTAAGTAAGATAGTCGTAAACATTCTTTCTTTCAAATCGAAAGAAGGATTATAATTTGTAATCAAGTTTTTGTGAGGCTAGTGAACTAAAGGTATATCAGAAAACCACCTGTAGAATTACATAATATCTTTATTAAATTCAGTAGATACAGATTAAATGTTATATTTATAAATAACCCCTAATTTATCGTCTGTATTAGATTTAATCAGCTAAATGACCAACCTCGAGCACTAAACCAATTGAAACATCAATGGAAAGCGATGAAAGTGAATGAAAAAAAAAAAGAAACAAATAAGACAGGTGGTGGGACAATACCACCAACTCCAAACGACACCATAATGGAAATTAAGGAAGAATTATTAAATTCTGGGGAGCGATTGCAGGATGATAATTTGTATGACTACAACGGAGTTGTGGTTGGAAATTTGGAGATCCAAACTACTAGTGACACCAGTAATGCACAGGTCAGTCGCCTAAATGATGAATGAGATGATATGTTACTGAGATTGCTTGGCCGGCTGATGCTGCAAAATGATAATCTTAAAGAAGACCAGACATTTCAAAGTGTGATTTATTGATTTGAGTCAAAAAACACAAAGACAAAATTTTGCTCTGCAATAACATTCTTGGGTTATTTTCAACTTTTAAAATATTTAATAATTTAACTATTTGTTAATTACAGGAACATGAGGGCTATGTAAATAGCATGATAAGCCATAGCCAAATACTTAAGGACAAGGAACATTTGAGACGGATAGAAATGGCTGAAGAAGAACATACAATCAAAATGGAAATATACAAAGAAGAACATGCAATCAAAATGGAAATACACAGGGAAAATTTAAAATCTGCAATATTACAGAGAGAAATATTAGAATTAAAGGAGCGTGATCTCTTATTAAATAAACAATAATATAAGTAATTTACTTTTGCTTAATTATTCAAATGATTATTTTACTTAAATCCTAAGATTATTTTAAAACTACAAAGTTTTTCCCTGTTTATTTCCATTTCAATTGCATTTTTTGGACCTTGTATCATACCTACTTAGGTTTAAATAATTATGTTAAATTGATGCAGCCTTGAAGCGCACACTGCACTAAGATTTTTCTTACCCTGTCCACACTTTCTATTTATCTTCGGGGACGCCGGCAGACACCAGGCGGGCGATCAGTCCTTTCGTTGTGGATTATTTCGCCCAGTTCCCCATTTTGGTGGATCCCCTTCATGGGTTACTGGTGGTCGGCATCGCGAATCTTCCTGTTGCCTTGCAGAAGCTCACCAGTTGTTCGGTGGAGATTTCTGCGAGCTTCTCTTCATTAATTTCATCTGTTCCTAGTATTTCCCATCTGAGTGGCCCATACATTGTGCATTCCGCCACAAGGTGGAAACTTGTTTCTTCTGCTTCTCCACATGCTGGGCATATTGGATCTTCCTTTACTTTCATAATCGTCAGATGTCTATTGAGTCCACAGTGTCCTGTTGCGACCCCTACTACTAGTCTTATGTTTCCCCTGCTCATTTTGAGTAACTTGTGGGATTTCTTTTCATCGTATGACTTTAAGAAGATTTTTGATTGTCGACAACCTTCTGTTGCGTTCCATCTTTTATTTGACTCTCTTGTAGTTATTCTATGGATGATTCCTTTTGTTATATTATGTGGGATCGGTAACCTGGGCTCTGGTCCCACAAAGGTTTCATCTGCTCCTTTTCTGGCTAACTCATCTGCTATCTCATTCCCTTCGTGTCCTTGATGACCAGGGACCCATGCGACTGTTACTTCTGCTTTTTCCGCTAGTTGGTTGAGTGCTTCCTTGCACTCTTTAACCAGTGCAGATGTGACTTCCACTTTGTTCAGTGCTTTGAGTGCTGCTTGACTATCACTGTATATAACTATTTTGGAAAGATCACCTGTAAGGGCGTTTCCAATTATTCTGGTACATTCCATAATGGCATGTATCTCTGTCTGGAACACACTTGCGCCTGTTCCTAGTGAGAATGATCTATTTATTTCCAGTCTTGGTATGTGTATCCCAGAGCCGGATAGCTTAGTTGATTCTTTCCTTGATCCATCTGTATAGCAGACCGCTATAGATGGATCACTCTCGATTGTCCATTCTTCTCTTGAGCCTATATGTATTCTATACTTTTTGTCGAAGATCTTCTCTTTTTTGATTAAGTCATTGTTTGCCATAATCATTGATAGATTGTCTTCGTACAGATTTGCTATCTCCGAGTGACCTTTATCCATAAAATTGCCTTTCCAGAGGTTCAAGCTTTTCAGTTTGAACCACTGCTCCAAGGCTCTTTTCTTAACTTGTAGACTAAGCGGTATCATTCCTAGTATGACATCCAGGGCCGCTGAGGGAGTCGTCCTCATTGCCCCAGAGATCATTAACCCGGCCATTCTTTGAACTTTTACTAGCTCTGTGCTGTTGGTCTTGATTTGTGTTCTGTGCCACCATACTATTGCTCCGTGTATGACTCTGGGTATGATGATGGCATTATATATCCAGGCTACTATGGCCGGTTTCATTCCCCAGGTTCTACCTATAGCTCTTCTGCATTGTAGTAATGCAATTTTTGCTTTCTCACATGTTTCTTTTATATGCGTCTTGTATGACATGGTTTTGTCTAAGATCACTCCTAAGTATTTTATTTCCTTAGTTACTTCTATCCGTTCACCGTCTATGTATATTGGTGATAACTCCGTGTATTTCTTTCTTTTTGTAAAAAGGACTAACTTCGTTTTAGTGGGGTTGAGGTTCAGTCCCCTTTCCCTACACCATTCGAGGGTGGCCCTAATTCCTTTCTTCATTACGTCACTCATGGTGCTAAGTACTTTTCCAGTAATTAATAGCACTCCATCGTCCGAGTATGCTTGTATATATATGTGCATCTCGTTTAGCTTCTTAAGCAGGTCGTCAAGTAGCAAACACCATAGGAGCGGCGAGATGCAGCCTCCCTGGGGAAAGCCCCTCACCGCTCTCACTGTGATGGTATTGTTGCCTAATTCAGCCTGAATTGCTCTGTGTCTTAGTACGTTTTCTATCCATCTTGACATGTAGCTTGCTATGCCTTCCCTTTGTAAAGCGGCCTTGATCGCTGTGGAGTTGGCTTTGTCAAAAGCTCCTTCCACGTCGAAAAAGCAGCCCAATGCGAATTCTTTGTTTTCTAACGCTCTTTCGATTCTTACCGCTATGTTATGGAGGGCTGTCTCCGTGGACTTGCCCTCCATATATGCGTGTTGATTTCTCTGTAGCGGTGTGTCGCTTTTTTCCACTTTGTTTCTAATGTGTCTGTCTATTATTTTCTCTAGGATTTTCAGCACGAAAGACGAGAGACTGATGCACCTAAAAGATTTTGCTTCCTGGTACGTCGTCCTCCCAGGCTTGGGGATGAAGACTACTCTAACTTTTCTCCAATTTTCAGGTATATAGCCTGTGGCCACACTACTTCTGAATAGAGTTAGTAGATCTTTGTTAATATACTTGTAAGCCTGCTGTAATATCTTCGGGAGTACACCGTCCGGGCCAGGTGCTTTATATGGTTGGAAGGATGATATACTCCAATCTATTTGGTCTTCTGTAATGATTCCCTCGACCTCAGCTTGTGTCACTTCGCCTTGGTTTTCGGTCATCATTGTTTCTTCTTGATAGGTTACACATCCAGGGAAGTGACTTCCCATCATTTCGTTCAATATCTTTTTTGGATCGGATATGATCTCTTCCCCTATCTTTAGGCTTCCCAGTTTGCATTCTTTGTCT
This sequence comes from Diarsia mendica, assembly GCA_949316265.1. Taxonomy (NCBI): domain Eukaryota; kingdom Metazoa; phylum Arthropoda; class Insecta; order Lepidoptera; family Noctuidae; genus Diarsia; species Diarsia mendica. The sequence continues at coordinate 19,634,986 of OX438906.1, forward strand.
TTCGACAACACCTTGACTATTCGCGCGGTATCAGTGTGTCTACTGATATTTTCACAGTAGGCGTTCCATCCTGATCTGCTTTCTTTCCTGCACATTTGTCCTAGTTTGTTCCTTAATTCTCTATATTTGTCCCAGTTCTCATCGCCACCTTTTTTAAGGGCAGTTCTAAGAGCTCGACGCGTGCTTTTTCTGATCTTCCTTAGTGTTTTGTTCCACCATGGTTGGCCTTTACCTAATTTTAGTTCCTTAAGAGGGCATGCGCAGTGGTAGGCTTCTATTAATGCCTCCTCTAGACGCTTGGCTTCCTTTTCGAGTTCCTCTGCTGTTTCGTAGCTTTGTTTTTGACTAGGAGACCATGTCTTTATTTTTGAGTCAAAAATCTCCCAGGAGGCTTTCTTTGCGTTTCTGATCATTACCTTCTCCATCTCACAGTCTAGACTGAAGGTGATTCTACGGTGATCCGAGTACGAATCCTCCTCATCAACTCTCCAGTCTTTTATGTGTTTGCTTATGCTGCTGGATGCCATCGTAATATCCAGCACCTCGGTTCTTGACCTGGTTATAAAAGTGGGTATGTTACCTACATTTATTATTTCTAAATTACTGCTTATAATAAAGTCTAGTAGCAAGTCACCTTTTTTGTTGCAGTCTGTGCTGCCCCAAGCCACATGATGTGAGTTGGCGTCGCACCCCACAATGATCGGAATATTCTTACCTCCATACTTGTTTATCGCCCGTTCCAGTTCTGGTGTTGGCGGCTTGTAGTTGGTCTCACTTGGAATGTATGCTGACATTATGGCTGCTCTGCATTTCCCTCCACTTGATGGGGAAAAGTCAAATTCTGCCACAATCAGGTCTCTGTAACATTCCACTTCGATTAGTCCTAATGTTTTAGCTCTGCTACTGGCAAAAATGCATGTTCTGGGATTCGACTCACCTCCCTTAAGGTAGATGGTGTCTCCTCCCATACATCCCATGCCGACCACTCTTCCTTTATGGATGTATGGTTCTTGTAGCAGAGCTATGTCTATATTATTCGCAGCCATGTATCGGCAGAGTTCTGCCGTAGCCTCGCGGCAGTGGTGCAAATTCAACTGAAGTACCCTGAGGTGTTGTGTGTTTTTGTTTTTTGTGTTCATGAGTGTGTGTTGTTTGAAGTGTGTGTGTATATTTGTAGAGTTGTTTGTTTTTTTGTAAGTTGTGTCTGTTTCTTTGTGTTGTGTGTTTGTGTGTGTGTTAGTCCGACTCGCTCCCCGAATGGTCAGTCCGCCTCGCCGCCTTGGTTCGAGTGTTAGTGCTCTCCCCTATGGTGGTCGTTGTTGGTACTGGCCTCGGCTCGCTAGTGGACTTTTGCTGAGTGTTGGACGCCTCACCGATGTTCCTCTGGTCAGGCCCTATAGATCTCGCTGAGAACTCTTCGTCTCTGCACGAATTTCCAGGGCCCGTCCTTTCGGTCTGTGCGGCGTCCGTCTGAGTGGCCTTGTCTGTGTGTGTCGGGCTCTTCAGTAGACTTTGTGTCTTCTGCTTTAGTAGCCTGGCTTGGACCTGAGTGGCTTGAAAATTGAGCCAGACATACCCAGGTTCGTCGCCGATTACATCCTGCGGGACCCCCAGCACGAGGCGCATACCCAGGGGTTGCATTTCCCTGTGAAGGAGGGTCCACTCGGATATCTTCAGTTCCGTCCTGTAGTCGTTCTGGCACTTAATCAGCCTAAGGGGGTCCGCCGGCATTTTCCTGCTGGTAGGAACCCAGATAGCTACCCTACATCTGCTCAAAATTGTACACCTTATAGGGACGTCGTTGTATGAGCCGAAGTCACAGCTTAATATCCAGTCCCTTGCTTCCACCGTCATTGGTGTCACAAGGAAGAATCCTTCCGACACCAATCCCGAGGTTGCAAAGGACAGACACCTGCCCGGGACTCCTCCATACGCCGACTCCTCTATAAGGTCCGCCATTTTGTCCTTAATGAGGGTCGCCGCAGCGTCGTCCAGCTTGACACCGTCCTCTCTGTGTACGGTAACAGCGAGCTCGTTCTGCTCCCTAGCGGAGCTTCGCGAGAACTCTGTCCGACTCTGACCAAGATTCGGGCGTTTTGCCGTTGGACGCTGAGACGGTCCTTCACTAGGATCTGTACCTTGCCTCTTAACTTTTGGCGCTCGCGGCCTCGCCTCGTCTCCACCTGCTCCGGGCGCCTTAGCGGCCGTGGCCGACGGAGGTTGTGGCGCTAGTTCGGAGCGCTTTTTGGTTTTCATCCTTCTCCATTTACTCTTGGAGTACCTGACTTCCTCCGCACCAGTCTCAGCTGGCGCAGATGAGGGCTGGCTCCCCGCAGCTCCCGGGCTAATCTTGGTTAGCTCAGGCGTGGATGAACTTCTTTCCTCTAAACTTAAATTCTGTAAGGTTAAACCCGTTGACGGGTTGTGCGATGTAGTGTCCCCCCCAGAATACGTGGGACAGCCCGGGCCGTGAAGCGGCGCGGGGAAGGATTCTCCGACGTTGTCGGTACCTTCCTGGGGTATTTTCTTTTTCCCATTCGCACTTGCCATTAAGTGTCTGTAACCCTAGACTAGGGGATCTTTGTGGGAGCTTTGGACCGAAAGGAGAAAGGGAAAAAGGAGGGAGGGACTGGGCGTAGGATCATGGGAATGGGGTGTGGGACTACCCTAGGCCTGGTATCTGGCTTTCGGGAAAAACAATCGCCTGGGGGTTTTTGTTACGTCTATTTCTTATGGAACTAGACCAAGAACAGGGTGGCAACCTCGTGAAGGTGAATCTCCCAGACTTGCCTTGAGGATCTACACGACCGTGGCGCTCTCCCTCAAGACCCCGCCACCCTACCGCCTCTGAGGGAGGCAGTAGGGTAGGCCTGGGTTTGTGCTACCAGGCCGTGCGAAAGTGCAAAGCATGTCGTTATACAGTCGCAAAAGCATAAGCCCAGACCCTCCCCTTGTCCACACTTTACTAAGCACCTACCTATACTGTACGGGGGGGGAGGTTGGTGTAGGTCTTAGTGGGGTGTATTCTTTCAGCCAGGAAATACACTCCGACAAAATGCTAAGAATACCAGCAGCGCACGCCTCGAGAGTGCGGAGTCGAGGCTATCAGGCGCACACCGACAAGTTCTTTGTATACGTCCACGCCGTCTCTAGGCTGACGCCTCGGCCTATTGATGGGCCCACACCTACATCAGTGTGGGTCGTCCTCCCCGGGCAATGCTGTGGTCTGCAACGAGTCCCCGTACATTACCACCTACCTCGGGATCACAGCAGCAAAATACAAAGAGCGACAGGCGAACCTTTGGCGCCTTAAAACCGAACCAACTGGCTGAGCCGAACAGTGGCGGCGCATAACCACATTTCGGGCCCACCTGGCCTTGGGGCACTAAATACCCTCAGAAAGCGGTACCACACTCATCAAGGGCAGGTAAGTGTGAGTTTTGGTTTTTAATACCTATGCCCAAACCATAAGATGGAGGCACATTTTAAAAAAATATTACCCCAGGAAGGTACCGCTGCCTCAGGCAGTGGAGAATCCTTCACTGAGCCTAGCTCAGTCTGTCCCACGTATTCTGGGGGGGACAAAAATTGCTCAAGTCTTGACTTGTCGGGCCTCGCAGAGGCCATACCGCGTGACACCAACACCACGTCACAATGGTCAAATGTTGCTGCACATAAGCGACCCTCTAAAAGGAGCTCGCGTGTGCAGCAAGAAAATACCAAAGGGCAGAAGGGCCTACCTGAATGGAGTCGCCACAACCGGCGCACAGGAAGGGAAGCTCCAAAGCCCCAACCCTTACCCCACCCTAAATCCGCTCCTACTGTGACGGTGACTGCAGCCACGAAAACGCGGCGCGAGCCCGATCAGTCCGACCCGAAGGCACCGAAAACGGCACCCGAGGGAACGGAGTCCCAGAACCCACCACCACCACCACCACCGTCTGGTCAGCAGAAAATGAGGCGCAGCCGGAGGGGTCATCGCGCACGGCGGCCAGCTGCGGCGGCTCCCACTGCTCCTGAGCAGGAACAGTCTGGGGGAGGGGTAAGTCTGGACGGGCACGCTTCTTCGAAGCGTCCTCGCCTTGATGAAACCCAGACTCCTAGAGGGGATGCCAAGCGCGCGAAAACCGGAGCGAAGCGGACGGTAAGTTACGCGGATGCGACACAATCGCATCTGATGGTAGCAGTTGTTACCGTCCCACCTAGGGACCTCTCGACCAGCCAGGCCAAGCAGCTGCAGGTGGCTATTGATGCCAGTATTCTGCAAGCCGCTCTGTCTCTGCAGTCTCCGAGCATGCCGGCCCCATCTTTCCGCGGTCGCCCTTTCCTCATGGACGGGGCCCTAGCGATGTGGTGTGAGGACGCAAACGCTCTCAGCTGGCTAACAAGGTCAGTAAAAAACATTCCATCACCTATTCCTGACACCACTCTGGCTGTCATTAGCCAATCAGAGATGAAGAAGAAGATAAAGGCAGGGCTTCTCATCCACACCCGTATCACGGAGACTGCTACACTGCACAGGGTCCTTAGCGCCCAGAACCCGTGGTACAAAGTCGAGTCCTGGCAGCTGTACGGCATGACGGTGGATGACAAACCCGAAGAACCAGAAGACGGGGAGAAGGTAGTCCACCTGACCCTGGGCATCCCCGAAGACCAAAAACAGGTAATCCTCAACCGGGACCGACGTGTAGCACACATGTCGGGAAGTGGGTACATCCGCTTTTTCACACCGGACGAGGCGACTACGGCGAAAGACGAACCAGCAGCGACGAGTGGGGCAACAGCCTCGACGCCGTCCACCTCGGCTCCCCGACAGGGTACGAGCGGGGGAGACCTGAACTCGTCGTCGCAGAGCGGCGGGCACACCAGCGACGAAGATGTCCTGCTCAGCCCATAGCTCTACCCTTAACGTCATACAGACCAACCTCCAGCATAAACAAATAGCGGCGGCGACCTTACGCAGAGTGCTGGAGGCAAACAACGAGACCGTCGCCCTTATCCAGGAACCCTGGATAAGAAACAACAGAATCTGCGGTCTAAACAACATCGGTGGTAAGTTAATGCTGAACACGGTAGTTGACAAACCTAGAACCTGTATTTATATTCCCAAAACCATAGCAGCCACACTGCTTAACCAATTCTGTTCCAGAGATCTCACCGCTGTGAAACTTGTGACAGAAACACAAACCATCCTAGTCCTGGCCTCAGTGTACATGCCGAGCGACGGTGACATTCCACCAAGTGAACTCGTCGAACTGGTGCGGCACTGCGAGGCATCGAACTGGGAACTCATCATCTCGGCTGACTGCAACGCACATCATCCGCTATGGGGAAGTAAGAATGCAAACAGAAGGGGTGAGTTACTAACCGAATTTTTATTCCAAACAAACCTAAACATTATGAATAGGGGTGCGGAACCCACTTTTGTAAGCTCTAGGTACCAAACTATTATAGATATTACTCTAGCTACACACGCGGCGGCAAATCTTGTTGAGGGATGGCACGTGTCGAGCGAACCATCGTTCGCAGATCACCGCCGAGTGTGTTTCAATTTACGGCATAAGATAACAAACCCTGTTCCATATCGTAACCCCCGAAAAACAGATATAGCTAGGTATACCAATTTAACAAACGAGGCACTAAGTGATGCACGAACACCTGATGAATTACTCAGTACGAACGATATAGAACGCGGCGTACAGTTCCTAACCGACACTCTTTTGAGCGGATACGAACTGGCATGTCCAATTATAACTCCTAAAAGCCTTGACAAGAGTTCATGGTGGGGGCCAGAACTAGAGAGATTGCGCAAGGGCCTTAGGAAACTCTTCAACCAAGCGAAAAATTCCAGGACCACCGAGGACTGGGACAAGTATAAAACAGCGCAGAAACACTACAAAAAACGGATCAGGTATCGAAGGACAGAGGCCTGGCGTAATTTCTGTAGTAGTATAAACTCAACAAACCAAGCCGGAAGAATTAAGAAAGTTCTTGCTAAGGGTGATCTCAACCTTTTGGGCTCCCTTAAAAAAGACGACGGCACCTATACAACCTCGGACGAGGAAACCAGCGCAGTACTGCTGGAGACCCATTTTCCCGGATGCCAAATCACATCCGACTCAGAGTGGCCTACTGACCACCACAGCGCACCAACAACCAGCGAATGGGATGTGGCCAAAAAGCTCGTAACCGCGGATAGAATAGAATGGGCTCTAAGGAGTTTCAAGCCTTTCAAATCCGCAGGGCTGGACGGAATATTCCCGGCCCTACTACAATGGCAACTAAAACAGGTAACCAAGCACCTAATACCAATCTACCGGGCCTGTATAGCTTTCAAATATATCCCCACACTTTGGAGAGAGGCAAAAGTAGTCTTCCTACCTAAACCAGGAAAAGAGGACTACACACAAGCCAAATCTTTCAGGCCCATCAGTCTAACATCTTTTCTTCTGAAAACACTGGAAAGACTGGTAGATCGACACTTACGGGATGGAGCTTTAAAAAGCAAACCACTGCATCCCCAACAACATGCGTACAGGAAAGGCAGATCAACAGAGTCGGCATTACACATGGTAGTGCACAAAATAGAAACGGCTATAACCAATAAAAACTCAACACTTGCTGCCTTCATAGACATCGAAGGAGCTTTTGATAAAACAATACACAACAGCATTAACCACGCCCTGCAAAAATTTAGTGTAAAACCAGTAATAAGAAACTGGATCACTGAACTGGTCAGCAAAAGGGCGGTTCAGATAGTGGGAAATACTACCACAAGAGCCAAGGTAGTAAGAGGATGCCCCCAAGGAGGCGTTCTATCTCCACTTCTCTGGAACATAGTAGTGGACAGCCTCATAAAGAAACTGAATGACAGAGGATACACTACTATTGGTTATGCAGACGACCTGGCTATAATGATAAACGGGAATGCTGAAGATATGCTATGCAAAGTGATGCGCTCTGCTCTGCAGATAGTAGAGGAATGGTGTGAAGAACACGAACTTTCAGTAAACCCCAAGAAAACAGAACTTATCCTTTTTACCAACAAAAGGAAGTTACCAGAATTACAACTACCAAAGCTTTTCAACACAAGACTCTCCCTATCAACGCAAGTGAAATATCTGGGCATAATTCTTGATAACAAATTGAACTGGGCGAGTCACCTAGAGGCTAAAACAAAGAAGGCCTGTATAGCTTTTAATCAGTGTAGAAGACTAGTTGGTAAGAGATGGGGTCTTAACCCAAAGATCACACTCTGGCTATACACATCAGTTATCAGACCTTCTATTACCTACGGATCAGTTGTATGGTGGCCCAGAACTCAGCTGACCACGGTGAAAACGAAACTCCAGAGTCTGCAACGCTTAGCTAGTGTAGCAGCTACTGGATGCATGAGAACAACTCCATCAGCAGCGTTAGAGTATCTTTTAAATTTAAGACCTCTGGATCTGGTCATACAGGAGGAAGCTCAGGCAACCGCTTTAAGACTAAGATCAAACGGACTGTGGAAAGTAAATACAGAAACAACACACTCAAAAGTTTTGCATGGGATTCTGAAGGAAATACCACTCCTTGAGGCGCCCATGGATAAAGCTTCATGCCACCATGTGTTCGATAGAAGTTACGACATCCAACTCACTGCAGAAGCAGTAGATAGCTCTGGCATCAATGAAGTTAGGATATATACGGACGGCTCCAAGACCTCACACGGTACTGGAGCCGGCGTCTTCTCGAATGATCTAAACATTTCAATATCAAATACCCTAGATAAATTAAACACAATCTTCCAAGCCGAATGTATCGGTATCACCAGAGCGGCACAAGCAGTTGCAGCCAGAGACGTCAGTGATCTTAAAATAAAGATCATCTCAGACAGTGCATCGGTGCTTCAAGCCCTAAAAAACAACACAATTACCTCTGTCCTAATACTGGAATGCCACAATGCACTCCAATCCATTGCAACCACAAATAGTGTAACCCTGCAATGGATAAAAGGACATAGCAACTCGCTGGGTAATGACGCAGCAGATGAGCTGGCCAAGAGAGGCTCAAGCAATATAGTATTTGGACCGGAACCACTACTGCCCATACCTCAGGCCCAAATAAAAACATGGCTGCGTTCAAGAACCACAGAAAAGCACCTCACCGAATGGAGAAACAGTGAAGGATGCAGGCAAACAAAAGATGCAGTTCCGGAGGCATCAATGAAGTTTAGTCGCAATCTCATCAAACTTAAAAGGGACAAACTCCGTAAAATCATAGGAATTTTAACGGGTCACTGTTCCCTAAACAAACATCTACATAACATAGGTGTAACAGACAGCCCACTGTGCAGAGGATGCATGGAAGCGGAAGAAACGCCACGGCACGTACTCCTAGAGTGCAGGAGCGTAGCAGATCACCGGGCACAAACTCTACGATCCCCATTAACTCTCCCGGAAGCCTGCAGCAGTCTGGCAAGGCTGCTGAAATTCTGGGACGACCTATGTTGGTTGGAGTAGGTATTCTTAAAACATCACGCACAATGGCCCAATCAAGAGGCTAAGTGCGGATAAAAGCCCCGTTAAACTAAACTAAACTAAACCTATACTGTACTTCATTGTTTTTAATGTGTCTATTTTCCAATTAAGTAATTTTGCCGTTACTTTTCCACATGCGTGTGTAAATAAATGTTAATCTACAAATCAAATTGATGTTTTCAAATGTTGTTATCTAATAAATAATAATTATAAACACATATAAAATGTTCACATGGGGTGGTATAAAGCCTTCTCTTGCATCACCAGCTAAATCATTCTTCACCATGCCTATTATGAACACTGCAGTGGATCGAGAAAATCTGTACTGTCACTTAAACTCGGTTTCCTGAAGTTCTTCCAGTGGATTCTTCCGTATTTTATATAATTTAACACGTCTCACTAATATTGTTTGGCTTTCAACCTCATTCATTTCATTTATCACTCTCAAATCATCAATAAAATAATCTCTATCCATCTTTTACACAACCACAACAAACAAAGATTTAATAAAGTGACATTCAAATGCCAGCGCTAAACTTTTGCTGAACTATAGTGAGCAAAGGATTAACTTTTACACTGAGAGTAGAGTTGGGTTAGTATACCCCCTCCTTACTCTATGTTAATAATACTGATTTTCATTAATCTAAACTTAAAACTTGGAGTAAAGTCAATCTTGCTTTAGTCTATATTTATTATTAATAAGGCTGAGATTATAGGCATGATGATAATCTTGTAAGTTATTACTGCTAATACTCTGGACCACAGTTCATATAAATGCCACGGTGGCTGCTGTTAGAAGCCTGAGAACACATTGAAAACCTTTTTCATGCAAACACGACTTTAAGAAACTAACAGCTTTGATTGCAGTCCTTGAAATTTTGCCCTTACTTACCTATACATTATCCATTTTGAGAGCAGCGGTGATGAAATATACTGGGAACATAACTTGAAATACCACAACACAAAAGGGTCACATGATAATTCCAGAATTTTACAGCAGATATTAATTTTTCATTAGTAAGTACACCAAAATTTTGCAGGTACATTAATTCTATAAGATTGACATTAACTCACATCTTCAATACATTTTTCTTGGCAACATTTACAATTAGGTTTCCATAGTAAGAAGATAAGGTTGAATTCTTTCCTGCGATATGTTTACTGATCTGAAAATAAAATGAAATTATTTTTCAAAGCAGACGGTTCAGTATAAGTAAGACCTAAGTTAAAACTTAAAAGATTGGCACATTGACAACATTGGAAACTTACTTGGTACAGGTAATTCATTCGCTGAAATGAATCATTTCCATGAACTTTTTTCATTTTGTTTATAGTAATAAACCCAACTTTACTCTCGTTTTTTTTAATTTCGGATTTTGAAACATCGGAGTCAACAACATTGGTTGACATTTTAAACTGACAAACAGCTGATGAGCTGATTAAAAAAATTGAATTTCCCAGGGAGAATTCTACTGGACATTTAAAATCACGTTTAGGAATGTTACATGTAATACTATTTTGTTTTTCTGTAAATTAAAGAATATAAAGACATCCAGTATTTTAACTCATTTGTGCATAATTGTAAATATTTTGAAAGCATGAACTGTGTCAATCAATCGATCTCGCATCATTCAGTGAAATGTAAATCGAACTAGATTCCTAGGTATGAGATTCCTGAACGGTTGAAAACGTTCCAGTCCTCTAGAAAGAGAACCTTGCTAGAAAGAGAACATTCGATCATCAGATGCAACAGATCTATCCAATCTGTCAAAACTGGAACGGGTGTTATGTTCTGCAGTTGATTGATGAAATCCTTAAAAAATTCCTTGGTAAAATAGCTAAAATAGTTTAAAGTTTATCTGTTTTGGCTTAACCTTTTAATTTCCTACTTAGTTTCTTTAGAACAGTTTTTCACATATCAAATTTAAGAAACTAGAACTTTTCGTGTGTCGTAATTTTTGTATGCCCTTTTTTGACCCCTCTGAAATTAAAACATTACAAGATGTTGTCAATGAAAAAGTTAAATTTAACACGAATAACAAATAAAGGAAGTTATTTAAGATGTTTTGCGGCGACATCGAACGTTGGCGAAACGAATATTCAGTTTGCAAACAGGTAAGTTTGAGGTTATGTTTTAGAAGGTTATATTCCTAAATATTTTACAAAGAATTAAAAATAACTACCCCTTCTCGCGTCCTGCCTTTCTCGTGGTACAGTCGATAGTTTTTGTCGCCGTAGATCGTTCAAAGTTCTGCACAACTGCAGAATTTTGACATTCTTTGTACCTATTATAATTATATTTTTTCTTACACTCCCCAGGACCACATTAAACCTATCTTCAGGCCGCTATGCAAGGTTTGCTGATGGAGCCTGTGTAGCAACCTTGGGAAACACTTCCATTCTAGCCACAGTGGTCTCTAAGGCAAAGCAAAGCTCTGCATCGTTCCTACCCCTCGTGGTAGATTACAGACAGAAGGCGGCGGCTGCTGGACGAATACCTACTAATTTTCTTAGAAGGGAATTAGGTAAGTTGTTGGTTTTTAAACCAGAAACCAAACTGGAAACAACTTTACAAAGTATGCTTCCCGTGGGAAGCGAACCCACAACCACCGGGTCACAAGGCAAACGCCTAAACCACTCTACCACGGAGGATTTAAATTATTTAATTATAGCTGTTGCTGGCGATTTTCACCTAACATTTCACTTCTTTTACCATTATTGTTATTTTTTTCCAGGTCCCACAGAACGTGAAATCCTAACCTCACGTCTAATCGACCGCTCACTAAGGCCACTATTTCCGAACAACTACTTCTATGACACGCAGATAGTCTGCAATATGCTGGCGGTTGATTCTTTGAACCCGCCTGAGACGGTTGCCATTAACGCAGCAAGTGCAGCTTTAGCTTTGTCTGATGTGCCCTGGAACGGACCTGTGGGTGCTGTCAGGTATTAATATTTTGTTGTCTGTTATATTGTAACTGGAGCTTACTGCTTACTCCTGTCGGGGCAGCGGGTTGGATACCGCAGCCTTGACACAAAGGGCTCAGAAGGAACATGGGTCGTTGTTAGTCAGTAGAAGTCTGACAATCGCTTCTGCTATGTCCAGAGCGGGAGGAGTCATTTGATGATTTAAAAGCTTACTGCTCACTGAGGATTTTTTTTGTTTAAACACCTTGCCCCACACTTGGAATTTCTCCTGTATCATGGTATGTTTACAAACAGTTAATATCACATACCCATAGACACCCAGACCCGAAACAACTATCTGTAGACCATACAAATATTTGTTTCGTGCGTGGATTGAACCCGCGACAAGCAGTGCATCAGTCTAATCGCTCAGCCACTGAGCCAACCGTGCCGACAAATTTTATTTAAATCTAAAAGATAGTCCACTCCTCTGTAACATGGTTATAAACATATCGAAAGGTTAGGCAGAAGTGTACGTAAGAGAACTTCCTGATAGAAAACCCAGCAACACTTCGTCTGACCCGGAAATCGAACCCAGGGCCTCTTATTTTTCGAGTTACGTCAGTTTTGTCGCAAACAAGCGATATTCATTATTTGCCGTCACTTAGGGCTCCCACACATAAACACGATACGACGTCGCGTAGTACAACGATGCGGCGTCGTTTCACGATACGACGTCGCGTCGTGGAAATCTACGATGAGCATCGTAAAAAAAACACGACATCGTAACGTAATATGCCACGCACGATACACGGCACGATGCCGTCGATACAGTGAGGTGGTGTTTTAGTTCATTCCGAAAAATGGACCGCTCTAGCTAGACGCATTCTGAAAAGAAGGAGCCCTTACACATAAAAAAAAAAAATGCTTTAAGGACGCATTCCCGATTGATAAGTCAAATCATTACTTTTTTAAACAAAAGTATGTTTATTAAATACAATGCTTTGTATTTTTAAAATGTTTTTGCTGCTTATTGTAGATAGATGTGCAAGGTACAATTCTTAACTATAAATATAATTTTAGATATGTCCAGTTTCTCAATAAATGTACCGAAGTAAATTAAAACACTTCGGTACATTTATTGAGAAACTGGACATATCTAAAATTATATTTATAGTTAAGAATTGTACCTTGCACATCTACCTACAATTCTATCCTTATACATTTTAAAACTACAAAGCATTGTATTTAATAAACATACTTTTGTTTAAAAAAGTAATGATTTGACTTATCAATCGGGAATGCGTCCTTAATTGAAAAGTGTAATTTATTCTCGGCAAAGTGTACAACTCTAATAATGATTAATTTTCTCATAGAGTAGGCCACATCGACAATGAAGTGATAATAAACCCGACCCGCAAGGACCTTCAGAAGTCAACCCTCGACCTAGTGGTTGCGGCAACCAGTCGCAACTTAGTCGTGATGATGGAGGGGAGCGCTCAGGATATTCTACAGCAGGACTTGCTCAAGGCCATCAAATTAGGTATGAAAGTAAGTCCAGATTTGTAATTTTGTTCTTTTACCAAATTTTACTTTACCATAATTTTGTTTTTAAAAAATATTACAAAAGCTTCATTTCTTTGTTGTCAGCTAAATCAAATGCGATTTTTAACAAAATCTATATAAATAAAAAGAGAAGTCCTGACTGACTGACTGACTCATCAACGCCCAGCCCAAATCCTTGGACCTAGAAAGCTGAAATTTTGCACAGAGGATCCCTTTATTATGTAGACAAGGAATAAGGATTTCTCGAGATTCAACCCCTAAGGGAGTTAAATAGGGGATGAAAGTTTGAATGAAAAATCGTCATTTTCACGCGGGCGAAGCCGCTGGCAAAAGCTAGTAGTTAATATTTCCTTATTATGTATAGTCGCCAGAGCATCAAGTTACCACAAACAGTCAAATTCTCTTATTCGAATTTGAACCTAACCATCAACATTTTATGGTTTAAAATCGTTTGGAGAAATTCGTCATTTTGTGGTAACTTGATGCGCTGGGACCTGTGGCTGGGACTGTACAGTCATATTTGAATACATATATGCTGGCAATTTGGTATACAATTGTCGTTAAACACTTTGAACCCTGGACTATACAGAATAGGGAAGTTTCCTGTCAAAAATGAAAAAAATCTGTTTACTCCGTCAGTTTTATTATCGAAAAATATTGAACACATTTTTATTTTATTTTACGTAAGCAAAAAATGAAGACGATACAGTATTTTGAAAACTCGTGTGACGTCACATTGCAATTCATTTTTAACGACGAGTGTCGTCGTAAGCGCCCAGTCATGACCTTTGACGCGTTTTATCTTCGTCAATTTTTATTAATTTTGTAAAACCTTAAACACGTATCTAATATTTTTCGATAATCTAACTGACTAAACAGAATCATATGTTTCTTAGTAAGAAAACATCACTATTGTCTTTACACAGCTTGAGTCCTTTTTTTTTTTTTTTTGGTGGGTGGAAAATTTGGGCAGAGCGAAGGGGAGTGTCAGACTTCAACTGACTAAAAACCGAACCCATGTTCCTTCTTTGCCCTTGCGCCGAGGCCACGTAATCTAGTACAAAATACCGCGGCCCCGACGGGCAATACCGCGGCCCCGACGGGCACAGCTTGAGCACTGGACTATACATACCTAATTTAGAACTATGATACTGACAAATTACTCCTGTTTTAGGCACAAAAGAGGCTCAGCACATAGTGAGAGGCATCGAGAAACTTCAGAAAGAAGTTGGCAAGACGAAGCGAGTGTATGAATCACAGCCACCTTTGAACCAAAGCATTGTTGATGCTATCAATTCACTGTCTTCTATGAAAATAAGGGAAATACTCGGGTAAATATAACGTTTTTATTGAATTTTTGTAAATATTTTGGGGTGAGCTTCCAGATAAGGTTGTGTAACTCGATACTAGTGTTGCACGGAGTGATCTGTCACAAATATTCTGCATTAAATTTCCATTCTAATAAACACATTACCATATTAACCATTGCTCCATTATTTTTAACCTAACATTTCAATAGTAAAAAGTGGTTACAGTGAGTCAATTTTAAAAGATAGACATGCTGTCGCGGACTTTTTTTTAGAACTTTTAAAGAGGAACAATTCCTTCATACATGATATTTGCGTAACTTAAACCGTTTTCGCAGCGCACGCAACGGAAGCTCTCAAAAAGGAATATCTTTTCCCATTTTTCATGTATTCTCTGCTCCTATTGGTTGTAGCGTGATATTATGTAGCCTATAACCTTCCTCGATAAATGAAAAAAAATAATGTTCCTGAGTTTAGCACATTCAAACTCAAACAAATAAACTTTACAGCTTTGTATTATAAGTATACATAACATAGATCAACCGCTCCATTTCCAGAGATGTCTCCCACGACAAGATGTCCCGTGACAACGCAGTGTCAGAACTCCGTCAGACCGTTATGAACCAGATGCGAGACACCGAGGCTGACCTGACGCAGTTGCAAGACGCTTTCAACGCGAACTTGAAGCAGATATTCAGAGAAATGATATTTGAGACCGACGTGCGGTGTGATGGCAGGCATCTTGATGAGCTCAGGAAAATTAATTGTCAGGTAAGAAATTTATCGGTCATGGCCACGTGGTCCAAACGCATAGTCCGATCAATCGGACTATCATCATCATCAGCCTATATTGTTCCCACTGCAGGGACTCAGGCCTCCTCTCTAGTGCGGATTGGCAGATGTCAATCGGACTACGTGAACTTTTTTTTCCAGTTGGTTCCATTTTAGAATCTTGCCAGTCAAAATCGCTTTAAGGTGAATGCGACCCGCGAAATTCGATTTTGTTACGTTTTTTTTTAGTAATAATGATTAAAATCATCAATACAACCGTCTCAGCTCATATAAGTCTCTTTAGTGATTATTTGATGAAAAAGCCATTTATAGATTTCTGGCAGTCGTTACAGGTATCCAGTGACCTGAAAGTCTGACAACCAGTCTATTCTAGTCTATAACCAAGTATTAACTGGGTTGTGGAGGTCAGATAGGCAGTCAATCTATGTAAAATACTCATATTCACCTGCATCCGGTTAGACTGGAAGCCGACCCCAATATAGTTGGGAAAAGGCTAGGCAGATGATGATAACTAAGGGCTCGTTTACGGAGACGCGGGGCGTCGCGTGGCGCGTGCAGATGGCTCGTCTCGTGCTTTTTATTAATTTACTGAGAGACGGGTCCACCGCAACAAACGCTGCATTTTAAACTAACAAGCGAAAAAAGCTTCTCGTAAAATCGACGTTTGAAATCGTTAACTTTTTCATACATCGTTATGTGTTTGAATTAAAAACGCAGCACGCGCCGCGCGACGCCCCACCTGTACGTAAACATGCACTTAGTCTGCGGGCACGAAACTTGCGACCGTCGCCCGTTTCGTGCGCGTCGCTATTATGTGCAATGCTTTTGTATACATCGCCGTCGCGCCGCCCTGCCATCATGCGGCCGTCGCAAGTTTCGTGTCCGCAGACTTATAGTTACACCATTTCCTATCACTCCGGGGAGACACACATGATGTTATAGTTAATGTTTCCCCCACTAGGTGTCGCTATACGAGCCGCTACACGGCAGCGCGGTGTTCCAGCGCGGTCAGACACAAGTACTGTGTACGGTCGCGTTCGACTCGCCCGAGAGTGCGCTCAAGATGGACACACTCACTATGTTGACTAGGTAAGTGATATGACTACCTTAGAAAAGCCATCGAATTTTTCTTTTTTTATTTATTGTTCCATTAGGTACATATTTTTGAACTTATTAGTTTGTTGGCGAGAAGCGCCTGTTTTAACATGCAGCTACTGTGGCCGAAATCGACTGCAGGGCATCATCAGAATTTTCATGGTCGTGATTGTCCTCTAAATCCCTTTTTCAAAGTTTGCTTTGTAAACTTATCATAAAACTCAATGTGGACTGATTTTTAAACTTTACTGTTATATAAGATTTGATGAACTGGGCAGGCCACATTCACCGCACGTCGCACTAAAATTGGTCTAAAGTGGCCATCAGATTGGGTTCCGAATTACAGAACAAGGCGACTCGGTAGGCCTAGATGGAGATGGTGTGACGAGCTGTACTCTTATCAATAGGATTGGGCCCAAACAGCCAAAGACAGGAATAAATGGAAAGAGAGAAGGGAGGCCCTTGCCGTGGGTCACATCGAGCTCATATTAAAATAATAAATGGCCGCCGAAAAAACTACGCATAATTTTATCTTCTATTATTATTTTATCTTTTATTATTTTCTTTTATTTTATCTAATAAATAAAGAGAGAAGTCCTGACTGACTGACTGACTCATCAACGCCCAGCCCAAACCCTTGTACCTAGAAAGCTGAAATTTTGCAAATTCGAAATTCGACCCCTAAGTGCATGTTTACGTACGCGCGGCGCGGCGCGCGGCGCGGCCGGCGACGCGATCCGCACTAAATTCAAACGTATGGCGGTGTATGAGTGCGTTCACGGAGAAGCGAATTTATACGCGATTGCTTGAATTTGAGGCGGCGGCCGCGGCGGCGAACGCGGCGGCGGCCGCGGCGACGGACGCGGCGATGCACGCGGCGGTTTATTCTCGATGAAGCGATGCCCGCGACGGAACTTGGCCTTGAAAATTCGCGGCGGCCGCCGCCGCGGCCGCCGCGCCGCGTCTCTATGAGCACCGTCGTACATTGCCATACGTTTGTGTTTGCGCGAACGATGATATCTGCCGCTGCACGCATCGCCTGTCCGTGAACACAAAATTCGCTCGACGCGTCGCTCGACGCGTCGCCGGCCGCGCCGCACGTCGCGCCGCACGCCGCGCCGCGCGTACGTAAACATGCACTAAGGGATCAGTTAGGTAGGGGATAAAAGTTTGTATGGAAAATCGACATTTTCACGCGGGCTAAGCCGCTGGCAAAAGCTAGTTTTTAATAAGGAGAGAGACACACGCACGTATACGTATTTGCTTACAAAATTAAATTTAAAACCTTTTCTCCTCACAGCGGAATAAAAGAGAAAAGTTTCTTCCTCCACTACGAGTTCCCATCATACGCGACAGGCGAGGTGGGTCGCACGGGAGGCCCAGGGCGGCGCGAGGCAGGCCACGGAGCCCTAGCCGAGCGGGGCTTGTTGCCTGTCGTGCCACACCAGCCCTATACTGTGCGACTGACTGCTGAGGTCCTGGAGTCTAATGGTGAGGGTGTTTTTTGTATTGATATCATCAGCGTATAATGTTCCCTCTGCAGGTACTCAGGCCTCCTCTCTAGGAGAGGGATGGTCTATAAATTCTATAATCCACCACGCGGGCCCAGTGCGGGTTGGTAGATGTCACATGTCTTCGAATTTTTTGTTTCTAAGACATGCCGGTTTCCTCACGATGTTTTCCTTCACCGTTTTGAAAGCAGTGGTGATGAAATAAATTACACAAAGTAATTCGCCTGCCTGAATTCGAACCCACGACTCGCTGTTCGTAAGCAGGGGCCGCAACCACTGGGCCACCACTGCTCTCGTCTATCTATAAATAATATTGTCTAAAATGTCCCGCTACCTCCAGGTTCCAGCTCCATGGCGTCAGTATGCGGCGGTTCGCTGGCGCTGATGGACGCGGGCGTGGCGCTGTCGGCTCCGGCCGCGGGAGTGGCCATCGGACTGGTCTCCCGGCCGGACGACAGCGGCCAGATAGCTGACTACAGGATACTCACTGATTTGTTAGTGAGTCTTGCATTTTGACCTCTATTATGTATTGCAGTCCTGGTGCCATACTATGACGTCACCGATACCTAGTCGACATTCCACACATTCGAACGAAACGCTTTGCTGGGTCCTTTATTATGCGCACAGCCAAGGAGTGGAATTCCCTGCCTGCGTCGTCGGTTTTTCCGAGTTCATATAACCCTAATCTGTTTAAGTCGCGAGTAAACAGGCTTCTACTGGGTAAGCTCGTTCCATCTCGACATCATCTCTGCCCTTAGGGCAAGATTGAGGTCAAGAGCAAGCCCATTTATAATAATAAAAAAAAAATAGAACTATACAGGGTGTCTAGCGCCATCTCTTTTTCACACTGGATTAAGAAGAAGTTAGGACTGTTTTAAGACGTCATAGTAGGGCCCCTGGAGGCGCTAGTGGCAAGATCAAAGCAGCCACTCGGGTCGATCCAACAGGTTAAACCGCGTTTGCCTAGTTTTATCCGCGGATGGGTGACCAACCATAGCATGCCAAGTTGCCTCCGTGCTCCGGTAAGCACGTTAAGCTGTTGGTCCCGACTGTCATGTGTACCATCTTTGACAGTCGTTACAAGTAACCCTAAATCTGACAAACAGTCACCGAATGGAAACGCATTGGACTTAAAGTGAGAGTGATAAATATAAATGTTGATCAAGAGAAAGAATGCTATAACTATATGCAACCTCAGGTTTTAACGATATAATAAGGGATCCTGGAGATCGGACAAAAAAACTAATTAGTCCGTCAGATAGATTTCCAAAAAATATTGAACACTTCACGTAAACAAAACATGAAGTCGACACAGCGCTTCAAAAACTCGTGTGACGATGACGTCACACGAGTTTTCACTAAATTCATAAATGTACTAGCATATGAATGCTAGTACATTTTGTACCTTCAAGTGACGTTTCAAGCCCCACTCCATGATCTGTGACGCGCTTTAACTTTGTTAATTTTTATTGATTTGTGGTTGCGCCATTCACATTAACATTCAAAATTTGATTGACATCCGCTATCCCCTATCCCCATCCCTTTCCCGCACATACCTCGCGAGTGAATAAGAAGATTCGTCCGCCATTTGTCGCAAAATTACTTCCGGATTGAACCGCATCGCGTACGCAATGGCGTTGGCCCGCTCCGTGGAAAAATATTGATAACTTTGGAATTACCGCGGTTTCGCATGTAATAAGACTATTAAAAACTGTTTGTGTTTGTGCTTAACGTGTGAGGACAATAGCTTGAAGCCCAACTGCTCCTGAACCTGGAAAGTGAACCGGTGCACCGGCGACGACACGAGCACGTGGCTGGAGTAAAAGGTTTGTGCTTTCCTTCCCTAATTATCGGGTTGTATTCTGTTTTCCCACACCCCCGCAACTCGAAATACCTATCGCCAAAGCGTTTGTCAATCATTTCAATATAGTATCGCAAATACAGTCCATTAAACTTAGCCCTTCGCGCCACCATTTTCTTTGGTCCTATCGAGCCGGACAGTTTTAGGTATTTGAAATAAGAACTTAATTATTTGTTGTATAGCTAACGCATTAGTATTTATTCCATAGGGAATAAACGCACCGCACCGCAGACTTATAAGTACCTAACGCAATTCGTTGTTCGATATGCAGATTGTTCATCTATTACCTGCGTAAGTACGGTACGTAATACCTACATACGTAGCTATAGATCGCTAGTATTAGTTATTCATTCGGAAGTCTAATAGTATTTGTATATCAGAAACAGAGACGCAACCTAGTGGGTAAATTAGGATTGTTAAAAAAGTACCTACAGTTCGTTTTTCTCACTCGCAGTTCGGTTAAAACTGCCTACCCACTTTAAGTAAATATTATTGTCCGCGTCACTGTTCTTCATCGCTTATTCAACAAAATAACTTTGTTTGTTTGTTTACCGCATTGATAGTGTGTCATAAATTGTTCACGATGCCTCCAAAGGATAACAAAGTTCAATTGAAACTTTTATATGCTAAAAGAGACATGCTATTTTCTCGCGTGCAATCTATTTGTGATAATGCACTTAAAACAGTTGATCTAGCTATAAGAGATTCGTTCTTATGTTCTGTAGAAAACTTAGATAGTTTGCGCACGGAATTTGAATCCGTAATTCATGATATTAACGTTTTTGAGTTGGAATTAAATCCAGAATACGCTGTGAGTTATCAAGCTTTGGCGTCATTCGATGATTTGTTCTGTCGCATCAAACGTGTCGCGAGAAGCTTGGAGATGCCGTCTGTCCATCAGAGCCAGGCAAACTACTCTCGCGATCGACCTAAGTTACCGCCCATTCAAATACCTGAATTTAATGGTGACATTCGCAATTGGAATCTGTTTATAGATAGTTTTGAAAACACCATAGATAAGAACACCTCTTTGACAGATCATGAAAAATTACACTATCTGGTTGAAAAGTTAACTGGTAAAGCTAAAACTGTTTGTGCCGGCATTACTTTTAGTGCCGATAATTATTCATTAATTTTAAAAACATTGAAGTCCAAATACGAAGACAAGAGATTAGTAGCTACCGCTTATTTAGATCAGTTATTCGAATTGAAAAATATTACAGTTTGTAGTGAACATAATTTAGAGAAGTTTTTAGATACTTTTGCATCATCTGTTCGCGCAGTAAATAACCTGAAGGTCGATGACCTCTGCGACTTTTTGTTTTTGTATTTGGGTTTAAAGAAATTAGATAGTGAAACCGTTCGTTTATTTGAAATGAACCATCGCAGTAACAAACTGCCAAAATTCAATGATTTAGAATGTTTTGTGCGCGATCATATTAAAATATTACAACGCACTTCGTCCAACCATGAAGCTACGAAGAAAGTAGTTACTAAGTCCGACCGTCGAACGGATGCGCCTTCGAAGTCACAAAAGTCGACACATACGTATGTCAATACCGCACCTGCACCTGTACAATCTATTTGTTCTCTATGCAATAGTCAACATTCGCAATTGTACAAGTGCTCAGCTTTCTTAAAATTTACGCCTTATGAACGTTTTAGGTTTGTTCGAGATAACAATTTGTGTTTTAACTGCCTAAGTGAAAAGCATCGGGTTACGTCTTGCAATAGTAATCAAAGTTGTCGTAAGTGCCCTTCGAAGCACCACACTTTACTTCACATGGAGAAAGGTAATAATAATGCCGCATCCAATGTGAGCACAGTTAGCTCATCAAGCGGTGACACGTCGCGATCGTCGCAGACAGTCAGTGCGAACGCGGCGGCCGCTTCCCAGCCGCAGCCAGCGCGCGACGTTGCCCGCTCGCCGAACGCCGTGAGCGACGTTACTTTGTGTTCGATGTCCGCAAGCAGTGCGTGTACTACCGTGGTGCTCGCGACCGCTCACGTTGTTGTGGTTGATGCTTTGGGTAATCCGTGTCTTGTTCGAGCGTTGTTAGATTGCGCTTCGCAGAGTAATTTCTTAACTCAAACTTGTTGTCAACGTCTTGGGTATAGTATAGATAACCGGCCAGCCCGCTCAGTAGTTAAGGGGTTCGGTGGTTTAAAATCAACCATTCATGGTTCGATTAAAATTAAATTTGCATCGCGATTTAATTCCGATATTTGTTTTGATATGGATTCGCTTGTCGTAGATAAAATTACGGAACGATTGCCTACTGTCCCGGTTGACACGTCTTTATTGACTAAATTTAAAGACCTACCGTTAGCAGATGAATCTTACGGTGTCCCTGGAGACGTCGATATGTTGATCGGCGCATCGATTCTCCCGCACCTCCAGTTATCGCGTAAGGTTCAAGGTCATTCGTCGTACCCCGCACCGCACGCCCTAGAAACAGTTCTAGGTTTTGTTATTGTTGGTTCCGCACCCGCACATTTAGATAGTTACTCGACTGTGTCACACTGCTGCACTGTTGAGCCGCCCCTGGAGTCTACCATCCGCAGGTTCTGGGAAATTGAAGAAGTCAATGTCCCGCCTATCCTAAGCCCTGATGATAAGGTGGCTGAGGAGATTTATTGTCGCACGACTACTCGAGGTAATGATGGTCGTTATGTTGTCGCTCTCCCATTCAAGGGGGATATTTATTCGCTCGGTGACTCCTACGCTTCCGCTGTAAAACGCTTTTCTTGTTTAGAACGTAAGATGCAAGCATCTTCGAAGTTGAAGCAAGCCTATGATGAGGTTGTTATCGAATACCTAGATAAAGGATACATCTCACCTGCGCCTACCGCCGAGACTGACGAGACTCGCGATCATCCATCTTACATCATCCCGCACCACGGAGTTGTTAGAGAAGACAAGCTTACTACTAAGCTTCGCGTGGTTTTGGACGGCAGTGCTAAGACTAGCACTTCTGTATCGCTCAATGATATTTTGTATTGTGGTCAAAACCTTCAAGGTAACTTATTTGACATTATTGTAAATTTCCGCTTGTTTGCTGTCGCGCTTTCCGCTGACATAAGGCAAATGTTTCTTTCTATTGGTATTCGCGAATGCGACCGCAGATTTCAACGGTTTTTGTATAGATTTTCGCCTCAAGAACCTTTGAAGGTTTACGAGTTCAATCGTGTTTGTTTCGGGCTTAAGTCGAGTCCTTTCCATGCGCTTCGCACTATCAAGCAAGTGGCCGCAGATGAGGGTGAAAGATTCCCGAAAGCGAAAGAAACTATTGAGACTGGGCTATACATGGACGACTTTGTTTATAGCGTAGCCAGCGAGGCAGAGGCCGTTGAGACCGCCGCTCAAGTAATAAGTCTTATGAAAGCCGGTCAGTTTGATCTTGTGAAGTGGACAAGTAACTCGCAAACCGCTCTAGATTCGATTCCACTATCACATCAATTATCTTCGGTGAAGGAATTTGATGGTGATGATACGCACAAGGTTCTAGGCTTAAGTTGGTCACCCGCGTCTGACATGTTCAGTCTTAAAGTTAGTTCGACTCCGCCAACTTGTACTAAGCGCATTATCCTGTCGTGTGTAGCACGTATATGGGATGTTATGGGATTTGTAGCTCCCGTCGTTTTATATGCCAAGTTACTTATAAAGGAACTTTGGCTTTCCAATAGTGATTGGGACGACCCCGCGCCCGACAATATTGTTAAATTGTGGGCTCGATTTCGCAAAGAGCTTCCATTGCTCAATCAAATAAAAATTCCTCGCCATGTTGGTATATTGTCAGACAGTATAGTTACTGTTGTAGGCTTCGCAGACGCCAGTGAAAAGGCTTACGGGGGAGTAGTTTATTTTCACGTTTTGAATGCTGATAAGGTCTCGGTTAGTCTTATAAGCGCTAAGTCCAAGGTCTCCCCTCGCAAGGTCGTTTCTCTAGCGCGCCTGGAGCTGTGCGCTATACTATTGTTAGTGCAATTAATCAGCTCTATTGTCAATGCCTGTAGGCACCGCATTTTTGTTGATAGAATTATGGCTTTTTCTGATTCTACTGTAGCTTTGTGTTGGGCACATTCTTCACCCCATCGTTGGGACACATTCGTCGCTAATAGGGTGGCTAAAATTCAGTCCGAATTACCACCACAAAACCTCTTTCACGTCGCTGGCACAGATAATCCCGCCGATTGCCTCTCCCGCGGATTGCTCCCTTCGCAAATTTTAGATCATCCTCTGTGGTTCTGCGCTCCGTCTTGGATTCATAGTGAGCTTGAGGAATGGCCGGTTAAACCCTTTAACCCAGCTGCCGTTTCAGAACCACCCGAGGAGAAGAAACATTCGCTGGTAGTTTCGGTCCCACGTGAAGATTCGATTATTTTATCTTTGTCTAATCGCGTCTCGTCTTGGTCGAGACTTTTGCGTTGTGTGGTGTATGTCTGTCGTTTTCTAAAACTGTTACCCACACGCTGTAATATAACAGCCGCTGATTTGGATAAAGCTGAGTCAGTCGTACTTCGTGAATTACAGAGATTTTATTTCGCATCAGAATTTAGTAGTTTAGAGTCCAACAAAACTTGTAGCCGCGCATTTCAACATTTGAAACCTTTTTTGCAGGATGGTCTCATTCGAGTAGGTGGTCGTTTGAGAAATTCTGATTTAGGATTTGAACAAAAGCATCCAGTAGTTTTACCCCGCAAGGACCATATTTTAGATTTGATTGTAGATTATCATCATAAGGTGAATTGTCACGCAGGTCCGGACTTGTTGATGTCTATCCTTAGACAAAGGTATTGGATACTTTCCGCTCGCAATTTGATTCGTGCTAGAGTGCACAAATGTGTGCCTTGTTTTAAGCTTCGCCCGCGTTTTATCGCGCCTGAAATGGCCGATCATCGCTCTTGCCGCGTTGTTCAGTCCGCTAAACCTTTCGTACACACCGGTACAGACTACGCCGGCCCGTTTAGAGTAACTATTGCCCGTGGTCGTGGTATACGCTCCACAAAGGCTTACGTTTGTCTATTTATTTGTATGACAACTCGTGCGGTTCACATAGAATTGACCGGTGATTTAAGTACGCAAAGTTTTATGTCCGCGTTTAAGCGTTTTCTGTCGCGCCGTGGTCCCGTCAAACGTTTATATTCGGACAACGGTACTAATTATGTTGGAGCTCGCCGTAGTATCTCGGAGTTACACGCATTCTTGCGGTCAAAGTATTATCAGAGTGAATTCGCTCATGTTTTGGCCGAAAATCGTATTGAATGGCATTTTAACACGCCCGCTGCTAGTCACTTTGGTGGTAATTGGGAGACTAATATTAAGAGCCTCAAGTCGCATCTGTTTCGCGTCGTAGGCGTACAGATTCTCTCTTATGAGGAGCTGAGTACTGTACTCGCTCAGATAGAGGCAGTGATGAATACTCGTCCACTGTGTCGAACTCTATCTAGTGACCCGTCGGAGTCTTTAGCTTTAACGCCGTCTCACTTCTTAACCATGACTCCTCTTAAGTATTTGCCCGCTATGGATGTTGATGAAGACAGACTGCATCTCCTACAGCGTCACGCTCTTTTGGATAGACTAGTTCAATCATTTTGGAGGCGTTGGAGAACAGATTATTTGCACACGCTGCAGTCGCGTCAAAAATGGAATACTCCATCGAATCCAGTTACCGTTGGTACTGTGGTAGTTTTAATGACCGAGAGTGCGCCCCCTCTACACTGGCCTCTAGGTGTAGTTGAGGAAGTTTTCCCTGATGCAAAGGGGGTAACGCGTATAGTAAGAGTTAAAACCGCAACCGGTTCGTATTTACGTCCGGTTATTCGCCTCTGTCCTCTGCCTAATCAGCAGCAGGTTTCAAATTAGTTTAGTAGTTATACATAGTAACGCTCTATGTATAGTTTAGGAATAGGTTAGCAATTAGAGGTTACACAAGAATTTAGTTATTTGATTAGTTTGCTTATTGTTTTTGAAGGTAACCCTTCAAACCCGGGGGGAATGGTTGCGCCATTCACATTAACATTCAAAATTTGATTGACATCCGCTATCCCCTATCCCCATCCCTTTCCCGCACATACCTCGCGAGTGAATAAGAAGATTCGTCCGCCATTTGTCGCAAAATTACTTCCGGATTGAACCGCATCGCGTACGCAATGGCGTTGGCCCGCTCCGTGGAAAAATATTGATAACTTTGGAATTACCGCGGTTTCGCATGTAATAAGACTATTAAAAACTGTTTGTGTTTGTGCTTAACGTGTGAGGACAATAGCTTGAAGCCCAACTGCTCCTGAACCTGGAAAGTGAACCGGTGCACCGGCGACGACACGAGCACGTGGCTGGAGTAAAAGGTTTGTGCTTTCCTTCCCTAATTATCGGGTTGTATTCTGTTTTCCCACACCCCCGCAACTCGAAATACCTATCGCCAAAGCGTTTGTCAATCATTTCAATATAGTATCGCAAATACAGTCCATTAAACTTAGCCCTTCGCGCCACCAATTTGATTAAACAAAAAACACGTTTCCAATATTTTTCGATAATCTAACTGACGGACTAAACAGAATCATATTTTTAGGGTTCCGTAGTCAACTAGGAACCCGAACCGCCTTATTACAAAACGTAGTTTAACCTGGTTTAACTTAGACTTGGTTTATCTCGCATGACGTCTCACTTCAATAATATTCAAAAGAAAGTGACAGCATGCGAGATAAACCAGGTCTAACTACCTTTTGTAATAAGGCGGTTATAGTTTCGCCATGTCTGTCTGTCCGTCCGTCCGTCTGTCCGTCCTCGTATTGAGTCAGTCCGATACTCCGATCCCCTATTTCAGACCCCATATTCTATAGTACTACAGAAAAACTTCTACATTCACTTCTTTAACATTTCACTCAAATGTTGACATTATGCTAACTCAATTCGTTTTCAGGGTATAGAAGACTACATGGGCGACATGGATTTCAAGGTCGCAGGCACAAAGAAAGGCATCACAGCACTCCAGGCGGATATCAAGTTATCCGGTCTACCTCTCAAGATCGTCATGGAGTCGATACAGAAGGCGTGTGACGCTAAGAGCCGGATCATTGATATTATGAACCAGTGTATCGATAAGCCTAGGTTTGTACCCTATTTGTTAAAACTAATACCATAGGGTAGTTGACAAAAAAAAATCTTAAGGTACAAGTTGGTAGCGGGCGACACGAAGCCGCAGCAGACGACGTGTCGCGGCGACACGACTGGTTTCTACGTATTTCTATGAAATTCCCTCCGTAGTTAGCGACATGAAGCTAGCGACGCGTCGTCGAGCGGCAGACGCACGTGTCGTCCGACCGCAGATCAGTACTGTAGTGCTCATAGATAACAGAAACAACAGGAGATATATGTCTTTAATCCGAAAATGTATCGGAACCTGTGACTTCAGTTTACACCAACTGGATGCCATCTGCAGTCGGGTTCGAAATCATGACTGCAGCGACATGACGCGACGACGTGTCGTGAGTTGACGACATGAAGCGACGACATGCCGTCTGCTGCTGCTGCGTGCAGTCGGCTACCAACTTGTACCTTAATTAGTCCGTCAGATAGATTTCCAAAAAATATTGGACACATATTTTTTCACGTAAACAAAAAATGAAGAGGATACGGGTTGAAAGGGGGAGAAGAAAAGATTGCTTTTGGTCACAATAATCGACATCCACGCGGGCGAAGCCGCGGGCATCAGCTAGTAATATATAATCCTGATATTCCAGACAAGGCCACAAGGACAATATGCCCGTGATTGAGGAGCTGGAGGTGGAAGTGCACAAGAGAGCCAAGCTGCTCGGTATGGGAGGCGCTAACCTGAAGAAATTGTACGTTGAGACTGGCGTGCAGGTAAGCATTGATACGAGAAGATTACTTTCAAATTGTTCTAGAACATTCTTCTTTCTTCACTTTCTTTAAAAAAAACCGTTGCCCCACCCTAGGAATTTCTCTTATATCGTGGGTTCACAGACATTTAAACTCACATACACACATAAACCCCGAACTATATGTAGGCCATACAAATATTTGTTCCGTGCGAGGATCGAACACGCGACACGCGGCGCAGCAGTCAACTGCTTGAGCCACTGCGCCAAGCGTGCCGTCGATTTAGAAGTCATGGGACCTTCTCCCAGCAGTGGGAACAAACTAACAGTAACACTTGAATTCCCCAGGTAACCCCCATAGACGATATAAAATACAGCGTGTTCGCTCCCTCACAAGCAGCCATGGAGGAAGCTCGTGTCAGGATCGAGTCCTGGCTCAGCACTGAGAAGCAGCACGAGCTGGAGTTCGGTGCCATATACAAGGCTCGGGTCGTGGAGGTGAAGGATGTCGGGGTGTTGGTGACGCTGTTCACTGGGATGGCGCCCGCGCTCGTGCATAATACGCAGCTGGAGCATAGAAAGGTAACACTATAATGTGTAGGATTACTGTTATGAGGGCGCCGAGCGTAAGCAGCGCCCCCAATCGTGTTTTATTATATTTCTCAACAATTAGACAAAATTTCAAAAAACCCCGTCCGTTAATCTGTAGTTATTCTTAAAGTATGTGCAAGCACTTAAAACTGTCAAAAGTGGCCACTTTTGGCGGTTAAGTGGATAATAACTACAGTTATGCTTTAAAAACACAATTTTATTAATGCTTTAAAAACACATACTATAATAATATCTACAGGTTAACGGTCGGGGTTTTTTGAAATTTTGTCTAATTGTTGAGAAATATAATAAAACACGATTGGGGGTGCTGCCTGCGCTCGGCGCCATCTTAAGGTGAATGCGACAGCTGTGGGATGTTCGAAAGAGATGCCGCGGCCTTCCGGCGGAAGGAACATGGGCGTTTTTAGTCAGCAGAAGTCTGACACTCTCTTCCACTCTGCCCAGTGGGGAGTTATTTGATGATTTCCCACCCACCCAAAAAAAAAAAAGTTGGTGCGACATGGTACCCCGCGAAATTCGATTGTTTTATGTTTTTTTTGCAATTTGCCGATCACTTTCAGGTTGTATGTTTAAGGGCCGGCTCCGGAAATCGAAGGTTGGGAATGTCATAGAAATAGATAGAAAACGATGCTCCACAACCTTGAAATAAATCACACAGCTAGCCAATGAATGTAACTTGTTATTGAAACTTTCGAATTTAAGATAATGCTTATGGATAAGTGTAAAAAAAAATCAGAAAATCACTAAAAACGAGTAAATCGCACTCCCGTATTGTAACAACTGAGTCGTAATTATTGAGAATTTTTAAATGAATTTTATTAAATAATAAAGTTAAAAGTATAAAGTAGTCACTGAAAGCTTCATTTTTTAATAAACATACTCTCATTTTGTGTAAAAAAATCACAAACTTGCCCATGTTTTTCGCTCAAAATCTTCATACAAATTACTATGAAGCGGAGCGCTTTCTTATCAAGCTTCGACGGACCCACTCGTGGCTCAGTCTGCCGCGCGCCTCCAACGTGAGAGCACGTCGATTTGCGCCGCATCGGCAGATCGCAGTCGAACCGTGTACGTACACAAAATCAGTGCACAGTGGTCTCGCGACAAACTTTTGTGATACCATAATAGTTTTGAAATTGAGTAAGTATACTTTTTATATTATTGTGAATTTGCATTATATTACTCGTAAATTAGATAGTAGGCAATGTACTGGTAGGTATGTGTTTCTTATTGTGTATTTGTGTTTTTTTTTGTGCGTCTGATTTGACATTACATTTCGTTCGTAGAACAAAAATTCTGGTTGTTTACATTTTCATTATACTAATTCTTAATTATCTGATAAACGCGTGGACCGATTTATATGATTCAAACGGATAGAATGGTTTTATACCTAGAATTTTCATTTGACAAAAAGTCGTTAAGATATCTCAACAAACAAATAATCTCATTTTCAAGTTGCTCTCGTAATTATCCAACAAAAAAGATACCTACTATGGCGCACAGATATAAGCCGCGCGCGGTGCGTTTGTATGTATGAAGATACCGTAGGTACTTCCCCCTTTTTAGAGTTCCGTAGTCAACTAGGAACCCTTAAAGTTTCGCCATGTCTGTCTGTCCGTCCGTCTGTCCGTCCTCGCTTAATCTCTGTGACCGTTAACACTAGAAAGCTGAAATTTGGTACCAATATGTGTATCAATCACGCCGACAAAGCGGTTAAATAAAAATTGGAAATAAATGTTTTATTAGGGTAGCCCCCCTATATGTAAAGTGGGAAGTGTTTTTTTTTTAATTTCAACCTTAAGGGTAAACAAGCCAACGGCACGAACTAGTTGGTGGGCGGGGCTAAAATGCATGCTATTTCATCCGACGTCACGAGCGAAATGCATAGAGCGAAAGAGACACAACTAAAACGGGCGCGCGATTGTTTCTATGCAGACCTTTGGTAGTATGGATACCATGAAAAATCCATTGAATGTATCTGTTCAAAATAGAATTATTTGAATTCTTTAATAACTAATCTATGTCTGTATGGTTTTACTTTTTTAATTTTCGTACTATATACGTAACTTATTTACGCCCAAAGATGGTTAAAATTAGTGCTAAAATATGAAAGTTTCGACGCTCATAACTTTCAAACCAATATTTTTTTCCAATTCTGCTTCCATAGAGACCTAGATAAAGACTAGTTGATACAATTTTTAATTTTGAACCTACACCGTCAACCAGAGGAGTAATCACCATACTACGTTTGTATGGAAGAATGACTTGCTTGTGCAACCTTAACGTGCGATATATTGTTGGAAAGGTATTTAAAAATGAATAGGGGTTTACTAAAATCATTTTTTGATAATGTCAATAATTTCGGAAATAATCGCTCCAAAAGTAAAAAACAATGTGTCCCCCTCCCCCCTCTAACTTTTGAACAAAAAAAAACTGAAAAGTAGAACTTTATAAGGACTTTCTAGGAAAATAATTTTGAACTTGGATGGAAACAACAGTTTTTGTACAAAAAAGACAAAAAGTTACACAAAATAATTTCTGGACTAAGTTTGTAGTATAATCGTATATAAGGTCCCATTAAAATAGGTGGACAAAATTTTTGAGATCATTCAGACCACCAAAATAAGGACAATGGTAAAAAAAAAAATAAGAAAAACGCATTAGATACTTACAAAAAAATAAAACAGCTAGAGAAAATACACTAAAAGTGTTAGTTACTCAACATTTTATGTCAAAAAAAAATCACTTTAATTAGTGTTTTTTTCACTTGGATATCTTTGGTTAGACGTACTGAGCCCTGTGTTAAAATTTGTCCACCTATTTAAATGGGACCTTATATATGCAAGCATTTTTTTTTAACTTCGTTTACATATTTTACGGACGGACGGACGGGAAACTACGGAACCCTACACTGAGCGTGGCCCGACACGCTCTTGGCCGGTTTTTTTATAGGTACTATGGTTAAACGTATCAAATTTTATTTGTGAATAACAGTGTAGGCATTTATCGTTGTAGCCCTGTAGGTCCGGCCGCGTGGAGGAGCCCTGCACATTGTGTGTGTGTGTGCTTGTCTGTCTTCATTTTATTTCATTAGGTATCTGATATGTTATATTAATTGCAGAATCAAGAATATCCGGCACTAATCATGGAACCGGAGCTGCAGCCTGATGAACATGAACTGGTTGTTGGCCGCAGATTGGTCGACGTTGACTTTGTTTTTAAGCAATTGCAAGATTTATGTGATCACGGTTTTCAGTACAATATATTATTTTTGTAATTGGGAATAACAATTTCATTTTGTATTGTGCATCTAAAATAATAAAATTATATCATCATCATCATCATCAGCCTATAATGTTCCCACTGCAGGGACTCAGGCCTCCTCTATAGGAGAGGGATGGGCTATAATCCACCACGCGGGCCCAGTGCGGATTGGCGGATGTCACATGTCTTTGAATTTTTTGGTTCTAAGACATGCCGGTTTCCTCACGATGTTTTCCTTCACCGTTTTGAGAGCAGTGGTGATGAAATAAATTACACAAAGTAATGCGCCTGACGGGGTTCGAACCCACGACTCACTGTTCGTAAGTCGGGGCCGCCACCACTGGGCCACCACTGCTCTCCTAAAATTATATAGTACAATTTAATATATGTACATTATTAATCTCGCTATGCTAATAAATCTAATAATCACTAATAATCACATATTTGACCACATATTATTATTATCAAAATCAGTGACAATAAAGTTACAATTTAGTTGGCGAGTCAAAGTCTGACGTGGCGACCCACTGTGCATACCTACATGTGTGCGTGTGCGGTGCGCGAGCCTCGATCGTTGTGAGTGTAGCGCTAAAAACCTAAACTTCGCGCGGCGCGTCCGCGAAGCTGGCCCTTAATAAAATAGGACTTTACACAGTAATAATGATTAAAATTACCAATACAACTGTCTCAATTCATATAAGTCTCTTGAATGCCTTTTAATAGTCACAACCTTACAAAAAAAACGTAACAAAATATTCGAATTTCGCGGGTTACCCTGAAGCATCGTAACCCCAAAACCAGCTAACACGTATTTTTCCCACAGATCCAGCATCCCTCAGTCCTCGGCCTGGACGTGGGGTCTGAAATCCAGGTGAAGTACTTCGGTCGCGACCCGGTGTCAGGTCAGGTGCGTCTGTCCAGGAAGGTCCTCATCTCCCCACCACCAGCCATTGTTAAGAAACTCGACAAGAGCTAGGGTATACTGTGATAGTTAGGTTATTATTAAAAATTATTAAGTGCGTTGCTTTACCTGGCAAAATTGTAAGTGAGGTACATACACCCACAGATATAGATAGACCTAGATAACGCAAGAGCAACTACTTCGCGTGCCTAGCTTACGTACAAAAATTGTAAGTGGCCACTCTCGCGCTCAGTCTGCATCGGTGTATAGCGTTAGTCGGACGTCGGCGCTGGTGCACAAGGCTGGGGTTGGGGCGAAGGGGGCGTCGTGCACGGCGGCGTCTTTGCATCGATTTGATTTTCCATCACTAAATAGTGCTTGTGACGTCATAATAGGTAGTCAAAAAATGGCACGCTTGGTTTTTAACCCCCGACGCAAAAACGACGGGGTGTTATAAGTTTGAGGTGTCTGTGTATCTGTGTGTCTGTGTGTGTATCTGTCTGTGGCATCGTAGCTCCCGAACGCATGATCCGATTTTGATTTAGTTTTTTTTGTTTGAAAGGTGAATTAGTCGAGAGTGTTCTTAGCTATGTTTGAAAAACATCGATCCAAGATGGCCGCCGCCACAAAATAGCGGAGTACATATTTGTTCACAACTCCTATCAATATGGGTACCAAATGAAAGGGCTTGATTAGTAGAATACTATACACTTTAACAAATTTCAAATCCAAGATGGCCGCCACCACAAAATGGCGATTTACATATTATTTTTTCACAAATCCATCAATATGGGTATCAAATGAAAGGGCTTGATTGGGAGAATACTATACAGATACTATAACAAAATTCAAATACAAGATTCAAATACAAGATGGCCGCCATCACAAAATGACGGATACTTATTTTTTACAATTCCGTCAATATGGGTATCAAATGAAAGGGCTTGATTAGTAGAATACACTGTAACAAATTTCAAATGCAAGATGGCCGCCATCACAAAATGGCGTATTAGGTACATATTTTTCACAACACATCAATATGGGTATCAAATGAAAGGGCTTGATTAGTAGAAGACTATACACTAAAACAAATTTCAAATCCAAGATGGCCGCCATCACAAAGTGACGAATTACGTTGTGTTTTTACAACTCCCTCAATATGGGTAGCAAAAAAATTAAAGGGATTGATTTTTAGGATAATGTACACTATATTGAAAGGGAATGAGGAATATAAACTAATGAAATTAAAACAAAAAAGCTTGAAAATTGTTTTTTGACTTTTACTTCAAACTTGGTCAAACTT
The DNA here is from genome assembly GCA_949316265.1 of Diarsia mendica. Lineage (NCBI taxonomy): Eukaryota > Metazoa > Arthropoda > Insecta > Lepidoptera > Noctuidae > Diarsia > Diarsia mendica. The sequence goes on from OX438906.1 coordinate 19,668,466, forward strand.
TGATTTAAGGCGCGTCCCCCAGCAAAACGTAGCTCTAGCCGTTTTTTATGCAGTTTTCTGGAGCTTATAACTCTTAAAAAAAAAGATATATCAACCAACAAAAAATACATTAAATTTCTACATACTCTTACCTTCAAAATGGTACGTTTTGTTTTTTTCTTTTTTAAGTAAAATATTTAATTAATCCCCTCACAACGAAACCACAGAAATGAGAAATAATTATTGAAAACATGCTACTTCTCCAAAACTAACAATTGTTTTTATTTTGTTTTTACACTAATGGATAAGCAATTTCATAATGAACATTATGGTACGATTTTTTTTTTTCAAAAACCCAAAATTTGATTTTATAAAGATTTTTATGCAAAATTCTGAGCGTATTCGCAACCGTATCTATTGACATTCAGTATGCCGCCAGGCCTCGAAGGGGGAACCCGTGTCGCTCGTCACCGCGCCGCGTCGGCTCATGCGCTCGCTCGCTTACGTCACATTATCAACAGATCTAAGAAGTAATTTCAAGTAATAGATACGGCATTCAATGAAATATTTTTTTATGAAATATTTATTGGTGCGTCCAAATACTTTTGGTCATTATGAATTCAGTTATTATACTCACGTCGATAAATAGGTAGGTACTTTCAACTTTTACTGTGATACAAAATAATATTGGCACGATTACGAAAATGAGCTCAAAATTAAAATCCAAGATGGCGGCTAGGAAAATTTTAGGTTTTTCCGTCATGGGTGTCGTTTTCATGGTTTTTGGGGTCGCTGATTACGAAAATGAGGTCAAAATGAAAATCCAAGATGGCGCCGACGAAAAATTTTGGTTTTTCCGTCATGGGTGTCGTTTTCATGGTTTTTATGGTCGCTGATTACGAAAATGAGGTCAAAATGAAAATCCAAGATGGCGCCGACGAAGATTTTAGGTTTTTCCGTCATGGGTGTCGTTTTCATGGTTTTTGGGGTCGCTGATTACGAAAATGAGGTCAAAATGAAAATCCAAGATGGCGGTAAAGATTTTTTAGGTTTTTCCGTCATGGGTGTCGTTTTCATGGTTTTTGGGATCGCTGATTACGAAAATGAGATCAAAATGAAAATCCAAGATGGCGCCGACGAAAATTTTTGGATTGTCCGTCATGGGTGTCGTTTTCATGGTTTTTGGGGTCGCTGATTACGAAAATGAGGTCAAAATGAAAATCCAAGATGGCGCCGACGAAACTTTTTGGATTTTCCGTCATGGGTGTCGTTTTCATGGTTTTTGGGGTCGCTGATTACGAAAATGAGGTCAAAATGAAAATCCAAGATGGCGCCGACGAAAATTTTAGGTTTTCCGTCATGGGTGTCGTTTTCATGGTTTTTGGGGTCGCTGATTACGAAAATGAGGTCAAAATGAAAATCCAAGATGGCGCCGACGAAACTTTTTGGATTTTCCGTCATGGGTGTCGTTTTCATGGTTTTTGGGGTCGCTGATTACGAAAATGAGGTCAAAATGAAAATCCAAGATGGCGCCGACGAAAATTTTAGGTTTTCCGTCATGGGTGTCGTTTTCATGGTTTTTGGGGTCGCTGATTACGTAAAGAGGTCAAAATGAAAACCCTAGGTGGCGGTCAGGAAAATGTTTGGTTTTTCTTTCACGGGTGTCGTTTTCATGGTTTTTGAGGTCAAAATCAAAATCCAAGATGGCGGCCAGGTAAATTTTTTATTTTTCCGTTATGGCTGTCGTTTTATATATATATATATAGTCGAAAAACCAAAATTTTCGTCGGCGCCATCTTGGATTTTGATTTTGAGCTTATTTTCGTAATCAGCGACCCCAAAAACTTTGAAAACGACACCCATGACGGAAAAACCAAAAATTTTCGTCGGCGCCATCTTTGATTTTTATTTTGACCTCATTTTCGTAATCAGCGACCCCAAAAACCATGGAAACGACACCCATGACGGAAAAACCAAAAATTCTCGTCGGCGCCATCTTGGATTTTCATTTTGACCTCATTTTCGTAATCACCGACCCCAAAAACCATGAAAACGACACCCATGACGGAATATCCAAAAACCGTCGGCGCCATCTTGGATTTACCTTTTGACCTCATTTTCGTAATCAGTGACCCAAAAAACCATGAAAACGACACCCATGACGGAAAACCTAAAATTTTCGTCGGCGCCATCTTGGATTTTCATTTTGATATCATTTTCGTAATCAGCGACCCCAAAAACCATGAAAACGACACCCATGACGACAAAACCAAAAATTTTCGTCGGCGCCATCTTGGATTTTAATTTTGAGCTCATTTTCGTAATCAGCGACCCCGAAAACCATGAAAACGACACCCATGACGAAAAAACCAAAAATTTTCGTCGGCGCCATCTTGGAGCATTTGAGCTCATTTTCGTAATCGTAATATTTGTATCACTGTAAAAGTTGAAAGTACCTACCTATTTATCGACGTGAGTATAGTAACTGAATTCATAATAACATTTCATAAAAAAATATTTCTTTGAATGCCATATCTATTACTTCTTAGATCTGTGAATTTTACTTGTATTCGTATGAAGTTCGCCAGGTGGCGCAAGTAATAGTTTACGAAGTATTGTAGAGGTGGGGTGCGGCAAAGAGGGAGCAAATGCTCAAGGTTATTTGCTCAGGGTACCACCTTAAAGGGAGTAAAAGTGGAGAACCAATGTTTTATCTTTATTGAGTTGGGGGTTTTTTAAATTTTTAATTTAATTACTTGTCATACAGATTGTGATACATGCGTTAGGTATCTAAGTCTATCTATATCTGAGGGTACACCAGCTCTGACCTTATAAAGTTGAGTTTGCGATTCACCTTCAAATATTTTTGTTTCTTTTTCTATATTGCCTACTAGTCATTCTGACATCTATTCACTTTGCGTTAATAATTAGATACACATATTTTTAACCCCTAAAGGAAAATACGGGTGTTGTGACGGTCTTAAACGAATGGACCGATTTTGATGTGGTTTCCCTATTACTAAAGTTGTCTAACGATCAAACATTTTGTCCTCAGTTTGTATAAGTGAATAGAAGTAATGAATTTGCATGAATGGAAAGTTCTAGAGCAAGTATGTGTACGTGTATCGATATTAAAAGGAAGCCCTTGTCGATCACCTCAAGTGGGGCACTTGTTGACGTTAAGTTTGTTATTTTTGCAGGAAATAGTAAAATATTAGATTACAATTATGGATGAACCAAGCCTGTCTTCTTCTTAGCGTGTCGATGGCAATTTAAATTGTGACGGCCTAGAACTGAGTTACTAGCTACGCTTTCGGTAGCATTTACAACTTTTTTTGTGGTTTTCCCCATAAGTATTACCAAACAGCTATTCTATGAATATCTAGACAACAATAAAATTCAGTGACCGACCCATAGTCACAATAAACTACCACACCAGTGTGACTACGGATAATTTAACCTGATCCGAAGTCACACCAGTGTGACTACGGATCAATAAAATTAATTTGTCGTCCGATTAGCCGGATAAATAACCAAAATTATAGGCTGTTGCTAGTCGTCCGCTAAGTGGATGAATCACCGTCTCGCGACAGTATCCTTTATGGGCACCGGGCCGTAGGCCCAACGAAGGAGGCCGGCGCAGGCCCGGCACTTCGGGGACAGAAGATATTAGTGTTATTTAATATGCGAGCGAAGCGAGCGCGCGTCATGGAGTACAAAAATTATGGAAATAATGAAAATAATAAATTATGTAAATTATGGATACTAACCTAGTACTAACCTTTTGACCGCCACAGTCAAGTATAGTGACAAGCCAAAAAGTACCTTAAATCGACAGACTTAAGGTACTTTTTTGCTTGTTCGGCTTGTCGTCTATACGTGACTGTGGCGCTCATAAGGTTAACCGTAGTCACACCAGTGTGACTACGGATAATTTAACCTGATCCGTACTCACACTGGTGTGGTAGTTTAGTGTGACTATGGGTCGGTCATGTAAAATTCAAGTTATGTTGTGTTATGTATTATTTTTATCTTCTATTTAGTACAATGACTATTATTGACTGCCAAAAATTGTAAATAAGTAGCAATAAATTAAATTCTAAACGATTTTCTGCTTTTCATTTCTTATTCAAATTACTATTGTACAGACACCAGCACATCAAAACTGACAAAATTTCCCAATAAATCTTCCTCCCTTAATGCTATAGCGATAAATATGTATGTTCTCTTCTAGTCAGTGAAATTAATCGAACTCCATGTAGGTTTGTATAAATAAAACTCAAAACATAATTTCTTTAATTGTATATTGAAAGAAATAACCTGTACATTCTATGAAAATATTGTATCACAAAAGGACGTTTCATCGAAGGCACTACTCGACCCGGGCCGACGAGCCATCGCAATATACACCGTATCTATCTATACACAGAGACCAGTTCGCCGGCCCACACTTACACACTATAACAAAGTGTCAAAAAATAAAGGAATAACATTACTTCTTAGACAATAAACGATTAAATACGTAAAAAATATCGATACAAAAAACGTAAACAATTAACGTGTCAAGTTTCACATATTTAATACTTGCAGTCTTTGATTTCGTTGTGACTACCAGCATTAAATTAACATAATTAATTAAATTATTATATTTATTTATTACACATTTTTCCTTCAAACTATTTACAAATATTCGATGAAATATAAATATTGTATTTCGATTAGGAATGCTCTGCGCAGAGCGAGGATAACTAGAGATACCTAACACCGTGCACATAGAAAGGTGGCTTCAGGTCATTATTATAGGGTTCAGAGTTGCAGTCCACATTCGCTGACACAGGCAAGACGATATTTGTCACTGAGGCGAAAGAAGAAACAACTGCTAGAATCCTTATTATACAGATGTGTAAAAAAATAATATTTATAGATTTCTAAACAGTTTATCTCCAATTCGCCTCTAAAAACAAACTATCGGACTTATTCAAATACATATTTTAAACACAAACAAAACGCTAACGTCGCTAAGTATTTGGCGATAAAATATCTATCTCAAAGTCTAAATATATCGCCTATAACTATATTTACGTACAAGTGTTAGTATCAAACATGGTTTACATTTTCTTATACTTAAATATTAATTAAAACTAAATAATATCGCGGAAATGGACTGCAACTCTGAATTAACAAAAAAATCATCGAAAAACTCGCTGATTTACAACGAAGTTTCTTTCAAAAGATTACTTTAATCCTGTTAGTGAAAAAATAAATCAAAATTAATATTCAAACACGGTAATATTTGAGATCAGTCTGACTAAACCCGATTGCCACCAAATTTTAAAGGCATGTGCATACATAAGCCACATTACATAGACAAAAAAATACTTAAATTAAAGGTGTTCGTATATTATGCAAAATACCAAGTACTTTAAAATGGCAATAATAAGACTTGGCGCGTTTCAGGTACGCTTTTGTAAGTTGCGTAGCGTTTCATTCTTTATTATTCTTTTATTTTGTCAAAATATTGGAGTACACTTGACTGGCTAAAGAAACGTAGAATAATCAACCTTGTAAGTGCTTCACCACGTAAAATTGACAGTTAACTATGGTTCAAACTATCTAAAAGTCTCAGACAAATATACCCTGTCGTTTTATGACGTGCAAGTGTCATTTCAATCTGAGTAGTAAAGCACAAGGACATCTCTATTCGAAGTTATAAATCATCACATTTTTCCAATACTGAAAGTTAAAGTCAAACTAACCTCACAGACGATAAACTATAAATAAATATAAACGCTGAATAATCTGTAAAGTTAATTCTCCTTCAATAATTTAAATCACAATCAAAATAGCTGCTTTAGTGACAATTTACATACAACGTCGAAACTTTGACATCACAAAATGTTGCCAGAACAAATATATTCCAATATCCTGACTTCAACTCCCAAAAACTTGTAACACCTACGTCGGCAAACTTAGGATTTAGAGAGGCAACATTTAATGTTAGTTTATCTAATTCAATGGCAAGATATCATCGAATGTTTTTTTTTAATATCGAATTAGGACAAGTTTTGCTCTATTTTGTTTCGATAAAAAATCGATCGTCAAAATAAGTAGCAAAAACTGTCGATAGCCTCTTTGTGCCACAAAAAATCTCTTTTATCGAGCAATAAATCGTCGTTTTTGTCATTATCGAAATGCACGTTAACAATGAACATGAGTATTTTCAATTTTCGAGGTTAGTTTTGTTAATATATTTTATAATTCAGTATTTTTTGTTTTGACAAACAAAAATCATGAATTATTTCGGATGACGATCTAAGAAACCATTTCATCAGCTGATTAAATATAATCATTTTGTAAATAACTGGGATTTTTACTGATTGATCGATTCTTCAACAAAAATCTGATAAACATATCATTGTTTCGGGAGTAATTGACTCTTATTGTAATCAAGGCACTGTAAAGGCGCTTAAGGCACTAATTTTCGATTCTTTATAAATATATAATTTATGTCAACCCTCTTATTCATACATATAATTTTCTTCGTCAACATATAGATAGACCTTTTTTTCTGCTTTTACATAAAAAAAAACCTGCAGACATTGCTTTCTAAACTTTAACAACCCTTTTCAACCCAATGCAAATAACAAAACTGATCTACAGTAACGGAAGGACCCTTTAATATATTTTTGGGAAATCCCTCTTATTAATACATTCAATTAGTCAAAATATGGATCAGTTTACTAACTTCAACAGCTCGCGTTCCCCTCAAAATTTTCTTCAGTTGGTAAGCGGGGTTTTACTCGGGTACCTCACTGGCTCAAGCCGAAGAGTTTGAGTGCGTTGAACGCGGTGGCTAGAGCCACGTCCTCAGGCTTCTGGCCCAGGAAACCAGCGATCAGTTCTACGATAGCAGGCAGGGCGCACGGCTCGTTGCGTTGGAAGGTGCAGTAGCGGTTTACGAAGTTCATGGATCTGGAAAGTGAAGAGTAACTTTGTATTTTGCGAGTCTTTCAGGGAAAAGAAAATCGAGGCGTACACATGGCGGGTCATGAAGCTGTATAAATCCAGGATAACCTTGGCGTCTAAAATGCCCACCTTAGCAGATCATAATCATAACCAGTGAGTTGACCCCCGAGAGGCTCGCTGCCGTCCCGGCACCGGGCGCTAATACGCTGGTGCGCGGGCGGCAGGGAGGCTCCGTCCGCTGAGCGTTGACTGGTCACGTGTTTGCTTGTCCATCGCGGACTGCGTGATCAGATATTTTTCGATTTACCTACATGCAAGCAGTAAATTGTGACTAACTAAACAATTTACATATTGTCAGTTCATATACCCTTTTAAATTGTGTGTTAAGTTTATGTTATTACCGGTAAACCAATCTATCATCTTGTAAGCTTTGAAAGGCGAATTGCTAGCCTAATAAAGTGTTTTATTTTAATGTGTTATTGTAGCTTAGGATAAGTGCATTTTGTTATTGATATTATGTTAAATAAAGATATTTGAAAATGAAAATGAATCATAACTGCGTCTGTGACCATCTAGGAAAATAGATCATAATTAGGAAAATAATATGAATTGCGCGGCTTCGACACAAAGGGCTAGGAAGGAACATGGGTGGTTTTAGTCAGTAGAAGTCAGACACTCTCTACTGCCCTCCAAAAAAAGGATGTTCGATTTTACCACTGAAACACACGTCGTATCAGCAATACGAACCATGAAACAGCACGTCGCCCTATAAAATTGTTATGTTATTTAAATTCTGTTATCAATAGCAGAAGCCGGTTATCTTATCATTATCAGACATGGCCCAATAAACCACGTCTAGCGCCGCCATAATATTATTATGCGGTAGCTTTATCTAGATATCTACATATTAGGTGTTTTATCAGTTTATTTTTTCGTATTTTAAAGTTTTTACATCTCTCATATTCGGTAAGTAGGTACTTATTACCCCCAAATGGAGCTTGTAGGTGACCAATTAGGGCTCTAGGGTAATAATGTAGCTAGAAAAGCCCTAGGGCGGTAAGTAATTAAAAAAAAACACTTCACTCTTTCAAAAAGTTCGCGTACATCTAACCATCATACTGGCAATAGACATCATGCATTCAGCCCAATGACAAAAGAGGTCGCTTCGCTATTCAGCCTTGTCTTCGTATGATTATAACGCCTCCCCCACACAGGAGCGTTTTTGCGTTTCTGCGTCCCAATACCAAATGTTCTAAGAACTCATATCAACAATATGAGAACGCAGAAACGCGAAAACGCAGAAACGCAAAAACGCGCCTGTGTGGGGGAGGCTTAATAGTCATCAATTTTAAATATCGAACGGCGAAATACTCAAAAAGCACCTGTCCCTATAAATTGTCCTAACAAAATGATTTATTCTTGTAATGCCGGTTTTTTTCTACTTACCTTACAATCGAGATGTAAAGCAGAATAGTTAGCTCGGGTGTAATGCCTTACAGACAGCCCTTGTCTACTAATCTACTATTTTCAACTAACATAACAGTTTTTTTTTAATATATTCAGTTTGGTAGTTATCTCGTAGGCACGTGCTACAGGGATTAAAAAGTTTCCTTTATTTTCCCAGCTAAAACACTAGGAAAAGTCGAAGCGTGGGTGTTTTTTTTTTTTAAGTAAAGTTATAATTGTGAAATTTTTGAACTTTTACTTTCAACAATATCTTTGTGACTAGAAGGATCTCAGGAATGGCCCAGAACAAAAAAAATGACAATGATGGGCAGAAAAAATAAATGTTCTTTAAAATTAAAAACAGTCAACAATAAAAATAGGGTTCCACAGGGTCCATGATTGTCACTTTTTTGATAAAAATGTGTACCACCGAAGCCTACATTGTAGAATGCAATAAAAAATGGAGTATTGAAAATCTTAATCGTACGTTGAGTTTAATTCCATGTACGATTTAGTCACGTCAATTTCATGGTACCATAAAAAACGATAAAATTGTGGTCTACTTTATTCTACACTAGCTGTTGCCTCTTGCCTCCAAACCTCGTCCGCGTAAAATTGAAGTTATAAAAAATATTCCATTCCTATTTGGATCGAATTTTGGTAACAATTTTAAAGGTTCTGCAAGGAGACCATTTTTTTTTCTAAAATTAAGTTAGTCTAACAAAAAATCGGCTATCTTGTAATAAATAACCCGTCAAAATCAGTTCAGCCTTTCCGAAGAAGAAACCGAAACAAAAACACAAAGAGATACAAAATTTTAAAAAAATATTTCAAAATTTTGTATCTCTTTGTCTTTAAAAATATTTCGTATAAACTTTCAATATGCATTCATTTGAAACCTGTAACTTCAATATTATAAACAGACGCTCCAATTATAGTAAATATTTGTATTGATAAACTCACCTTTCAGTTAATGAATCCTTGACATGCAACGGCAGCTTCGAAGCCCTCATATTGGGGTACATGAAAGGCGAGTCAGTTTCCACCAGCAACTTATCCAGAGGCAGCAATCCTTCAGACAACAGCCTTCTAATCCCCCCATCAGATTTATCCTTACAGATATACCCTGTGATACCCAAATAGAACCCTTTTTCTATATACTTAAGGCCTTGTTCCACGGAGCCGGTGAATGAGTGAATCACAACTGCGGGCAGGCGACTAGAGAATTCGTCTAGAATTTTTATTAAGTCGTCCTGTGCCTCTTTTTCATGTACGAATAGGGGCTTTCGCAGTTCGCACGCCATTTCGACCTGTAACAAGTAGAAGGTTTGTGTTAATTTATTGTTTAAACATGACATAACTGCTCTCAAAACGGTGAAGGAAAACATCGTGAGGAAACCGGCATGTCTTAGAACCAAAAAAATCGAAGACATGTGAAATCTATCAACCCGGACTGGGACCGCGTGGTGGATTAAAGCCCATCCCTCTCCAAGAGAGGAGGCCTGAGTCCCTGCAGTGGGAACATTATAGGCTGATGATGATGACATAACATCACGGCTGTAATCTCCGAAGGGTTAAGTAGAGGTATCCTTAGTACACTCACATTTCATCAGTTATGTTTAAGTCCTATTTAATGGGATACTATTGCCATCTACCGGGCACAAATTCAGAATACGTGGCTGTTAATAAGAAATTCTCAATGACACTTTGTCCGACCAGGGAATCGAACCCAGAATGTCATGCTCAGCAATCACGCGTGCGAGCACTACACCGTGGCAGTTTATTATTTAAAATGCCATAAAAATGTAGCAATTCCGTGACTGGGACTGATTGATTGTTAGTAGTTGATAAAACGCGCTCACGCACTGACTGTGTGTGCGTACATTTTTAAACATATATAAAACACTTATGTATATATATTGTTTCTTGGCGGTGTAGTAAACATACACTAAAAAAAAAAAACAAAATTAGCAAATTTTGTAAGCAATCAAACTCGGTTGCATCACGGGTAGAAAAATATTATAACATATAAAAAATCGAAATCCACAATAATTCTTCTGAAAAATATGTGTTGTCATGTCATTGCTTAAATATTCCTGCTTACTGAAACTACTAAAATTATTGTTTTTAACGACGAGACCGCTCATTGTGTCACCCTATGTGAATGTGAAATATTATAAACGCGAAAGTTTGTAAGTATGTGATGAATGGATCGATGGATGTTTTACTCTTTCACGCAAAAACTACAGAAGGTATTTGGATAAAATTTGGTATACAGATAGATTATAACCTGTATTAACACATAGGATAGTTTTTATCCCGACTTTATCTTCCCGTGGGATAATTTTCGAGTTGTAGCGGGCGAAGCCGCTGGCAACACCTAGTGATCTATATATTAGTCACAGTTGTGTTTTTCAAGAAACTCGAGTGATCCGACATATTTCAATAGTGACGTTTGAGGCAAACCAGATGAATCAGCCTCTTATCAAACCACAGACCAATACAGTCATGACAGTGTCTCAGTGTACAAAAACTATATACTAATTAAACTAACTTTTAGAACTTTTTCAGTCTTATTTAAAAACATGAACTAATAATAATGTTAATTTCTCATCACAAAAGTTATAGTAATTATCACTATCACAAGATCCTTATCCTTACATAGTATAAAACAAAGTCGCTATTTTTGTCTGTTTGTTTGTCTGTATGCTTAAATCTTTAAAACTACGCAACGGATTTTGATGCGGTTTTTTTAATAGATAGAGTGGTTCTTGAGGAATATTTTAGTATATTATAATTTGACCGACATACATGCGGGCGAAGTCGCGGGCATCAGCTGGTACGTTATAAAGTGTTATTACAGAAAACTGGTTCGATGAAATCACGTAAAAAGAAAAACGTTTTATAATTGCGACCGTCTTTCTTTATAAGTTTTACTACTGAGATAACGTCTCATTTTATACTTTTACGCTTGTCTACACTAAATAGATGTATTAGATAAGCATTATTTATCGACCATTTAATGCATTGTGCATGCGCACGAACTAAAATGATCACTATCATCTTAGACATAAAACAAGAAACTGACGTTGTCAGTTACATTTTCAAATCAAATCGACTTTTTAATTTTATATTACAGCTGTATCGAAGGTAGATTTAAAAGAAGGAGGTCGTGGCTCATCATCATCAACCTGTAATGTTCCCACTGCAGGGACTCCGGCCTCCTCGGAGAGGGATGTGCTATTGTCCACAACGCGGGCCTAATGCGGGGTGGTAGATGTCATGTATTCGAATTTTTTGGTTCTAAGACAGCAGGTTTCCTCACGATGTTTTCGTTTACCGTTTTGAGAGTAGTGTTGATGAAATAAATTACACAAAGTAATGTGACTGCCTTAGTTCGATCACTTCGATCCAATGGCTTGCCTACTGTTCGTAAGTCGGGGCCGCCACCACTGGGCCACCGCTGCTCTCTAATAAAGACGATATTAATAAAATATTCTATTTCTTTAGTTATAAATCTCCACAAAAAAATACCACCAAAAATTGTCTTCCTCCACGTTTTTTACGAACGTGGAAACCATCAATACATCAGTTTGATCGCCATCTTAATCTCTAGGGGCGTGAGTCGTCCGTGTCTGGACCAAACTAAATATAGTTCGACATTGGTTACACAGTCCTTTGATCACACGAGATTGGAGCGATGTTTCCGTCATTCCAAACGGTTTAGTTATTAGGAGGAATTTTATTTTGGGAATTTTTAATTTGTTTTGGGTGTTGTTATAACGAAGGTGTTGCCAGCGGATTCGCCTGCTCCAACTCGACAATTATCCCACGGGAAGATAAAATCGGGATAAAATTATGTGTTACTCCAGGTTATAAACTATCTGTGTACCAAATTGTATCTAAATCCGTTCAGTAGTTTTTGCGTGAAAGAGTAACAAACATCCATCCACCATAGGTATGTACATACATATTACAAACTTTCGCGTTTATAATATTAGTAGGATGCGAAAGTAACTCTGTTTGTTACCTTTTCACGACTAAATAGCTAAAATTTGGCATATACTTCAAAATTACCGGGGCACAGAGGAAACTCGGTACGTTCCGACCAGCTGTTTAGTCGTGAAAAGGACCCATCCACATACTAACCTAGGCAAGCGCGACTTAACCTGCAAATTTTTCTAAACAGCTGTTATTATTTAGCCACGAGCTCCTACACTTACCTATAATTATATGTAAGTAAACAACCATTCCTAAATCCAGTAGTCATTCAATATTTACATAGCTGCCTATCTGAATGATTAGTAAATAATCCTATCATTGTTTATCTCTATGATTCATTGTCGTTTGTGAACAATTTAACATGTTTAAATAAACATATACATTGTACAAAATAATGTACACAAACACAATTTTCAGTCCCGTAAACGTTTTTAGTCGATAACTAGTTTACGTTAGGTGGCGTGGCGTCATTTCTCGCTTCACACGATTTTAGTTCTGAATTGTCTATGCATTTTTACAGGTGATTGTACTTTCTACGAAACATAATATTGTCGAGGTGAACTATGCGATCGATATTAACAATAGGAGTGTCCTTACGACTAAGGTCTCTTACGTATCCCATAGAAAATGAAAACTTAAAAGCTTTAGCTTTTAGTCACAGAAAATAAAAACTATTGAAAGCTTTAGCTTTTAGTAATTTTGGTCTGTCTGTCTGTTCGTTCCGGCTAATCTCTGAAACGACGGGACTTTGATTGGCAGATTTCAACCGTTTGTCCCGGCTGCCATTTGTAGATATTTGACAGTCGTTACTCAGTCAGTAGCCGAAAGTCTTGTTGTATTACCCGTCATGACCACCCGTTACATATCGAGTTTCCTCCGTGCCTCGGAAAGCACGTTATAGCTGTTCGTCCCGGCTGTCATATATAAGGTCCCATTATAGGTGGACAAATTTGAACACAGCGTTCAGTAGGTCTAACCAAACAAATCTAAAAAAAAGAACATTAAATATACTGTTTTTTTTTTACTTCAATCAATAAATTGCCGGCACTCTAGAACAAACTCCTCCTATAAGAGTAGGTACTTAAATGCGATTTTCTTTTTTTTTTTACCATCGTCCTTATTTTGGTGGTCTGAATGATTTCTGAAAATTTGTCCACCTATTTTAATGGGACCTTATATAGATCTTTGGCAGCAGAGCGCTAGGGAGTGAGACTTCTACTGACTAAAAACTACCCATGCATGTTCTTTCTTAGCACTTTGTGCCGAGGCCGGGATATTTCTTTCGAACCACCCGCAGCCACAATGGCATGACAAGCCCCTCAAATGAATGTATTTTACATTCTAAAACATTTTCACCTCAATGCAGATGACCTCAATATCACGTCATACTCGTTATAAAATTAAATGTGCAAAGAGCAATAGTCTGCTACTTATCAATACACAAACACTCATTAACACTAACAAACTTTAATTAGTGAGGAATGTGCATTCACGAAAACAACAATTTAAAATGGCTGGTGTTGAAATGTGCGTTTTTATTTTTATTTTTGTTTTTAGAAAAGATTGGTCCGTTCCTGCATGCCTAAGTGCATGTTTACGTACGCGCGGCGCGGCGCGCGGCGCGGCCGGCGACGCGATCCGCACTAAATTCAAACGTATGGCGGTGTATGAGTGCGTTCACGGAGAAGCGAATTTATACGCGATTGCTTGAATTTGAGGCGGCGGCCGCGGCGGCGAACGCGGCGGCGGCCGCGGCGACGGACGCGGCGATGCACGCGGCGGTTTATTCTCGATGAAGCGATGCCCGCGACGGAACTTGGCCTTGAAAATTCGCGGCGGCCGCCGCTGCGGCCGCCGCGCCGCGTCTCTATGTACACCGTCGTACATTGCCATACGTTTGTGTTTGCGCGAACGATGATATCTGCCGCTGCACGCATCGCCTGTCCGTGAACACAAAATTCGCTCGACGCGTCGCCGGCCGCGCCGCACGCCGCGCCGCGCGTACGTAAACATGCACTAAGCTAGACAGAAGATAACATCACGCCTGTTATCCCTGAAAGGTTAGAAAGAGGTGTACCTACTGGTACACCCACATGTCGTTTCGTAGGTGCGTCTTATAAACATTTAAACTCACATACACAAACATCTAGGCCCGGCACCACTATCTGTAAGCCATACAAATATTTGTTCAGTGCGAGGATCGAACCTGGGACACGCAGCGCCGCATTCAATCGTTCAGCCACTATGCTAACCGTGCCGTAACTAGCATATTGGTGGTGTACTAATGGGAAATGTTATCACCACATATTATAAAACAAAGTCCTCCGCCGCGTCTGAATGTCTGTTCGCGATAAACTCAAAAACTGCATCGATATTCATGCTGTTTTCACCAATGGATAGAGTGGTATTCGAGGAAGGTTTTAGTATATTTGACCGACATCCACAAATTCTTCCGGAAGGTTAATGTGTTGTGTTGACTTGTCAACACCTCAGAAGTTATATTACAAGCATGTGGTTCAGGTGCGGGTCGCTACTTAAAATATACTCGTACAAGCGATCTCGATTAAGTACTCGATTATTTGTCCAATAATTTTTGGAAATCAAAAATCAAAAATTATTGGACACGTATTTTTTCTTTTTTCACGTAAACTTAAAATGAAGACGATACAGTGCTTCAAAAACTCGTGTGACGTCATATGATAGTACATTTTGACGACACAAGTGACGTTTCAAGCCCCACTCCAAGATCTTTGACGCGTTTTATCTTCGTCATTTTTTATTGATTTGATAAAACAAAAAACACGTATTCAATATTTTTCGATAATCTAACTTACGGACTAAACAGAATCATATTATTTTGACCCTGTCCGATCCCCTATTAAAGCATTGATTACAAGATTTTTTAAAAACATGTCGTATAAAAACAAATTGACATTGTCGCGGACACGGTGGCGTGTTGGCATGTTTTTGTTTAGCTGTAATTACTAGTGAGTGAGTAATACGATAGTGATCAATTAAAGTTTGCGAACAACATAGTAATGGACAATGATGAGTGGCAGAAATTATAATGAAAAAGTCTCACTTCTGTTTAGACATTCATCATCTGCCTAGCCTTTTCCCAACTATATTGGGGTCGGCTTCCAGTCTAACCGGATGCAGCTGAATACCAGTTTTTTACATGGAGCGACTGCCTATCTGCCTCTCTGTCTTCTGTTTAGACATAATTAAAAATAATATTGTGGAAGACCAAAGAAAAGATGGATGGACTGTGTGAAGGATGATATGTCTAGAAAGGAGGTGACTGCTGAGATGACGAGAAATAGGGAAGTATGGAAGAAGAAGACATGTTGTGCCGACCACAAATAGATTGGGATAAGGGCGGGAGAATGAATATGATTGACTAAGGAATCAAGACGTAAGTGTCACTCAGCCTTCATTTTTTCATGAATAAATCTTCCATAAAGGATGAACCTGTTATGAGAAATGGAGATCACTACCGCAACCACCGGCTCTTTCTGGAGCCAGGAGCCAGGAGCCAGGAGGTAGGACAGGCAGTCTTTCCACGTAAAATACTGGTACTCAGCTGCATCCAGTTAGACTGGAAGCTGACTACAACATAGTTGATAAAAGTCAGGCAAATGACGGTAGAAACTAGAACAAATTTCCGTGCGTCCAAGCGTTTTTGTCATACTTATTATGGGAATCAAATATATATGTAAGAGCCCTATATGCCTATTGGTCTTGTTCTGTTCTGTTCCCTGCTGATAAAGAGAGAAGTAGAAATTATGTTTTTCCTACTCCTCCGCTAAGTATTCTTTTCTGATTAATTTCGTTCCGGGATCCAAGACAGTTAAATCGTTTCTCTCTCTCTGGTACTTAGTCGAACTTTATTGTCTCTGCGCTTTTATGGTGGTCGCCAGTTTTGATTCTGGCTTTCAGGAGTTAGTGGTTTGGGAATAGTGTGGCGGGTTTTGCCATTAAAAAAAAAGGTCCTTGAAACATCGCATAATCCACTTCAATTATTGTCTTCAATAAAATAAAAAATACTCGAATATGTTGTAACTTCCATACCTTAATACGCATTATCTTAGTATGTGACACATTCGAGAAGTGATAACGCTATCAATGGAGGTCTGCCACTAGTAAGCAGATGAAATAACCCAAGGTGACTTTGTTTAGTCTACGTTTATTCACGCGTGTATTTCTTGAGGGGATTCACAGAGGTGTACAGTGAAAGAAACGATGGATGGACTGTTAAGAATGATATGGTAAGAAAGGAGGTGTCTCATGAGATAACGAGAAAGAGAGAGGTATGGAAGAGGAAGACATGCTGCGCCGACCTCAATTGAATTGGGATAAGGGCAAGAGAATGACGATTGACAGAGGTGTACGGTATAGCATTTAGCCTATAATGTTCAAACTGCTATGACATATGGCCTCCTGTGAACTCCTGTCTGTAAGAGAATGGGATATATCTACCACAAGGCTTGGTGTACAGTATATCTGCTATTTATACTTAGTAATCAATCCACGCCACGTAAGGAAAGACGTCATAGTTGCCATCGAAGGAAAATCGTGAATACGAATTTTTCGGTTCTAAGGCCCAGATTCAGAGACCACACACTTTGACTTTACTTTGATGAAAAGATCTACTTCAAGCTGTTCTTTACTTAGTAAAGGCGAAGTAGTCGATAATCATGACTTTGGCCTCAAAGTAAACTTTGCATTATTATGCGTTTAAATAATGTAGTCCTTCGTGTTAAACTAATTTCCTACAAAAGAAAAGTGTAGTAAAGTTGTAGTAAAGTCAAAGTGTGGTCTCTGAATCTGGGCCTCAGACATGAAGGTTTCCACACGATGTTTTCCTTCACCATTTTGAGAGCAACGGTCATGAAATAAATTACACAAAGTAATGCAATAAATGACAAATAAACATTACACACAGAACATTACCCCACCTGAAATGCCAGACAAAAAGACCTAAATATTCATGAAATTAACAGGAACATACGATAAACTAGAACGATCTAAAACAGGTCATGACTGAACGCCTGACTCAGAACTTCAGCGTTGCAAAATGGGACCAGCCACTCGAATTAGAACAGTGCCAACGTATGAACACGAAGATAAAAGTGTTAGTGTTTTGTTTTCGAAGGTCAACGCCAAGGTTCAATGTTGGGGAAGGTCGGGTTTATTAATACAGCGTCTAGTGGTCATCACGCCTGTAATCCGCGAAGGGTTATCCAGAGGTTTACCTAATAGAGAAGGAGATGGCGGGATGAGCTGTACTCCTTCTCATAGGATTGGCCTATAATCGGATTAGATCGTGAAAAGTGGAAGGAGGGAAAAGAGGCCTTTGCCCTGCAGTGGGACAATACAGGCTTAAAATAATGTATAAATCCCATGTATTAGGGGGCGAGCGTATTCTCGTCCGTGGCTGCCACAAAGAAAGACTTGATGGAAAAACCTAATGACGTTTTGCCCTAACTGGCAATCGAACTGACGACCTCATACACAGCAGTCGCTCTTCTGACCACTAGACCAACGATACTATTACGGAAAAATAGGAGTAGAAGGAGTAATGAAGAGAGAGTTGCTTCTCAAAATTTTGATCTTCTTTGACAGTGGCTGAAAAACATAATTTTCAGCCTATAATGTTTCCACTGCAGGGTCTCAGGCCTCCTATCTAGGAGAGGGATGGGCTATATATAATCCACCACGCGGGCCCAGAACGGGTTGGCTGAAAAACATACTCTACCTTTTGAAATTAACTTTCAGTCTAACCGGATGTAACTAAATACCACAATTTTATAAGGAGCGACTACCTATGTGACTTTCACAACCCAGTTTCTTGTAACCCGATACCCCTTTATAATTTCAGGTTTCTAACTACCCGTAACGACTGTCAAAGTAAAGTCTACGAGTAATAAGGCTAAAATGTTTCTTTCAAACAGTAGGTAGCTCAATGTGACACTACTGTACATTTTCTCCACTGTAACACGGTGATGCGTAGGCGCATGCACTGAACAAATTTAACACGAGCGGATCAATGGCAGTAATAATACATTCGCAAGCCGTGTTTCAATGAAAATTAGCGTGCAATTGTGATGAGTTGAGATCGGATTATATGCAGCACGAAATTGACGAAATATGCGTGCGAATATGCACGAAAATATGCAACAAGTGATAAATAAAATCTTTTTTTATTTATTCTTTTTTTTATGCGTTTTCTGTTCTTGATTATTAGTAGTAAAATTGAGCCTTCTATTAATTAAAGAATTTATATAACTTGAAAACAAACGTTCTATATCCACTTTTGTCAATCAGTGCTTTTTGCGGGTATCACTTTAGCATTTTTTTGCAATTTTCCAGTTAGATACAGTTAAAATTATCGGAAACATGCCCAATATTTTAGATTATTGGATTTTAGCTATAATGTGCATTACCTTCAAAAAACACGCATAATATTATGCAAATGCATGCCAAATGCATCTACATGTAACTCGGTCTTTAACAAGGAGTGTTGATCATTTAACACTCATTACGAGGTGGTAATTCTATACTCTGCCTAACGCGTCTGTTTTTTAAGACTAGTACACGAAATGATAGCTGTTTCTTGTCAATTACATATCAGCGGCTTTACTCAGTGAGACACACACGCGAACGGTGGCGTTGCCAGATAAGACTCGAAAGAAACGTGGTACTGGTGTTCAATGTAACCGCCTCCGTGGTCGAGTGATTTAGGCGTTTGCCTTGTGACCGTGGGTCCGATTCCCACGAGAAGCATACTTTGTAGAGTCGTTTCCAGCTTGGCTAGGACATTGCAAGAGGCGGGTCCCGTCGGGGCAGCGGAATGTTCGAGAGAGATACCACGGCCTCGACACAAAGGGCTAAGAAAGAATATGGGTGGTTTTTAGTCAGAAGAAGTCTGCCCAGAGCGGAGGAGACATTTGATGAAATCCGACCCTCCAAAAAAAAATTGTTGTTGTTGTTCTTGAATCT
Organism: Diarsia mendica; assembly: GCA_949316265.1. Taxonomy (NCBI): domain Eukaryota; kingdom Metazoa; phylum Arthropoda; class Insecta; order Lepidoptera; family Noctuidae; genus Diarsia; species Diarsia mendica. The sequence goes on from OX438906.1 coordinate 19,687,861, forward strand.
TGCAAATGTCCTTTACAATCAGATTTTTTCTCGTGAGGAAGAACTCATTGGTACATTATATTATGGCGAAGAAGGGCCCCAAGGTTAAACATAGGCCTCTGTACAATAACAACATACTAAATGACTTATTTACAAGGCAGTTGTGATTGGAAACGCCGCCGGGAGGGGACGCCCAAGATTCTAGGGCGTCCCCTCCCGGCGGCGTCGAGGGCCTGGAAGGACATATACTGACCTTATAAGTAATATATTAGAGGCCAGGTTCGTAGTTCACGCAATTGGCATGGGAGTATGGTCAGATGCATGACCGTGGACGAGGCCAAAGGAGTTTGTAATGATCTTCGCAAGTGGCGTTCTGTAGTTTATTTCCTACAGGTCGACTTCCAGTCTAACCGCATTCAGCTGAATACTCGTATATTACATGCAGCGACTGCCCATCTGAAACCTCCACAACCCAGTTAGTACTGGGTCATACGATTTGGTAAGACTGGTTGTCATTTAACCGGGAGAGCCGAGGCCAACAGCTCAACGTGCATTCCGAGGCACGCAGGAAATCAGTATGTAATGGGCGGTCACCCATCCACGGATCAACCGAGGCAGGCGCGGCTTAACCTGAAGATCGACGCAGTACTGTTGTTATTTAGCTACGTGTGTGTAAGGTATCTATCATACTAATAAATCTAAATAGTTACAAACATAATAGCTAGCCATTATTTTGTAGTGAACGTTGGTCTATAATAAAGTTAATAAACACGCATTTTTACGTAACCGGTCTTTGTGGTTTATTACACGTAATGACTGCAGGCCGATTTCTAGTTCAGTCTACAGCTATTAGATATTTCAATTTTTATTACTCTGGGATTAACTAGGTTTTTCAAATAATGTTCCTGGTGGTCCAAGCTAATGGATGAGGATGACGGACGTAGAGATCGTTGGAGGATGTGTTTTGTGAGTTCTGCTCACCCCCGTGGAAGAGGGCGTGAGTTTATCTTTACTAATATTATAAAGAGGAAAGACCACTTCTCTCAAAAACGGTGAAGGAAACCGGCATGTCCTGGAACCAAAAAAATTAAGAGACGACATCTACTAACCCGCACTGGGCCCGCGTGGTTTATTATCGCCTATTCCTTCACAAAGCTCTCTTTGTGAGAGCCTGAATTCCAGCAGTGGGAATATTATAGGCTGAATATGCTTATGCTTAAAGAAGAAATCAGAGCGAATAAAAACATCGATTAAGATACATGAGATGCTGAATCGATAAGCAATAAACCAATGTTTTGATCCAACGATTTCAGTTTCACTAAACACAATCTCACTGACGCAAATTCATTTAGTAAACAAAGATGTGAGACGTGACCAAATATAGTGCAAACTGTAAATAGAAAGTAGTTAAAACTAGAATAATGTTTAACAGGAGTCAAGCTTGGCCTGTTGCCAGGACAAATTAAAATGGAGAATTCCGTCAGGCGAGGTACGAGGTACCAAGAGATACCTAACCTAAACATTTGTTGAAAGTGCCTGTTTTCACTAACACTAGCGACACCTTTTTTTTTTGGAGGCTAGAAAATCAAATGACTCGTCCCGCTCTGGGCAGAGCGGTAGGGAGTCGGGAGTGTCAGACTTCTACTGACTAAAAACCACCCATGTTCCTTCTTAGCCCTGTGTCGAGGACGCATGGTCTAGTGGTCGCAAGCGCGACTGCAGAGCGTGAGGTCCTGGGTTCAATTCCCGGGTCGGCCAAAAAGTGCTATTGGGTTTTTCATTACAAATTTCCCAGTAGTAACCCGGAGTTTGGATGTTGGCGGTATAATACCCCCGTGCCTCGGAAAGCACGTTAAACCGTTGGTCCTGCGCCTGATCTCTCTCCGGTCGTGTCGGATTGCCGTCCCATCGGACTATGAGAGAAAATCACAGAGAGTGCACTTGTGCCTGCGCACACACTTGTGCACTATAATATCTCCCGCGCAGATGGCTAATCTCCGCTGGGATTGGCCGCCGTGGCCGAAAAACGGTCAGGAGGACTATTATATTATCTCTTTCGAAGAACCCGCAGCCCCGACGGGACACTAGGGACACCTAACTTTAAAAATCGCAGTGATGATAGAACTATCATAATTTCTCTAGTAACAGTGGAGGAAGTGGACATGTACATACTTGCTTCAAAGAAGAAAAACATCGTGTGGAAACCAGCATGCCCGAGAAATATTTCTCGAAAGCATGTAAAGGCGGCATAAAAAAACTTTTTAACAAAAAATTAAACCAACTTCAAAAAAAAACACAAAAAAGTCAAAAAGAAATCAGTTTCTGAAGTCGGTGACTTTTGTTTGTTTGATTTAATTTTTTTTCCACCGACTTCAGAAACTGATTTTTTTTTGACTTTTTTGTTTTTTTTTTTGAAGTCGGTTTAATATTTGTTAAAAAGTTTTTACTTTTTAGTGGTTCACAATCATGTCCATGGGTCATAATGTGGACATTGTAGTTTTTTTTTTTAGTTTTGTTGATTTTTCAAAAACCGCTTGTCCGATTTTGATAAAAAAAAATATGGGACCATTTGGGAAGTATACCCTTTCCAACAAAACAAGAATTTTTCAAATCAGTTAGCAAGTGACGGAGTTATGCCCGAACAAACATAAAAAATACAAACATCCGAATTGAGAACCTACTAGCTCCTTCTTTTTTTAGAAGTCGGTTAAAAACTCTGCTGACACCAGATTACGTATTAATCGCACGATCATGATCACCATCTCCTGCCATTATCCCATTCTATTTGTGGTCGGTGCAACACGTTTTCTTCTTCCATTCTTCCCTGTTAGACGTCAAGGTGGCATTTACTCCTTTCTCTTTCATAATTATCATTCCTCACACAATCCATCTATCTATTCTCTGACCTTCCTCTCTCTCTCCATCCATAAACATTTAATATATCAACTAGGATCGAACTCAGGCAGGCGCATTACTTTGAGTAATTTATTTCATATCCACTGCTCTCAAAAACGGTGAAGGAAAACATCGTGAGGAAACCGATATGTTCTCGAACACATGTGACCTCTACCAACCCGCACTGGTCCCGCTTCGTAGATTATAGCCCACTCCCTCTCATGAGAGGAGGCCTGTGTCCCTGCAGTGGGAACATTAAGGCTGATGATGAATCGAATAAAGAAAGAAATAGTAAGGAAATTCTATGGGTGGTTCACAATATCTTCTTGTCTCGTATCCGCTTCGATGGTGTCCGCGCCTTACTATAAACTTTTCTCAACAACGAGTAAACAAATTGCACATTACAGAATCATCAAAAGGCTGGCTCTTACGCGATCACAAACACGTTACATAACAAAGGTGGCGGATATGAATTATATTGCAATTCTAAAGGCACTGGTTACGTGCTCCAAAGAAAAGAAGTTATGATTCTAAAACATTTTGTTTTATAAACTCTATGCTATTTCTATTGTATTGGAAGTTTGGAACGTCGCAGCGCATCGCTTTAGAGGCTGAGTCATAAGTATTGAATGCAGTAACTCAGTAAGTGTTCCTATTGAAACGATTGGACGATGAATGCGGGTTGACGACGTAAGTTCTGGATCAATCCAGATGGTTGTTATTGAGTGTACGGATGTATCCCATGTAGATACTATTATAGTTGTGAATATTGGACACAAAAGCGTGGTTGCTCTCGAAGAACGTTAATAACAAACCACTTTAACTGTGATATTTCTTCATCATTCTTCTCCATATTAGAGACTAGCTTTTGCCAGCGGCTTCGCCCGCGTAAAAATGACGATTTTCCATACAAACTTTCATCCCCTATTTAACTCCCTTAGGGGTTGAATTTCGAAAAATCCTTCCTTATTCCTTGTCTACATTATAAAGGGAACCTCTGTGCAAAATTTCAGCTTTCTAGGTCCAAGGGTTTGGGCTGGGCGTTGATGAGTCAGTCAGTCAGTCAGTCAGTCAGGACTTCTCTCTTTATTTATTAGAAGATCTAGGCTTTGGAATGCACATTTGCAGTGTCTGCAGTACTTTCAGTTATTGTGCCTTGTGACAGTGACTATAGCTTCGCTTTCTCATCAAATGACACCTCCCGCTCTAGGCAGAGCGAAAAGGAGTGTCAGACTTCTACTGACTAAAAACACCCATGCCACCCTTTGTGTCGAGGCCGCGGTATCTCTTTCGAAAAACCCGCACAGCCAAGGACTGGAATTCCCTGCCTGCGTCGGTTTTTCCGAGTTCATATAACCCTAATCTATTTAAGTCGCGAGTAAACCGGCTTCTTTCGGGTAAGCTCGTTCTATCGTCGACATCATCTCTGCCCTTAGGGCAAGATTGAGGTCAAGAGCAAGCCCATTTATAATAAAAAAATTAAAAAAAACCCGCAGCAATCTGTGGATGCCTTTAGTATACTCCGACGAGGGCGTAAAAACTTATAGTCTAAGTGACAGCGCACTAAGGGCATCCCTGTGAGGTATACCTCGATTTAGGGCGCACTAGGGAGGGCAGCAAAGCGACAGGCTGGATCTAAAAGAAACCAACGCAGCCTGCTAGACAATTTCAAGCTTTAACAACAATCCTGAAAGTCTAACTTCCTATTCTACAACTGACCTGTCGTTTGAACACGTCCCGCTGCACATGCGGCTCGGAGAAATCCTTGCTGTAGTTTAGGCCGCACTCGCCGACCGCCACACACTCGGGGGCTGCTGCGATCTCGTGCAGGTCACCCCACATGTCTTCCTCGATCATCGACTTGGCATCGTGAGGGTGTACACCTGGACCAATGAAATAATTTGTTGATGACTAGCCCCCACTCTGCGTCACATGGATGCAATCTACTAAATACTAATGTTTACTATAGTATAACGGGCTGGTGTCCGCAACTACACGTCTAAAGCGCTTATTTTGTAAACAAGAAAAAACGGTAAAACATGGATATTTCTGTCCATTCAAATGTATTGTGGAGTTAGAATTTATTAGATAAGATACTAGCTTTTCATTAGTGAAAGAATTATCTGAATCGGATAAGTAGTTCCGAAAATTACCCTCTACTAAACAAACTGACCTCTTTACACACATTTATGACATTCCGAAAACAGGCCTTATTTTAAGATATAAGGAAAATTTCAGTTATGCCAGTGACCGAAAATTTTGTAAATTCAATCTTAGTTTACAAGAGGCAAGAACCAAAAGCAAGGCTAAGAAAATATTCTAGTTAGAAAACGTGCTAGAATAACTAGTTATTCTAACTAACGACTTACTAACTTTATTCATTACCTACTTACACACATAGTCGTTAAGATTATGCACATGAAATTATAACAAAGAGAGAGTTATAACATTTTAATTATAGCTCATGTAAAAGTAGGCTAATTAGCTCTACATACATTTAAATTAATATTTGAATATTTTACATAATCTCCGACAATAAGGAAATGGTTGTTTGTCTGCTTGGAGGCTTATGGTTTTCTAGAACTACATACTGGGTTAATTTAAGGTCCCTAGCACACGCCGATGACCCGCTAATGACGCGCGTATACGCGCTTCAAACGAGATTTGAACGCAACCTTGTAATATTATAAGCAAACGCGCGTCGTTGGCGCGTATACGCGCAGATACTGCGGCCCCAAAGCTTTTTACGCGAGTTTGTATAGTGTTTTACGCGCGTTTGAATCTATAAAAAAACAAAAATCGGTGCAGTCGTTTTGAGTTTATCGAGAACAAACAGACACACGCGGCGGGGGACTTTGTTTTATACCGTAATATAAAAAATCCTCATTATACGGTAATATCAAAATCTAAAAAATGTACACATCGCCCGTAAAAAGTTTGACTAAATTAGTAAAATTTATAGCCCAGTACCATTACATTACACCCATGAATAATTTAGCTTTTTGCCAGCTGTTATATACTGGCCACCTACAATGGACACCTGTCATGATGATGATTTATGACATGGTTCTTTAATTGTCAAACTTATTACAAAATATATTCTTATACAATAAAATGTGTATTTAATAAATTGGCGACGAGGATGTCGACTAACGATGTACAAAAACTAAAGAGAACCCGCGCGTCATTGCGAGGTTTAATTACAAAACTGGAAAATTATGTAAACACCCAAGAAACTCTACCATACGAAGAAACAGAGTCAAGACTACAATCGCTTCAAGAAACAGTAAAGAAATTACAAGAAATACAACATGAAATAGAATTGGAAACACCAGACGAACAACTAGACCAAGAGATAGATACCAGGTACGATTTTGAAGAGAAATGTGTCATGATAAAAACAAAACTTCTCACATTACGAAACAGAGGAAATCGACGAATTACACCGCTGCAAACATCGGCATCACACATGAATACACAACAAGAACGAGGGCCAAAAATGAATTTTCAACCATTTCAAGAGAAAGAAACCTTCGCAAATTTTACAAAACGATTAACGGTATTTTTCTTGCTCAATCAAATCGAAGATCCTAAAATTAAAGTATACACCTTTCTAGCTGCCTTATCACCTCAACTACATGAAAAGTTACATGATTTATGTTCTCCGGAGGATCCACTTGATATGAACTTTATAGAACTCTCACAGATTCTTGATGACTACATAGATCCTAAGCCTAGTATATGGGCGTCACAACATAAATTTATTACGCACACACAACAAGATGATGAAACAGTAGCAACATACGCCTCAGAACTAAAAAAAAAATCATTGAACTGCGAATTCAAGTGCCTTAATTGCAAAAAGTCTACTTCAGAAAGTTTTCTAGCTCTACAATTTATTCGTGGATTAAAAGACAATGAAATACGAACGAAAATTCTTCAAGAAAGAGATACACCACCTTTTACTCAACTAGTTCACATCGCTACATCTATGGAAATGGGAAAATCAGAAAACATGAAAATATCCGCAGACATGCACAGACATCTGGACTCAGTTAACAAAATTACAACATCGACAAGTAGAGAAAACAAATCACGACCATCATTCTCACGACAGAATATAAAGTTAACTTCTTCATCATCAACTCCGTTAAGTATAAAAGATTTAAAAGGAAAATGTTTCCGATGCGGTAAAGACGACCACCGATCTAATGATTGCGGCGCCATCAAGTCTACCTGCCTGAAATGCAAGAAAATTGGACATCTCGCTCGAGTTTGTTTGCAACGGAACCCAAAAACCAATCAGCTAGATGACACTATATGTAACACGAGTTACGACAGTATTGGAGATATAAATTTAATCAAAAGTGAAATAACGAACAAATATATGATCACAGTAAAAATTGAGAACAAACAAGTAAGCATGGAATTTGACACTGGAGCGGCCTTATCAACAATGTCACTCAAACAATACAAAAGCTTACAAATACCAAATAAAATTTTCAAAACTGATATGAAATTGAGAACCTACACTGGTGAAATTATCAAACCTGCAGGAGTAATATACATCAAGGGAACGTATGAAGACCAGACTTTCAACGGAAAACTTTACATTATCAATCAAAACGTTGACCCCATTTTTGGTAGAAGCTGGATTAAAGAAATCAATATGAAAATTGCAGATTTAAGAGTTGTACGAACTTCAGAACAATCCGACAAACTTGATAAATTATTAGAAGAATTTTCATCTACAGTTTTTAGATCAGACCTAGGAAAAATACCCAACTACGAAGCTCATTTAAATCTAAAAGAAAATATACGACCAATATTTATAAAACCACGACGTATACCGTACGCTTTAAAGGAAAAAGTCGATAAAGAAATTGAACGACTGTGTGCAGAAGGGGTGATTACCAAAGTAGACCAATCAGACTGGGGCACACCAATAGTACCGATTGTGAAACCTAACGGAAGCATTCGACTATGTGCAGACTACAAGGTCACCCTTAACCAAGTCATCAGAGATGAACAATACCCAATTCCTATAATTGAGGATATATTTACGGAAATGAACGGAGGCAAATACTTCTGCACTTTAGACATTACCCAAGCCTATCTTAATATGGTCATGGACGAAGAAAGTGCCCTTTTACAAACATTAAGTACACACAAAGGTACTTACAAAGTCAATCGCTTGATGTTTGGAGTCAAAGTGGCACCTAGCCTTTGGCAGAAATTTATGGATCAGTTACTCCAAGGACTAGAAGGAATTAAATGCTTTTTTGATGACATTATAATTCAAGGAGCATCAGAAGACCAACTTTTAGCACGTCTAAGACAAGTCTTACAAAAACTAAGAGATAGCAACCTCCGCGTGAACAGAGAAAAATGTAATTTTTTTAAACGTAGTATTAACTACCTTGGACACACTATAGATAAAGAAGGTTTACATAAGAACAAAGACAAAGTCAAGGCCATCACAAACACAGTAAGGCCAAAAAACATAAATGAACTACGAACTTTCCTTGGTATGGCCAACTACTACAACAAGTTTATACCAAACCTTGCCTCTTTAACGAGCTCTTTAAATGAATTACTAAAGAAAGAGAAAGTTTTTCACTGGACTTCTAAATGTGAAGAAAGCTTTAACAACATAAAGAAGGAAATTTTGAGCGACAGAGTTCTAATTCATTTTGACCCAAGTAAACCACTGATACTAGCTACTGACGCCTCACCGACAGGCTTAGGAGCTGTTCTGTCTCACAAACTACCAGATGGCTCAGAAAGGCCAATCGCATTCGCCTCAAGGTCACTCTCAACTAGCGAAAAGAAATATAGTCAAATCGACAAAGAAGCAACGGCAATCTACTGGGGCATTAAAAAGTTTTTCCACTATTGTTACGGCAGGAAATTCGTATTAGTGACTGATCATAAACCGCTTACCTCGATTTTTCATCCACACCAGACATTACCTGCACTAAGCACAATGAGATTATTCCATTACGCACATTTTCTATCGGGATTTGACTACAACGTGGAATACAGAGCTTCGGTCAAACATTCAAACGCTGACTACCTATCAAGATTCCCAGTTGAAATAGCAAAAGAAACATCAATAGACCAACATTGTGCGTATCAATTACAACAGATCAACATTTTAGAAATCCGACCAGAAGTTATAGCCAGTGAAACGAGAAAAGACAATGACTTGAATACATTACTACAAGCACTACAGACAGGTCACTCATTACGACAATATGGTTATGGTGATAATGAATTAACACTCCAGGATAACTGTTTATTGAAAGGTACCAGAGTGGTAATACCCAATAGTTTACGTGCTCGTGTTCTTGAGGAACTGCATGCAGGACATATCGGTATAGTTAAAATGAAATTGCTTGCACGCAGCTACATATACTGGAAAAATATAGACAAGGACATTGAGAACAAGGTAAAATCTTGTAGAGCATGCCGATTAGAACAGAATGAGTCACCAAAAGCCCCTGTACACCACTGGGAACAACCTAGCGGACCCTGGCAACGAATTCATATAGATTTTGCAGGACCGGTTCTGGGACACCAACTTCTCATAGTCGTAGATGCATTCACAAAGTGGGTTGAAGTTTTCCCCACAAAGACCACAACGAGTGCATGGTGCATTGCTAAGTTTAAGGAGTTATTTTGCACATTTGGGACACCGTACACACTGGTATCAGACAACGCACGCCAGTTTGTATCACACGAATTTAAAACCTACCTTACCAGCTGTGGAGTAACACATTTGACGTCAGCTCCGTACCACCCAGCAACTAACGGTCAGGCTGAACGTTACGTGCAAACTATTAAGAAAGCACTACGTGCAATGGAGGGGGAGAGGAGCAACCTTACAGATAAGCTCCTTGTGCTGAAAACTCGGCTTAGACGCACACCAAACCAGGATGGACATACTCCCTATGGACTGATGTTCAGTCGAGACGTTAGAACAAAGCTGCACGTTATGTTCAGAGACTCAACTGCCCCGACAGCATTGAGATCAGAGCACACTCCGCCTCTCGTTAGAGCTTATTCCGTAGGTGATCGAGTGCAGGCCAGAGCCTACTCCGACCAGAGACAAAGATGGGAGTTTGGCACGATTATGCGTCGTCTGGGTAATCTACACTATGAAGTGAGAACCGACGGTGGCGCTATATGGCGCAGACACTTGGAGCAGTTGCTGCCGGCCCCGGGAGTACAGCAGCCAGGAATAGCGGCGGAGGACTGTTATATACTGGCCACCTACAATGGACACCTGTCATGATGATGATTTATGACATGGTTCTTTAATTGTCAAACTTATTACAAAATATATTCTTATACAATAAAATGTGTATTTAATACCAGCGAAATGTTTTTTTTAAATTGGATTATGTGTTCCGGAGATTACTCTCTATGTTACTAAGGTACTTAGTTTGAGGTGGGCAGGGTTACCTCTTTAATATGATCTATCTATACATATAAAAGGTAAAGCTGACTGACCGAGGATCAAAGCGCAGACCAAACCCCCAGGGTTAGAAACTTAAAATTTCCTACACGTACTCCTCATAAGACGTAGGCATCTAAGAACTAGGAACACTAAGAAAAGATTTTTCAAAATTCAACCCCAAACGAGGTGAAGCAGTTGATGAAAGTTTGAATGGAAAATCGTCATTTATGATATTTCCGGCATATACGCGGGCAAAAGCTAGTACTTATTAGTTTACATAAATAAATATATTAACTTAAATTATGAATTAATTAAAACAACTACTGGCATTATAATTTATAAATAGTGAATAGGATAATAAAATTAACTATAGCATTCATTAATTGTCTTGTTATTGAATGATTAAATTAATTATTATCTCATGACAAATTGGATGTTAATAAAATTAATATAGCTTTGATTTGAATAAATTATTTGTTTACATAGTAAGTTCACGGCTTCTTTTTATATGTTATTTTAGATTCTAGTAGATGATAAATGACTTGTGTGCCTATCACACTCAGATGAATCATACAAATATTTAAGACTACAGATAAAAATATCTATAGATATCTGGGGGCACGGCAGTGCCCCCGCCGAGTCGAGCGCGAAGCAAACACTGCCGTACCATCCTTTACTGGAACCATTTCGCCGCATTTTCAGGCCCCTATTTGAGAACCTCTGGATAAGACCAGAACGCTGAAATTTTCGTCATCCAGTAAGCTATACAATCACATTTAAAATAAAAAGTTTCAAGTCTGTAGGTCATTTAGTTCCGAAGTTAAGCGAAAGCAAAGTTTCGCATTTATGAAACTCACTCACTCACTCACTCATGATCATCAAAATAGAACTAGTACTTCCCATAAACTCAGAGAGCTGAAATTTGGTACAGAGTTAGGGTTTAGTGGCCACATAAAGGGAAAACTATAAAAAGTAGGAAAATCGAAAAAAAAAAACTAAAAAAAAAATAAAAAAATTTAAATAAGAAAATCTGATAAAATAAATCAATATGCCCACGTTTCTACAAAAAGAAGTAAAATCCCAACAAAAACATTCTGTAAAAAACTAGCCAAGTCTCGATGGAGCTGCTTGTTTATCTCTAAAAAGTAATGAAATCTAGACAAAGTCGTGCCAAGTCTAAGGTTCCTTATTGCGATTTCTTTATTATTATAGTTAATGTTGTGTGACTTGGCCGTTGTTCGTTTCGTTTAGTTCGGTCATTTTTCTTCTTGGCGTCCAATTACCAATACCAGTATGGGTTATTATCTCGCTTAACAATCATAGGTAGTGACAACAGATATAACATTACGTATAAACTAAATTGACTTGTACCCACTAACGTATAAAGAATGTTCAACGGCCAAGACACACAACAATAACTATAATAATAAAGAAATCGCAATAAGGAACCTTAGACTTGGCACGACTTTGTCTAGATTTCATTACTTTTTAGAGATAAACAAGCAGCTCCATCGAGACTTGGCTAGTTTTTTACAGAATGTTTTTGTTGGGATTGGTATTTATAGATTAGATATCTCATGATTCTACTGCCCTTATCCCAATTTATTTATGGACAGGGCAGCATGTTTTTTTCTACCGTACTTCTCCATTAGTTGTTACTTCAGTAGTAAAGTCTTTCCTCTATCACACAGTCCATTCATCATTATCTTTCTCCCTTTACACTAATAACAATACATAGATTTGATATGTTCAATCAATGCTTAATTTTATTAATATTTGACTTTTACAATGGTTGAAACAACTTAATTTGCAGGTAGCATATGTGTTGAATATGGTTAATGATCCTAAAATAACTAACCTTTATGTTAAATTGGCCAAACAGAAACATCTATTAAAACTTAATATTTGTACTGTTTATTCATTTATAGGGCTAAGTTAGATTATTAAAATGTTTGTAACAATAGCTTTAAAAAAATCTTCAATTAAGTATTCAATAAATAATCTGATAATGGTAAATCAGCCCTGGTAACACAAGAAGGGTACAAATAAATATGTAATGTAAGAGACTCACCGGCTGTAGAGTAAATTGTGCTGGGATATAGACGAGTCAGTCGTAGGGCTTCCTTACTGTTCCGCACCGAAGTGCCCGTGACCATGATCTTTTGGACACCTGCACAAATATTAAAGAAACAATAAAACATAGCAACTAATATGATAAGAGAAATAAATAAAACAAATGCATCAGTTTCAAATCACTTGATCAAAGTGTAAACAAACGGATCAAAACATTTTTCCAAAAAATAAGTAGCCGGTCCTAAAAAGTCCTGTAACAATCAGTCTAGATGTTTTGGAGATTAGTCAGAACAAACAGTAAGACAGACAAAAAAAATGTTTTTTGCCGTAAGTGCTGTACATAATTATTTTCGTATGAATTCAGAAAAAAAACGGTTTATTTATTGTTTCTGTTTTTTTTTATATCTCAAATAGACACTTTCATTGTATTTTTGTTTGTCCAGATTTTAACTACAATAGAGAAGACAACAAAAACAATCTAATAAGTCTGTCAGATAGATTTCCACAAAATATTGGACAAATATTTTTTTCTTTTTTCAAGTAAAAAAAAGTGAAGACGATAAGTGTTTCGAAAAGTATCTATAATTTTTTTCGATAATCTAAACGATGGACTAGACAGAATTATATATTTTTATTCAGTCAACGGATGGCCGATGGGGCCGAAAAGTTCTGGAATGGCGACCGCGAACTGGAAGACGTTGCGTTGGAAGGCCTCCCACTAGGTGGACCGATGACCTGGTCAAGGTTGCAGGAACCCGCTGGATGAGAGACGCACGGGACAGGTCAATGTGGCGACGCCTGGGGGAGGCCTATGTCCAGCAGTGGACGTCTTTTGGCTGAAATGATGATTCAGTCAACATCCCTATTCAATGATGCTATGCCAAGCAATAATTGCTGGATCAAGTAGCAAGATATCACTGGCAACAGAATAAAACCTAAAAACCATAGATAAATAAACAAATGTGTTACTTTCTCCCTTCAGTGAATGATCACAAGAATTTAACCTGAACAGTTTGTTTACCCTTTCATCAAACAGTTTTGTAACAGATGTAAGTAGATACGTATAAGAAAAACATGCACACAGCACAAATCATAACATAAAACAGAACAACTGTTTTATCTTATTTTAGTCTTTGTGAATGTTGTTTGAAATAATAAATATATTTTATGCTTGTAGTATTATTTTGGGTTTAAAGCTGATTTGATTTGACATTTCACAACATAATAATAGGGGATCGGACAAAAAAAAACTAATTAGTCCGTCAGATAGATTTCCAAAAAATATTGACCACATATTTTTTCTTTTTTCACGAAAACAAGAAATAAAGACGATAAAGTGCTTCGAAAACTCGTGTGACGTCATATGATAGTACATTTTGTACATTCAAGTGACGTTTCAAGCCCCACTCCATGATCTTCGACGCGCTATAGCTTCGTCAATTTTTATTGATTTGATAAAACAAAAAACATGTAAGTATCCAATATTTTTCGATAATCTAACTGACGGACTAAACAGAATCATATTTTTTGAGTCAGTCCGATCCCCTATTATCATGTCTGTTAGAGGAGTATTGGCATATAGGCACAAAGTAAGACTCCGAGGCTGCTACTGAGAACTTTCTGACGAAAAAACCCAATAATACTTTGCCCGATTTGGATATCAAACCCAGGACCTCATGTTTACCAGTTGCACTTGAGACCATGCATGACCAATAAAGTAGATTAACATTTCATAATATAGAAAATTATTGGTATAATATTTATACACATTTAATCAATAATGTTACTGATTACTGCTTTAGGTTTGTGCAATAATTGTGTTATTGTTCTAAAGCATAATGAAATTGTCCTTGGTCAACCAACAAGCCAAAAGACAACGGCCTGTGTATTAGTCATCGCTAATTTTAAAAACAACAGTTTCCTCAGAAATTAACTTCATTAACCACATGTTAGGTAAACAGTGTATATATATTTATTACTAGAAAACTAGTACGCAACAAAAACTGCTTTCTTCACTAACAATTAAGTGCTAGATCATATTTCACTGCACACATAAAAATACATAACATTCCAAACACAAAAAATATATGTAGCATGACAATAACCCAGTAACTCGCGAGGTATTCAATGTGCAATCATTTTAAATGAATAAATTACTTTTAAACGTGAGTACATTGTAACACCGAATCACTGTACACACGCAATCACACATATGTTTTTTTTCTTCTTTTTTAAACCAACCTGCATCTTTTGCCCTTTGCACGACAGAATCGAGATCACGGCCGTATTTCTTGTTCGTCAAGTTCGCGCCAACGTCGATTACAATAAGATTCTCGTAACATCCCTTCAGTTCTTCAGATATTTGGGTTTCTTCAGACGTCATCCTCGGGTTTTGTATGAAGCTTATTAATTGGTGTTTACCTAAAAAGATACGTTGCTATCACTATTTCTTGTCGAGGTTTATGTCAGGCAGGAGGTGGAGGTGTACTTACAAATTGTATCAAACACTCCTGCTAAATAAGCCTCTGTTATTTTAATGACTAGTCGAGCGGTTCACCCTCTTCACTGAGCTGCCACCATGTTTTTGAAGCATGTTTTTCTTGACACACTTCAAGACTTCAAGTTGAATGTGTCAAATGAAATAATTTTATACAGCTTTTGATTGGCTCAATTTTACCTAATTATTTTGATAGGCAATTGAAAACATACCTAACCCCGCACCTTGCGTTTTATTTACATAAATGCAGACAGAAAGTTGACATTTCTAGATGTGTATCAGTCACAAAGAGTTGTTTTTTTCTTTCAAAAACACTGGAAAGTCCTCAAAACAAGTATTGGTATTTGAAAGTGAAACAGTACTTGAGAAAATTTGACTGCATTTTGTTCTTCCAAACGCCTGTAACAAAACGTTTGAGATTCGTTCAAAACCTAGAATCCCACGACAGAATCGGTGACAGAATGAATAGTTACATTTGTTTGAAAAAACTGTTTAATCTTGATGATAATATGTTCGCGTATATTTTAAGATTTTTCGGTTTTTGATGTATGTGTGTTATAATTATAGGTTAAGTTTAAAACTTATGTTTTAAAAATATGTTCTATTTCTATGTAATATGTAACTTTTATGTATCGTTGGTTGGAACGTGCCACAAAATGTCAATCAGCTGTGCGTATGACATTGACAGTCGATTTATTTACATAAACCGGCTAAATTAAGTATTCCATAGTGCAGTGAAAATCTCACTACCCAAACAACCTCTTGAAACACTTCACATTATAACAATCTAGAAAAATACGAAAGGCTGACAAAAAGGGCATCATTGCTTCGTACCAACGAATAATATAGAAATACGAAATATCTGAATTTGGCAAAATGACGAAGGTGGCACAGTTCTTCAAAAAGAACATTGTCCTTATAGTAATGGTGCCTGGACTTGTTGGTGCCCACTACGGCTGGTACAGACTGCAACAAGTCGACTCATTGGTGACCGAGGAAGAAAGGAACAAACTGCCGATTACGAAAGTAATTTCTGATCTATCTTCGTAGTTTTGTGACATAATAATGATAGTTTGTGACTGCGTGTGCTCCGAATGTAAATAATGTATGTTTTGTTAATAAATTAGAGGTTAAACCACTTTAGTTCTAGTGTTTCGCATATAGATCCTCAACTATCCTCTTATACTAACCATTTGTTAATGTACTCCTTGTTTTTTAACATTTTGTTCCGCTGGGCAAACTTTGTCATAGCAGCAGAGGTGGAATTGACACTCAAAGGTGAGGGCTCTTTGCTGGAAAGAAATTGAATTAAAACCATGTTGGCCTTAGTTTATTGTTGTGGCTAAAATGGAGCTAGTTTTCAATATCTATATTAAATTGGAGACCGACTTACGAGCAGTAATAGTTGTAGGTTCGAAACCCAGGCAGGCGCATTTCTTTGTGTTATTAATTTCATCTCCACTGCTCTCTTATATGGTGAAGGAAAACATCATGAGGAAACCAACATGTCCTAGAACCAAAAATTCGAAGACTTGTGGCATCTACCAATCCACTCTGGGTCCGCATGGTGGATTATAGCCCACTCCCCCTCACAGAGGGGAGGCCTGTGTCCCAGCAGTGGGAACATTTTATAGGCTGATGATGATAATAATAAATTGTAACAAGTCTAGTCAAGTATTGTCAAATCTAGTTGTTTAACAATATTATTTATTGAGGAACTCTGAAGAGAACTGCTAATAATACTAAAGTGAATTTGCAATGTTTCACACATAAAATACATAATGTTATTTTTTCTTAATTCTTTCAGCTATTCAACTTCTGATTGATATCACCGCACACCTTGTCTTGTGTAAATATTTAAAAAAAAACATTTAAGAAGATCAAAGTCGCCTGTCTTAAATGTAAGGTAGATTAGTGTTTGTAACTATTAAATGTTATTGAAATTAGAATAAAACAATGTTATATTAATATTGCGGATGTTTTATTCAGAGTCTATCACAAAGATTACCTAGCTTTTTAATGAGAAAACTCTTAATTATGAATTAGAATTAGAATTAGAATTTTATTTATTTGTAAGAATGCAGTTGTACATTGTATGGTGTTAGGTTCATTAAAAGATTTCTTACATTCTACCATATTATCTGGTGTACAAATATTATCTTAGTATTACAGTTTTGAATTGACCTTAATATAATATTTTAATGAATACCATGTGTAACGACAGTGGTAAAAAATAAACAGGAACTGATTTATAACTTTATTCGGGCAGAGCTTCCCCTTACAACTATTACAATCGAGTGCGACAAGACCGCTAAAATGAGCTTGCAGGGCATTATAAAGCTTTATCCCCACCGGAGGCGTCCGGTAGTTATGGCTTGGCTCAGAGGTTGGCATGGCTGTCGTTGGCGTGGCTCGCTGTCAGGTGGCTGTCAGATGGCTGTCAGATGACTGTCAGTGGGCTGTTGTAACATTCGGCCGTCCTGAAACAATTGCTCCCGCAATGGGAACCAGAAAACAACGATTACAAGTCAGCTCAAAAAAAAACCAAGTTAAAATGGGGCAATAAACTTTGATCTCTCAAGAAGATTTATGAAATCTTCGGTGCTCAATTGTTCATCTACACTACTGGTGCTATCAGACATATAAGCATCGCTACGATATAGTCATAAGGAATCAACGGATACTAAGCCTGTAAACCCGTTGTATCATAATTATATTATGACCTTTTGTACTTCTTAGTTTATGTCAATCATGACCTAACTCCTCAATATCACTTAAGTGGGCCAGAATATAAATCCTTAATAAACAAGAATTAACTTGGCAACAGGCTCGCCCCCTATTGCATGGGACTCAAACTTTACTGTATATTACTATGTGTGTGTACTCATGGGTACACCTCTACCTAACCCTTCGGGCATTACAAGCGTGATGTTATTAGCATTGACCTTGTTGCCGCTAGTAGTCAGCGCCTGGCGTAAATGTGCGTAATCACCGTTTTTTGTAATTTGTAAATCACACTATTATCAGCTATTATTATTTTTCGCCTTGTATCTAAGCTACGTCCCATTTTCTTTCCAGCTATTCAAATTCCAGTAGTAGATAACTCTATCGCTTCTAAATTGCACTGGTTCAGAAACCCGGTCTAGGATAAATCGTAAGGCTTATAGGTACCCTGTTGTATTATTAACAGTATTATTAAAACTCCAAATTATGTTTGGTAACCTATTGTCCCCATATTGAGTTGCTTCCTTAAGTTCCGTGAATTGTGCGATTAGTGCCTCCCACACTTCGACCTACTCATTAAACGTAGAATCAGAGACATTAAAAACATGAAACACTTTTCATATAAGAAAAAATAACTAAAAAAACTAAGTTTGCCAACCTATCGTAAAGAAACTGAAGAAACAATTTAAGTTAACTATAAACCATACCAATATGACACACGCACACACACATGTAGGTACTAACACACATGCTTCTTAGCGTGTCGATGGCAAAACTTCATTACTTTTACACACAACACCATTTAACCCCATCAACACTAGCTAATGCTCAACTCATCAACGCTAAGATAATGCTACTCTGGCCCCCAAGATACCTACAGGCGTAGCCTAGTTTCGAGACCTCGGTTTTATCACCATTTTCAAATTAAAATTAAACTTGCTACATGTATTATTAGCGCTAAGTTAGATTAACAAAAATGATTGTAAATAGACTTAATTAATATTATTCTTCTTAGCAAACCTAGGTAGGACACGCAATAGCTGTTAACAGTTAACGTATTTTTAAACTGCTGTTCCGTTACAAACTTCTTGAAATATCTACTCGTAAAGACCTTGCCATGGTCGGAAACAATGTGATCTGAATAAATAATTGCGATCTAAACTAATTGTCACCACAGAATTATTGACAGTACGCGTTGGTTCAGAAACAACGAATTTAGTGAAAGCATGTATCATTATAAACAATATGTACCCACTGGTACTCCTTTTTTTGTTTAGCCAGAAGGGCTCAAACTATCGATATTTACCTACCATTTTCATTGGTTCAGTAGATTTAGAAATTGAATGTCATTGGCCCTCCTTCCTACCGTACCGCTTTCCCGTAAGCACAATGTAAACATGACGTCACATAATAATGTTTAAGTATAAATCGGGTAATTTATATATGGAAACCAGAAATGTTGCTCTTATTTATAAGTTCAGAACTTCGTTCTTTACGCACTTTACGCCTTGGCCAACATCGTCATGATGCATTTTGTAATATTTTCCATCGCGCGAAGTTTGACACAACTAATCGGGTACCGTAAAGGTTTGTTTACGTTACAGGCTACTATCAATAAGTACTACAATTATTCACTATAGTTATACTACAATTATTCACTATAGCAAAACAATACAACTTTTTGGCTTTTCATCTTGTCATTGCACTGTACTGAACTAATCGTTAACCTCTAAATGGTACACATTAAACGGCATTCATCAAACGATCTACTTACATAAGGCTGAAGCAAAGGCAGGCATAGAATTTAACTTTAGCTTCGGTTTTGGCTTGCTGGATTTTGCTTGGCTTTTGTTTGTAATATCGAGCAATGCATAGCATAAGATCACGTTTAGTCATTATATCGCGCACTGCAGTACAGTCCGAAATTACATGGACATTTTTACATAACACATTTATACGATAATATCTTCGCAACAACTTCATTACTGCAAGGGATTAAAGCCCAAAATCATGATTAACACTCTTTCCGACTAGTAACGCGACTAAACTAAAGGACTGGGCGCAAACTACCGTCAATCTGCTTTTATAAAAGATACCTTGCTGCATACGTGTGAATTTCTGTTGGGAAACTAGGATCGTTTATTATAATAATCACATTTTATTTATTTTTTTTACTTCCTTAACAAGATTTATGTGACTTGCCGCATAAGTCATACCCACATCGTATTATTTTTTGTTAGTTTGATAAACAATCGAGCTATTATTGCAAAGTTACTATTGAACTGTCGTAGGAGCCTATACTACCTCAAATTAGCAACACTATTTGTGGTGGTTCAAACTTCGATTGAAATACTGTTAAAATAAAGTTCTAATCAGCTTGCACTACAAAGCGGTTGTTACGTCTTTCGCGGCGGCCGAATAGTGCGAAATTAGTGGTATTTTGCGATTTACAACAAAACTATTGATTGGACTAAAAAAAAGTAAAACACTGATTTTGTTTACTGCAGTGAATCATATACTTTTACGCATTATAAAACTCGCGTTTTACTCCTGTTGGCCTCATAAATAACTACATAGAACTAGATGGAATAAATTGACGCACTTCGTTTACCTTACTCGAGACGGGAAATTAAGACACATGTATCAACTTAAATTCAACCGGTTGAATGCCATCACATGCTTATTTTACCTATGAAATATGTAAAAATTAACGGTTTCTCATATTTAATTTTAAGATCCTCGTTTGCAATTTGTCAAGAACTTTATGCAATAAGTTTATACCTGTTTGAATATCGACTGACGGTAGCAAGAGATTGCCTAGGAATGCTTTAAACCACTGACAATAGTTTGATGAAATTATTGTAGCTATTTATATCTAAAGATTTACTTTGGAGTTGTTGGATAATCTAATGCGCACTTGAACTAAATAAAATATGTACATCTTAAGTTCTCAATTCCTTAGTACCTACACAACTAGTAAAACCATTTTTGTACCGAGATAATATACTGATTAACTGACTATGATTAGATTTACTTATCGGGCCTACCAAATTACCTAATTTTGTCTACGATTGGCATAATTATTATCAACACATAGGGCACTTCATTGTAAAACACATTTGGCTAATATATTTGGCTAATGGCATTTGGCTAATATTTTGCAAATATCTGTTAGCTGGCATGTTAACTGACCTTGTTATTTATGCATGGTTCCTGGCAGCTCTCAGCGTGAAGTAGGACGGTTCCTCCCTTCCATGTCCTTGGGCTCGCTGTTGACGACCTTGAGGTAGCCTTCATTTACCGTAGCAGCGTTACTGGCAGAGAAATGGATACTTCTTGTAACTCGAAGTGTCTCACAGGTGGTTACTGGCCGCAGTCTTCGTTTTCAGGGTCAAATTATGGAATCAATGATGCGGTACTGAGGGCAGGCGCTTCGTGTTCCATCCAGATCGTAGACTGCTTTTTCAATTTGTGCCTTGTGATTCTGGGATGGGCGACTCTTCAATATTTTCCTTGTAGGCGGTGTGCATCAACGTTCTTCGTTTGAATTTTCAGACCTCGTCCTTTGTACTTGGTGACCGTTGACTTTTAAATGTATCAGAGCGTCGTTTAATCGTAGGTTTATTGTTTTCGATACCACTTCTGAGTGTAACGACAGTGGTAAAAAATAAACAGGAACTGATTTATAACTTTATTCGGGCAGAGCTTCCCCTTACAACTATTACAATCGAGTGCGACAAGACCGCTAAAATGAGCTTGCAGGGCATTATAAAGCTTTATCCCCACCGGAGGCGTCCGGTAGTTATGGCTTGGCTCAGAGGTTGGCATGGCTGTCGTTGGCGTGGCTCGCTGTCAGGTGGCTGTCAGATGGCTGTCAGATGACTGTCAGTGGGCTGTTGTAACACATGCCACTTTTATAATAAATAATAGATAAAAACATATGAAATTGCATGTCAAAGTAATAAGCATGGAAATTAAATGTCATTAGATAAAAATTAAAATTGAATGTCATAGTGAATATAAAACATAAAAATATAATAAAGTTTATGTCATAATTAATTAAATTATCATCTTAATTTTTTACAGAAGTCCATGAATTCATTAATGTCATAAAAACAATTACACAATAGCCAGTTTGTCAGCTTCTTCTTAAATATGTCAATAGGAAGCTCCTTGAATGAGTTAGGCAACTTAATTATACCTGCATCGCAGTAATGTAAACATTTTTTCTAAACAATTGTAATTTGCAATGAGGTACTTATATTCAATTCATATTTATATTTATTTCGAGGAGGAGCTTGCTTGTTAGTTACCTCTGTTTGCAGACGGAAGTAATGCGGATGTTGTTTTACTAGCATACATAGTTCCCTGATTTAAATACAGGGTAACGGCAAAATGCGAAGTTTCTTAAATAATGGTCGACAGCTGTCCAAAAACCAGACACCAGATATTGTCCTAACACACTTCTTCTGTACCCGAAATGCTCTGATCATTTCAGTCGAATTACCCCACAATATAATGCCATAAGAGAGCACGGAGGACACGTATCCGTGGTATGCAGTGACTGCTGCGTCTACCGACACTGTTGCTTTAATTCTTTTTATTGCGTACACGAATTTGTCAACCTTATCACATACGTCATTGATATGTTCTTTCCAGTTACAATTCTGATCTACTATTATGCCCAGAAATTTTGTTTTGTCGACTTGCGCTATGGTACTGTCTTCGTATTTTATACACAGATTCTTAAGGACGCATTCCCGATTGATAAGTCAAATCATTACTTTTTTAAACAAAAGTATGTTTATTAAATACAATGCTTTGTATTTTTAAAATGTTTTTGCTGCTTATTGTAGATAGATGTGCAAGGTACAATTCTTAACTATAAATATAATTTTAGATATGTCCAGTTTCTCAATAAATGTACCGAAGTAAATTTTTTCACTTCGGTACATTTATTGAGAAACTGGACATATCTAAAATTATATTTATAGTTAAGAATTGTACCTTGCACATCTATCTACAATAAGCAGCAAAAACATTTTAAAAATACAAAGCATTGTATTTAATAAACATACTTTTGTTTAAAAAAGTAATGATTTGACTTATCAATCGGGAATGCGTCCTTAAAGTTCGATTTATAGGTTTGAAATTGAATGATTTTTGTTTTACTTATGTTGATTTTTAAATTGTTTTCTTCTAGCCAACTAATTATATTTCGAATTGCGTCATTAATTTCTTCTTCTAGTTTATATTTGTCATTGCATTTTATTATTAGCGTCGTATCGTCAGCAAAGAGGATTGTCTCATGGTGTGTTGCGTTAGGAAGGTCATTTATATAAAGTAGGTAAAAATAAAAACGATCCCATCACGCTGCCTTGAGGGACTCCTACTGCGTTAGTTTTGTACTTTGATTTAAAGTCTATTTTATTTCCGTCAACAACTTTTGATATTTGCACACATTGATGTCTGTCACTTAAATATGATTTAACCCAATTATTAGCTTGTCCCCTTATGCCATATTTATCCAGTTTACAAAGCAATAGTTTATGATCGACAAAGTCGAAGGCTTTACTCATGTCAAGGAAAATGGCTACCACTGGTATGCTGTCATTCATAGCCTGAGTTACTGTCTTTATTAGATTAAAACATGCCAGCGAAGTAGTGCTATTTTTCCGAAACCCAAATTGTTCTTTCCTTAATAAATTATACTTATCCACATATTCATTTAGTCTCTTTAACATTATCTTCTCAAATATTTTTGATATTATTGGAATTAAAGTTATAGGTCGATAGTTCGCCACGTCAGATTTATCCCCATTTTTATATATTGGTTTGACTATTGACCTCTTTAAACCACTGGGAAAAATGCCTTCTGTAAACGACATGTTAATTAAATCACTTAACGGTTTGCTCAGCTGACCAGCACACGATTTGATTACCTTCGTGTTTAATTCGTCGTAGCCTACGGCTGGAGTATTTTTTAGGTTTTGGATGACCCTGAATACTTCTATGGTGTCACTGGGATTTAAAAATATTGTGTTATTATTAGCAATGTCCATATAACTTATCAACGCGTCATTTTTATGAGTAAATTTATTATTATTTGTCAAATTAATATAGTATTCATTAAATGTCTCACAAATGTTTTGAGGGTCAATAATTTTGTTGTTGTCTAATACTATTTGAGTTACGTCATGGTTATGTTGAGCGTCACCTACTTTTTTATTTATAATGTCCCAAGTCGCCTTGCATTTGTTTTTCCCATTCTCTATGTATCTTTTGTTATTTATTTGTTGAGATTTGTTTATACAATGTTTAAGTATAACACTATATTATTTGTTTTGTATCAATATCCGGAATCCATCTTGAGTCAAACACCTGTTTTCAGCCTGTTGACAGCGTTTCCTTTGCCTCTCCGCTGGTGGCGCCCTCTATACTTACCGATGGTACTAAGTATTTCAAGCGCGCCTCGGGTGATCGCTCAATTTACCGTCATTATAGCGTCGTTTTTCGCGCCGTTCGTTGATAGCGTTGAAACACGTTAAACTTCGCGAAAAAGTAATAACCACTATTTTTTCAAATTAAGTTTAGTAAAACGTTTATTGTTTTAAATTTTCCTCTCCGTTGAGTCATTATGGAAAATCGTAATAATAATTTAGAGCGGGAAAGTGGGACTGACGGTTCACGATCCCGTAAACGAGTTCGTTCTCCGACGCCAAGTGGAAGAGATAGCGATAGCAGTTCTTCTACAAGCAGTGGACCCAGCCCTGAGAAACGTAAAGTAAGGAGGGACCCCCAAACCGTGAGTTATGCACATTTCGAGTTTTTATCACAACAAGTGGCTTATTTAACAAACCTCATAACGAATCCTTCCGTTATTGAAAATAATACGAATTCAAGTGCTAACACGAAAACGGTTGCCACAAATGAGTTAAATCTGCGACGACCTGAAAACTTGTCTAATAACAAACTTCAGATTTTGTCGGAAGTCAGTACAATAGTAAAAGACCCGATTTACCCAAGGGCAAACGAAACATATCTTAAAAAAATAACGGATTTACAGCGTTTTAAGTGTGATGATTGGAATGCCGTTCGATTTTCGGATGCACAAAAGAAATATTTAGCTACCCCCGGTTTTGTCGAGTTAAATGTTAACGACGAATTAAAGCGTTTTGAATCAAACATGTTGAAAGAAGATTCACGCTCATATTTATTGGAAAGATCTTTTGCTGGATTAACGAATGCCTTACTTTGCCAAAAAGACGAATTGCACAAATCATTACAATCATTGGTGGATTGGTCAAATGAGTCTAGAGAATCGCTGACACCTAACTCGTTATTCGAAAAAGTGCAATCATTGTTTTCGAAAGAATCCGCGTATAGTAAGGTTACTGATGACTTACTACAAATAGTGTGCGGCCGAAGAGCTGATTTGATAAATACACGTCGAGAGACTATGTTACGGCAAATTTCCGAAGGTTTTCATCGTGATGTCCTACAAAAAATTCCTCCCAGTACAGAATACCTTTTTAATGATGAGGCAGTTCAAACCTACCTTCAAAAAATTGGGGGGGTGGATAAACTTACAGTATCAACTAGGTCAATACCTCAAACTTATTCTAAAGAAAACTTTTATGAAAATCAAAAACCATCGACTAGTAAACAAGCTGACGACAGGTTTTTTCGTCGAGATACCTTCAATAGAAGACAAAAGGGCTCAAATGCTTCACACCAAAATAAAAACCGAACAAGCAACCACCGATTTAATAAACCAAAGGGTAAGAAATCGCAATCGCATGCTAACCCTAAAAACAAGCGTCGCGAATGACTGTCGGACATTTCAAGGCGGCTGTCTAAGGCAATTTCAATATGTTTGGAGCAATCTGGGTGCGCCAGACAAAATATGCCAACTGTTGAACGGGGCACGCATACCCTTCATACTCAGACCGCCACTAATATTTCCGAGTCCCACAGTTCTGAAATGTTACAGAACCAAAACCTCTCCCAATATGTCCAAACAAATCCAAACTATGCTCGAGTCAGGGGTATTGGAACCTGCAGAACTGACGCCCAGTTACATTTCAACATTCTTTCTGGTACCCAAGTCAGATCAGACCTTCCGACCCATTTTCAATTTGAAAAAACTGAACCAGTTCGTAGTAGCCAAGCCATTTCAACTATTCAGTCACTTCCGGGTACCAAGTTTTTTGCAACAACAAGATTGGATGGCCAAACTAGATCTAAGTCAAGCATATTTCCACGTACCAATCGCACAGCAACATCGCCGGTTCCTGAGGCTAAATTATCATCAAAACTCACGTCAACATCAACTACTTCAAATGACGTGCTTGCCGTTCGGCCTGTCATCGGCACCCAGAACGTTTGCCTCGATAACCAATTGGGTAGCAGAATTCCTGAGGAGTCACAAGATCAGGTGCATAGTTTATTTAGACGATTTTCTTTTGGCCAACCAGTCAAAATCGCAGTTGGAAGACGACATCGCATTCACAGTAAAGATACTCCGTCTACTAGGCTGGACAATCAACTACGAAAAGTCTGTTCTGGTTCCGACACAATGCCTCGAATTTCTCGGCATTACATGGGACACAAAACGCAACGCAAAGTCCCTGTCGGAACCGAAGTGTCTAACGCTACGCAAAGCACTTCACCAACAGCTTCAGTTAACAAAGTGGTCCCTCAAACAGTACCAAACTCTAATGGGGAGACTCAACTTTGCAACGTTTGTGACCCCGAGAGGTCGCCTTCACTGTCGTACTCTGCAATACTACAGTCGACAGCTGTCGGTGAAACACCCGTGGGTCATACTCAGAAAAAGTGTACATTTTGAATTTGTAACTAAACTGATAGGTAACAATACTGAGAATCTCCGTCACGAAACTGATGTCATAAGGTATGGTGCACATGGATTGGGCGAATAAAACACCTGATTATATTTGGCATATCAGTCTTATTTAGATTAATAAAAATAAAAATACCATAAACATTGGTAATTATTTAATTAAATTCCATTAAAAAACCTGTCGGCAACTATACCTGTGTATTAATACACAGGTATATAGATATGCACTTTTAGTTTTTGTGAACTAAGCTTAACAATTTCTCAGTTTCGTAACGTAACGCAATTTTACGCAATATAACGAAAATGATAATAAAATCTGAGAAATCATAACCTCTAAAAATGTTTTTACGTAAACCACGGTTTTACCACGCAAGCACTGAGTGTATTCTTTAAGATAATACAAAAGATATGAAGAAAACATGGTAAGTAAACAAAAAACATTAAACTTACCAAAATAATAGTCGTTTATCACCCTGAGGTATTTTTTGTAAATTTTCACTTGCTAAACGTCTTGACTTCACGACTGCGGCGAAAACTAGATGGCTGCCGTGACAGTGATTTTGACGTAAGTAATAACGTTGCCAGATTAGAAAAAAACTATTTATACCACCTTAAGTCATTGCGTTTCAAATTTTATCACGCGTTACTAACCCTGAGTAACGAAACTTCATAATTTTGGGACAACATTTGTTTAATTAAAATAAATCCTTCTGTATATGTTTTACGGATAAAATTGGTCTTATTTAGTTACTTGATTCATCAAGAATAATATAACCACAGTCAATGGTAAAAAAAGCGATGAAAATTCGTAACAATTCATCTCTGAAAATGTGTAATCGTCATTGGGACACCAAAAAAATGTATGGCGATATTTTTATCAATGTTTTGACAGTCAAAAAATGTAATCTTATATTGAAAATTTAATTGAAAATACCAGAGAAATCATCGTAGAATTAGACTAATATAACAAAAAGGGGGGATAAAAGAAAGTATATCATAATACTAAATATTTAAGTTAATATGAAGTTGCGGGACAAGAAAAGACACCAAATGTACACTTTTTCTGAGTATGACCCCCGTATCGGTCGATCGCTGTCCCTCAATCAGCTCGATCAGAGATGGAGTGGTGGTCTCAAGCCATAGGAATGTCGATGCCAATAAACTTGAGCTCGGTGACGTCACAACTCTTGACCACAGACGCATCAGACATCGGCTGGGGGGCTCAACTCGGCGACACAAATATTGTGGGAACCTGGACAAATTCTCAAAAGACATGGCATGCCAACAAAAAAGAGATGTTTGCCGTTTACGCAGCTATATGTCAGAACCAGCAGCAACTCCAAGATGCACAGATACTGCTGCAAACCGACAATCGGACAGTAGTCTCGTACATAAACAAAGAGGGCGGCACAAAATCCAAAAAACTGCTTCATCAAACTCGACAGCTTCTTGCTGTTCTAGACAAGCAGAACATTCATCTGACAGCACATTATTTGCCGGGCAGGTTCAACACCGAGGTAGATGCTCTTTCTCGGCAGAAGGCTTGTCCAGAATGGCACCTCACGAGGAACGCAACGACAACAATTTTTCGAATGTGGGGTACACCGGAGATAGACCTCTTCGCGTCGAGAACAGCCCACATAGTACCAAAGTACGTATCATTGGACGTCAACGATCAGAAAGCCCAACATCACAACGCATTCTGTCATCAGTGGCACTACGACCTAGCTTGGTTGTTCCCACCACCAAATATGATTCCCCGAGTTCTCCAACACCTGAACCAAGCCAGCGGGGACTATATATTAATTGCCCCGAAGTGGAGCAAGGTATTTTGGCAGGCAGATGTACAACGGCGAGCGCGATATCCCCCGTACCTGATTCCACATCTAGCCTGCAATCTAATCGACACGAGAACAGGGACGCATCCGCCGCAAGTGCAAGACCTACACTTGGAAGCATGGCTGATTTCGGGTGGCAAGATATTTTGACGGACTGGACAGATCAAGAACAAAAATTCTTTATGTCGAGCTGGAGAGGCTCCACAATCAATACCTACAGACCAGTGTGGCGCAGATGGAAGTTGTGGTGTGACTCCCATTCGATTAATTTTAAATACCCTAAGGCGGAACAAGTAGCTCGATATTTAACACATTTACACTGTGATATAGGTCTTGCATACAGAACTATTTTGGTACACAAATCTGTTATCTCAACTTTCACACACATAACATCTAATATTGATTTGTCGTCAAATTTCTTTATAAAACATATATTAAAAGCCATTTCTGTAGCAAGAGAGAAGTCTGCTAAGCCACCTATTTGGAACCCTAAAGTTTTATTGCAACACATGAGTGCTTATGATTTTGATGAAAATAATATATTTCAAGTATCAAGGCACGTGGCTACTCTTTTATTGTTAGCTTCAGGTCGTAGGGTTCACGACCTTACTCTATTGCGAATTGATAGCACTAGTTTAGTCGATGAAGATTCCTCTATTGTGTTGTGGCCAGCATTCGGTTCTAAAACCGACAACCATAACCACAGACAGTCTGGCTGGAGACTTAGAGAACACCCGGATAAGAAATTAAATCTGATTTTTTGGTTGAGACAATTAATATTTATTACTTCAAACAGTCGAGGAAATATAAAACATTTGTTTATTACAGTTAGAGGGAATATTAAACCTGCTTCTAGAACTGTTATTGGTGGATGGGTGAGATCTCTTTTAAAAGCTGCTGGTATTGATGCAACCCCAGGATCAGTAAGATCCGCAGTGGCTTCTCTCAATTTCGTAGAGAATTTTCCTATTGATCAAATTCTTGCAACCGGTAACTGGAAAACAATTCATACCTTCCAGAATTATTATCAGAGAGAACTGTTAAATCACAATGATTCAAATGCTGCCAATCATTCTACATCTTTGTCTAATTATTTTGATCCTGTTCATTAATATTAATTATTTTTCGAAACGATTTCTTTTGTTATATGACTAAAAGTAGTATGTTATACCAGATTAATATTATTGTAATTGTAATACATTTACATAATTTTGACATGGATTTTTATTAACCCAATAGTCTACATCCTAAAACACATTATAGCGTCTTTGGGTTTAGCGCACCAGGTGATAACAAACACATCACTCAAGATGGATTCCGGATATTGATACAAAACAAATAATAGAGAGTTTTACATCAAATAAAACTTACCTATTATTTTTTCATCAATATCCGGAATCCAGGTAAGGTCTACCTGGTGCATCATGAGTTCCATAATGACGGTAAATTGAGCGATCACCCGAGGCGCGCTTGAAATACTTAGTACCATCGGTAAGTATAGAGGGCGCCACCAGCGGAGAGGCAAAGGAAACGCTGTCAACAGGCTGAAAACAGGTGTTTGACTCAAGATGGATTCCGGATATTGATGAAAAAATAATAGGTAAGTTTTATTTGATGTAAAACTCTCTATTTTTTATATTTTCTTGTTACCTTATTTTTGTGTGTTTTACTATGTATGGTTTTAAGGTACATGTATCGTTTACGTACACACGACTTCCTTATGCCCTTCGTCAACCACACGGTATTATTTGTTCTGTTCGACCTTTTTATTTTTATTACAGGAAAGCAAAGGTCATAAAAAAGCCTTAATGTCGAATGGAATTCCTCAAATGCATCTTCTAAATTATCCTTAAGATACATATCAGAGAATGAAAGTGCTGACATACATTCAGAAAACTTCTGGATGTTTTCTTCATGATAGTCCCTTCTGTATTCAAACCAGCTTAGAATAGGTTTAGGTATCTTAGTTGGTATTGATAGTGTCTGCCCTGTCTCATGATCGGATAAGGCTAGATGATGAACCTCGCCTATGGCTTGTTTAATATTGCTTGCAAATAAATCTAAGCATGACTGTTTTCGTGTTGGTGTCTTTATATGTAATTCAATATTGAAGTTTTTAACAACCCCAGAAGTTCTTGGCAGCTCTTAGTTGGTTTTATGGTGTCCAAATTCCAATCACCACAAAGAATTATCTTTTTCGCTTTTTTGGAGACTCTATTCAGTAACGTTTCTAATTTTTCCAAGAATACCTTTGGATTACTGTTTGGTGTTCTATAAACACAAATAACAATGATTTTTTGGATCGTTAATTGTATTCCAGAACATTCAAAATTGAAATTACATGCAATGTCATTTATAAAATTATCTAACTTAGTACAAGTCATATCGTTTCTAATGAGTATGCATGTACCACCCCGTTTATTGTTCCGACAATAAGAAGTAACCAATTTGTAGCCCGGTATCCTAAGAAGGGACTCCGATTTCATTTGCATAAATGTTTCACAGAAACACATGACGTCAATTTCCCTAGCATTCCGAGACAGTTCATTAATCGCTATCGTTATCTCATCTACCTTGTTCATAATGCCCGCAATGTTTTGATGAAACAGGATTAGACCTTGTTTAGTGTGAGGTACGAAAAAGCTTTGTATTTGATGGAATGGCCGGTTTTTTAGCGTTTGTCTGGCTAGAGGTTTTCATTTTATTGAAAAAGTATGGGATAGTCCCTCTCGTCAATGGTATTTCGGGCTTGTGGCGTGGTTCATGTACAACATACATAAGTTACATTGCGTCTTATTACTAAAAAGCCAAATTTTTTTAACAAACTTGTTACAAATGATAAATGCCCTCTTATTGAATAATTACTGATACAGTGACCTCCATACTCATAGAACTTAAAATCCTACTGCTGCCAGAATATGCGTGTACATTTAGGGTGAGAAATTATCAAATGACTCCTCCACACTCTACTGACTAAAAACCACCCCTAAGCCTTCTTAGCCTTTTGTGTTTGGGGCCGCGGTATCTCTTTCGAACAACCCGCACCCCATTATAGATAAATACAATATGGGCTGCTCTCTTCCTAACTTAGAAAATATAAGTTTTGATCCTGGCACTGGCCACTAGCCCCCTTATTAATAAAAAAAAGTTAAGCCTGCTTAAACTTACGCTTGGTTTATCTCGCATGCCGTCCCTTTCTTTTGAATATTTTTGAAGTGAGACGGCATGCGAGATAAACTAAGCGTAAGTTTAAGCAGGCTTAACTTTTTTTTATTAATAAGGCCGTAAGAGGTGACGTTCATCGAATACGTGAGTAGGGGACACCGGACACATAACTTCAGAAATTGCTATCACAAATAAAAGCCAGTCAGAATAATTATGAAGAACCATTTAATCATAATGAGGACAATAAGCGCACGCGCGGTAGTCACCAGGTGATACCTGAGGTAACCTGATGAGCCGTCAAAAATTTACATCTTATTGGGTAGGTAGTTATACTTAGTTCGGTTTAAATTTTATGACGGGTCGGAAGTTAGCTACGAGTCTCGCTCTGCATGTAATAAACAGTCGTCAAGACTCAAGACTACCGTACTCAAGACGATGTGTTTTCGGGCCGCTGATTACCTAAAATTGTATTTTGCGCTGCTTGGATTGTGCCGTAAACTTTGAACCGTACCTGCACAGACCGTCACTCGCAGGCCAGCTTACACTTCCGAGCTGCCATAAAGTTTGAACAGAACTATAGAGGTACCATATTACTATAATATCGTGCCACATGGATCTTTTGGCTCCTGGATGACATTAATAACAGCGGGGCGGGCGTTGCTAACATGCCTTGAATAAAGAAAACAAAGATGGCGGGCGTTGGGTGTGATTTTCGCGCCAAGAAAACCATGTTGCACTTAACACATGACAGAGTTTTAGCAAAACAAAATGGTATCTAGTGTTATTTACAATTTTGGCTTTATCCTTGTACCTACAACTATCAAGTACAAATAAAAGCCAGTCAGAATATGAAGAACCATTTAATCACAACGAGGGTAGTAAGCGCACCCGCGGCGCTAGTCAGATAGTCGGCAGGTGGTTCCTGGGGTCAAGCTCTGTTTTCTTGTTCCTCGTGGGCTGACTCCGATCTGTCACTATAAGTTGAGGCAGCAGCGGTGATGATTGCACCTGGAAGAAAACATTGGTTTTAAAAATTGGCTTGGAATTTGAAGATTAAGCACCCTAAGTGCGAATCCCATTGCATCTTATTGGGTGTATCAGACCTTTCACGAAGTCGTCAACCAAGCATTTACACCAAAGTAAGTACCTAACATTCCTCAAAAATTATCGCCGGAAAACTACTTTCTTTGTGTCAAAAATCACGGTTTTGCATTTTTCACGACACAAAAAGACGGTCAATCTTGAGATTCTAAACATCCGCATAATTATGGTATCTTTGCATTTTTGTCTAGTCAGCCAAATCTGAGGGGACAGAGGACGAAACGAGGTAGAGTTGTGGGCACTAGACTGATCTAACAGGTGGAAGGAGGGAGATCGAGGCACAAACGGTTATATACCACATACCGGTACCTATTTATGTAACCTAACGTTTTAAGTCGTAACATGGTTAACCGTATGAGCGTCGGGCGATGTCTCTTCCACCTAAAAAGTATAAAACAATAAAAAAGTCCTAACAATTTTTAAAACTACCAAATTAATGGGTACGATTAACTACGGAAACATAATATTGTGTTAATTGTATGCAATGTTTTACCCATCCACAGACCGACCTAGGTAAAGCTGTGCTTGCCTAGGTCGGTCTGTGGATGGATGACCGCCCGACATGCCGACATACCGAGTTTCCTCCGTGCCTCGGAAAGCACGTTAAGCTGTTGGTCCCGGCTGCCATATAATAAGGTCACATTAAAATAGGTAGACAAATTTTAACACAGCAGCGTTCAGTAGGTCTAACCAAACATCTCTGAACAAAAAAAAACATTAAATAAACTGTTTTTTTTTTTTTACTTAAAATAATAAATTGCCTGCACTCTAGAACAAACTCATCCTCTATGAGTAGGTACTTAAATGCGTTTTTCTTATTATTTTTTTTACCATCGTCCTTATTTTGGTGGTCTCAATGATTTCAGAAATTTTGTCCACCTATTTTAATGGGACCTTATATAGGTAGGTAGATCTTTGGCAGTCGTTACAGGTAGTCAGTGACCTGAAATTCTGACATCCAGTCTTACCAAAGGGTATCGTATTACCTAGTATTAACTGGGTTATGGAGGTCAGATAGGCAGTCGCTCCATGTAAAATACTGGAATTCAGCTGCATCCGGTTAGACTGGAAGCCGACCCCAATATAGTTGGGAAAAGGCTAGGCAGATGATGTATGCAATGTTTTAATAACTACCCAATATAATACTTTTTGCAATAGGTACCTACACGCTAAGTTACCTATTCTCTACAACTAACTAACTTTCAAACTTCAACATTTATTCGTGACTAACCTAACGACGTGGTAGCTTGAGCCGAATACATTTCACCATATTGAATTCGGTGGGCGTCTAAAATGGCCACTTTAGCAGATCATAATATGAATTGCGTAAAAAATCGTAAAATGGTCACAGGCGCAGCCACTATTATGAAAGGTCCATTTTGCGCTTTAGCTATTCATATTATGATCTGCTAAAGTGGCCAGTCCAAAATGATAAACCATTTTCGTTTTTATTGCAAAGACATGAAGTTTATTTTGGCCGGCTCAAGCCTATTCCGTGTCATCAAGTCACTCCCACATTCTACAATCGTACTTTTCATTTCATCCGACGACTCTGGACCCTTATTCTCCTTCGAATTTATTTCGTTCCTGCAGCATAATAATGAACTAAATAATTTATTGCCAAGAGCTTCGACCAACACCTTAGGAGACTCTCTTTAGGCAGCTGGGAGCAAGGGCTTGATACAGAAAGCGGTACTCCTGGACACGGCTCGTATTGTTAGGAGGTTCCTCTCTCTGAGCTTGGACCCTGTTCTCGATACCAGTGGGCTACTATTTATTTTATTCGACGCTGTAGCTTGAGCCGAATACATTTCGCCATATTTAATTCGGTGTGGGGAGTTCGGTATCCAGTCCGAAAGTCGACATTTTCGCTTTTATTGCAACGACATGAAGCATGAATTTGACCGAGATATAGGTAGTTATCAGTTTTTGAGAAATAACACATTTAAAAAACCGCAAATATAACTTTGTCATTCATAGGTAGGTACATCATTTCACTTCAGCCGAAAGACGTCCAGGTCCAGGCCCCCCGTTAACCCTAAACTCTTCATGTGCGAGTCCGACTCGCACTTTATCAGTTTTTGACTTATATTCTGACTCGGAGTATGATTAATAGTTGTGAGTTTTTCTGCTCCGAACAATCATAATAATTCATACCTGTGTTCTTCTGGCCTTTTCATACTCCTCATGGTCTGAATGTGGTACTGTGAAGAGGAAGTTCTCGAAGATAGGATGCCTCAATAGCTGCTCACACGTCCACCTCATCATAGGGTCTTTGTCTAGGCATTTCTGGAAAAGGAAGAGACCAGAATATTGGAATACTAAATCGGATTACTGTAATAAGCAGGTTTTTAATCCAAATCAATAAGGGAGAACTCTTTTAACAATCAAATTGCGGTCGCTCACGTTATTTTTCCACCATCGACTGACAAATCGCCGTTTCGGGTTGCCACCTCAAAATCTTCGTTAATTTACCAATTTTTATTTCTCATGTTTAAAATTAATATTAAAATGATTAAAAATAAATGCTTTATTCTCTAAACGCTAACAAGAATTTTAAGAACTATCTAGATTAACCAACGATGAAAAGTGATGCTGTAAATTCTTGGCAACTGCGTCTGTGACCAATTTACGAATTCTATCGCAATTCATATTATTATCTGCTAAAGCGGTCATCTTGGATTATAATATGAATTGCGTTTAAAAGCGTAAAATAGACTTTTCATTAGTAACTGCGTCTGTGACCATTTGATACATGACATATGAATAGTCCATTTTACACAATTCATATTGTGATCTGGGGTCTAAAATGGCCACTTTAGCAAATCATAATATGAATTGCGTTAGAAAGCGTAAAATGGACTATTCATAATAGTAACTGTGTCTGTGACCGTTTTACGAATTTTTCGCAATTCATATTATGATCCGCTAAAGTGGTCATTTTAGACCCCCAGGTGTAGTAGAACCTCTACAATGATATCGGTATACTTACATTCATAAAGTCTAACACCAGGTCATTGCAGGAGTACCGTGATGGGATCTTCTTCTCGAGAGGTTCCACCGTGCTTGGCTCCGGTAGCTCCATGCCCTGCAAACATTGGTTAACAGTTTATAACGATTCACTCAATATATATCGATGGTTATGAAAGTACTCGTGCGAGTTCAACTTTGATAATGCAACATTTGTCAGTTTTTGAGTTATGCACCGATAAGAATCTCGTGGTTAAATAGTAACAGACTGATAGCCACTTGTAAAAGAAGTGTGGGTCGTCCAGCGGCGAGATGGGCAGACGACATAGTTACCATTGCATCGGGGGGAAAACCTGGATGAGGCTGGCACAGGACAGTGGAGAATGGCACAAGAAAAGGGAGGCCTATAGTCAGCAGTGGGTGAATTCTGTTTTATTTAATTGGGACAAGCCCGCCACACTATTCCCAAACCACTGTAACTCCTGTTAGCCAGAATCAACAGTGGCGACCACAAGAAAAGTGCCGAGACAATGAACCTCGACGAAGTCCCAGAGAAACGATTTAACTGTCTTGGATCCCGCAACGAAATTAATCAGAAAAGAATAGCGGAGGAGTAGGAAAAAACATAATTTCCACTCAGAAGAATTTAGGCTGTGGATGATGAACAGCCACTTGGGTTGATCTTCAAGTTAAACCGCGTGTGCCTAGGTTGGTCCGCCGATGACCATCTATCACTTACCAACAACGACGTTGCTTACCAAGTTTCCTCCATGCCTCAAAAATCACACGTTAAGGTGGATGTTCCAGGGAAGCTTAAAAACGTAAGAAAATTTGAATTTCGCGGGCTACCCTGGAACATCAACCTTAAGCCGTTGGTTCCGGCTGACATCCAGTTTAACAAATAGGTATCGTACTGACTCAGTACTAACTGGGTTGTGCAAATCAGATAGGGTTGATCTATTTAAATACTGATAGTCAGCTGCATCCGGTAAGACTGGGAGACGACCTAGTCAATATGGTTGAGAAAAAGCTCGGCAGATGGTAGTGATGTATATTTTGTACGGACACAATATACATCACCACTGATCACCACCATCTGCCGACCGCTGCTCTCACGTAGACTTACACGGGTAATGCGTGTCTACGTGAGAGCAGCCGGTGGCCCAGTGGTGTCGGCCCCGACTTACGAACAGTAGGTCGTGGGTTCGAAGTTTCGAACCCAAGCAGGCACATTACTTTGTGTAATTTATTTCATCACCGCTGCTTTCAAAACGGTGAAGGAAAACATCGTGAGGAAACCGGCATGTCTTAGAACCATGGAGGAAAATAGTGCTCCATGCTTAGAACCAAAACATTCGAAGATATGTGACATCTACCAATCCGCACTGGGCCCGCGTGGTAGATTATAGCCCATTCCCTATCAAAGAGAGGAGGCCTGTGCTCGATAGGTACCCCATCCCAAACGATGTTGAGTTTGCGGCTCGCCTCTCTATTGCGAAGATGGAATACGCAAGACTGCGTTTTGCTCGGATTAGGTTTCAGTGAGTTAGCGCGGTAGTATGTGGTTAAGTCACGAAGTGCTTCTGACAGGGACACCTCAACCTCTTCAAAGGTGGTGGCTTGGGAGGTAAGGGCAAGGTCGTCTGCATAAAGGAAGCGAGAGGTATGCGAGCTGGATGGCTGATCGTTGGTATATATATTGAAAAGGAGCGGTGCCAGGACGCTACCTTGAGGAAGGCCGTTTTTTTGGGCTCTCCAACGACTTTTTTCCGAGAGAAGGTGGACTTGAAATCGGCGGTTGTTGAGAAGTTCTCGTGAAAGAACCAAAATGGTCTCCGACGCTAGACACCCTCTGCACAGTAACATCATAGTTCCGCAAAGGCTGAAAAGCCGCAACAGCTTCATGAAGTGTGTACCCCCGCTCACTGGCGAACGCTCTAAGGAAAGACTTAAGTTGTGGCGAGATAGTGTTGCCTTACCCAACCCATTTGTGCCACTTGCCGAAAATCTTCCACCTGGACACGAGTTGCCATGGTTAACCTGGAAGTCTCTAAACAGACTCCGGACACAGGTAGGCCGAAGCAAGGAAAACCTGTTCAGGTGGAGATTCATAGACGACTCTGCCCTGGAGTGTAAATGTGGTCTTGCCCCACAGACTATGGAGCACTTGATATCGTGTCCAGCCTGTCCTGCTACTTGCACATCACAGGAGTTGATGGAGGCTACTGAAAGTGCCAAACTCGTCGCCAAATTTTGGGCCGACTCAATTTGAATTGTCATCGACACGCTAAGAAGAAGAAGAGGAGGCCTGTGTCCCAGCAGTGGGAACATTAATAGGCTGTTAATGAGTCAGCTGCATCCGGAAAGACTGGGAGATGTCCTCAATACGGTTTGGAAAAGGCTCGCAGATGGTGATGTATCTTGTGTCCGTGTAATGCGTGTCTACGTTGTCATCACCTTTTTAACCGACTTCCAAAAATGAGGAAGTTCTCTATTCGTGTGTATATACATGAAACAAATGTCACCGGCTACAGAAGCTTATTTTTCTTCTGTAGTTTATTTTTAACTTTTTTGAAGTCTTTTTGCAAAAATGTTTGTTCTCCTGGGGTTTTGCAGTAAGTACGCAACACCACCATCTGAAAAAAAACCTGTCAAATTCCCAACTAACCTGAAAGAAGGTATTCTGTGAGAATATAGTCATATGCCTCGGCAGGAGATCCCCGAGGGTCTTCCTTATGAGGTACAACTGGTCGAGGTCACTCTTGCCCGGCCACAACGCTTCGCCCGAGAGGAGTTCTGCAAACACACATCCTGGAAAAAACGAAGCCCCTCATAAGATTTAAATGACATCGAATGGTGACTCGTGAACATGAAAATTACGTCAGGCGCTCGACGGTAACGTATAAGCGAAGCATTGTAAACCGTGCATGACGGTTTCGATTACCAGTTCAGGCAGTGTTATTCGGTTATCCGTCAGGAAATTCTCAGTAGCAGCCACGGAGTCTGGACTTGTGCCCGGTTGATGATAATAGTCTCGCCCGGGCGAGACCATATAGGGTAGTCGACAAAAAAAAACTAATTAGTCCGTCAGATAGATTTCCAAAAAATATTGAACACGTATTTTTTCTTTTTTCACGTAAACAAAAAATGAAGACGATACAGTGCTTCGAAAAGTCGTGAAACGTCACAGCTTGGTCCAATTTTACCTAACTATGACGTCAAACGCCCCCTCTCCATGGTCTTTGACAAGCTTTATTTTCGTCAATTTTTATTAATTTGATAAAACAAAAAACACGTATCCAATATTTTTCAATAATCTGACTGACGGACTAAACAGAATCATATTTTTTTTAGTCGGTCGACTACCCTATTACATGGTATCTCCGACCGGTAGCTCGTAGTCTGTGAGCACTGCCTACCCTCCTGTGTGCGCAGCGTGACAGTCACAGTATACACACCTATAGCCCAGCCTAGACGTCCACAGGCGTACTGTAGTCAGTGGTCAGCATACACACCTATAGCCCAGCCTAGACGTCCACAGGCTTACTGTAGTCAGAGGTCAGTATACACACCTAATATAGCCCAGCCTAGAGTCCTAGACGTCCACTGGCGTACTGTAGTCAGTAGTCAGTATACACACCTATAGCCCAGCCCAGACGTCCATCGGCGTACTGTAGTCAGTGGTCAGTAT
The DNA here is from genome assembly GCA_949316265.1 of Diarsia mendica. Taxonomy (NCBI): domain Eukaryota; kingdom Metazoa; phylum Arthropoda; class Insecta; order Lepidoptera; family Noctuidae; genus Diarsia; species Diarsia mendica. The sequence goes on from OX438906.1 coordinate 19,727,119, forward strand.
ACACACCTATAGCCCAGACGTCCACCGGCGTACTGTACATGGTATCACCAACCAGTAGCTCTGGGGCGCGGTACCATCTCGTCGCCACGTAGTCTGTGTAGCTCTCTCCAGGACCTGGACATGTTAGCAGAAGGATTCTGTTGGTTACTACTTTCTTTTTTTCTTTCTGTCAGTTTATGATGACGAGAAACAGAAGTATGGAAGAAGATCACATGCTGCGCCGACCCCAAATGAATTGGGATAACGGCAAGATAATGGTAATGATTACTGTCAGATTGTCTCGAGACTCGAGGCGCTCCACTAGGGCCGTAAGTTAGAGGGGGAAATCTGCAAACGTGTAAACTATCCATTTTTAACATGATGCCATGATTTTTACTGAAAGGAATCAGGTGAATAAGAAAGAAATTTCAAAGAACAAACAAAGGAACCTTTGCATTTCAAGTAACTTCACAAAAAGGAGGAGTGAAGCCTATATAACTCCGCCATTTATGAACCGACTAAAAAATCTTTTTTTCAAATTAAAAGATATGCTTTCTGATTGGTCCCTGAAACATTTTATACAGCTTACGAGTACGAAGTAACCTGTAACTACACAAAAATCTACTAATCTACTGCGTACCTATCAGTATACCTAACTGTAGCTGCATACACCTACAGCCATACCTAGGTGTTCCACCGTAGTTAAAATTACAAAAGGCTCTTTAAAGGCCAAAGGTAAAGGCTAGGCTGCAGGGCCTATAAATAGAGGGTTCTACGTTGATAGCTTGATTAATTGTCGAAGAACACCCACACGCAGGATGTAACTTAGAAGCTATACCTAGACGGAAGACCTTGGTTTTATTTATAGACTTTCGTGAGTATAAACGTGAGTAGGTATATTTTTTTTGCATATCAATACAAATAAAAAACGTATTTTTGATCTTGATTCACCGTTTTATTGACCATGTTTGGACCTTGAACTGAGTGAGGAATGATATTGAACAAAAAACTGGCCAAGTCCAAGTCCGACTTGCACATGAAGGATTCCGTACTATTGTAGTAGATATTGAGAGATTTTTATTTGGAAGACAAATACTAGTTGCGCCGGACCCAAACTAAAAGGACAAGGGCAGGAAGATGATGATTGTTGCATGTTTCTCACAGAGTAAAACACACGAAAGAGAACATTGAGAAGATGTAATAAGTACCTACCTAATGAAATAAGCACTAAGCAAAAGGTTAAGTATTCTGAAATCATTCGGTCGAGTTTACGAAATAAGTTTGTTTTGTAAACTAACCGGAGAGTCGCTGTGAATACACAAGCTTTTGGAGACAATGATTTCCTTCAATTAGAATTTAGAATGAATAATTTAAAATTGGCTGTGTGGCTCCGGCCTAGAATAGACCACCCCTCTCTTCCCGTGGGTGTCGTAAAAGCCGACTAAGGGATGGTATAGGTGGCTGATAACATCATCCATCAGCCACCTATACCCGTGTGAGTATTGTAACTAATAACTTCACACCACACTAGACCATCTTTGAGCTCGGAAAAGGATTTCCTAGAGGTCTGGATGGAACAGGCGGCATCAGTGCAGGATGACGACTTAGGGCGGTGTCGGATGAACGTCTGGTACGTCAACGGTGGCGCCCAAAGACCCAGTTAGGCGGTTTACTGCGCACCCACCAACCCGCATTAGACAAGCGTGGTGGGTTAATTTTGTCTAAACCCCTTCCCAAAATGAAAGACACAAATAAAGCCAATCCCCCAGTGCTCGGCAGCTCCAGTCAGTGCACGGCTATAATAAATTGGCAGTACGCAGGTGCACCCTGGGGCTGGGGATCATAATCTCCGGGCGACGGTCCACTGCCAAACAACCAAAGCAAGCCAAAAGGACACCGATAATCTTAATATTTTAACTTTTAATGTTCGTACTTTACGAACTGAAGAGCGTCTCTCGTCTGTATAGGTCGCGTGCAATAGCTAGTTTAATTATGTTTCTTATATTAGAATCCACCCAAGCCCAACAATCTAAGTAGTAAGACCATGAATTAAAATAATAGCTAGTTAGTGAACGTCTTGGAATAGGGTTCACCAACGGATATAGCCTTGCTCTTGGCAATGCGATAGTGCTCAGGGCCAATGCGGTTTTTATGTATTTTGCAGTAAGTATTTAAAATTAGGTCATTGTATTAAGTGCAAGCAACAAGCATGTTATGAGGTGACCGTATAATTTTCAGAATGAATAAAAGTCATCATCGGTGTAGCCAACTATGTTGCCTACTCAGATGGTGATGGTGAGTAAACCCCTATTCCTTTTTAAATACCTTTCCAACAATATATCACACGTTAGGGTTGAAATTAAAAAATCACTTCCCACTTTACATAATTATAGGGGGGCTACCCTAATAAAACATTTTTTTTCCAATTTTTATTTTACCACTTTGTCGGCGTGATTGATACACATATTGGTACCAAATTTCAGCTTTCTAGTGCTAACGGTCGACAGACGGACAGACAGACATGGCGAAACCATAAGGGTTCCTAGTTGACTACGGAACCCTAAAAAGATGTAGCAAAGTGCTTCATAGAATGTGTAAATCTTAATTTCTATTAGGAGCTTCCTCGAAAAGCCTTCCACATGTTAATAAATGTTTTTTTTTTTGTTTTTGCTAAATGGGCCTGCTCTGTATGTTATGCAACTGGGCTTGCTTATCAATAGAAGTCGACTTGCGTTGCTTAGTTGATAGATGGCTATAGGCTCGCCCCTTTGTAACATAATGATTCATGAATTTACTATTTATACATTTATTTAATATTTAGGATGTATATTTACTATGTGACCTTCACCCGTGTCTACCCTTTTTTTTTTGATGGGTGGGAAATTATCAAAATGATTCTTCCCGCTCTGGGCGAAGCAGAATGGAGTGTGAGTTTTCTACTGACTAAAACCACCCATGTTCCTTCTTAGCCCTTTGTGTCCGGAGTCGCGGTATCTCTTGCGAACAACCCGCAGCCCCGAAGGGACCCCTGTCTAGTACCCCTTAATTTACAGATCGAAACATAAAATAATGAGCTCTTTTCAGTGTAGGTGGCAATATTACTTAATCAAATTAGCTGATCATAATCAAACTCGATGCTTTACGGTCAAACGACATGATTGCGTGTTTTGATTTGTGTTTGTCTGGTTCGTAGACACTTTTACCATGAATGAAAATTTGTACATGTAACATAACGCCTATAATTCCTGAAGGGCTAGGCAGGAGTGCATCTATATAAGTACACCAAAATAATTATTACCGTTACATTTAACACGTTCAGACCGGCACCTCATGAGTAGGTACTTGGTATCCTACGGCGCAAATGTTCATATGGCCACCGGTGGTACATCACCGCCCCATGAACCAAAAGTCTTGTCAAATTACATCCACCTCCTGAGCTGAACTATGAAAATTTGTCTATTTTACTAGGCGGGGACGGTAAATACAACATTTTCTCTCATGGCGGCGCGCATTTATTAGTACATTGAAAGTATAGTGTGACGTGGCCACCGGTGGTACACCCCGCCGTGGCAGCAAATATTCCGTGCTCCACCGGTGGTACACGCCGGTCTGAACGTGTTAAGATCAAGCTACTGAATACCAGTACTTTTATGAAGCGACTGCCTATCTGACCTCCACAACTCACAGTTAGCACTGGGTAATATGACATCATATACCTTGGTAAGATAGGTTCTCGGACTTAGGGCCACTGACTACCTCATCATCATCATCATTTCAGACAAAAGTGTCTACCTAACGACTGTCGAAGATATACAATTTACAGCAGGGACCAGCGGCTTAACGATAACGTGCTTTCTGCATGAAAAACTTTGGTTGCAAAAGTACTAAATCGAAACATAACATAAACATAACACTACACCTGTAATCTCCAAAGGGTTAGGTAGAGGTGTACCTAATAGTACACCCTCATACCGCCAGTTATACATATAAGATTATTTGTCTCATATTTTTTTTTTTATTACAAATGGGCTTGCTCTTGATTTCAATCTTGCCCTGAGGGCAGAGATGATAGGGCACGCCACGATAGTGGCGGTAAGTCCCCTCTTTGAGGAGTGGCTAGAGAGGAGCCACGGCGCCCTCACCTTCCGTCTGACGCAGGTCCTCACCGGACACGGATGTTTCGGGAGGTACCTGCACCGAATCAGGCGGGAGGAAACGCCCGGATGCTTCCACTGCGAGGATCGACCGGAGGACACGGTGGAGCACACTCAACTCAACTCAAATATTTTATTTCAATTAAGCCATTACAGGCACTTTTGAATGTCAGAAGGACGGAAGAAGAACGAAACTACGAGTGCAATACGTCATTCCGAAAGTCACTACGCCGAACCACACGCCACCGAATGCCCGCAACAACGAACACTGCGAGCACGAAAGCACGCAGCTGTGGAGTTGTGCCTTGCTTGGTCGGAGCCCCGCCGTGTTCTCGTAGCGGCGATCGGCGGCGGCGACCTCTCGCGTCCGGCCCTGGTGCAAGCCATGGTCTGGGGCGAGGAGGAATGGGACGCCGTCGCCTCCTTCTGCGAAGCAGTGATGCTAGCGAAGGAGGTGGCGGAACGAGAGAGGGAGAGAACCTCTCAACGTCCCAGCCGCCGCGGAAACCCAATAACATTTGGTCTTTTTTTTAAGGAGGTTGGGTAATCATCTTGTCTTCTCCCGATCCGGGCAGAGGGTAGGGAGTGTAAAACTTCTACTGACTAAAAACCACCCATTTTTCATCTTAGCTCTTTGTGTCGAGGCCGCAGTATCTCTTTCGAACAACCCGCAGCCCCGACGGGCATATTTGGCCTGGCCTGCAAATCGAACCCAGGCTCTCATGCTCCACAGTAGCGCTTGCGACTACTAGACCAACGAAGCAGTCTAATCGAAACATTGTCTGCATATTGAAACCAGACGACCAAATCGTCCAATCATTGGACTTAAAGCTGGAATCGATAAGTTTTTTCATGTTCACGTGAGTAGTAACAAACTGAGTCATGCGACGTATGTATTTATTTACCTATGGCGTAGGTAGGTAGGTATGTATAGGCTATGGTACGGTATGGGACGGCCGTAAATTTCAAACAGAGTTATTTAAATAAAAACGTATTATGGTATGTCTGAAGTTATTTGAAGGTAAATGGGGAGTCAGCGATAGTATTTTTATGGCTGTGGACATTTTTCATTCTACTTTTAGCTCTTGAATATTCAAGAAGGTAGTAGACTAATAGAGTAAGATCCCAGGGCCGCCAGACGTCACGTATTTTCTGACGAAGGAAATGTGGACTATTGAGTAGGTTTAGGTTTAATATACTTTATTCTCAAAAAAGACAAAAGAGCCACTTACATGAGAACATATGATAACATAATGTAATAAACTTATTTTAGGTAACGGTCACAGATACAATATAATATGTAGGTAGTCTTAGAATTATTTTGTTATGAATACTATGAATATGATACTCGTTCAACGGTTTTATTCCCAACTGGTAGGTAACTTTATTTGTGCGTGTGGTCAATAATATAATTTGATAGTTTAGATTTAAAACCGCTGAAAGAGTTTACATTTTTTATTGAGGAAGGTAAATTATTAAAGAATTGTGCTCCTTCATAGGTGATGTTTTTTTTAGCATAATTTGTACGCGTCTTTGGAGTAGGGTTTGGTATCGATTTTTTTGGTAGTAAAATCGGTTCTTTTTTGGTAGGCGTTTAAACACAAGCCTTTGAATATATAACTGAAGGTAATTTTGTATTAGACATAGTTTATTCAACAATATAAATTTATCCATGGAGTTTGTAGTTATTTTATGGAATTTATATTAACTAAGTACTTTAGGGAATAGTTTTTCCATTAAAATAAGACCTTTTGAATTTGAATACTAACGTAAGGTGAGAAATTTTGTATTGGACACAGTTTATTCAACAATATAAAATCCATGGGGTTTGTAGCTATTTTATGAAATTTATATTAATTACTGTATGGAATAGTTTTTCCAACGAGTCTGTTTTGAAAACTACAATGACACGCGAAACCAATGTTTTGCTTTTATCTTCTTAGTCGTGTGGTTAGCACACTTAGCACTAACCATTCACTGACTTGACTTTACATGTCGCCGGGAATTATTTATCAGGCATGCAGGTTTCCATATCCTTACGATGTCTTCCTTCACTGTACGTACGATACGCATCTATTATCCGAAAAAGAAAATGAACGAAATCATTAATAATAATTAATATAATCATGAATCGAGTTTTAATTTGAAAATTGACTTTCAAATTAAAAAATAAGAATAGTGACAATACCTACCAAAAACCACGCTAATTTACATCCCCAAACGGAAAAAAAACATTACCATTTTTCCAAAATCCATTTCCCTAATTCGAAACCTATCGGGGTTACAATAAAATTATGCACATGATACAGAATTATGCGTACCAAACGTAACGTTCTCGATTCGACGTAATACTCGTCGATATGACCTGTATCTGTCGGTTCAATCGACGAAGGAGGCCGATCGACGATAAGGCTTAGCCTGGAAAATGGTCTACTTTAGTAATCGCTCACCTAGATCTAGGCAAGGAAGTGTGGACAGGCCGCCGAGTTTAAAATATTGGAGCAGCACCCTAATAGCATAACATAGGACCTACATAGTTTTCTATCATGACTACTAACAGTACTAACTAAACGACGAACTAAGGGATTCCGAAGGAAATTCGTAATACATTGCTTGCATAAAAAAATCGGCTACTAATACTAGATGACTTAAAACGCAATGCTTAGTGCCGAAATTCCAAAAATGGAATTGAAAAATATTCATAGGCCATATGAGCAGTCTTACCAAAGGGTTATTACCTAGTATTAACAGGGTTGTGGAGGACAGATAGGCAGTCACTCCATGTAAAATACTGGTATTCAGCTGCATCCGGTTAGACCGGAAGCCGACCCAGAAATTTGTTGGGAAAAGGCTAGGCAGATCGCATCAGTATTGAGAGTGTCTTAGATTAATAATCAATTTTGGTAAGGGAAAATTAATAAGAATGCGGCCTTTAATTATCATTGTTAAAACGTGGTGTAGGTAAGTTTATTGATACCCAATTTAAAATGTTATTTTGTAGTCATTGCCACGTTTATCATTCCAGTGACCGAAGATTTATCCATAAGAATGTCTGAATAGTAGCCAAGACTTCTTCGCCTCACGTTACTTGACCAATCGATAGGTCTGTGTCCTCAAAAGGAATCGATCGGCTCGGCCAAAACGACAATATTATTTTCAGTTATCAAGGACCTTTTAGCGTGTGAATAACATTATTATATAGGGAGATATTATCGGTAACCATTGACACTTATTTAATATATTCATTTATTATTCACATTTAAATTAGATCGTGATCCAATTATAGCGAATTTAAAATTTTAATGAATTTTTTTAGCATAACACATCAGATTGACCTTTTAAATGAGTTCGGCACACTTTGAATGAATTTAAATGAATGCCTGCTGGTACCTTTTGTTGTTATACTGTCTCGTCTGGTGGAGAGGACAATGCCCTATTTTTATACTGTTGGGTTTATATATCTGAATTTATATTTTTTATTTATTCGACGAAGTCGAGCGCGGCGAATGTGATGTGGTGTAATCTGATCATGTTCGTGGGGCAATCGTAGCCAGAAATCTCTAAAACAAAGAGATTTGGTTGGAGAAAGAGGAAAAGGGGATCATGCCGAGCATGGGTGATTTTTAGTCAGTAGAAGTCTGACTCTCCCTACCGCTCCATCCAGAGCAGTAGGAGTCATTAGATGATGTTCCACCGTCCAAATAAATAACTTTGCCTAGCTGTGGGACAAAAGATACCTAGTAAATTAGCAATATAAAGCGGTATGTTTGTAGCGGTTCTTAAGACTTAGCTTGATAACTGACAAAATCCTTGCACTAACTGGGGCCCTACTATGACGTCTTAAAACATTCCTAACTTATTCCTAATCCATTGTGGAGGAGAGATGGCGCTAGACACCCTGTATAGTTCTGTCACGCTTCCACACTGGAATAATATTAAGTTAGGACTGTTTTAAGACGTCATAGTAGAGGGCCTGGACAGGTTCACTCAAATTAGGGTGATACTTTCTACAAAAGACCATCTCAGATCTGCCTAGTTTTCATTTTAAGAGTTTCCTCCTGGCATCTCTTTATATCACGGCCTGTCAACATAAGACGGACGGACAGCGAGCTAGCCCATTACTCACCGTCGACAGGCCGATTTAATGTAGCCTTAATTATATGCAGTTTTAAAAGATAAAAAATGGCCGCCGTCAAATAAAATATTCAACGTTTTTTTTACGAAATAAAATTAATGTCTTACAAGTGTTAATTTGACTAAGCATGCCAAATTAGTAATTGCAATGTCGACTACTATTAACATAATAATTTGTCATGATTTACAAATTACAATACACCTATCGATAAGGATGATAATATATTGCACATCAGACAGTCGGCTCGTGTCAACTTTCAAGGTTAAGCCATGTTTGCCGAGGTTGTTTTGTGGATGGGTGACCGACCATCGATGGATACCGAGTAACCTGCGTGCCACGGAAAGCGTGTTAAGCCGTGGAACGCTGGTGTCATTTGTAGATCTTTGGCAGTTGTTACGAGTACTGAGACGAAGTCGAAACTCGGACATCCAGTCTTACGTTTACCAAGGGGTATTGCGCATTATATCTAGCAATGTAATATTGTGACGCCATGCGAGATAAACCAAGCGTAAGTTAAACCAGGTTTAACTATTTTTTCAACACACTTGCTCATAAAGTGACTATAATTTCACCGTAATAATTAGGCACGTAATGACACCTATAATCAAACTGTGACTTTTTCATTGCTATTATTCACTAGTGAGTTATAGGTTTTTTTTTTTAATTTTATTGGTTGAGTTGCTATGTTCTTAAAAAAGTTTCGATACAAAAAAGATCGTGTTCAATAGTAAAAATAAATTAATGTACCTAGTGCTTCCCCATTTCATGCAACTTTGAATTTAAATAGATAATTTCAACTAATACGTTTTTAATAAATGAATCTTTCACTCAAATAATATAACTTTTGTTTTCTCTGTAATAAAGAAAAAAAAAATCCCCATTTTGTCCGTGGCTAAAACTCTATCCGCGAAAAGTCAAAAATAAAGAAACCACATTCTTTTAGTCTATGGCCGATCGTCATTGTTACAGTAGTGGCGCCACTGGTCAAGAAAAAATGCATCGCTACGTCAAACTTAGTACATTTATTTTAGTTCCGTGTTTTCCCGCCTGCATAGATAACTTGGTAGAACTGTAGATGCGCGCGCATTAATTTTTCCCACTATTGTAAAAAAAAAAAAACAGAACTTGTTTTAACTGTTGAAGTTGGTAGAACTGTAGATGCGCGCGCATAAATTTTTCCCGCTATTGTGAAAAAAAAAACAGAACTTGTTTTAACTGTTGAAGATGACTTTTTAGTATTATTTTCTTCACAAGTGTGTTGAAAAACGTCGTATGATACACGTGTGTATTGATGATTACCGTCCTCGGCTTTCTTAAGACCCTCACCTGACGGCTCGGGTCTCAATGGCGCCTCTGCGGTAATCACCAACGTTACACACTTGTACCATAATGTACTATTATTAATAAGGCGGTAAGGGTTCCTAGTTGACTACGGAACCCTAACAAAGCACCATTAGAGTACCGAAACTAGTAATTACAAATAATACACGCCATACCTTTGAGAATACGAGGAAAAGTCGAGAGTGTTTTGTTTGTGATCATTCTATCTAGCAATGTAATATTAAGTACTGTGTTGAGCAATACATATTTGAATTTGTAGTATCCAGTTACTGGGAAGGGATAGATAGGCAGTCGCTGCTTGTAAAATACTGGTACTCAGCTGCATGCGGTTAGACTGGAAGCCGACCCTGACATGGTTTGGGGAAAAGGCTTGTTAAATTATGAATGAACATTCAGAAACTCCAATCTTTTTCCCATAGTCAGAAGACATAGAGCGCCACCACGAATCGTCCACGACGATATATGTTACTTACGAGTATTGGAATTATTGTTTTTAGTTTTTTATTTACTTTACTTTTTTATACTTTTATGACTGTGTAAATTAGGCACCCACTGATAGACTGTATGTGTGATGAGAAAAAAGGAAAATGTCGTGAGAAAGGTTTTGGATGTGAATGTGGATGGGTATAAGAGTAGAGGAAGACCAAAGAAATGATGGATGGACTGTGTTAAGAATGATATGGCAGAGAAGGAGGTGTTTCGTGAGATGACGAGAAACAGAGAAGTATGGAAGAAGAAGACATGCTGTGCCGACACCAAATGAATTGGGATAAGGGCAAGACAATGAGGATGAATTTATTTATTGTAGGTGTGGATAACGTTGGTGGTACGAATATATCATAAATTACTAAGAACTTGACATATCAAGTACAATATAATGATGGTGTAAAATGTAAACACATGTACAACGTGTAAAATGTACAACGAACTAAAATAATAAGTAGGTACAGTCAATCAATTATTTACCGTAAACCTCGAAGTTATTGGTTTGAACTCATATGACTCATTCAGGTGTCAACAGAGGGTTCACACAAAATAACATTCTATTAGCGATAAGGACGATTGAAAGTCGAATTTAAGCTGCCAGACGGCGACTATTGGCTATTGACTATTGGCTATTGGACAAGTGCGCGGAGACCGAAGGCAAAGGCAACCACATTCATTCGCTTTGTCTTGCACTGGCTAGGTTGTCGACTGCTTAACCGGACTTTGCTCTGGGTGTACGCAGCCATTCGGATGGCTGCTGTAGCTAGACACGCTTCTCTTGAACACTCTTGGTCTCCAATATACCATCGTACATCAGAGTGGCGCGAACCCTAGTCCGCAAGTGCCCTAAGTCAATCCTGTTGGCATCTGTCGGTTGTTTGTCTAGACTTTGACGACTTTGCAACAAACTGTGAAATGACAGACATGACCCGTCTCTTGTTCCCTTCACGCATTCCGCTACGATACAAGTTCCGACGTTCCGATACGAGTCATGTCTTCACGCGTTCCTTACCTTCCTTCAAGGCTTCAACTCGCAAGTCATTATTACTACGGCTCTCCGTTTAGAATAAAACATAAAAATAAGATAGTTACTAGCTCTCCTGCGCACATCAACGCCGAAGGGGATCATGGTGTGGACGGAGTACTCCGACGAACAGCTGCCACCTGGTGAACGATAGGATATTAGGGATAGGAACGGATATATTAGGGAAAAGATAGGGTAGGCATTTGGGATAGGGTAGTTGACAAAGAAATCTAATTAGTCCGTCAGAATATTGGACACATATTTTTTATTTTTACATAATATATAAAAAAAAAATGAAGACGATACAGTGCTTCGAAAAGTCGAGTGACGTCACAGTTTGGTACATTTTTTACCAGAGGGTGACGTTACAAGCCCTCGCTCATGTGCTCTTTGAGACGCTTTATTTTCATAATTTTTTATTAATTTGATAAAACAAAAAAACACGTGTATCCAATATTTTTCGATAATCTATCAGACGGACTAAACAGAATCATATTTTTTTTAGTCAGGAAACTTTTTTTTAGGTAGGAGGTTGATTTCGAGGGTTCAAACCGCTAAGCCACTTACTCGGAACACAATGACAGATTGCAGCGTCAGGACTGCTTTCTATGTTACTTTATGGAACGGTATTAAGGGACAATATTGCCCCGTCGGGGCTACGGGTTGTTCGAAAGAGATACCGCGGCTCCGGACACAAAGGGCTAAGAAGGAATATGGGTGGTCCCTTTCGCTCCACCCAGAGCGGGAGGAGTCATTTGATGATATCCCAACCGTCAAAAAAAAAAAAGCGACAATATTTCCAAACGTACAGTCATGAGCAATAATGTGTATGCACAATGCACATGGCAAAATTCAAACGCGAATTTCTCGTGGAATAACGCGTACAAATTAGAAATATTTGCTTTCTGTGCGTATTTACAATCAGTCATAGACTATAACCAAATCTTTTGTGTGCATTAAATGTCATGCCGAGTGTGCACTCCAGTGAGTGCAACTACTCCTTGTCAATTGACTAGATTTAGTCCAGTTGTAGAATAACACGCCGTTTTAGACGTGTTTCGCACTTGGTGGTGTATTAGCCCAGCTGCTAGATTATTAGGGTGATTTGATAATCTTGTTTTATAGCTTGCAATGGAGTTTTTAATCTCTTCCTATATGGTGTTCATTTTTAAATGGTTGTGTATTTCCACATTTGTAGTATACCATGAAGCGTTTGATATGGTTCTGAGTATTTGGTTCTGTAGTCGCTGCAGTATATTTATGTTTGAATCGCTAGCGGTCGCCCAAAGTTGAGCACCATACATGAAACTAGGTTTCAAAATACTGTTGTATATCAATAGCTTGTTATCTGTGGAGAGTTTCGAGTTTCGTCCCATTAGCCAATAAAGGTTTCTGTATCGAATATTGAGTACATCTCTTTTGCATTTTATATGGGTCTTCCAAGTCAGTCGTCGATCGAGGTGCATTCCTAGATACCTTACACTATCATTGTGTTGTAGGATGTTGCCTCCAAGGCAAACTGGTGGACAGTTTCCCTGCCTCAGAGTAAATGTTGCCTGAACAGATTTGCTAGCACTGGCTTTTATCCTCCATTTATTCAGCCAGGTATCTATTTCATCAAGGCCTTTTTGTACCAATTCTGTAGCTATTTTGGGATCTTTATTTCTGGCCAAGATTGCTGTATCGTCTGCATAGGTTGCAGTAATGACTCCTGGGACTATAGGCAAGTCTGCGGTATAGATGATGTACAGAACTGGACCAAGGATAGATCCCTGAGGTACGCCTGCCTGAAGTTTGTGGAATGGTGACGTAGCATCACCCTCCTTCACTTGAAACAATCTGTCCGAGAGATATGATTGTAGTAGCAGAAGGTAGCTGTGCGGTAGATACATTTTGATTTTATGGAGAAGTCCCTTATGCCAGACTTTATCAAATGCCTGCTGGATGTCCAAGAAAGCGGAAGAACAGTATTCTTTGTTTTCAAAAGTTTCTCTGATGACATTATAGACTCTGTGTACTTGTTCAACCGTGGAGTGGCACTCTCTGAAACCAAACTGATGGTCAGGGATTATGTTGTTAGCTGAGAGCATTGGTGTAATTCTTCGTAGCAAGATCTTCTCAAATAACTTTGAGAGTGTAGGCAATAGGCTGATTGGTCGATAAGATGAGATCTCATGTGCTGGTTTTCCTGCTTTATGGATCATGAGAATTTGTGATATCTTCCATATACATGGGAAATATTGTACGCGCAAGATACCATTGAAGAGAGTGGTCAGGAAAGTAATAGCTTTTTTTGGGAGCTGTCTAAGTACTTCTTTCGTAATCAGGTCAAACCCTGGCGCTTTCTTGTCCTTTAATGTGTTTTATGCTTGCCCACACTTCTCGACTGCTAACAGGTTTCGGTGGTAGGTCTAGTTGGAGGTCTTGTTTTAAACTATTTTCCACAACTGTTTCATTTTCACTATTTGTCGCTTCATTTGGAGTAAATACCTGTGACAAAAAATCCCCAAATGCATCAGCTTTTTCTTGTCTCGATTTGGCCCATTTATTTGAGGTGGTTTTTATTGGAGGTTTAGCTTCTTGGGGTCGATCCAAAGATTTGGTAAACTTCCATAGTGAATAATTTGTATTTGCAGTAGGTGTTAGTGACTCAAGCTTTGACTGCAAGGTTCTGTTGTGCTGATTCGAAATGACAGTTTTGAGTTCTGATATGGCTTTGTTTAGGGCAGTTTTGTCGGCAGGATGTCTAGTTTGATGCCATATTCGTCTTAGTCGGCGCTTCTCGAGGACTTTCATTTTGACTTCTAGGGACTCATTTGTGGACCGATAGGTTTGTTTTATTTTCGGGGTGTTTTTCCAGCAAGCCTCTTGGATAAGACAAGTTATGTATTTTGTGGCACTTTCGATATCATCCGATGACTTGAGTGCCACTTTAAGTATTAAGTGTTCCTCAATGTAGTCTCGAAATGCCTGCCAATCTGTACATCTATTGCATAGAGTATCCTGAGCCTCATACTCAATGACGGTCGTGCTAACAGTCAGGATAACTGGAGTGTGGTCTGACGTAGTATCGATGCAGCTCTCAACTTTGGAGTAGTGTCTAGACAGTCCTCCCACGACAAAAAAGTCCAGAAGATCTGGTACCTTATTAGGGTCTGTCGGCCAGTAGGTTGGTTCCGAGGTGGAGATGGTATGTAGATGGTTTATGTCTATGCTAAATTTCAGCTGCCGACTAGTGCCGACCTCTAGTTGTTATCAATCGAGAGCCCCAGTGAAATTAGAAATATGGCCAACTTTATGATAGTATGGGTTCTAAAATATTAGTATCATTACGGAACATGAAAATTACATGTAAGCGAAATTGTTTCTAATCGTTGCTAAGTGTCGGTAGGTATATATTTTGTACTGCGGTTAGCTGGTGCGAACATTCTCCGTATCATTCTTATATATAACGAGGGAATAGAATAGTACAGGGATGGCGAACCTTTATGGCTCAACGTGCCATTTGGTCTAAAGCTATGTTTATTGAGACCTTGCACGTGCCATCCAATAACAATGCTTAGTCTTTTTTAGGCAGATATTATCAACTACAACCTCTTTAACTACCAAGAAAAACTTGACCTACATCGTAATAAATGTTTCAGTAGATTGCATATTATATGTTCCTCTACCAATCGGTTTCAAATCGAATCTTATGTTATTCATCTCTGAAAATAATTACTCGGCATAGACGAGAATATGGTTAAAAATTCGGTGGTGTGTCTAAAATATTGTGTCATTGGTGGCACGTTGCCATCCCAGGAATAGTAGATTGTTTGTCCAATACAATCCTCCGTTCTCCTCAGGCGGATTTCCCCGCAGCAAAACAAGGATAATTCTAGTTATTTTTTATAATTTGTTATATTTGTACTAGCTAAGAATTTGCATCAACCATTTGCATGTTCATAAAATAATTTAATGGGTATAGTCGTAAACTGCCATAATAAATAACTCGATGCTTTTGTCCGATGTGCGAAAACTGACAACAACTTGACCTCATGTCCATTAGGTTAGTTTATTATACTGAGGCACATATCAATATTAAAAATAAATTGTCCGCTACAATGTATATAGGATGACGTCATTTAGCTAAATGTGAATTGTCATCTAAATAAAACATGTAAGGCAAACTTCAGCTCGATCAGAAACTGTGCTATTTAGCTAAATGTGAATTGTCATCTAAATAAAACATGTAAGGCAAACTTCAGCTCGATCAGAAACTGTGAACGATGTTTTCCTTCACCGTTTTGAGACCAGTAGTGATGAAATAAATTACACAAACTAATGCAGCTATATCTGGGTTCGAACCCAAAGTTGAGGCCGCAACCACTGGGTTTTGGGTCTGAGTTAGTACAAGGATATGCAATGGTAAATATATTCATCTTAAAAAAGTTTGACTCGGTAGCTAGTCTTACAACTATTATAAATTCAAAAGTTTCGATGGATCGATGTATTATTCAAGCCTGCCCGAACGGCTGAATGGATCTGGATGAAGGTACAGAGGTAGACTTTATTCTGGAACAGCACATAGGGCAACTCTTTTTGTCACACATAAACATCAATATTTCCACGCGAACAAAGCCTCGGGCAACCAGGCAGTTAGTCACTATCACTAGGTACATTTTGTGAAACAAAATCCTCCTCCGCCACCTCTGTCTGTTCGCTATAAACTCAGAAATTCGAAATTAAACCTCTAAAGAGTTAAATATAGGATGAAAGTTTGTTGATATTCGATAGTCGACATCCATGCGGGCGAAGCCGCGGGCAAAAGCTAGTCCTACTTCCTACTTAATGTTATAAAAGCGAAAGTTTGTAAGTATGGATGGATGGATGTTTGTTACTCTTTAACGCAAAAACTTCTGAACGGATTTCGATAAAATTTGGTACACAGAGAGTTTATAACCTGGATTAACACATAGGACAATTTTTTTCCCGTTTTATCTTCCCTTGGGATAATTTTAGATTTGCAGCGGGCGAAGCCGCGGGCAAAAGCTAGTATAAAAAAATAAAAACAGTGAATACGCACTGATCATCCTAGCGAAGCCGAAGTCACACAGTTTGACCACCCCGTCGCTGGTCAGCAGTATGTTCTCTGGTTTGACGTCTCTGTGGATGCAGTTGTGTCTGTGGCAGTACGCCACGCCCTGCAGCGTCTGCCAGATGATCTGCTTCGACAGGAGCTCTGGACAGCCCTGGAATTAGAGGGTTTTTAATGGGGAGGCAGAGTAAGCGCTTATCATCATCATCATCAATCTCTTGCCCTTATCCCAATTTATTTGGGGTCGGTCCACATATATGTCTTCTTCTTCCATACTTCTCTGTTTCTCGTCATCTCATGAGACACCTGCTTTTTTACCATATCATCCTTCACACAACAAACATCACAATTATTCCCAATATAAAATTGCTAAGTTGTATTTTTCTAGCTTGGGCTTAACGTTAGTGTTTTTAATTAGAAAAAAGTACTCGAAATAGTAAAGTACAAACCTTATAAGGCTGATAGATTGTTCGGGCTTTATTTAGGTTACATCCATTTATATTTACCCGTTACTCATAAACATAAGCCTAATGCTTTTTAAGACTATTTTCTTTTCATACGAAAATACCACAGTCAAAATAAGACCATTACTTAAAAACATGACTCGTCCTGATTCTCAACAACGCTCGTAGCATTGGCCTACGCCGTTTGCTACGCGCTACGGTAAGGTGCTACGAACGACTTTTTATGGTACGGGAGAAAACTGTATATCTCGAAAATATCACTGCTTCTTCTTCTAAGGATATCGATGACAATTCAAATTGAGTCAGCTCAAAATTTGGCGACGATTTTGGCATTTTCAGTGGCCTCCGTCAACTCTTGTGATGTGCAAGAACAGGACAGACAGGACATGATATTAAGTGCCCCATAGTTTTTGGGGCAAGACCACATATTTTACTAGATTTTAGCCTTTTATCTATCACATCGGAAGGAAACCAAACCAGTTTGCCTGTGAGATATTTCTCGACGGCATGCATCTTAAACCAAGTCCATGGACGGCATAATAACTTTCGAACACACTTTGAACATTGCACTCTGATGTTAGCCCCAGGGGTTCATTCACATCAAAGATTAGCCGCGGCGGTTGCATGCCACTGCGGCTCCTAATGCGGTCGGCCGTCGGAACGTTTGAACCACCCAACCACCTCGTTAATGCTTCCCACAGTCATTACTGTTAGCTAATTGACTGTTACCGATAACTGGAAAACGTTTTTGTTTTTATAAGCTAGTTAGTGGCTATAAAATGTATGGATAAAACGTTTATTTACTCGTTATTAAAGGTTTTTAATGTTTTCATTCTAGGAATTCTGAATATGGAGGGGAGGGGGAGCTGAACAGTTCTTTATAACTTTACACTCAGGACCAGTAAATGAAGTCATGGATTGAGAAATATGAATATGATCAGAATTTCTTTGTAAAGGCCAAAGGCAGAATTCGTACCACCTATTTTTTTTTTGTTAAGTGATAGAATTTGTACCACTTATTAAGTCAATTAAACCATTCATTTTCATGTAACATTAGTATTTTTAGAAGTTCGGATTCATTAATTATATCAATCAAAAGATTTAAGTAGTTAAACGTAATTAATCCTAAACTAAACGTAGTTATGTTTTTAGAAGTTGCCATTTGTAAAATATCACGAGGCTCACAATGATAAATAATTATTTAAAAATAGAAATAACAGTAAATATTATAATTAACCAATTACACATTATACCTTAAAATGAATAATTATTGCATACAATCTTAATAATTAACTATTTAATGATAGGAATTATTTTCGACATCAATGTTTTTTTTTGTATTGGCAATTATTTTATTGACAGGACAGGAAAATCTTTCCGAGTCTCTGTTCGGTTCTTGTTGTTTTGGATTGTTGTTTGTAACTGCATCTGAGCAATTTAGCAAATTATCTGGCCATTTTTACGTTGAGTCGAGCTACTGCTCCTCCGTACTCTATCTGTTGATAGTTTTTTCGCGAAAGGACGCTTTATTAATTGTGCTGTGTGTGTACGTGCTTCTAATTAAAATGACGAGTTTGCAATGCATAAATTGCAACGTTCGCTTGTCCCGAATAAGAAGGCACGCTTTATCGGATGAGAGTGAAGATCTCGTCAATACTATTCGGCTGTGGACATATCCTAGAGATGTAAGTTGTTTCAAACATAACATTTTGCGTACGAGTGTGTCAGTTACGAAGTGATAACTTTTACGTGTTAAAAAGTAGTCCTTATCATTTAAACTACACGATATCATACTAAAATAATATGTGTGTACAAAAACTATACTAAACATTATTTGAAAAAATAACAAACACCATTGTGGTTGTTTAATTAAATATTTACAACCTATATAATGTACAAACACATAAGTGATCGTTTTGCATGTATTGTTTACTTGCCTAACACTTCTTGTTTGCCTAACTTGGTTTGCCTAACACTGTTATAATAGTTATTACTCTGTTAGTATGACTGTTATAGTGTCATAGTCATATAAAGCAATGTTGAGCCGTACACAAAATCACTTCTTTATTTCCAGATAACACCTGCTGACCATGTTTGCCATGCATGCTGGCAGCTAGCTAGTCATCCCCGTTTTCTGATAATATGCCGAGGAGACGCTCAGGCCATCAAAGTGTTTGTGTTGTATGTGGGCAATCCATACTACGAATCAGTCAATGCAGGATTTTGATTGAAGGTGCAAATGAAGACGAACAAAGAATGGCTAACACAGTTGCTACTTGGATCCAACCACGAGAGGTATAACAACACATACATACCTAATATAACTTGTATCAATTAGGTGTCTTGATTTGATGTATGTGTTAAAACAATGTAAATTATTTCCCACTAATACCATGCATTTTTAAATGCAACCTTTTCTTTATTTATATATTTTTTATTTTAGCTTCGTTCTGAGGATGAAGCTTGTGTGCCGTGTTGGCTAAGAGCTAGAAGAACTAGGGTTGTTTCACCAAATGAAGATATTCAACCCATTGTACCTGATCATTTGGACGGTGATCATTCTGATTTGATGTGTGCTGTATGTGGTCAGAGTCTATCCGACCCAACATCAGATCAAGAATGGAATCCCGACAACACTGCTTGTTTGATGGAGCACCAGCAGGTATATGAAATATATTTATAGTAATTAGCTTATAATAATGTGTCATGCAAAGGGCAATTACTATTTTATGTTGCTAAATCTGGGACAATCATGATGGCTCTACTAACAACAAAAGGGTTAAGGGTAAGGGTAGGTACTGGTTTTTCCATTGTCACATAGCCCTTCTCTCTCATATTAACACAACATAGATATTTTTGGTAAAGATTTTCTGTAAGGTGAAAACCAATCATTTTATTTATTTATTTAAACTTCATGCACAAACGTGGTACATAGGCGGACTTAATGCCACAAGGCATGGGTTTGGGTTTTTATGTCAAGAACTATTCTGTAGCTTGGTCATGTTGGGCACAATTTATGTCTGTCAGTGTTTAATTTGTGTTTCATCAATGTTATTTATATTTACAGATGTCATCCATGTATGAAGTTTGTGGAGTTTGCTGGGGCCAAGCTCGAGATTAATATTATTTATCCATGGAGAAATTATTATTATTTGCTTGTGGTATAGGTACCTATACCAAATTCGCCAGGCTCGTTCATATGTGGGTGAGCATTTTCGGTTTCATGGAGTATATACATTAGAGGTATCTCGAGAGAGAATACATGGCTTAGAGGGAATAAACCCAATGTTGCTTCGTGCTAAAATAAAGTCCCGCCATTCTTCTGCTAGAACTTATTTCGTTTTCATAGTTACAGAATCAAATATGAATGGTCGGGACGCAATCAAAAGTTATTGTTGTAATTGCATTGTAGGTTTAAAAAGTGGGATGCTGCTCACACGTTATGAGTATTATTTGGTACCTTAGTTACGCTCGCCATGAAGGTATGACCCGCCCTGCCCCTTGCTTAGATGAAGTAATATTAAGAATAATAAAATAAATGTTAGATCCTACAAAAACAAAGTTGTTTTATTTAACCACACTTAAAACTCCATCAGCACTTCATCATTTATCATCATCATCATCAAACTATTGCAGACCGCTGCTGGACGCAGGTCTTTCCTAAAGCACCCTACTGAATAGGTACAATTCTCATGTCAATTTGCCAACTTATTGATAAAAACACTACAAAGATAGCAAACATTAACATAAACATTTTTTTCACCAAAAAAATGTTTATACTACTACACGTAATCCATACTAAGTAATATTATTGTTGAAGCAGGTGTTGTGATTTGGCAATGGAATGGCGTGTCAGGCGTGATCAACCAAATTAACTCTTCGATAGTATATATCCAGACTTTTATTTGTCAAAATACAAGCAGATATTACACGTCCATTTTATAGTATATATGATGAATTAAGATTAATTAAATTGGACAATATTGGAGACGACACAAAACGTACACAGAGAGCCGTGAGCAGGAAGTAGTTGTCAAAAACAGTAGACAGGTGACAGCTTCAAATGTCATATAAATATGGCTGCGTTTAAGCTGCGTTCATGTAGAGCTTACATAATTCCTAATAATTATAAATGCGAAAGTAACTCTGTCTGTTACTCTTTCACGCCTAAACGGCTGAACGGATTTTGATGAAAGGAGAAAACCAAACTCCATAGAAACTTGGGCCTGGCGTTACAGGGCTGAATTTTGGCCATTCATTAAAGAATCTAGGTAGGTTCCATGAGCCCAATTTTCACGTCTCCCAGTGATGGCCAAATTGATAATATCAGACAATGACATTTTAGGTTATTTAAATTATTTGAGATAATTAAGTTAAATAACATGATATTTTCGAGGCTTTGTTTCCTACGCAAGTCTAAAACCCCCATGCGCTGTGCTGTAACATAGCACTATGAGGTTTCAGGTAAGTAGATACCTACTTTCCTTAAAAAGTGCTTACGGGGGTGACTTCAGATTTATATTATTGATATCACTGAAAACATCAGCTGAAAACTATGTTTATTAGACAAGGCCCACTTACATAACTACTGGCTGATATTTGTTAGGATTATATCTGCTGGGGGATTTTTAATAGATTGTGATACCCAATAAATTAAAATGTAAATAAAACACATATTTATGTTAAATGGTTTTTTAATCATCTTCTTCATTAGGATTATCATAGTATAATAATACAGTATCCAGAAACTGTGCAGGAGGCAATTGATTACCTTGGTGCCGTGCCCAACTAAGATACCATATTATGCTCATGGTATGGGCACAGCAACCAACCGTTCTTTTTCCTATGATACAGGTGCAGTAATATTGAATTATAGCATCCCTTCCACTTAGAGAGCTGTAGATTCATCCTACTACTAATATGCCTGGATTTCATCCTTCTCTTAACATCCAGGTTAAGTCCGATGTAGATAGCTCTTGCTGTAGGTCACCGTCCACCTCCCTACACACTTCTATGACATATGAGCCATTTTCTTTTCCTTTTCCTGAATGAAAATGCCGGGATGCTCTATTTGCTCATACCCAACACGAGTGACAGACAACACTTGAAGCGCCCACCTGAAAATAATTTATCTACATTAAAGTGTGCTTTTACACATGCAATGTGTTGTGTGTGTCCACTTTAAAAATACTGATCTAAAGAAATCCTGAGGAGCTCGGAGCTTGACCATTATCACACCATTATCAATGTTTTAGCATACAAAATAACATTTTTAATGACCTTTCAAAACCAAAAGCTAAACTAAAGAATGTTAATAAAGCATCAATAAAGCAAATATACTGACCGTGCGTGGTAGGATCAATTCTCTTATAACTTCGTGTATTCTGCGTTCTTGCACGGTACTAATCCTAAGTGTATGACAACGAACTCTTCTCAGAAGAGAATGTCCACAGTGAATACACACCCGTCGGTGTCCCATAGGTGTCTGTTCACTTTGTTCTGGTATATTTCCATCACTAGATATAGCATTGGCATGATTCCAGCAAGCCAGGCATATAAAGTCATTTTCATTTACCTGAAACAAACATTTGACTATTAGGGTCTAGCAAGACTAGCATTAGCATTTAGCAATAAACATCTGGGTATATTTGGGTAGACCTATGCCCCTCATTACAATCCCACTGCAGGGACACAGACCTCCACTCTGAGAGAGGGAATAATAGGTTGTAATTAACCATGAAGGTTCAGTCCGGTTTAGCGATGTGATGTCTTCAAATATGAATTTATTGCACATTATGCTATCATTAAAATACAACTATAAACAGACAACTGAACATGAGCGATAACACTACTTAGTTTGTTTACATTAAATAATTACATATGATTACAAAAACGTTATGTTATATAGAAATATCGGATACTAACCGTTTGAGGCGCTACCCATTCTTGAACAATTGAAAGAATAATCTTCCAATCTTCGCCTTCCACATCATGAGGACCGCAACAATGCAATGTTGCGGTCCTCATGATGTTGAACCCAGTCGTCAAATGAGCAAAGTACAAATACGGTTTTCTAGCAAATGTCAGCAGGGGTGGCAGTTTAGAAACGGTGTCCAATGTTCAAGCGAGGGTCAGTCAAAAGGCAATCAATTTCGGAGTCCAGTATTCGATCAAAGGTCTTAGAATAATAAAATCTCGAGAGATCTGGAAAAACACATTCACTTGCACACCAAACGAAAAGCGAATGACATGACAATTGACTTGACAGCCGTTGACATTGACACTTGCGTTTACTAGTGCATTCCGTGGTGCAGCCGATTTTATCGATTATTTATTTGGTTTTTTACAGGTTACGTTAAAAATCAATTATATGACAGATTTTGAATAAACATCTATTTTAATAAGTAAAAAAGTGATAATACATAATGATAATGATTAATAAAGATAATGCAATGAAGTATTATTTAATTATTTGTAAGAATATCGATATCCACTAAGTCGATCTTATTCTTAGGGTACGCTCATTGATATAATAACAGCGTTCGTGAAGTTAGTGACAAAAAATGAAACAAGTGTTGTAACGGTTTAAAAAGACACAACCTCAAAAATAAAACTGGTTATAACTTTAAGGTCCTAACTTCTAAAAATCTATGAATTTTAAAAGGGCTTGCCTATTGTATTGACTACCAATTAAAACAAAAAGTATCCCAAAACACGACATTTTATTAGCGGTACGAAACTCCCATACAAGGCTGCCTTTCACCTTTAGATCCTAACGTTCGCAATGGATGTTAATACAGACATAAGTACATAAAGTCATACATTTTTCCTATCGGGGTAGGCCACCTGCTACGCAAGCAAAAGTACGTAAGCAAAAGGAGTATGTAAAGGATACATATTATATTGCTGCGGGTGGTTCGAAAGAGATACCATGGCCTCGACACAAAGGGCTAAGAAGGGACATGGGTAGTTTTTAGTCAGTAACAGTCTGACACTCCCTATCGCTCTGCCCAGAGCGGGAGGAGTAATTTGATGATTTTCCACTCTCCAAAAAAAAAGGGATACATATTATTTTTGCTTCGTGCACGTTCATAAATCTAGTCATACACGCACGCCAGTTGCTAGTACTTTACACCGGACCATTTTGAAGAATAAAGTCAGTGTATGTCCTTCTAGGACGTCCCCTCCCGCGTTGCCACTCACATCTGCCTTGTAAATACCCTTTGTTAGTCGTCATTCACTCATCCTCCTCCAATAACCAAACCGTCTAGGATTGACGTTAAAGATCTGGGGGCACGGCATCGGTAGTGCCCCAGCAAAATCGAGTAATATTATGTTAATTCTCTAAAAATTGGTTAGGAGAGTAGGTCAATAATTTATCTATTAAGTCGAGTCATATTATATTAATTCTGTAAAAATTGGTTAGGAGAGAAGGTCCATAATTTATATATTAAGTCGAGTCATATTATATTAATTCTGTAAAAATTGGTTAGGAGAGTAGGTCCATAATTTATCTATTAAGTCGAGTCATATTATATTAATTCTGTAAAAATTGGTTAGGAGAGAAGGTCCATAATTTATCTATTAAGTCGAGTTATATTATACTAGCTGACCCCGGCAAACGTTGTTTTGCCATTTATAAAATTTCAGAAAAAAAAAAAAAAAGATGAAAAATAGATGTTGGCCGATTCTCATAGATACCCGATACGCACAAAAAATTTCATCAAAATCGGTCAAGCCGTTTCGGAGGAGTTTGGCATCGAAAACTGTGACACGAGAATTTTATATATTAGATTAATTCTGTAAAAATTGGTTAGGAGAGAAGGTCCATAATTTATATATTTCTGCAGTAATTAAAAGAAATCGGTACGTCATCCAAGCAGCCAAGCGGTTCATTTTTTCATTCATTTTATTATTTTAATTTTAAGAGGAAATGCGAGTGCTGTCTCTCTCTACTATCGCTGTCTCTCTCCGTCCTCCTGCCCTCAAATTCGTGCGATAAGGACAACTGCAGAAAAAAGTTATAATTCGAGGTTTGGCTCTCGCCTATTTCCTCCTCCAATATTGAACCAATTTAAAAGATATTTTAGACAATGAATAAGGAGGTTATATACTACGCCGCTATGTTTTTCTTTTTTCGATAATAGATTGTCAAATTTGTACACTAGGACTCTGTTAACAGCGATCTAAACAAGCAATTTTGAGCATTTTTTGAGGGTTCTAGTGCTTATAAAAATAATTTATCACCAAAAAGGAAAACATAGGGGCATAGAAATAGTTAATATTTATTATTCTGTAAAAAATCATTGCTCTAGGGTCATTAACCAAAAAGAAAACAGGCGAGAGCGTTTGTATGGAGAAAAGACCACTCGCATTTCCTCTTAACAAGCTTCAATTTGGCAACAACACACCGCTGTCAACCTTCTACAGACTGTGCCAACTGTTCAAGGCTCTATATGACCGGAAATGGACCGAAAACGCTCTTTTATCAAAGAAAGTCTGACCCAAAAATGGAACTTTTGACACTTTGGCACCATTTCGATTCGCTTGACACTGCTCTACATTTTTCAAACAAAAACATTTATATAACAATGCAACTGATGGTAAGTGTCCACCTGAATAAGGCCACTGGCCTCTTCTACTTTAAAAGTTTTAAAAAAAATGCGTGCTTAAGAAAAAAAAATATGTGAATCAATTTGGCATCAACTTTAAATTAAAGAATAGATTTTGATTAGAATTTTGTTTTATGAATAATTTATTTTATGATTATGCATTTTTTGGTAGTATGTGTTGTGTATTGGCCTTCAATTATTATGATTATTTTTTTACTAACACTATTCTTTAAGTACCTACTAACAAAAATATGGATCAGTGTTGTCTATTTTGAATAAATAAATTAAAATTTATTTAAATTCGTTTATAATATAAATGCGATTTACATGGCAAATATCCCGTGTTCAGTACCTATTAATAATAGTGTTAGTGACCAACTGACCATGTCATTGCAGTTTAAAAACTTATATAAGGTTTTGGATAGAGTTTAATTTAGAACTAGCGTATGAAAAATACGAAGTTTACGAAGAAGCTCTGTATGTTACAAAGAGGGTCACGTACGTACACGAAAATGAAACAAAAAATTACATAACGGTGGAAAAACAAACAATACCGAAAATTCTTGCACGGAATGGCAAATATCCACGTATAACGTGACGTCACAGATCTCGTGACATACAGGGTACGTGTCACGTTGTTCCCGTGTCTACCTGACGTGACAAGTCTTGTACGAACAACAAAATATATTTTTTTATGTTAATTTAGCAAATGTCTACCTCCAGAGACGAGGGTTGAAATTGCAAATTTCGTTGCGAACTTGGTCATTCCATTGTAGGACTTGTCAAACCAGGAGAGACATTCTACCAATGCTGGAGAGAGCCCTTTTCTGAGGCCCGAACAGTAAGTCGTGGGTTCGAACCCAGTCAGGCGCATTACTTTGTGTAATTTATTTCATCACCTCTGCTCTCAAAACGGTGAAGGAAAACATTGTGAGGAAAATGTCTAAGAACCAAAACTTTCAAAGACATGTGTCATCTACCTGGGCCCACTCTGGGCCCGCGTGGTAGATCATAATAGCCTATCCCTCTCCTAGAGAGGAGGCCTGAGTAACTGCAGTGGGAACATTATAGGCTGATGATGATCTTATTAAGCTCTCGCAAAGAATAGACGTTTGTCGAAGCACTAGGCAGGTTCATCATCAGCCTATTGCAATCCACTGCTGGATATAGGCCTCTTTAATCTTACGCCACTCAACTCGATTTTCAGCAACTCTCATCCAGTTGTTACCAGCCACTCTGCGAAGATCATCGCTCCACCGAGCCTGCGGGCGTCCCACCTTACGCTTGCCGATTCGCGGTCTCCACTCAAGAACACGTCTACTCCAACGGTCATCGGTTCTGCGACTAATATGACCGGCCCACTGCCACTTCAGCTTACTTATTCTGTGAGCTATGTCGACAACTCTGGTCCTCTGTCGGATCACCTCATTCCGGATGCGATCCCTGAGAGAGACCCCTAGCATAGCTCGCTCCATAGCTCGCTGAGCGACTTTAAATTTATGGACCAACCGTATCGTCAGTGTCCACGTTTCAGCTCCGTATGTCATAACAGGCAGGACGCACTGGTTGAAGACCTTAGTCTTTAGGCAGGTTGTATGCTGATTATTATCCATTACTGTACCTTGGAACCGTCATTTGAGCAAACTGCCGAACGCATGATCATCGATGCTGCTGCCGCGTGCGAAACATTCCCATCTGTGTCTCACTCTAGGAAATGACGGTTCGTAGCGACAAAAATGGATAGAAGCATGGACAAATGGCGCAAGCCTATTGCTCTTTTACTGCTGCCTTACTTTGAGGAGCTCGTGGCTTAATAAGAACTGCCACTCGGGTCGATCTTTAGGTAAAGCTGTCCTTGCCTAGGTCGGTCTGTGGATGGGTGACCGCCCGAAATACCGGGTTTCCTCCGTGCCTCGGAAAGCAAGCTGTTGGTCCCAGCTGCCATATATAGATCTTTGGTAGTCGTTACAGATAGTCAGTGCATGACCTGAAATTCTGACATCCAGTCTTACCAAAGGGTATCGTATTACCTAGTATTAACTGGGTTGTGGAGGTCAGATAGGCAGTCGCTCCATGTAAAATACTGGTATTCAGCTGCATGCGGTTAGACTGGAAGCCGACCCCAATATACTTGGGAAAAGGCTAGGCAGATGATGACTGCTGCCTGCCTTACTTTGGTCAAGAGTTTCGGGCAAAGTGTCAATGAATTTTGCGATGAGGAATTTCTCAGTAGTATTCAACCCCGAGAATTAACGTCTGGTTGTTGGTACTATGCGCCTATACACTCTTTAACATCGATCAAATTTTTCTTCAAGTTCAAATGACTTCAAATATTTTTCATATACGAACCCTTATCCACGGGTCACTGTGAACTTAGCATCTCAAGTATTAGCATCTCAACAAATAACTTGAGTTCTGCTTGCATCCAGCATAGTTCCATAGTTCCTGATAGTTTATAACGATTGTTCAATTCATTTGCCCTGAAAAATCCAATTTTAAAAATGAGATGCCAACTTCACATATGACATCGCAGCATCTCATCATATTAAAGGTTTTTCAGGATCAAGGAGTTGTTTTAAACATAGTTCTATACCTCCTGATTGATTGTAACAATAGTTCTGTTCCTTAACCGTCAAAATAGCAATTTTGAAAATGAGATGCTAACTTCCTACATGACGTCATAGCATCTCACAGTATTTTCAGTGTTTTAACACCGAGGAGTTGTATTAAGCATAGTTCTATATACCCTGATTAATTTTAAGCAGTGTTCCGCCAATTTGCCGCCAAAGTCGCGACGCGACGCGAGAATAACCGAAAACCGTGTCAAGTTAGCTTTGGTTACAATTAAACTGACAGTTCTGCCCAGCATCTCAGCGTTTTTCATTACCAATGCAATAAATACGCCTACTTCTGTTGTATAACGCTTTCAGGACACACGACACTACAAGTTGTAGCGAAAAACAAAAAACCAAAAAAAAAAATTGACCGTTTACTGACAGTTCTGCCCAGCATCTCAGCCGTTTTCATTACCTACGCTATAAATACGTCCAATGCTGCCGGAGTAAAACACACCACACACACATTTTAGCGAGAAAAACCAAAAATGGTGTCAGGTTGGCTTTAGTTACAATTAACTGACAGTTCTGCCCAGCATCTCAGGCTTTTTGAATACCAATGTTATAAATACGCCTATTACTGCTAAATAACGCTTTCAATACACACCACACTACAAGTTGTAGCGAAAAACAAAAAACCAAAAAAACATTTTTGACCGTTTACTGACAGTTCTGGCCAGCATCTCAGCCGTTTTCATTACCTACGCTATAAATACGTCCAATGCTGCAGTACTCCGCTTTCAAAACACACCACACTACAAATTTTAACGAGGAAAACCAAAAACCGTGTCAGGTCGCTACAACTTGTAGTGTGGTGTGTCCTGAAAGCGTTATACAGCAGTAGTAGGCGTATTTATAACATTGGTAATCAAAAAGCCTGAGATGCTGGGCAGAGCTGTCAGTAAATTGTCAAAAAAAAATATTTGGTTTATTTGATTTTCGCTACAACTTGTAGTGTGGTGTGTCCTGAAAGCGTTATACAGCAGTAGTAGCCGTATTTATTGCATTGGTAATGAAAAAGGCTGAGATGCTGGGCAGAACTGTCAGTTAATTGTAACTAAAGTCAACCTGACACGGTTTTGGTTTTTCTCGCTAAAATGTGTAGTGTGGTGTGTTTTGAAAGCGGAATACTCCAGTATTAGACGTATTTATAGCGTAGTTAATGAAAACGGCTGAGATGCTGGGCAGAACTGTCAGTAAATGGTCAACATTATTTATTTGTTTTTTTTTTATTTTCGCTACAACTTGTAGTGTGGTGTGTCCTGAAAGCGTTATACAGCAGTAGTAGGCGTATTTATAACATTGGTAATCAAAAAGGCTGAGATGCTGGGCAGATCTGTCAGTAAATGGTCAAAAAAAATTATTAGTTTTTTTTTTTTTTTTCGCTACAACTTGTAGTGTGGTGTGTTCTGAAAGCGTTATACAGCAGTAGTAGGCGTATTTTTATAACATTGGTAATCGAAAAGGCTGAGATGCTGGGCAGAATTGTCAGTTAATTGTAACTCAGTAACTAAAGCCAACCTGACACGGTTATTGGTTTTTCTCGCTAAAATGTGTAGTGTGGTGTGTTTTGAAAGCGGAGTACTGCAGCATTGGACGTATTTATAGCGTAGCTAATGAAAACGGCTGAGATGCTGGGCAGAACTGTCAGTAAAAGGCCAACATTTTTTATTTGTTTTTTTTTTTTTCGCTACAACTTGTAGTGTGGTGTGTCCTGAAAGCGTTATACAGCAGTAGTAGGCATATTTATAACATTGGTATTCAAAAGCCTGAGATGCTGGGCAGAACTGTCAGTTAATTGTAACCAAAGCTAACTTGACACGGTTTTTGATTTTTCTCGCTAAAATGTGTAGTGTGGTGTGTTTTGAAAGCGGTGTACTACAGCATTGGACGTATTTATAGCGTAGGTAATGAAAACGGCTGAGATGCTGGCCAGAACTGTCAGTAAACGGTCAAAAATGTTTTTTTGATTTTTTGTTTTTCGCTACAACTTGTAGTGTGGTGTGTCCTGAAAGCGTTATTTAGCAGTAGTAGGCGTATTTATAACATTGGTATTCAAAAAGCCTGAGATGCTGGGCAGAACTGTCAGTTAATTGTAACCAAAGCTAACTTGACACGGTTTTTGATTTTTCTCGCAAAAATGTGTAGTGTGGTGTGTTTTGAAAGCGGTGTACTACAGCATTTGACGTATTTGTTGCGTAGGTAATGAAAACGGCTGAGATGCTGAGCAGAACTGTCAGTAAACGGTCAAAAATGTTTTTTTGGTTTTTTGTTTTTCGCTACAACTTGTAGTGTGGTGTGTCCTGAAAGCGTTATTTAGCAGTAGTAGGCGTATTTATAACATTGGTATTCAAAAAGCCTGAGATGCTGGGCAGAACTGTCAGTTAATTGTAACCAAAGCTAACTTGACACGGTTTTTGATTTTTCTCGCAAAAATGTGTAGTGTGGTGTGTTTTGAAAGCGGTGTACTACAGCATTTGACGTATTTGTTGCGTAGGTAATGAAAACGGCTGAGATGCTGGGCAGAACTGTCAGTAAACGGTCAAAAATGTTTTTTTGGTTTTTTGTTTTTCGCTACAACTTGTAGTGTGGTGTGTCCTGAAAGCGTTATTTAGCAGTAGTAGGCATATTTATAACATTGGTATTCAAAAAGCCTGAGATGCTGGGCAGAACTGTCAGTTAATTGTAACCAAAGCTAACTTGACACAGTTTTGTTTTTCTCGCTAAAATGTGTAGTGTGGTGTGTTTTGAAAGCGGAGTACTGCAGCATTGGACGTATTTATAGCGTAGGTAATGAAAACGGCTGAGATGCTGGGCAGAACTGTCAGTAAAAGGCCAAAAATGTTTTTTTGGTTTTTTGTTTTTCGCTACAACTTGTAGTGTGGTGTGTCCTGAAAGCGTTATTTAGCAGTAATAGGCGTATTTATAACATTGGTATTCAAAAAGCCTGAGATGCTGGGCAGAACTGTCAGTTAATTGTAACTAAAGCCAACCTGACACCATTTTTGGTTTTTCTCGCTAAAATGTGTGTGTGGTGTGTTTTACTCCGGCAGCATTGGACGTATTTATAGCGTAGGTAATGAAAACGGCTGAGATGCTGGGCAGAACTGTCAGTAAACGGTCAATTTTTTTTTTTTGGTTTTTTGTTTTTCGCTACAACTTGTAGTGTGGTGTGTCCTGAAAGCGTTTTACAACAGAAGTAGGCGTATTTATTGCATTGGTAATGAAAAACGCTGAGATGCTGGGCAGAACTGTCAGTTAATTGTAACCAAAGCTAACTTGACACGGTTTTCGGTTATTCTCGCGTCGCGTCGCGACTTTGGCGGCAAATTGGCGGAACACTGCTTAAAATTAATCAGGGTATATAGAACTATGCTTAATACAACTCCTCGGTGTTAAAACACTGAAAATACTGTGAGATGCTATGACGTCATGTAGGAAGTTAGCATCTCATTTTCAAAATTGCTATTTTGACGGTTATGGAACAGAACTATTGTTACAATCAATCAGGAGGTATAGAACTATGTTTAAAACAACTCCTTGATCCTGAAAAACCTTTAATATGATGAGATGCTGCGATGTCATATGTGAAGTTGGCATCTCATTTTTAAAATTGGATTTTTCAGGGCAAATGAATTGAACAATCGTTATAAACTATCAGGAA
The DNA here is from genome assembly GCA_949316265.1 of Diarsia mendica. NCBI lineage: Eukaryota > Metazoa > Arthropoda > Insecta > Lepidoptera > Noctuidae > Diarsia > Diarsia mendica. The sequence continues at coordinate 19,758,670 of OX438906.1, forward strand.
CTATGGAACTATGCTGGATGCAAGCAGAACTCAAGTTATTTGTTGAGATGCTAATACTTGAGATGCTAAGTTCACAGTGACTATCCACGGAACGTTCAAAGATAAAAATACATCGAAGCTCGCGATAAAATCGATAGAATAGCGCTTAACCAAAATAGAATCGCGAATCGAGTTTTTATTTGTTTGCTCACAATGATGTTTATATTCAACTTTGACATTTTGAACTAAATGGGGTCGTGATGGAAACCCTTAAACTTTCAGAAGGTAATAAACTAAAAATACTTGGCTTTCCACTAACGTTTTCTCGAACTTAAATGATGTAACCAACATTTTGTCACTAGATATATTTTACTTTAAAAAGTGTCCATGGAGTTTCTTGCCCATTCTTCTCCATACAGATCTACGCTTTGGAATGGGCAACTACGAGTGTAACTATGAATGTAGCTTCGTTTTTTTCCTGACAAAAGTGTCTGTAATGGTATACTTAATTGAAATAAATGCTTAGTTTGTGATTGAGCTCCATCTCAAGTAGTTGATATTTGAGAGCATAGCAAGGCTGAAGTGCAAATGAGAGGGTGGTGTCACGCATAAGTATATGCACCCGAACTGGTAGGCAAAGACCTTAATTATGTGAATGTCTAGAGATAGATATCACCGTCGAGGAAGACCGCGGCAAAATACACTACTTTGAAAACAAAAAACAGATTGTCACACCAGACGAAATGTTTTTTTACGGGGCCAACATGGCCTGAGATCCTATAAGATAGAGGTAAAGACGTGGTAAGGAGAAACTGGAGACACCGTCCGACAGTGAGACACAAAAAAAAACTAGCAATTAATAACCCACTACTATTAATACTATGAACGGGATATTTACCATGTTTTCTTATTGTTTCGAGTTCCCGATGTTTCGGCGCTGTTACAAGCACCATGATCACGGATAAACTGAAGTCATTGCGGGTGGATGTTTATGAGCAGACAAAACGGTCTACCCTCTTTCTCGTTCGTTTAATAAGAAAACATGGTAAATATCCCGTTCATAGTATTAATAGTAGTGTCAGTGACCATGTCAGTTTAAAAACTTATAATTAATAACCCTTGCATTAGGCTCTACCGCAATAGGGTAGTATACTCTGTCTGTTAAACAACATTCTCCTGCCCTTATAATAAGAAATTATGAGGTTTTACTCGAAGTTTCGTCAAAACCTAGTGTAGTAAATGGTAACTCGAAAAACTGCACATACACAATTAACAAAAAAAAAACAATATTTTACAACCAATCATTTTTTTATAATAACCATTTAGAAGTCAATTAATTCAGATCACAGTTAGGTAGTCAATTTTTGAATTATCAAGGATAAATACATAATTGTCAGCTTAGTTTATTACATTTTGTCAATTAAAAGAATTCGTCAATGGTACAGTAGCATTTTTAATTTAAAATGTAATTTAGTTTCCTTTCATTTAAATTATGTCAAGTCTGAATCTTTAATGCCATTTGGTATTTTATTATAAATACTAGCTAATGCCCGCGGCTTCACCCGCGTGGATACTGTAAAAACAATCCTTGATGCGGATTATAATTATATCATTCTAAAACTTCAGCTCGATCGGTGCAGAACTTTTTGAGTTTTTGAAGCGTACACAAACCAACATAACATTTTTATATATAGATTTCCGAAGCGAGGATTTAATATCCGGGCCCTTGTCAATGCCGGTATTGACGCCCCAATACCGTGATTAATTTGATCTTATTCTTCGCTAGTTTTCACCAGCACAAGGGTAAGAGCGTTAATTGAGGGTCTTAGACATAATTCGTGTGGATATTATTGACTTGTTGATCTAAAGCGCTGCTGTGAAGTTTTTATTTAAAGTTCAGTAGAATGACATTTCGGTCTCAATAATATTATGAAAAGACAAGGTTATGTTATTATTTTAAGAGATCTCTCGAGAGTTTGCCCGTGTGTACAATGTGTGCATAACTGCATACACTTTTTCATGTACACCAACAAGCCATCATCATCATCAGCCTATAATGTGACCACTACAGGGACTCGGGCCTCCTCTCTAGAAGAGGGATGGGCTATAATTTCTTGTTTCATATACGTGCCGGTTTCTTCACACGTTTTGAGAAAAGCTTTGATAAAATAAATTACACAAAATAATGCGCCTGCCTGGGTTCATACCCACGACCACGGGCCACCGTTGCTCGACCAACATAGTACTTCTTTGTTATTTTTATTGCAATAAATAGTCATGATTCATGTAGGTACGCATTGTTTTATTATGACTTGCTTCGGTAAAGGAAAATTGCGAGAGAAAGGACTCGACGGCATGTAAAGTCAAGTCAGAGGCCTCGGCATAAAAACTCTTACACCGAGTTAGGCTAACCACACGAATAAAGAAAAGAACTGCGATCATAAAGATATAGACCTTGTTGCTGCGTCTCGTCTACCTAGAATTACCTGTTGTAGACAATAATCCAAAAAAACAAGTTCTGTTTTATATAATCTCGGAGATATAAAACTAACAAATAGTTGGCTAAACAAGTAATGTAAAATTTTGTTTCACACGCAATGTCAAATTATATAATCTGTAATAAGAAAAAGAAAAAACCGGCCAAGTGCCAGTACGACTCGCGCACGAAGGGTTCTGAACCTTAAATATGGCAACAGACAGAAACAAATAATTTGTGAAAATTTCAACTATCTGGCTATCGCGATTCTTGAGATACAGCCTGGTGCCAGACAGACGGACGGACAGACAGCGAAGTCTTAGTAATAGGGTCCGTAATTTTTACCGTTTAGGTTCGGAACCCTAAAAAGAAAAATTACCTACTGTGATGTACAGACCAGCACAACAAGTTACCACAATCTGACAAATGTCTATAATAGATTTTCTACTTTATCTCCAAAGCATTAGGTTCAAGGTTGATTGGGAAAAATTCACAGTTTCGGGTAGTATATTTTGCTGTCGTATGTATGAAGGTCATTCGAAGGTTTTATTAACAGTTCGTTTACATGGGTCGTTTTCTATAGGTATTTCTTTAGGACTTTGAATGTTTCATTACTTAGTAAATGTTTTCTTTGCGTTACAAATATTTAAGCATGTCAGTTGGCTTTGCCATGTCATTGAAATATATTAATAACTAGCTTTACTCTGCGACCTTCGTCCGCATGAAATTATCACCATCACTACATTTTTAACCGACTTCTAAAAAAAGAAGGAGGGTCTCAATTCGGATGTTTGTTTTTTTTTATGTTTGTTCGGGCATAAAACCGTCGATTGCAAACCGATTTGAAAAATTCTTTTTTTGTTGGAAAGGGTATACTTCCCAAATGGTCCCATATTTTTTTTATCGAAATCGGACGAGCGGTATTTGAAAAATCAACAAAACTAAAAAAAAAAGCTACATTGTCCACATTATGACCCATGAACATGTGAACTTACATGTGAACCACTAAAAAGTGAAAAATAAAAACTTTTCAACAAAAAATAAAACCGACTTTAAAAAAAACACAAAAAAGTGAAAAATAAACTTTAGAAGAAAAATTAGTTTCTGAAGTCGGTGGCAAAAAAATGAAATCAAAGAAACAAAAGTCACCGACTTCAGAAACTGATTTTTCTTCTAAAGTTTATTTTTCACTTTTTTGTGTTTTTTTTTAAGTCGGTTTTATTTTTTGTTAAAAAGTTTTTTATAAAACAAAGTCCTCAGCCGCGTCTGTATGTCTGTTCGTGAAAACTCATAAACTTATGCACCGCTTTTCATGCTGTTTTCACCAAAGTGCTTCTCTTGTTGGTTCAAAAAATAAAATTGTGAAAAAATATTTTTGTGTTGGATAGTTCATTTATCGTTAAGGTGTTGCGCACCGGTCAGCTAGTTTACAAATAAAAGGGTATATACTTACTGCAGGATATTTCTCCAGCTCATGCAGCACCGTGTGGTCGCAGTATTCGAACACGAGGTGCAGCTTGCGTTTACGACGGAACACCTCGATGAGATTCACTAGGTTTGGATGCTTTAGATTCTGGGGACAATAGAAATAGGTAACTTACTATCAATGAGCAAATTTAAAAATAAATACAAGGTTTTTTATTCATATCCCATAACTGTAACGGTGGTTAACTCTAGCTTGTGGCTTAATCTATATAAATAAAGAGGGAAGTCCTGACTGACTGACTCATCAACGCCCAGCCCAAACCCTTGGACCTAGAAAGCTGAAATTTTGCACAGAGGTTCCCTTTATAGTGTAGGCAAGGAATAAGGAAGGATTTTTCGAAATTCAACCCCTAAGGGATTTAAATAGGGGATGAAAGTTTGTATGGAAAATCGTCATTTTCACGCGGGCGAAGCTGCTGGGAAAAGCTAGTTGGGTATATTTTTCCATAAGGAATTACTCAGTAGCAGCCACGGAGCCTGGATTGCCACTCGGGTCGATCTTTAGGTTAAGCCGCGCTTGCCTAGGTTTGGTCTGTGGATGGGTGACCACCCGTTACATACCGAGTTTCCTCCGTGCCTCGGAAAGCACGTTAAGCTGTTGGTCCCGGCTGCCATATATAGATCTTTGGCAGTCTTTGTTTCCTTGGAAGATGGGTAGGTATAGGCCTTTAGTGTGGGACGCAACATGTGTCAATACGATACTGTTGCACTATCACATCTTCTAAGTTCATCCTGCTGTGGTGGCACTGCGCTGACGCTGCAGAGCACCCAGAGGCTACGTTTTGCCATACAACATGGCAATGTCGCCAGTCTTTTGGGCACATTACCAGCTGACGTTGAGGAGCAGGTTTTCATGCCCTTCGAAGTTTCTTGTTAGTTTATTTAATCGTTTTTAATGAATAATGTTTAAAATAGTTAGTTTATTAGACTTTAATAGTCCAAACAAACGCCCTCTCAATAAATTACATACTCAGTAACAAACAGAGGGAGCCACATGACAAAAAAACTTCGTTTAAATAACTACATATCAATTATCGTCACGCATACATGGTTTTCGAAGGGGTAGGTACATGCAAAGGTCAACGTGCTTACACTCACAATAAAATTTGTAAAGTTCCATAATTATGATAGGGGGCGAGTCCGTCGACCTAATCAATCAACTTTATATGGGGGAGGTAAAGTTACAGTAATTCTTGTATTTACTTAGTACAATAGAGTTTAATTAATACTTTTAACTAGTAGGTAGGTAGGTAGGGGAGTTTTTTGGACTGCTTGTGAAGGAACTGCCTCGTTGGTGTAAGTGCCACTGCTGAGAGTTAGGTCTTGGGCTCGATTTCAGATGCAGCAAAGTGTTATTTAGTTTTGCCGTCAGAAATTTCTTAGTAAAAGTATTAGGGAAGTTTGGATTTCTGTAAGCTGATGGCATTAGGATCGCTCCGTATTGCATGGGGCTCGAACGTAACGTAACATAGGTAGGTTCAACCCTTCAACCCTTTTGGATGAAACACTAAACTCTGTTTATCTGTTCTTTACGCCTTTACGACTGAACGGATTTGGGTGAATTTCACACACAGAAAGACCTAGTATCTTTTTATTTCAGTGCCTTCCCATGGGACGATTTTTGAAAGTCACGCGGGTAAAGTAGCGAGCAAAAGCTAGTCAAAAATAGAATGAATTACGATACTAATTCCACTATGCTTTTCTTTTGATGTCAAAGAATACGACGTAGCTCACTAATTACTTAATAGCTCCATAACTATATTTCTTAGAACTGATATGATAAGCAACTTGTATTTCCCATGCTCATTGTGAATGCACAAATCGATATTGTGGCCACTTTATTGGTGCTCGCGGCCTTGAGAGGGTTGCAAACGATATAGTTAGAGCTTAAAGGTCGCGACACGTCAGCATTGCGAAGGAAACTATGTATTGGGTGGAAAGGACACCGATGGACATATGGTTGCCACGTATTCTGTAAGTATTTAAGACCGAGGGCAGTTGTGTAGGACACAGATGTTGAACATTGGATTAAATTTTAGAATCGAACATAAGGCCTCTCAAGCCCCGCCGCGGAAGGCGCTCCGGGCGTCGGGGGTCACGCGATGACCTCCGGCCACCGTAGACGCGGGCCTGTGGACGGTGAGTAACGGGCTAGCTCGCCGTCCGGCCGTCGTCATGACGGCAACAGACCGTGTCGGCGGCGCGTACGTGTTCCACGCGCGCCTCAAAGAGATGTCAGCAAGGAGGGGCCCGCAAGGGCCGACGCCCGTCGGGGCTGTGGATATCGAAAGGTTACCGCGGCTCCGACACAAGGGCGAAGAAGAAGGAACATGGGTTGGTTTTTAGTCAGTAGAAGTCTGACACTCCCCTTCGCTCTGCCCAAGAGCGGGGGGGGTTATTCGATGATTTTCCACCCACTAAAAAAAAAAAAAGCCTCTCAAGCCAAGGCTTGCTCAGGCTGCGGGTTGTTAGAAGAGATACCGCGGCCTCGATACAGGGCTAAGAAGGAACATGGGAGGTTTTTAGTCAATAGAAGTCTGACACTCCCTACCGCTCTGTTCAGAGCGGGAGGAGTCATTTGATGATTTCCGACCCTCCAAAAAAAAGGTGTTTCTCGCCACTTTGGTTAAATATTGTGACCCAATACAGTTTTGTACGTCCTTAGTTAACCATTTTTTTTTTTTGGTGTTTGGTGGAAAATCATCGAATAACCCCCCCCCCCCCCCCCGCTCTTGGGCAGAGCGAAGGGGAGTGTCAGACTTCTACTGACTAAAAACCAAACCCATGTTCCTTCTTCGCCCTTGTGTCGGAGCCGCGTTATCCTTTCGATAATCCACAGCCCCGACGGGTCCTTAGTTAACCTTGGTATGAAGGTCACATAATTTTATCAATTTAGATAACTATCGGTTGAATAGACATTGTAAGTAAAATTATTTCCGTATTCCTATGATTGGCAGGACATTGTAGATTAGACTAAAATCCTCGCCGAGGCGTAGGTCGTAAATATAAATAGGTAATATTAATGGAAATCTTTAGAGGAGACCTTTCGGCAGACAAGCTGTTCCATTCAAACATCCAGTTGCCGGATACTTCAAGTACAAGCATTGAGTACAAGTTATAATTAGAATTAGGATTAAAGCAATTTTTTAGTTTTTTAACCGACTTCCCAAAAAGGAGGAGGTTCTCAATTCGATTGGTATATTTTTTTTTATGTATGTACACCGATTACGCTGCGATTTATGATCCGATTTACGTGATTCTTTTTTAGTCTGATGCGGAATAGTTGCCATTTGCCATTTATGACAAAAAAGACATCAAAAGACTTAAAGCTATACGTAGAATTACTTTTAATGCTTTTGGATGGCTGGAATATGGTGAAATAATAAGGAAAAATACAGTAATTCGTATGAAAAAACTACTTAGGTATGTACGCGTTTTTCCATATAAATATAGAGATCTTTGGCAGTCGTTACAGGTAGTCAGTGACCTGAAATTCTGCCATCCAGTCTTACCAAAGGGTATTGTATTACCTAGTATTAACTAGGTTGTGGAGGTCAGATAGGCAGTCGCTCCATGTAAAATACTGGTATTCAGCTGCATCCGGTTAGACTGGAAGCCAACCCCAATATAGTTGGGAAAAGGCTAAGCAGGTGATGATGTACGCGTTTTTCTCGAAACTGCCATTTTGCAAGTACTGCATTTACTTTGAACCCAGGACCTCATGTTCAGCAATCGCGATTACAACCATATATGATACGACCAAAATCCTCACCTTAAGCATCCGTATCTCCCGGAGCGCAATCTTGCGTATAAGAGGGTCGTCCTCATTCTCGACGAACTTCTTGACGGCGACAATCTCGCCGGTGTCCCTGTTGCGACACTTGTACACGAGGCCGTACGAGCCTTCGCCAAGCTTGGCGAGCTTCTCGTAGCGCTCCATCGCGCGGCTGCTCGCGCGGGACCTGGTAACAAAGAAGAAAGGTTGCAAAAACATTTTAGGACTTAATTTGAGAAAAAAACATAGGGTTTGCAGGATACATGCAAAACAATGAAAGCTTAAAGCGATGAATGAAAGGTAAAACAATTACGAAACAAAACATATTTATTTAGCACATGCCACAAGAGCACACAACAAAAAATGAAATAAAACCCTTATATACAGAAAAAATAAATAATACTGTGTGTCTCGGCTGCACCAAATAAGCACAGTTTAGCAAACTGCTGAGCAACTAGTGCCCGACAGATTACGGTTTTTTTTTTTCAGATTGAAACCTTACAGCATCGATCAGAAGAATAGATGTAGCACTGATCTACGACTACGACACTGCTACGACGTAGCAGAGGACAATACCGAACCTCGTACGGCGTAGCCTAGGACTATCGACGAGCATCTACGTCGTAGCACAGGGCTACGATTAGGCCTCTACGGCGTAGCACAGGGCTACGATTAGATCTCTACGGCGTAGCACAGGGCTACGATTAGACCTCTACGGCGTAGCACAGGACTACGATTGAACCTCTACGGCGTAGCACAGGACTACGACTGAACCTCTACGGCGGCGGCGTAGCACAGCACAGAAATGCGTTTCAAGTACTACGGTGTGAGGCATCATTGTCCAGTACGGCACCGAAACCTTTTGACCCGATTGATGTTTAATATAAAGGTCTCAAATTCGAAACAAAGACCTCTGATTTTTCGAATTGTATATTAATAACTTGCTTCAGTGAAGGAAAACATCGCGAAGGAATCCAGCATACCTGAGAGATATTTCTTGATGGCATGTAAAACCAAGTCAGTGGCCCATGGTGAGCCCATGGGCGTCATAAATACTCTGTCACCAAAAAAGAAGAAGAAGTACCTAAAACTGACCACTTCCGCCGACACGATATCTTTGTTGATTTCTCCTCTCATTTTGAATACTCAATTTTAACTCATTATAGAAAAAGTAGACTGCATAATTTGTTTCTGCTCTCAAACATGTCTTGCAGAAAGCAGTAACTATAACAAAGTTTCTTTACTTCGGATTATTTTTAACCTAACCTAACATTACCAGAGGACTACCAAAAAGTAGCACGGGGTACACTTTTACCAACTTATCTGTGCAGGTGGGAAAACACAGAACTAAAATAAATGTACTGAGTTTGACGTAGCGATGTATTTTTTCTTTACCAATGGCGCCACTTTGAACTGCACGCTTAAAATGGTGATTTCTGACGTTTTATCTGACGTCGGCATTTTTTTCTTGGATCAAAAAGAAGATTGAAAGAATGTTAAGATGTTTTGGAACTTCTTTCATAAGAGGTTTTTTATGTTTTTAGGGTTCCGTACCTCAAAAGGAAAAAACGGAACCCTTATAGGATCACTTTGTTGTCCGTCTGTCTGTCTGTCAAGACCTTTTTTCTCAGGAACGCGTGGAGGTATCAAGCTGAAATTCATATCAAATACTCAAGTCTATGGTCTCTTGGAGCTGTGAAAAAATCAAACTTCTAAGTCAACGCGATCAAAAGATACTCCCGTTTATGCCGCAAATTTTCGACACTCGCAAGGGAATCAAAACCTACAGGGTACTTCCCGTGAACTCAGAATCTTGAAATTTGGTACGAAGCAACGTCTTATAGCATAGATAAAGGAATAATTACGAAAACCATAAATTTTTAGTTACATCAAGATACTCCCGTTTATGCCGCAAATTTTCGACACTCGCAAGGGAATCAAAACCTACAGGGTACTTCCCGTGAACTCAGAATCTTGAAATTTGGTACGAAGCAACGTCTTATAGCATAGATAAAGGAATAATTACGAAAACCATAAATTTTTAGTTACATCACATAATATATTTTTTTTACGGAACCCTCGGTGCGCGAGTCCGACTCGCACTTGGCCGGTTTTTTTTTTTGTAGGCCGGGAGTTCATGAGAATTGGTCGTATCTCATCAATCTGTTTCGTATAGGCATGATGTTTTGGAACTTCTTTCTTGAGGTTTTTTATGTTTTTTTGTAGGCCGGGAGTTCATGAGAATTGGTTGCATCTCATCATTCTGTTTCGTACCTATAAATACACGTATCATATAAAAATCTATTTTCACACCCATTTATAAGTGGTGCATCATAAAGAAAGAAAGAAAAGAAAGAAAAATGTTTATTTAACATTACACCTGTAATCCCCGAAGGGTTGGCACAGGTGTAAGTACCTAATAGTACCAAGTGTAACAGGAGACTCTGCGACTGCTACATAGAAATTCCTGATAAAAAACCCAATATTAATTTGCCCCACCCGGGAGTGCCCCACCCCAAGTGGAAATTATGTTTTTTCCTACTCCTCCGCTATTCTTTTCTGATTAATTTCGTTACGGGATCCATGACAGTTAAATCACTTCTCTGGGACTTCGTCGAGCTTCATTGTCTCGGCGCTTTTCTTATGGTCGCCACTGTTGGTTCTGGCTAACAGGAGTTACAGTGGTTTGAGAATAGTGTGGCTGGCTTGTTCCAAAAAAAAAAAAAAATTGCCCCACCCGGACCCAAGACGTCGAGCTCAGTAGTCGCGGTGGTGACCACCAGACCAACGAGACAGCCATGATGATGATAGAACATGTGTGTATAAAATGGCCTCAGTAATCGATGATTTTCGATAAAATGTCGTCTATATATAAGTTTTCAAACTGACATGGTCACTGACACTACTATTAATATCATAAACGGGATATTTACCATGTTTGATTACTGTTTTGAGTTCCCGATATTTCGATATTTTTTTGTGAGTGATCAAACATGGTAAATATCCCGTTTATGATATTAAAATGTCGTCTATATGTCTACCTAATATACCAAACGTCATAAACTTGATAAGTCATCAGCAATCGAACACGTTTCAATCAAAATAATTGCATCTCATTATCATTTGTCTGTTAATTGATTTTAATTTCTTTGTTATCTTATCTCTAAAACTTCGTTAATAATCTTTTAGTGCAGGTTTTAATAATGTATATTTTTATTGTACCGCTCATATTGTAACTAAGAAACTGCCAGTTACATTCCTTGGAGGGCGAAAGATCACGCGGCCGATCACCAACTGGCTGGACTGACCTGCAGGGCTATTGCGTATCTTTTTAAATGTCAGTGGTAAGCATAGTGTCCATCAACTGTCAAATGGTCAGTTTATTATACCAAATTATAACCATTTGATAGTTAATCGATGGACACTATGATAGCCAAAGATACGCAATAGCCTTGCTGATCAAAAAAGCTACAGAGTCTACCATGGTCCAGTGTACTAGCAACGTCTCCGACCGGCAGTAGTGGAAGCATATCGCTGAAAGAGTAAACCGCGGGGAAGTCAACGACCCACCAAACATCTCTCCGTGTAATATAAGTTTTTAAACTGACATGGTCACTGACACTACTATTAATATCATAAACGGGATATTTACCATGTTTGATTTTTGTTTCGAGTTCCCGATATTTCGGCGCTGTTACAATCACCATGATCACGGATATCCCGTTTATGATATTAATAGTCTTACAAATAGAAACACACAATGATTTTTTAAAAAGATTTTAATGGCCACCGGCCAAACACATTACAAAATCAAATAAAAATGGCAAACGAAGGAACAATTTGAAATAACGACAATCGCTAGGAGTTCGGGCAGAGCTTCTGCACTCTGTGACGACCGATGAGCAAATGGACGAGTGCCGCCAGGCACCTCCCTTTTATAGCCCATCGCGGTGTTGCTACTCTTGATTAGAATTTTCTTCTAATACGGCTTCTCCTGACGGGGCTGCGTGCTCGAAGCCCTCAGCAGGAACTCGACGGTGGTCAGCAACACCCTCTGCGTCCAACGGCTGCTCGGTGTCATCATCATCAGTCTCTGTGAAGATACACACACTATAAGAAACACATAGTTACATCGTGTATCAACAGTTGCTTGTGAATATATTCAAATAATGCACAAACGCGTCAGATTATGTACTAATTAAGCAAACAAGCCAACATGAGCAGTAATAAACGCAGCACATAGCGTTTCAAATCACATTAGGTTTTACACAGGTCTGTTCCCACGCAACCGAATACCCCACTACTCGTGCGCAACAGGATTTAAATCAGTCTCTAGTAGGTCACCCCAGATAGGTACCTAATAAGGGCTGGATTTACACAGGTCTGTTCCCACGCAACCGAATACCCCGCACTACTCTCGTGCACAACAGGATTTACATCAGTCTCTAGTAGGTCACCCCAGATACCACATAAGGGCTGGATTTACACAGGTCTGTTGTCGGTTGCGCCACCGACTCACCCCAGAAACCACCAGTGTCAGGGTCAACCCAATACCATGGCGCACAGGATTTACACGGGTCTCTTCCACTGAACACAACACATATGACATAACGTAGTCAAAATCAGTAAATAAGCGCTTGTTTAGTACATAATCTAGCTCAGGAATAAGGGAAAAGACTAGTAGGTACATAAGCTAGTAAAGTAAACAACAGCAATCGTACAACAAGTACACCAAGTACCTTCGAAAAAATGCAGCACATGTTTCGGGTGTCCATTCACCCTTCCATAACACCATGTACGCAGCAGCTGCCTGACTAGTCTTTCCATAAGCTCCAGCTAACAAGAAATTGAACCTCATATCTATCGTTAGGGAGTAGCTTAGTAACTTTATAGGGCTTCTCATACCGCTATCCAGTTTTCCGGTACTTTGAGAGCTCCTTATCACATAGACCAAATCATTTACTTTAAACTTTTTAGGTGGTTTCCTATTTTTATTTACATACGTGTCATGTTTATCTTTGTTTTCGCGAATAAGTCCTTCGGTACGTTGCCGTCTCATCTCGCGAATTGCATCACGGTTTGGATTCGAACCTTCGCAAGTTATACCTTTAATCAATGAATTTATTAAAGGTGTAGTGGAATCAGTGCCAATAAGGAGATTTAACGATGAGTATTGAGTAGTCCTATGTTTGGTGACATTTAAAACCAATTGCAGTCAGTTTCCATAATATTTTAGACCAATCATTTTCATTATGATTTACTTCAACTCGGTAAGACTTCTACTTGTCCGTTTTCCTGATGCATTTCAGGGGTTATAACATGCACTTCTATGCCGTAATTAGAAATCCAATTAATGAACTCATTGTTATCGAATACGACTTCTATCGCACACTAGTCTTTTAAAAGTACTAAACAGTGAAATTATTTGGGTCATTACGCGTTTCAACTCTCTACAGTCTTGTCTTGGTAAGGCGTAAAGTAAACAATATTTAGTAAACGCTTCAACTACTATGAGTACATGTTTTTGACCATCACTGTCTCTCAGCGGTCCGAGTACATCCGCGTGAATTGTATCAAATGGTACCGGAACCTTTTCCCAAGAGCTTATTGGTTGCAAAAGTGCGCGAGGGACTTGTTTATGTGGAATGCACACTACGCAGTGTGTGACGTATTTGCTGACAAATTGTCTAAGACCGGGGAACCAAAAGTGTCGCAGGATCAAATCAGTCGCTTTGTCTACAGTTCTACACCGATATGTTCATGCTCGTCCGTCATGGAAAACGCACAATAAACTTAAACGAAATGCCTTTGGTACACAACATAAGAATCGCGCTTGCTCACCCGTGACGTCTTACTTATAGTACGAGAGGTCATCACGTTTTACGTTACGCTTGTTGTCTAATGAACCATTAACTAATTTTTCAATTAACGTTAGCGTCTCCTCGTCACCGACCTGCCTGTGCCACTTGAGTCCATTTTTTTGGTTTTTGTACAACATTAATAATATTAACCGGATTCCTACTCATACATCAATTTTATAATAGCTCGGTCTAACCTGACCAACTTTTATAATCCTACCTAGGTATTCTATTTCGTAGGTAATAAATTGAAAAACCCGCTTCAGTTAGCGTTTTTATAACCGAATCAGATACTGACGTATTAACTTGATCGGACAAAGAAATCGTATTTACTTGCGTAACATTGTTTACTGTCACTTCACTACGAACTATACGTTGGCAATCACCGGTCCTAACATAGGTAATACTATTCAGTACGTCTGTACCGACTAGGACGGGTATATTCAAATGGTTGCTATCTACAATACAAAAATCTATTTCTATTGTGATGTCGAAAACTCAACGGGTAACGTCACGAACGATTCCGATATATTGTCTGTACCGCCTAGGCCGCGTAATAACTGATTAGTGGGGTTTAATTGACACTGGAAATATTTAACAACATTTTTTTTGATATTAACGAAACACGAACCACTATCAATTAGTACGTCGAACGAGATTCTCATTATGACGGCAGTATTCACATTACGATTTTTATAACTACCCGCAATTCGCGACAAAAATTGATACGATTATTGTTTCGAGACTTTGCTTGCGCGTTCTTTAGCAAAACAAGTATCCTCGGAATGACCTACTTTTTTGCAAAACGTACACTTTAACGGATCGCTACGAGATGTCGCCGGTAACGCGACTGTTTTATCGTCACTATTCGTATTTGACCGTTTGTTACAATTAGCACTCTTATGACCAAATCTATTGCACTCAAAACATTTTAATGATTTTGAATCTTTAGAATCATATTGACGTTTGCGATTTGAGTTACTACTATAGTTGGAAGACTTATCAGATCGATTACCAGGTTTAACAAAGCTCGATAAAAACTCCACTATAGAATCAGGTGATAATTTAGCGTTAGTAGCCATGGCGCGAATTTGTGGATCTGCAATTCCACGAATAATAATAGCAGTAAGCAGCTCGTTACTTAAGCCTTTGACTATGCGTAACTTTAAAAGCGATTTACGAGCGTACTCAGCGTATGTGGAGTAATTATCGGACTCCGTCCGCATTACATCATAAAGAATGTTCGCGACATCGACAGAACGTGGGCACAGCGCTTTTAGTTCTAATTTGAAATTGGACCACGTGCGAATATTGCTTGTCCATTGGCTAAGCCAGGTGCGAGATTCGCCCTTGAGACAATGTCCGATGCGAGCAAGGCATTCTCTGTCGTCCCAACAGTTTGAAATACGGGCTCTCTCTACTTCATCACACCACGTGTCGAAGTCATGAACACTCGGATCAAAATCAGAGACAAAATAATGGTTAGATCTGACCTGAGCACAGCTGATAGCGGTCAAAAGACGCTCTGCAGCGTTCGTCACCACATCCTCAGACTGCGTTGATTCCATGTTGCTAGTGTGTGGAGTCGGCGGCGGCGTCCCCATGTGCGCGGACACGAGATCGCGCAGCGGTGTAGGCGCCCCAAGCTCCGATGCCGATGGTGTCGTGTTGGGCAGCTCAGTGGCGCGGCTAGGGCCAGCGCTTTTCGTTGCAATGGCTTGCGGCTCCACAGACGCACGGGGCTGGTCCTCCAACACGCGCAACCTCCTCAGGACCTCGTCCATCGGATTAGGCGAAGGAGTTCGCCCACGGCGTTTTTGTTTGCCGCGTTGATTGTTGGTAGGCATCACGCATACAACTCCGCCCGAATATTAAATATCCAAACCACGTGGTATACTAAGTTTTCTTTATAAAACCAGAAAGGTAGGCCGTTCGGCGGCTTTACAGCCTTCGAATCCCACTTCTGATCTTACAAATAGAAACACACAATGATTTTTTAAAAAGATTTTAATGGCCACCGGCCAAACACATTACAAAATCAAATAAAAATGGCAAACGAAGGAACAATTTGAAATAACGACAATCGCTAGGAGTTCGGGCAGAGCTTCTGCACTCTGTGACGACCGATGAGCAAATGGACGAGTGCCGCCAGGCACCTCCCTTTTATAGCCCATCGCGGTGTTGCTACTCTTGATTAGAATTTTCTTCTAATAATAGTATCTCTCCGTGAGTCTCCGTGTACCTCGTCTGCGCAACCACTACCACTCTGATAAGAGTGTATCGAATTTTTAATAATTTAATGAGCTGCGTTTAAGGTCCTACGCCTGTTAATTAGGGAACAACTTTTGGCTGAACTAGAGTCTAACTAACGTTTTCGAACCAAAGTGGGAAGATTAAATCATTAAACCCCAATGTCCTATTGGGGATACCTGACATAATAGTAGCGAGTTGTGGATGTGGAGCTGTTTGTTTGTTTCTTTGTTTCAGTGGCCCAAACCAAACTGTTTAAAGTGACCATTGCGCCAGCAAAAAAGGCCCTCCGTTTGTGTTTAATTTAATCTACGTACGGGGTGGAAAGAACACCAACGCGAAATCGATTGACCACATCATAGTTTACATCATCCGGGGCCCCCAAAAAGAGCAGCTGTTTCCTTCAAAAGTGCAATCATGCTTACACGGTCAAAATGTATGAAACAGCAGTTTTATTCGTTAAAATATATAATATGTTGGGGTATATTGCACAGAAGAATTAAGCACTGAAAAAAGATGGTAACAGTTGTGACAGTGACAGTTGGACACTGATGACAGCCCGCCTTTTATGTTGGGAGGGGACTTGTAAGGGCTTCTCTCATGTCATGTCATTACTTGGAAGTTTTTATTAAATGTTATTTAGTCAAACAGTGCTTATTCAACATTCAAGAACCCTGTAGACTAATAGAACAGTAACCGTTTTCACGTTGGAGTTCCTTCTACTCGTACCCCGTAAGTTCTACAGGGGAATCATTCAATTTTAGGGTAGCCAAATAACAGCTAGCCGTAGTCGTAATTAAACTTTGAAAGGATTGAAAGTATTTCAGTACCAGCTATACAAAGCAGAAGAAGACTTGATAAACTTTTAAGTTTCTGCTGTATTCATGTTCGGTGTCAAGGCAGAACTCATTGTCTAAGTTAGGGGATGTTTTCAAGTTCAAGTTCGTTGCTAATTTACACAAAACTAGGGTAAACATTGTCACCCCTGTTACTATTTCGTGTCTGTTTTAGGATATTTGTGATTTATATCTATAATAATAACAAAAATTGCCATAAAAACAGGTTGCAGAAAAATGTGAGACCCTGGCTCCAGAGCTCAGTTAGAGTCGTCATCACATCATCATTTCAGCCGAAAGACGTCCACTGCTGGTCATAACCCTCCCCCATGTGTCGCCACATTGACCGGTGTCCGGTACCGTACGTCTCGCATCCAGCGGATCCCCGCAACCTTCACCAGGTCATAGGTTAGAGTTCCTACCTGTATTTCGAGAGCTATGTTTAAGGTTAATTTTGTCACAGTTAATCCATACGGACGTGCATTGTCGACTTTACTTGTTTTGTTTTACTAAGGTCTCTACTAACTTTATTATTCAACTAGCGGACATCACGCGGTTATACCCACGTAGTTCCCGTTCCCGTGGGAGTACAGGGATATAAAGTAAGCTATGTCACCCGGGGATAGTGTAGCTTCCCAACGGTGAAAGAATTTTCCAAATCGGTCCAGTAGTTTTTAAAATTCGTTGCAATTAAAAAATACAAATCTTTCGTCTTTATAATAGTACCTACTAGCTTTTGCCAGCGGCTTCGCCCGCGTGAAAATTACGATTTTCCATACAAACTTTCATCCCCTATTGAACTCTCTTTGGGGTTGAATTTCGAGAAATCCTTCCTTACTCCTTGGCTACATTATATAGGGAACCTCTGTGCAAAATTTCAGCTCTCTAGGTTCAAGGGTTTGGGCTGGGCGTTGATGAGTCAGTCAGTCAGGACTTCTCTTTTTATTTATATAGATTAAGTATCTACGATGTAAAATCGATACGATCGATATAGAATCGAGTACGATGCTCATAAGGTGCTATATTGTTTATTGCAGCTAACTTATCTGTTTACCTAAAT
Organism: Diarsia mendica; assembly: GCA_949316265.1. Classification (NCBI taxonomy): domain Eukaryota; kingdom Metazoa; phylum Arthropoda; class Insecta; order Lepidoptera; family Noctuidae; genus Diarsia; species Diarsia mendica. The sequence continues at coordinate 19,776,389 of OX438906.1, forward strand.
CGCCGTCGAGGTAGACCGCGGCGAAGGGGGTGTAGCGATCGTATCTTGTTTGCAGGGTGAACATGGTCAGATACTGCACAGGATAGAGAAGTTTTGAAGGAGAAAGGTGAGGCCTTTGCCCAGCAGTGGGAAACACAAAAAAGGGCATCTTTCACTCAAAATACAGGTGTATTAATTGTGCTATTCCGTTGTTAAAAACTTTGCAAATACAAGATTATAGGAGAGACCATACACAAACAACATAGATGTATTTTTCCGTGATTATGGGGTTCTTATATCGTGCCTGAAGCCCACCATGCCCCCTGAGCTGCACCTTGCACATCACCACAATTTTGTCAAACATAAGATTATGTGCTACAAAATCTTTTTATCTTTTATTAGAAAACGGGTGACGTCAATGAGGTTTCGTGATGCTTTCCCGATCTGAAGGACATATGTATATCTAATTCAATTGGAAAAGCTATTAAGAAAATGGTCGCGAGTTTATCAATCATTAATAATATAGGTTAGAATGCTATGCATAAAGGTAAGTAACTTCCAATCGTGGGTTCTTTTTACCTTAATTAATCTACAACAGTATTGATTAGAAAATATTCAAATTCATGCAAGAACAAGAAAACTGTGTCTGTGCAAAACTCACTCTGGTATATTTACACCGCTGAATTCATCATTAAAAATGTTTTTTCGTACCACTAGTTATTTACCTTCTTGGTAGCAGCGGCAGGTTGTTGCCGAATAACCACAACCGTTTATCACCGAACCATTTCTCCATACAGGATGCCACGTTGTTCCACAGTTTGATTCGCGAACAGTCCCACACAATAGAATCCTTCATTCGCGTATCCGAACGTGAAAACACGCGAGCATATCCCGCCAAAATTTATGTCAAAATTCGCGCCGTGCTCGTAAATGACAGATGAAGATTTTAATTTTTTAATTCTGTGCACGAGTTGTCGTCACGAATGCTGCCAAGCTTTTAGTTGTGGTTGTCGAGAATATCGATCGCTGGTTTGTTTACAGTTTCTGTTGGCCTGTGTACATGACAACCGCGGTGGTAGGGCGGAATGTAGGCTAGAGGATCGACTCCGTTTTTTACCCGACTGTTTTATTTCTTTCTATTGTATTTATTATCAACGGAACCGCCTCGTGGAATTAATTTTTGAACATATTTAGATGAAAACTTTGCTATGATGTGTGTGAAAGTGGAGAAAGGAGACCTTACTACCTGAAACCATACCACAACTAAAGACTAATTAACGTGTCACAACTTTCAAATTCAACTTACATTCATTTTCTTTTGAGTGCGACGTCCTGTTTCCTTGATCAGTTTCTTTAACGATGCTACATTTTATAACCATTTTATGAACTGTACCTATCTACATTTAGGTGCCCAATACACACGGTACGACCTCTTACATGGATGACCCAACAGACTAACAGAGCTAGCTACCTACCAAAGTATTTAAAAAAATACTAACTTCGCTTAAGATTTCTACGAATGATTGATAAAAGTCATTAATTTAAATCATCACTCCATTACGAAAAAAATAAAACAGAAGACTAACATTCGAAAAAAAAGCCTATCTCCTGGACTATACTTTCATAAAGATTTCATGCATGATGGTCGAGGCCCCATCGTTACCGACCAACCGACGTTAAATACATGTCATGTGGGTCCCCGACATGAGGGCATAATATTTTAATGAATAACCCGTGTCAATAGATATTTAAATAAATAGTAAGTAGGTATATAATAATATAACGTCATGCCTGAAATCCCCGAAGGGTTAGACAAAGTGTATCTGTGTACCATTAGTATATCCACATTTCGCCAGTAATGTTTACGACCCATGTAATAGGGGGCGACCCTATTGCCATCGACCGGGCTCAAGTCCAGAATCCATGCTGCATGCAGCTGCTTCTGAGAATAGATAACATAAACTCACGCCCTCTTTTCCCATGGGGGTAGGCAGAAACCACAGAACGCCACCTACTACGATCCTTTATTTTTTAGGGTTCCGTAGTCAACTAGGAACCCTTATAGTTTCGCCATGTCTGTCTGTCTGTCCGTCTGTCCGTCCTCGCTTAATCTCTGTGACCGTTAGCACTAGAAAGCTGAAATTTGGTACCAATATGTGTATCAATCACGCCGACAAAGTGCTAAAATAAAAATTGGAAAAAAATGTTTTATTAGGGTAGCCCCCCTATATGTAAAGTGGGAAGTGATTTTTTTTTTAATTTTAACCCTAACGTGTGATATATTGTTGGAAAGGTATTTAAAAATGAATAGGGGTTTACTAAAATCATTTTTTGATAATGTCAATAATTTCGGAAATAATCGCTCCAAAAGTAAAAAACAAAGCGTCCCCCCCCCCTCTAACTTTTGAACCATAAGTTTAGAAAATACGAAAAAAATCTGAAAAGTAGAACTTTATAAGGACTTTCTAGGAAAATTATTTTGAACTTGGATGGAAACAACAGATGGAAACTGCAGTTAACCAATATAATTTGGTCCCTGAATCGTATGAGGGCCTATACAATCCAGAGGTCAAGCTTCATTGGCCCGTATTTCAAACAAAAAAAGAATTATTACTACGGAACCCTACACTGAGCGTGGCCCGACACGCTCTTGGCCGGTTTTTTTTTTGGTGGGTGGAAAATCATCAAATGACCCCCCCCCCCCCGCTCTTGGGCAGAGCGAAGGGGAGTGTCAGACTTCTACTGACTAAAAACCGAACCCATGTTCCTTCTTTGCCCTTGTGCCGAGGCCACGTCATCTAGTACTAAAATCCGCGGCCCCGACGGGACCTACTACGATCCTTACATTCTCATTTTGCCTCGTCCACATTCATACATCTGGTCATACACGCACACCGGTTGCGAGTACTACGCACCTGTCCTTTCTGAAGAACTTCACCAATAAGGAGTGTTTGTTTTTCTAGGGTGTCTATTAGAAAATCTTGAAATAAAACAGCAGTTAGACACGATCATTAGGTACATTGAAAATAAATAATTAATTCTTATGCATGGACCCCTATCGGGTAAAAGCCTCATCCAAAGAGTGCCAAATGTCTCTGTCTTTCGCTCTCTCAATCCAATCTTTGCCCGTAATCTCCTCTTGCCACCTGGAGCATGGTCGACCTCTGCATCTGGTTCCTTGGGGACCTTTCCATGTTGTTATTGTTGGTGTCCATCTATCGTCAGTGACCCTTGCTACGTGGCCAGCCCATTTCCATTTTAGTCTCTGAGCGAAGATTATTGCTTCACTTACCTTTTTTTTTTTTTGGTGGGTGGAAAATCATCGAATAACCCCCCCCCGCTCTTGGGCAGAGCGAAGGGGAGTGTCAGACTTCTACTGACTAAAACCAACCCATGTTCCTTCTTCTTCGCCCTTGTGTCGGAGCCGCGGTAACCTTTCGATATCCACAGCCCCGACGGGCGTCGGCCCTTGCTGACATCTCTTTGAGGCGCGCGTGGAACACGTACGCGCCGCCGACACGGTCTGTTGCCGTCATGACGACGGCCGGACGGCGAGTTAGCCCGTTACTCACCGTCCACAGGCCCGCGTCTACGGTGGCCGGAGGTCATCGCGTGACCCCCGACGCCCGGAGCGCCTTCCGCGTGCTTCACTTACCTTGGTTCTATTTCGTATGTCAGTGGTTTTTATTCTATCTCTCAAGGTGATTCCCAGAGTGTCCCAGACAACTTCTCTCCATTGCTCTCTGTGTGGCTTGAATCTTCATCTTTGCTTTCACATAAAATATCCATATCTGGCAGCCGTAGGTGAGGCATGGTAGACTACCATGCCTCACCTACGGCTACGAAGAAAATTATTTTAGAGTCAGGGATACTACCAATGGTAAAACAAAAAACAAAAACAAACAAACAAAAAAAAAAACAAAACAATCGGTGCTAAAACAATTTTCTGCAGATTCATTGGGAGATGAGATTTTAAAATCTCTTGTGCCTAAAACTTCTTCCACGTTGAAGCTATACTTACGTCTGTCTATTTCTTCTATGTTTCTTCTGGTTGTGAATGATATTTGTTTTCCTAGATAGACATACAAGCGGCTCATTCCCTAGGTACCAAAATGGGTATCTTTTGTCGTTTGTCATGATTTTTGTCTTGCTGAAGTTCATCTCTAGCCCTACTACACGGTAGCTTGCAGCCAAACATAATACGTAAATCAATAACCGATCTCTACGTGGACGAAGTAGCATACCTAATAAAAGTTTATGTTTTAAAGGAGGTATTCGAGTACATTTAGAACGAATACCCTTGCCCAATTACGAATCCCCTTCTGTAGTATAATTTGAATATTTTTCCGTAATTTAGAACATTGGGATGGGACACGCGAAGTTTTTCATAACCAACGACTTGGGTTCGACTCCATTCAGAAATATTACGAATTTACGAGTTTACGACTAACCAGTGTAGAAAATAATGTTTCCAATTCGATTTTATGGCACTTAAAAAAGGCATTTTTTGAAATAAAAAGCCATTAATTTCGTATTTACGGGTATTTTTTCCACTTCCTTACGTTAATGGGTTAATGTTTTTATGTGAATGCAGTTTCGTTTATTAGGTCTATAATTTCCAATGGGGAGCACCAGTCATACCCAATGGTCCGTAACGACAGGAATTTTATGTAAAGTATTGTACTTTTACTTAAACTTGTACTTACTTTTTTTTTGAACTTCAATAAAATGCAGGTAGGTCAATCAAACCGCTATATTGCAGCAACAATAGTCAATTCCCTAAAGAATTTATTATTTAAATTAGAACCATGGAAAAAGAAGACATAGGTACTGTGATGACCCCAGTTAAATTGTTGGGACCAACGAGAAGGCATTCAGTAGTGGTTTATGTCCCAATTCCTTTCGCTCAAAGGAAGTCTGTGTCCCAGCTGTGGGTACGGCCGATAATGCAAAATTGGCTTGCGTAAGTGTAGGGTTTTGAATAATTAATCAACTGTAGGTATTAACCGGAAGCGCCAGAGTAGCCCGCGAAAATATTCATGAAAAAGTCATACAATGGGATTGAATCAATGAACTTACAGGGTTTTTTTTATTAATGATTAGGTACCTAAGTACTTAGAAAAGTCATATTACTAAATCAAATTGTGAAAAGTAAGAAAATATGAATTTCGCGTCTATATGTGAGTTAAGTTTCAAAGAGTTCAATGACCGATGATAATATTAATGCTATAATATCTCATATACTGTTGTTGATTTGAATTTAGAACTTCTAGCTCTAGTATCATGAAGCGACTACCTATCTCACCTCCTTATACCCAGTAGCAGTAAATGGGTAATAGGTACGATAGCGATACCCCTTACCTTAATAAGACTGGATGGTCAGCATTTCGACTTTTGACAACTCGTTACCTACGACTGTGAAGACCTACAAATGACAGCACGGACCAACGGTATGTTATTATGGTCATCCATCCACTGACCAACCAAGGCAAGCACGGCTTAACCTTAAAGGTCAACCCGTGCGACAGTTTTAGTACCTACCCAACCACTTTTTTTTTATGGTGGCAAGTCATCAAATGACTCATCCCGCTCTAGGCAGAGCGGTAGTGAGTGTCAGTCAGGCTTCTACTGGCTAAAAACCACATTCTTCTTAGCCCTCTGTGCCGAAGCCGAGGTAGGTATCTCTTTCGAACAACCCGCAGCCCCGACGGGTCTATTACGCAACCAAATTATATCATACCTGTATTACTTAGATGCCTATACCTATCCGTAAGAAATAAGTGCAGTGCACATCACTCTTCCACAGATCATACTACCTGCACGAGACCTGCACCCACTGCCAGGTTTAGGCCATAGGTGCTTCTCGGCTTTGTAACGTGTGTCCCTGATCAAGTGTTTGCCACGACTTTGACAATATAGTCTACTTAACTACCTACTAGCCATTTTTTTTCCCCACTCCTGAACAAAGGCCTCCCCCATTCCTTCCACTTTCCTCGTTGTTGCGCCTCTTCCCGCCAGTTAACGAGAAAGCCCTCCAAGGCGTCCCGCCATCTCCTCCTCGGTCTGCCGCGCCGCCGTCTAGCTGTCTCCGGGCTCCAGTTCTGAGATATGCTGGCCCACAGCTTTACCGGCATCCGGCAGACATGGCCTGCCCAGTCCCATTTTAGTTTGGCAGCTTTATATAGCTACGTCAGCAATTTGAGTTCTGGAGCGCAGTGTGGTATTCCTTATACGATCGGTAAGTTTAACGTTGAGTATGCTGCGCTCCATTGCCGTTTGGACCTCTGGATGTTAGTCAAAGACCAAGTCTGTGCACCATAATATGTCAGTATGGGGAGAATACACATTGAGCCATTACCGCCGACTTAGTGTAACCGACAAAAACCAAATTTTACAGGAGAAGGTTTTTTTGAATAACTTTATAAATAATTGCGCTATTAAGTTGAAATTTGACGTATATTAATGATTTTTGAAACCTTAGGTGTAACGGTTAAAATTTTCAAAAAAACGTCACTACACGTTTTTTGCCACTTTGTTTATTAAATAGTAAACGACAAAATTTGGATGTACTGTGTCGGTTGCGATAACAAGTAGGGTCGCTTACGCTGCAATTCTTAGATAATACGCAACTTACGATAATTTTGATTATGTCGGTTACTGTAAAATATAGAAAAATGTTGTGCTAACGATAAACTTAGCATTTGCTATAACTTTGTAATTGGTTGTCTTTTGGCGGGAAAAGTCGAAGAACAAGTCCGTTATAGTTTAAAAAGTCGTCTGCGATAAAAAACGCTGTTTAAGTAAAAATGTCGCTTACGATAAGACGGCGGTAATGGCTCGACATGTCCATTAGCTTACGTTTTAAGGGGATGGGTAGGTCACCCTTAAATAGCTCTTTCATTGACCAATAGCTCTTCCAGGCGTTTTCCGTGCGTCTTGCAACTTCCTTGTCTTGTCTCGCCTGGAATGAGACTATTTGGCCAAGGTAAATTTTATGTATTCTTGGACATAGAGTATTTTCTCCCCGTCTATGTGCACGTTGATCGGTGAGCTGTTGGTCATGAGCTTAGTCTTCGACATGTTCATCCTTAGTTCAACCTCAAGGCTTGCGTTGCTTAGCTCTTGTAGCATCTCTTCCAGTTCCGCAGCTGATGAGGAGAAGAGGAAAATGTCATCAGCGAACCGCAGATTGGTTAACCTCGCCTCGCCGAGACAAATACCTTTCTCTTCCCATGCGGTCGACAACTTTCTAAACACTTCTTCCAGGGTACTAGTAAATAACTTTGGAGATAGCGGGTCGCCCTGTTTGACTCCCTTGAGAATTTTAAATTTTGGACCTATCCGTTCTAATTTTATTGCTGCTGGCTGTACTACTGGTATAAATATTCAGTAAAAGGTGTATACAACTTGATTCTACATTTTGTTTACTAAGAGCATTAAAGATTGCAGAGTGTGTGATACTATCGAATGCTTTCGAGTAGTCCACAAAGGCTAGGTCAGAGGCATGTTAAATTCGAGGTATTTTTCTATAATCTGATTAATTGTATGCAAGTGGTCGGTGGTAGAAAGCCCGGGACGGAATCACGGAAGCCTGCTTGCTCAGGAGGTTGTTGCTTGTCTAGATCTCCTGCGATGCGATTTTCAATGACTTTTTTAAAAATATTTTATAAATATGAGAGATCAGACTAATGGGTCTCTAATTGTTTACTTATGTATATTCTACTAGCCATGGCTACCACCAATAAATAATTGATTAGGCACAAACATAGACTCCCACCGTAAACAACGTGCATGATTGAACTCCGCCATGTTCAGCATTCACGTTAATGTTGCCTTGTTGGCAAGCGAGACGGAGTAGGGTCTTGGAAATACAAAACTAGGTATATCTTGGATCCCGCAACGAAATTCATCCAATTTTATTATAGTGAAGGAAAACATAATTTCCAGTTCCAGTGACATTTTTTTTTCAACAATGCCTGAAATTAATACATTCAAAATACTGCCCAGTATCTAAATTATTGTACATCCCTGAATTTTATAGCAATCGACAGATTTCTTAGTAAAATAAAAATAGTCTAAATACAAATACTTAAATGCTAAAAATCCACTAACACTGAACCGCGCGTGAAGAAACATTTCGAACGATTCTGTCGTAGAAAGAGCCAGCTGTTTCGTCTTTCTCGCTCAGACAAACGGGCAGCCAGCTTTATCGCGTTTGCGTTCTCTTTCATTCGTTTTAATGTCATGCGCTGCATTGCGATTGACGAGTCGTCGACGCAAAAGTTGGCAAGAATTTCATTCCTGTCAAAAACTCGCGAACGAGAACACGTTTGCCTGATTTCTCGATCAATGATCATTGTTATTGTTTGTGAACGGTAAAATGTAATGATAAAACGTAGAGTTGTCGCGTCCGCTAGCACGCTATTTTATTGTTCTTGCGAAAATATTATTGTGCAATAAACCCGGTGTACATTTTGCACTCGCTAAGAAATAATGAAAGAGTACGAACCTCTATGGGTTTTGCAAATTGTATCTTGTAGCAAGGTCGTGCCTTTTTGAGATGAAAATCTAGATTGTGTAGTGACCTGATGCGTGCTGCCGTCGTTTGTGGTACTTTAGTGTGTTGTAAATTAATATTGTGACAGTGAGGAGGAGACAGAACAATGGGTACTACGGGGCTAACTCTGGCTGATTTGCCAAATATTTTTATTATGATCGGCGCTCTCGTGGCGCTGTTCGTAATGTTAGTCATCCTACTCAGGTAAGTTTACCACTACAGATAAGGAATACAGCTAAAAATAATTTATGTTTATGATTGTTGTTATCCTGCAGAATGTACTAGACTGTTTCCTTTGGCCAAACCCATTAGAATCGAGCTTGAATAATATAAATAATGTTTGCAACATTATTATTCGTGTGGTACAATCTATTTAAATTAGTGGTCTTGTGTTTGAGATTGTAAGTACAAGTGTTTCGAGCTTATTTGATTCCCATAAATTAATTAGCTGTTTCTAGCCATACTTTTGCAACTGTACACTCTGAAGACAGACTAATACTTAAATGTGGCAAAATGATTACATGAATAGCTAACTTCATCATGCTATATAATCAATCAAAAGAATCAACCCAAAAATATAAATAGCATTATCTAAAAAATAAGAAAGCTACCGTACACAGCACACTCACTTTCTCTTTAAATTTATCATGTTTGCTGTTGGTCTATCATACTGGAATTTGAAAGTGAAAACAGAAATAAAATAACGTGTTTTAGTACAAGATTGTCATATATTATATGTACTTATCTGGAATTACAACTATCTTTGTTTTGTGAGCTGATAGTAGTGATAAGAGTGAAAACAACTATCAAGTTATACTTAGCTGGTTATTCATTTTAGTAAACACTATTTAAAAAACATTCCTACAGCTGGAATTTATGTCATATACTCAATAACAATTTTGATTGTGTCTGAATGTCTCACAAAAAAAAGGTAAATAACTAGAAACAAAATGAGAGACAGTTTAGTTAAAAACTGGGGACTGGGAATGGGGACTGTAAATGTGGGCCATAATCCACCATGCAAGTCCAGTGATAATAACGCATCCAATCCAAACGGGTTGGTAGTAAGGCATCCAATTTTAAAAATACCTTGATAGAACTGGGTATGCCTTTTTATACCCAGCTCTTTGTATTTAGTGGGTCTGACTTGTCTTATAATGAGAGAGAGTGAACATGATCCATCCCAGTGTGGGTTGGTTGATGTCACATCATTATTCTCCTGACCTGATCCCAATTTATTTGGAGTTGGCGCAGCATGTCTTCTTTTCCATACTTCTTTGTTTATGTCACATGTCTTTTAATTATAAACTTGACAGCACGGTTGGCGCTGTGGCTCAAGCATTTGACTGCAGCGCTACATGTTACGGAACAAATATTTGTATGGCCTACAAAAAGTTGTTTCGGGTCTGGGTATTTGTGTATGTGAGTTTAAATGTCTGTGAACGCACCCAAAATACAGGAGTAATTACTAGAGTGGGGAAAAGTTAAAAAAAAACAATAGAATGGAGGGATGATGATGATAGGCTAGCAAAATGAGACTTAAATGAATATTAATTTGTAAAAATTAATTGAAAGTGGATTTAAATGTAATTTAATAAAATGATTAAAAATGTAACCGGCAAACTGGGCTATATTATTAGGTACACTCCCTGTCTAACCCTCTGGGGATCACATGCGTGATGTAGTAGTGTAGTGCAGTATCATCATTCTCATGCCCTTATCCCAATTTATTTGAGGTCTGCACAACAGGTCTTCATAACTTCTCTATTACTCGTCAACTCAGCAGTCACCTCCTTTCTAGCTATATCACTCTTCACACAGTCAGTTGTAGTGCAGTGTAATATAGAATGGAATATATTAGACTAGTATATTATAATGACGCTTAAAAGGCAAAAATGACCAAGCATCATTTTTACCTTTCCAGCGTCAGTAACTCGATATGCACCTATTCCATACATTTAATATTCATAAATATTAATGAATATTAAATCGACGGTCTTATTACCAAAAGCGTTATTGCACGAGATAATCTTAATGGATTAAAAGGACAAGGAGAAACACTACTACTGCAGGTAGTCTGTGTCCGTATAGCATTTACATAAAAAAATGTATAATAAGTTAAAGTTTTTTTAAAAACACAGTATTATTAAAAACACATTTGGTTATTGAGGTATAATTTAACTATTTAAATAAGTTTAGATGATAACTTGTTTATTGACCTTTTTAACAAATTCAGTTACAACTTGTTTTTTGTAAATCTATACATCTATTATATAATAAATAAATGAATTAATAATTATTACATCTTCTATATATATAAAAATGTTATGTTGGTTTGTGTACGCTTCAAAAACTCAAAAACTACTTCCCCGATTTTCATGATGTTTTCACCAATGGATAAAGTAGTTCTCGAGGATGGTTTTTAGTATATAATTTTACCGACTTCCACGCGGGCGAAGCCGCGGGCATCAGCTAGTTCATTATAGTTAAGTACATATAAATTCAAATCTGTCTCTTGAATATAAATTAGTATCTTATCATACTTTGTATTTCTATTTATTTTAAAGCTAAGGTAAAACTACCTACTATAATTAATATAAATTGCATAAACCTATTCCGCCTTATTACAAAACGTAGTTAAACCTGGTTTAACTTAGACTTAATTTATCTCGCATGACGTCTCACTTCAATAATATTCAAAAGAAAGTGACAGCATGCGAGATAAACCAGGTCTAAGTTAAACCAGGTTTAACTACCTTTTGTAATAAGGCGGTTTGTCATTAATTGACATTGAGAAAAATGTTATAAAATGTTTGAGAAAAAACCATGTCAAATTGCTTTTTTTATTCAGCTATGTAAGTATAATTTATGAGACTATTGATCTGTTGTCCTTCTTTTGTCTTTACTTTACAAAAATGATAGACTAAGGCTGAGTTGCACCAAAAAAGTAGTTAAAGTTAAAGTTTGTGTCAAATGGCACGTCAAACAAACATCAAAACTTCAGTTTTGTATCGGTTATTATGCCAACAATGAGTTGCGCGATTTGACAAATAGTTAAATGACGTCATAACTTTAACGGTAACTGCAACCACTCAATTTCCGCTGGTTAGTGTTATAGTTTGTGTTAAATTGTCTGTCAATTTTATTGTCAAACGCGTTGAATATAACCTTTAGACATCATGTCCCTGCTCCAAGAAATACTCGCAGAAACCAGTTCTGATGACGAAAGCGATGAAAAGAAAAGTGTGATTACCAGAGCCGATCGTTTTTCCACATGAAACGACGAATGTTTCTTGCCAAGATTTCGAGTCTCTAAAAACGTAGCTTGGTGGCTGACTATACGATTGCATTGCTTAAGGCGTAACAAGGATATTCATCGTAGGTAATTGTTCAACCAAAAAATAATACGTGCTATAGACATTAAGACCGACGACGGCAGGATCGTATCCGCCAAACCGGAGCTTCTGAGGGAGATCGAGAGTTTCTATGGGCAGCTGTACACGTCAACCAGTAAACCCGTTGAAGATCTAGCGAAAGACCCCAGAGCTAGACTGACCCGACACTATACCGAAGACATCCCGGATGTCAGCCTGTACGAGATTAGTATGGCTCTGAAACAGCTTAAGAACAACAAGGCACCGGGTGATGACGGAATTACGGCCGAACTCCTGAAGGCGGGAGGTAAACCGGTCCTTAAGGCACTTCAGAAGCTGTTCGATTCTGTCATACTCGAGGGAAAAACGCCGCAGGCATGGTGCAGAAGTGTGGTGGTACTCTTCTTCAAGAAGGGCGACAATGCCCGACTGAAGAATTATAGGCCCATCTCACTTCTGAGTCATGTCTATAAGTTGTTTTCCAGAGTCATTACGAATCGTCTCGCGCGCAGGTTCGACGACTTTCAGCCTCCCGAACAAGCTGGATTCCGAAAAGGCTTTAGCACGGTAGACCACATACATACGCTGCGGCAGGTTATACAGAAGACCGAAGAGTATAATCTGCCTCTCTGTTTAGCGTTTGTGGACTACGAGAAAGCCTTCGATTCGATCGAAACTTGGGCTGTGCTGCAGTCTCTCCAAAGGTGCCAAATTGACTACCGGTACATCGAGGTATTGAAGTGTTTATACAAAAGCGCCACCATGTCAGTCCGGCTTCAGGACCAGACCACGAAACCTATCCTTCTGCAGCGAGGTGTGAGACAGGGAGACGTCATATCTCCGAAGCTGTTTACCGCTGTACTGGAGGATGTTTTCAAGGTTCTGGACTGGAGAGGACTAGGCATCAACATCAATGGCGAGTACATCACTCACCTTCGATTTGCCGACGATATAGTGGTCATGGCTGCAGTGGCGTGCAGTGGTCCGCCACGGTGGGTAGGCCACGAAATATTGACAGCAAAAAAAAAATTGTCACATTTATAACATTTGAAAATAAGCCTGTAAAAGTTATACCTAAATACAATTCAAAAACTCACCACATTATTCAAGGTTCAACTCATGATTTTTTTATCGATGCAAACAGAAGAAAGATTCGGCCACCTCAAAAAAACTCATCCAAGTGAGTGGGTGATAGGTAGTTACAAAAGTACAAAACACGTCACTTGCAAGATAATATCCGAAGCGGCCTTCACACATCTACCTTTAGATATTAGATACCTACAACTTGCACGTTATCATTACTTATACGATAATTGAGAAAACTTATTACCTACGTGCCTTTAACATCTAGCAAACACACATTATTAGCACAAACTTCACAAGTAAATTACCTACCATTGTTATTATTTGTTATGGGAATAAACAAATAATACACAACAAAACTAATATTTACACTACTGTTATTAATGGTATCTAATAACTGACACTATCTGTACGTTTTTGGTTTCAAAACAAATCGCGCTCAGCTTGTCACAACAATGAAAAAATAATGGCTTCCATAGACGTAAAATATAATTTCTAATTTGCCGATAGAAAAATACTACCAAATAAAATTGCATCATTTTCATATCGAGTTTGTTCACAACAGCGGTCAACAAAATTTTGCAGGATTATAGGTACGAAATCAATCAATGAAATGTGTTGTCAGTGCTGCACTCTATCTGTGGACGGAAGAGCGAAGACCGCAAACGCGCGAAATTCAAATTTCCTTACATTTTTGCAATTTGCAGGCCAGTGCTAGGTTGTATGTTGATTAATAAAATATGATTCGCGGCTGTAAGACGTATGTAGTCAGTATTCAAGCTAGCACTGGCCTGCAAATTGCAAAAAACGTTAAAAAAAAACAAATTTGAACTTCGCGCCGGAGTTCGCGGGCTGAAGATGGCACGCATGACGCATCCAATCGTAGCCTTGTGTTGTTGCAGCCAATCACAGGCCAGCTACACTCGCAGGAGCTGGCATGCATGTGTGCGGTTCATATACACGAAAATATGCACCGATCATTCACTGATGTGACGCTGTGTGCGTAAAATTATGAATGGGTTTTAGGCTAATCGAATGCTAGCCTAAGCAAGCCTGTAAATATAAGATTCGTACGCGAAAAATTGCTCTAAGTATTTTAACAGGAGTTTGAACTTTTTTATTATTATTTTGTACATGGTGTTATTTTATTACAATATGGTTAATTAGTTATAAGAAATGCTCAGTTGGTAAGGTAGGCTAAGCCTAAGAGCCTTAATAGAGCGCACGCCACTGCATGGCTGAGACCATGGAGGACCTCAGTACAATGCTCGATGACCTCAGTAGAGCTTCCGAAAGAGTGGGTCTTAAAATGAACATGGACAAAACCAAGGTCATGTTGAATGCCCATGTTACACCCACTCCTATAAAGATCGGAGACTCTACACTCGAAGTTGTAGACGAGTATGTCTACCTGGGACAAACAGTCCAGTTAGGTAGGTCCAACTTTGAAAAAGAGGTCAATCGTCGAATCCGACTCGGCTGGGCAGCGTTTGGGAAGTTGAGAAGTATCTTCTCGTCCAACTTACCCCAGTGTCTCAAGACGAAAGTCTATGACCAGTGTGTGTTGCCAGTGATTACATATGGGACCGAAACGTGGTCGCTCACAATGGGCCTCATCAGAAGGCTTAAGGTCACCCAAAGAGCAATGGAGAGGGCTATGCTCGGAGTTTCCTTGCGTGATCGAATCAGAAATGAGGACATCCGCATGAGAACCAAGGTTGCCGACATAGCCCGAAGAATTGCCAAGCTTAAGTGGCAGTGGGCAGGGCACATTGCTCGCAGGACGGATGGCCGATGGGGCCGGAAGGTTCTGGAGTGGCGACCGCGAACCGGAAGACGTTGCGTTGGAAGGCCTCCCACTAGGTGGACCGATGACCTGGTGAAGGTTGCGGGGATCCGCTGGATGCGAGACGCACGGGACCGGTCAATGTGGCGACACTTAGGGGAGGCCTATGTCCAGCAGTGGACGTCTTTCGGCTGAAATGATGATGATGATGATGATGATAGACATTAAAGCAATAAATATAATAGGTACTTTGTTTGAATGTTTGCAAAAAAAATTTTGTATGTATAATTTTTCTATACCCCATACAGTACTGTCAAATTTGACAAAAACTTTAACTTTAACGACTTTTTTGATGCAACTCAGCCTAATGTATTCAAGAAGTTTATTTTGTTAAAAAAACAGCAACCTTTATTTGCTTGAATTTCGTCACCAACTTCAACACTAATCGTTGTAAAGGAAAGTTTTAGTAAAGTAGTTATTGCATTGTGCAAGCACTTATGATGCCAAAATACCAAAAGGACCCAATAAGTCCACTTCTATGTGACTACTTCTATCTATGCTGATTGCTGTACTTGGATGTGCTGTCCTTCTATGTTTCAAGTTAAAAAGATTTATTGTACAAACAGTTTCCTCCATTTTCATCTGGGGATAGATTTAACAAAAATCTTATTTAGATCCGTAGGATGTTACAAAAAAGGAGCTACTTTCCTGAGCAGCTTAGGCTGGATTATTAAATGATGATGTATCATTCCAGACCTACCAACTTAAATAAACTAAATCACTACACACTAGGTTCTTCAGCGGCATGCCTGCATTAAAAACACTAAGGCACTCTGCAATAAGTAGTTACAATAACTTTCAATGAGTGTAAGTTTTCTTTAGGCTTGTTGAGTAATTTCCAAGATTATCTCCTACATCTCTAAACTGACAAACTTAACCACTTTATAATACTTATTAGTAATACTTAACAATACTTTTTATTTCATCATCCTTGTAATGAATATGATTAGTTGATGTCATGTACATATTTCAATATTTTATAAGTAAGTTTAACAAATTTTTTTTTATTTTGTTTCAAAAATTTTGCTCCAATGACTAGGTATAGGTACTTAATACTTTATTTATGAGCTGCAGTTTTAAAGGTCGAATGTCTGATCTGCATTGGGTACCTATATTTTGGTATCTAAGAGGATAAGTGATAAAGAACCGACCAAGTGTGAGTCGGACTCGCGCTCGAAAGGTTCCGGACCATTAAAAAAAAAATCGCGTTTGTTGTATGGGAGCCCCCCTTAAATATTTATTTATTTTGTTTTTACTTTTGTTGTTATAGCGGCAATAGAAATACATAATTTTGTGAAAATTTCAACTGTCTAGCTATCGCGGTTCTTGAGATACAGCCTTATGACAGACAGACGGACGGACAGACAGCAAAGTCTCAGTGATAGGGTCCCGTTTTTACCCTTTTTTTTGGACTTGTGGAAAATCATCAAACAACCCTCACGCTCTTGGGCAGAGCGAAAGGGAGTGTCAGACTTCTACTGACTAAAAACCACCCATGTTCCTTCTTAGCCCTATATGTCGAGGCCACGGTATCTTGTGAACAACCCCGACGGGACCCCCTTTTTTACCCTTTAGTACGGAAACCTAAAAAGTACTTATAATTCTTAAACTAGGTACTGTCTGGAAATTAAAGAACCAATAGTTACATCATGGGTCAAGGTGAGAACCTGATTTTAGGCTTCCGGATCTAGTAACCATGTGTTAGTTTTGAATATTTATTCTGTAATACCTATGCAAAATTATTATATAAAGTGAAAATTAAACAACAAGGTGTAGTGCACCAACTTTGCACTAATAATTATTATGTTACTTGATAGAGGTTATCTACTAGATAACCGGGTATGTCCTTGTTAAGAGTTTAGAAGTCGATAGTCTAATTGCCAGCACATCAAAAACTGGCAAATTTTCCGAACTAAACTTGAAACTAAACATACTTTTGCGATAACGTTAAAAATCTATTACAAAAAATTAACAGATTAAAAGTCATTTATTTCGGAACAATAAAACATTGTGTTGTTTGAAAATTTTGTTGTAGTAGCGAAATCACGAAAATCTCGCGTGTACACACGGCTACACATCGGAGGAGCTCGTGGCTTAATAAGAACTGCCACTCGGGTCGATCTTTAGGTAAAGCTGTGCTTGCCTAGGTCAGTCTGTGGATGGGTGACCGCCCGACATACCGAGTTTCCTTCGTGCCTCGGAAAGCACGTTAAGCTGTTGGTCCCGGCTGCCATATATACAGATCTTTGGCAGTCGTTACAAGTAGACAGTGACCTGAAATTCTGACATCCAGTCTTACCAAAGGCTATCGTATACCTAGTATTAAACTGGGTTTTCGGGGTCAGATAGGCAGTCGCTCCATGTAAAATACTGGTATTCAGCTGCATCCGGTTAGACTGGAAGCCGATCCCAATATAGTTGGGAAAAGGCTAGGCAGATGATGACACACGGCTACACATCAAGCTATACATTTCCAGTTTACGCTGATCTCGCACTGTATGGAAATCCTGTACAATGCGAGACCAGCTTATACTGGAAATGTATAACTTGATGTGTAGCCGTGCGTACCATTATATACACCTACGCCTAACCCTTCGAGGGTTACAGGCATGATGTTATGTTATGAATGGAAGAAAACGACATACATACTGCTTTGTGTTTCCATATTAAAATAAAAAAAAGGTTGTTGTACAAACAAAGGCTCTGCGTTGCGCTATTTGTCAAAGAGCGGTGGTGGTCTTCTTTCTAGTCGACAACTCAAATTTTGTCCATCCAGTACTTAGCAACCTGGACAGCTCTTCCGTTGGCTAGCGGTGGTGGTTAATCATCAAATGACTCCCCCCACTCTGGGCAGAGCGGTAGGGAGTGTCAGACTTCTATTGACTAAAAACCACACAAATGTTCCTTCTTTGCCATTAAAATTTGTGTCGACACCGCGGTATCTCTTTCGAACAACCCGTAGCCCTGACGCGGCGACGGGGTAGTTGTGTACATTTATAGCCTCTCTATTGGTTTGCCTACTAGCTACCTCAAAAGTTAATTTAAATTATCTGATCTCAAAATTTGTATGATGATGATGTAATCCATGATGTGGGTACAAACCGGATAGGTACCTATTTCAATGGTGTAAAAGCTCCTTATTATAAATCATCGCGGTTTCTTGTTCCTGAAGACGATGATGCGTGATGTTTGCCTGTTGTACTTTTTCTACATAACCCAGTGCTTACTCCCAGTAGCAAGTTACGTTTCGTATTTATTTATTCACTAGCTTTTGCCAGCGGCTTCATCATCATCATCATATCAGCCCGGAATCACCCACTGCTGAGTATAGGCCTCCCCTTTTTTCTGCCACACTTCCCGGTTCTGTGCGTACCTCGTGTTTCCACGTGTTTCCGGCGACTTTGACGATATCGTCGACCCAACGAGCTTTAGGACGACCCTGGTTTCTTTGGCCTAACCTTGGCCACCACTCGGTCAAAGCCTTGCTCCATCGGCCATCTCCTCGTCTAGCCAGATGTCCTGCCCACGTCCACTTGAGGCGCACCGCCCGGTCCCCGACATCGTAGACTTTCGTCCGATGGCGGATTTCGGTGTTACGCACTCGATCTAAGAGGGTTATGCCGAGCATGGCTCGCTCCATGGCCCTTTGTGCCACTCGTACTCGATGGACAGTCTCCTTTGTGAGAGTCCATGTCTCGGCACCGTAGGTCATTGTTGGCAGGACACACTGGTTGAAAAGGCGGGTTTTAAGGCACTAAGGGATCTTTTTGGACCGAAAAACATATTCCAACTTGCCAAATGCCGCCCATCCGAGTTGTACTCTCCTAGAGATCTCTTTGCTGGAATGCTCCTTGGCGAAAGACAGAACATGCCCCAGATAAACATAATTATCAACCATCTCCAGACGCTCGTTTCCAACCCTACCTACCTAGCCAGCGGCTTCGCCCTCGTGTAAATGACGATTTTTCATACAAACTTTCAGCCTCTATTTAAATCCCTTAGGGGTTGAATTTCGAAAAATCCTTTCTTATTCCTTGTCTACATTATAAAGGGAACCTCTGTGCAAAATTTCAGCTCTAGGTCCAAGGGTTTGGGCTGGGCGTTGATGAGTCAGTCAGTCAGGACTTCTCTTTTTATTATTTATATAGATAGACTAGTATTTGCTTGGGTGCGCGAGCTGCGCGCAGCTCGCGGGGCGTGAAGAGGGGGAGAGGGGCAGCTTTGAAAAAAAATTTCGACTAACGCATTGCTCCTTTCAATAAATCTGAAAAAAAAATGGTTCAAGTCTCTGAACTTCCGAGATCCGCCTTACTACCTACCTACACCTACCTACACCTACCTACACCTACCTACACCTACCTACACCTACCTACACCTACCTACACCTACCTACACCTACCTACACCTACCTACACCTACCTACACCTACCTACACCTACCTACACCTACCTACACCTACCTACACCTACCTACACCTACCTACACCTACCTACACCTACCTACACCTACCTACACCTACCTACACCTACCTACACCTACCTACACCTACCTACACCTACCTACACCTACCTACACCTACCTACACCTACCTACACCTACCTACACCTACCTACACCTACCTACACCTACCTACACCTACCTACACCTACCTACACCTACCTACACCTACCTACACCTACCTACACCTACCTACACCTACCTACACCTACCTACACCTACCTACACCTACCTACACCTACCTACACCTACCTACACCTACCTACACCTACCTACACCTACCTACACCTACCTACACCTACCTACACCTACCTACACCTACCTACACCTACCTACACCTACCTACACCTACCTACACCTACCTACACCTACCTACACCTACCTACACCTACCTACACCTACCTACACCTACCTACACCTACCTACACCTACCTACACCTACCTACACCTACCTACACCTACCTACACCTACCTACACCTACCTACACCTACCTACACCTACCTACACCTACCTACACCTACCTACACCTACCTACACCTACCTACACCTACCTACACCTACCTACCTACACCTACCTACACCTACCTACACCTACCTACACCTACCTACACCTACCTACCTACACCTACCTACACCTACCTACACCTACCTACACCTACCTACACCTACCTACACCTACCTACCTACACCTACCTACACCTACCTACACCTACCTACACCTACCTACACCTACCTACACCTACCTACTACCTACCTACACCTACCTACTCAACCTTCGTTACGCTTCACCCACTCAACCTTCGTTACGCTAACGAGGTCGCCGGCTCGCTTCACTCGCCACCTCCCCCCTTCGCTCCACTCGGTCTCGCAGGTTCGCTCCACTCAGGACCTACCTACCACCGGAAAGCTATCATGACATTATCCTTACGCTACGGGGGTCGCCGGCTCGCTTCGCTCGCCCGCTCCCCCCTTCGCTTTGCCGCTGTACCACCACCGGACAGGTTTCGACGCCTACTATAATATTTGTTCAAACACCTAATGGCTATCTCTAACCGTTATGAAGTTACAGCCCTTTTAATTTTAGGGGAGGTTGGGGAGGGGAGGAGAGGGGAGGGTATACAAATTTCAACGCCCCTCAATAGTTTTATGTAAGAAAAAAAAAAAAAAATGAAAAAAGGGGGGGGTGAGGGGGGGAGTCTCGAAAAATGATTTCGATTAACGAAAAGGCAACTCTAAATGAATCTGAAAAAAAAATCGTTCCAAGTCTCTTAACTTTCGAGATTTGCCTAAAGGGGGGGAGAAGGGGGGCAAGGGGGGCCACTTAAAAAAATGATTTTTACTTTACCGAGCCTCCTCTATACGAATCCCTAAAAAAAACACTTCAAGTCTCTTTGTTTCCGAGATACGATAGGGAGGGGGGAGAAGGGGGGGGGGGGGAAAGGGGGGGTTTCGGACTTTTCCCATACTCACGAGAGTGACTTGTTTACGAATCTGTCAAAATATACCCACCTCCCCATCCACCATCTGGGAGATCAATTCTGTCAATAAGTGAGTCAGTGGTAATTAAGCTTTATATAATACTAGTGACCCGCCCCGGCTTCGCACGGGTACAAAAAAGGTATTAAAACCTTCCTCTTGAATCACTCTATCTATTAAAAAAAACCGCATCAAAATCCGTTGCGTAGTTTTAAAGATTTAAGCATACAGACAAACAAACAAATAAACAAACAAACAGACGCGACTTTGTTTTATACTATGTAAGGATGATAAAGCTAAAGGTATAAAATCTTAATTTATATAATAAAACAAAATTATTTAAAATTAAAACACAACAAAATTACATTAAAAATCACTACGTCATCACTCACAGCTCACAGACTCACAGTTATCAGTCCATTAGTAAACTTTATGAATAACATTAAAATAAATGTTTTAAACTGACTTGGTCACTAACATTATTGATTATGGTAAATATAAACAACTATTCAAGTAATTAAAAACAGGTCTCATGACATTAATTTAAGGCGCAGTTAACGGGGGAACCGTAAAAACGACCTGTTTTTCGTCGCAGAGTTAGCCGTATTGCTACTTATTACAATTCCAAAAAAAATACAGTGTATAGTCAAATGTATAGGTAAAAGACTTATGCAAAAATATTTTCTAAAAGTAATCAAGAACCTCGAAAAAAAAAATCACAAAATCACAAAAAAATCACACGAAAAAACTTTTTCGTCTCGAAATGCTCAATATTTTGAGTGACAACTGTTATTTGGGCATTTCTCCACTAACTGGAAAATCGTCCATACAAGACTGTCCTAAGCAAACCGTGACAGGGGACTGTTTTTCTCTACTTTTGTACAGAAAAACAGGCCCCTTATAATCAAAAATAATTGTTTTTAACAAGGATTTTGTTTGTTAAAGTAATTAGTCTTTATTTTTCTTTGTAATTCGTAAAAAAAAAATTTTTTTCATTTTAAAAAATGACAGGGGACTGTTCACCAGAGGACTGTTTTTTTTACTTGAATACTTAATAAAACAAAATCATTTTAACATATCAGATTAACCAAACAGATGTGGCTACATCCTAGATAACCAATTCTTTTTAACAAATTTTGATAATTTTAACTCTTAAAATAGCATAAAATAAGCTAGCCAGGGGACTGTTTACGTAACGGTCAAGACGTGTAGTTCACCTACAGTCGCTGTCGTAGCACTAAAAAAAATTGCAGCTTCTCGCTTAGCTCCACAACCGCACAAAATTCACATCGATTACTTTCTGTATCACGATCTAAATGCATCACGCCAAAACAAAATTTGACTTCAGCGCGGTGTTCAAAATTTAACAGGGGACTGTTTCAATAATTTGAGGACAGTATTCGCACATAGATATTTTGATTTAATTTCAATCGTAAAAATATAATTGTTATGTATTAGATGCGTACTGTTATGTATAATGTATTTGGATATTTTTTATTCAGTTATCAACAGCAAAAAAAGAAATATTTGTTACAAGATTTGTAATTCTGGAAAAGGGACGCACCAGAGGACTGTTTTTTGAGGTGTTTGAGGTTCATTTTCTCAATTATTACATTATTAAATTGCTGAATACGCAGTTGCATTCCAAGAATACGTAATACTATGTCGTTATTGATACAATTAACTGAGAAATATTAAGTTTCACAACGTAAATTAGCTTGGGACAGTGATTTTCCAGTTAGTGGAGAAATGCCCATTTATTTTTTTACTATCAGAAAGGAAATTTAACCAACTAAAGACATATGTAAAAATATTTTAACATTACAGCGTATTTTTTTTTTAAATAAATTAAATCTGCGAACTGTCGTTCATTTTGGCAGTCACGAGCATCAAACGCATCGCCATTTTCAACCTTATTTGTTTAGGCGATGAGTTAAACGCGCGCTCAAGGTCGCGGGCAGGTAATGTCGCCTTAAGACAATATATATTTTAGAATTTTATTTATTGTTGTTTGGAGGTCAAA
The DNA here is from genome assembly GCA_949316265.1 of Diarsia mendica. Classification (NCBI taxonomy): domain Eukaryota; kingdom Metazoa; phylum Arthropoda; class Insecta; order Lepidoptera; family Noctuidae; genus Diarsia; species Diarsia mendica. Next base: position 19,799,225 of record OX438906.1, read on the forward strand.
TAGGCAGTCGCTCCATGTAAAATACTGGTATTCAGCTGCATCCGGTTAGACTGGAAGAAATGTTATATATACATCATCTGTCTAGCCTTTTCCCAACTATGTTGGGGTCGGCTTCCAGTCTTCCAAACAACAATAAATAAAAAAACCGGCCAAGTGCGAGTCGGACTCGCGCACCGAGGGTTCCGTAAAAAAAAAATATTATGTGATGTAACTAAAAAATTTATGGTTTTCGTAATTTTTCCTTTATTTATGCTTTAAGACGTTGCTTCGTACCAAATTTCAAGATTCTGAGTTCACGGGAAGCACCCTGTAGGTTTTGATTCCCTTGCAAGTGTCGAAAATTTGCGGCATAAACGGCTGTATCTTTTGATTGCGTTGGCTTAGAAGTTTGATTTTTTCACAGCTTCAAGGGACAGTAGACCTGAGTAATTGATATAAATTTCAGCTTCATACCTCCACGCGTTCCTGAGAAAAAGGGTCTTGACAGACGGACGGACGGACGGACAGACGGACAACAAAGTGATCCTATAAGGGTTCCGTTTTTTCCTTTTGAGGTACGGAACCCTAAAAACTAAATATGTACATACAGATTTAATTACGTGCACGTGTTTCTAGCTAAAGATTGAGTAGCTTCTAGACTGGACCATTTTAATTACTTACATAAGTATTGTTTTAATTTTTCTATGAAGAACTCATACGATTGTTAAACTCTATTACATTGTTAACTTCAGGCCAGGGATCAACTTTGAACATTATCTTTCAAGTGCTTACACGAGTTACTTTAATGGTGACATCTGCGACCTATCATGTTCTATGTAATTGTAAATATGGTACTATTTTAATAATTAAAAGTGTAACTAACATAATTATTATAAGTAAGTTCCGCATGTAATCGACACTTCTACAAAGAATAAAATGATGAGGTCCCATTAAAAATGATGAATAAAATAAATGTTTCGCACTAATTAAAATTATGTATGCCCTTGACAAACGTGATTAACCGATGTATGTGAAATAAGAAATATTATATCAAAATGAGTATGAGCAGCGGTGTCCCAGTGGTGGCGGCCCCGACTTACGAGCAGTATGTCGTAGGTTGGAACCCAGGCAGGCACATTACTTTGTGTATTTTATTTCATCACCGCCGCTCTCAAAACGGTGGAGGAAAACATCGTTAGGAAACCGGCATGTCTTCGAACAAAAAAATTCGAAGACATGTGACATCTCCCAACCCGCACTGGGCCCGCGTGGTGGATTATATCCATGGAGATTATATCCCATGCCTCTCCTAGAGAGGAGGCCTGAGTCCCTACAGCGGAAACATTATAGGCTGATGATGATGATGACAAAATGCCAGAAAAATTGTGGGCCAAATACTGTCTTCAAGAGAATAATGTAGGTACTTAAGTAAACTCGGAGAAATTCGTTTTTTCAACCAATTCACATTTGTATTGTTAGCTGTAAGCCACCTAAACAAAATAAAATAAATTAATTCTTAATACAATCATCGGCACGATTCTTGAGCGCTGACGCAAAAGTGAGTTATTTAGTCCCTTTGGTGGTATGAAGTGAGACGCGGGGCGAGGAAAGTGCAGTGATTGGCCCGTAGCGCATCGCGTCATAGCCGTCACTCGGGATTTGTTCTTTACTCCTGCTCACTTACCTCACGACCAATAAATTAAATAATAAACGGGTGTGCGTCTTATTTGTCATAAAGTGTACGATGCGCACAGCGATCCCCACTCTTCCGCCGAGCGCTCAAAAACCGTGCCGGTATCTGTATTTCCATCTATACTAATATTATAAAGAGGTAAAGTTTGTGTGTATATTTGTTAAATTGTAAGGGGTAATCTCGGGATCTACTGAACCGATTTTAAAAATTCTTTCACCAATAGAAAGCCACATTATTGCTGAGTGTAATAGGCTATATAAAAAACCGAAAAATAAAAAGGCTTTTACGTGGTAGTCCGTTTTGCAAAGTGATTTGGAGAAAAAAGCAAACCAGCGGCGGGCGCGGGATGGTTTCGGTAATTCGGTTCGCGTTCGTGCCCGCTTCGGGAGAAAGGGGCGTGGTCTTTTACATCTGATCTGAGAGGTAGGTACCCGCGCGGCTCAGTCGCGTGGTCGGCTCCTTACGCAGCGGACGTCCCCGAAATTGAATTTTTCGAAACGTAATTAGCTTACATTCGACTAATTATGCCCAACGAAGTAGGCACGGGTCAGATAGTATAATATATAAAAAAAACGATTAACTGGTAAAAGCTGACCGAGGATCAACGAGCTGGCCAAACCCTTTTTGGGCGGGTGGAAAATCGTCAAATAACCCCTCCCGCTCTTGGGCAGAGCGAAAGGGAGTGTCAGACTTATACTGACCAGACTATAAACCACCCATGTTCCTTCTTAGCCCTTTATGTCGCGGCCGCGGTTTCCCTTGTGAACAACCCGCAGCCCCGATGGGCCCGCAGCCCCAACGGGGCAGGCCAAACCCTTAGGGCTGGAAACTTACAATTTCGCACAAGTATTCCTCTTATGACGTAGGCATCTAGGCATCCACTAAGAAAGGATTTTTTAGTTCAGGCTCTTTTCAAAATGTTATATTTTTAAGGAGAAATAAATAAACTAATTAATAGTTTGTTTAGAAATAGAAATGGCAATTTTGTCACACATTCACTCGTGACTTTGACTTTTAGAAGTCATACTGAGGTCAATGCTATTTTAATTCTCCTCACATAATATATTTTGACTTAGCTAAAAGTTATCTCTGGGTAGTCAGCTCAGACGACATCTTGCTGGCTGGTTAATATTTTTAAAACTGCATGAACGAGAAAAGGGAAATGTCGTGAGGAAAGTTTTGTATGTGGAGGGCAAAAGTGTAGAGGAAGACCAAAGACACAATGGATGGACTGTGTAAAGTATGATATAGTAAGAAAGGAGGTGTCTCATGAGATGACGAGAAACAGAGAAGTATGGAAGAAGAAGACATGCTGTGCCGATCTCAAATTAATTGGGATATGGGCAAAAGAATGATGATGACCTTTTGTTTTTTGGAGGGTAGGAAATCATCAAATGACTCCTCCCACTGTAGGCAGAGTGGGTAAGGAGTGTCAGAGATTACTGACTAAAAACCACCTGTAGTGTATATCTATTTACTTAATAGATAAGTAAACAATGTCTCACAGCCACAAGTGGTTAGTTACGCTGTCACTAATGACGTCTGTCAGTTACATGATGGCGGGAGTGAAGCGCCTGAACCGGGGATCTTGGTGGTGTTGTGTGAGCCTGTGATATAGTAGTAAACAGTGTTATCAACCTATTAGGTCTACCACAAGTGTATACTACACCACCCATGTTCTTTCTTAGCCCTTTGTGTCGTGCGGTATCTCTTTCGAACAGATACAGACTAACGTCTAGTTTGGGGATCACTGTTCAAATCGCTATGTTTATGTACTTGGCAATTAATTAATAATTTGAGTTAACAACCCGCAGTCAATGATGATGACATTATAAATCCATTTGAGGGATGACTCATACATAAAAACATTACCCCTAACTTTGCACTCATAAGTTATGAGCACAAAGTGACTTAATAACAATTTAATGTGATTGAGAGTAAATGCGTAATTCCCACGGTGAATCACCTGCCAACACTAATACAATACAAGTAGACGAATAAATTATTTATGATGATTGATGTTTCACCTTCATATAAGTTCACGTACTATGAAATAACTGACTGTCATGTCAGTTGAAGATGAGGTTTTTGTTGCTTGGTTGAATCATAGCAGTTTTTCGGGTCAGTCAGTCAGAAAGAAGAAAGAAAATTGTGTTTATTTTTCAAAATTACCATAAAAAGAACAAAAACAATTAAAGCTACTAATGCCAAAAGGGCCTCAGCTCAGCATAATGCCAGATGGCAACACAAAGTTCACCTGACGCTGATTTTCAGCTGCTGCCCACGAGTGCCATACGCTCGAAAAAATAAACAAACACATTAGATCCAGAAGATCATAACATAACATCACGTCTGTAATTCTGGAAGGGTTAGGCTGAGGAGTATACCCTAAGTACACCCTCATTTCGCCAGATATGTTTTAGTCCCATGTAGTACGGGGCGAACTTATTCTCATGAACCGGACGCAAGTCAGGAACGAGCTCGTTTTTTTTTAATATCCTGTACTGTCCCACTGCTGAGCAAAGGCCTCCCCCAATTCTTTCCAAGTGCTCTTTTCCTGAGCCACCTCGAACCAGCCCTCGTGGTGTGCGTCCAGATCGTCTCGCCACCTTTTTCTGGGCCGGCCTCGGCGGCGCCGTCCGTCTTCCGGCAACCATCGTGTTAAGGCTTTTGCCCAGCGGTCTTCGTGCATGCGGCTGACGTGACCCGCCCAATCCCATTTTAGCCTAGCAGCCTTCATGCCAACGTCCACTATGCCCGTTTTTGAGCGCAGCGTGGTGCTTCGTATTCGATCTTGTCTTTTGACACCCAAAATGCTACGTTCCATTTTCCATTGCCCGTTGGCATACTCCAAGGCGGAACTTCTGAGTCTCGGTGAGAGACCATGTCTGAGCTACGTAAATACAGTCGGGGTGACTTTCAAGGTTAAACCGTGCTTGCCGAGGTTAATCTATGGATGGGTGACAACCATTACATACCGAGTTTCTGCCGTCCCTCGAAAACCACGTGAAGCCGTTGATCCCGGCTGTCATTTGTCACATCCAGTTTTTTTGTGTGTCACATCCAGTTTTACCAAGGGGTTTCGAAGGGGTACCTCCAGTCTCGCTAGGTGGTGCCACGCTAAACAGAGTCAAGCAGTTTAAGTACCTTGGTCATTGGGTCACTGAGGATGGCACAGATAACTGTGATATGGAGAGGGAGCGCAGGGCATTGGCCGTACGATGCAACATGCTGGCCCGCAGATTTGCAAAGTGTGACAGTAATGTCAAGTTGACCTTGTTTAGGGAATTAGGGCATATTGCCAGGCTTTTTACCCACTACGGAACGGAGACGGTATATGCGTTTGGGGTGAGAGGTTGTTTGTGTGTTTGTGTGTTTGTGCAAATACATGTTGCCATTTTTCTCCAAAACTACTAGTCCGATTTTGATGCAGTTTTCAGTTATGGGTTCGGGTTTGATTGGTGCATGTTCTTAGATAGGTGTTACGGTGACAACTCACCAGGGGGCACTGCAGCAAACATTTTTTGTGCAAATCAAAGTTGCCATTTTTCTCCAAAACTACAAGTCCGATTTTGATTTTGTTTTCAGTTATGGGTTTAAGTTTGATTGGTGCATGTTCTTAGATAAAAAAAAAGTAAAATATTAAAATAATATAAACATTGCAAAACTAGTTCATTTAATGGCAGCCCCCGACGGACATTCTTGGGTTTTTTTAAGGTGGGTGTTTTATGTTATTTTATCTTTTTTTCAATTAATTTTTAACAGTCGTGGGTCTTTTCAAAATTTTTAATTTTGCTTTTTATACCTGCAGTCTGTGGACCAGATACACGCAGAAAGCGTTTAATGCCTTGCGTGTCCAGTACAACAATGCTTTTAGGATATTACTTTCGCTGCCTCGTTTCTGTAGTGCTTCTGGGATGTTCGCGGCAGCGCGCACGGATGACTTCTTTGCGATCATTCGTAAAAGATCCGCGTCGCTGCTGCGTCGGATGCGGGGTAGCGACAGCAGTCTTCTGGGCATTGTTGTCAGTAAGACTGAAGGCCAACTGATGGCGCACCTGTCCGCAGTGCATGTACTGTCGCCAGGTATCGCCAGTAGGTGGCGGAATTAAGTGTTATATGTTTGTCGTTGTTATTTATTGTGCTTTCGTGAATTTTACTAACATAGGTTAAGGAATACTAACACATTATGGGTCTGTACCTGAATTAAATGAAAATAAATAAATAAATTACCCAGTTGTGCAGGTCTGATAGGCAGTCGCTTCATGTAAAATACTGGTATTCATCTCCAAGAGGTTAGACTGGAAGCCGACCCCAATTTAGTTTAAGAAAACGACCAAGAATACAAGAATTATTGTAACCTGTTCTAAAATTTCTAGCACCAACTTATTTATTGTATAAAAATGATAATTAATTGAGTAATTATTTAAATGGATAAATTAATATTATCGGCAATTAGTGGTAATGTGGAAGCACGCGCTTTAATTGCCTTGTGTTTCTAGGACGCATAGATCATTAGATTTATCTGCCGTCATATAATAATATATTGTTTTTGTTGCTATCTTCCGACGGTTGCAGCCGTAGATTATAGAACTAACGAGAATAACAGAGACAGATGCGGAGGAAATAAACTGTAATGCTTACAACTAATTTATTATCGTCATCTGCCTAGCCTTTTCTAGACTATATTGGCGTTCGGTTTCCAGGCTAAGCAATACAGACACCAGTATTTTTTGCGTAGTTACTTAGTTTGGTGTAGGAGCTCTTGGCCTGCCACTCGGGTCAATTTTTTTTTTGCGATACTTACTTAGTTTGGTGTAGGAGCTCGTGGCCTGCCACTCGGGTAATTTTTTATGCGTAGTTACTTAGTTTGGTGTAAGAGCTCGTGACCTGCCACTCGGGTCATTTGTTTTACGTAGTTACTTAGTTTGGTGTAAGAGCTCGTGGCCTGCCACTCGGGTCATTTGTTTCACGTAGTTACTTAGTTTGGTGTAAGAGCTCGTGGCCTGCCATTCGGGTCATTTGTTTTAGCTAGTTACTTAGTTTGGTGTAAGAGCTCGTGGCCTGCCACTCGGGTCATTTGTTTTACGTAGTTACTTAGTTTGGTGTAGGAGCTCGTGGCCTGCCACTCGGGTAATTTTTTATGCGTAGTTACTTAGTTTGGTGTAAGAGCTCGTGACCTGCCACTCGGGTCATTTGTTTTACGTAGTTACTTAGTTTGGTGTAAGAGCTCGTGGCCTGCCACTCGGGTCATTTGTTTTACGTAGTTACTTAGTTTGGTGTAAGAGCTCGTGGCCTGCCATTCGGGTCATTTGTTTTAGCTAGTTACTTAGTTTGGTGTAGGAGCTCTTGGCCTGCCACTCAGGTCAATTTGTTTGCGTAGTTACTTAGTTTGGTGTAGGAGCTCGTGGCCTGCCACTCGGGTAATTTTTTATGCGTAGTTACTTAGTTTGGTGTAAGAGCTCGTGACCTGCCACTCGGGTCATTTGTTTTACGTAGTTACTTAGTTTGGTGTAAGAGCTCGTGGCCTGCCACTCGGGTCATTTGTTTTACGTAGTTACTTAGTTTGGTGTAAGAGCTCGTGGCCTGCCATTCGGGTCATTTGTTTTAGCTAGTTACTTAGTTTGGTGTAAGAGCTCGTGGCCTGCCACTCGGGTAATTTTTTATGCGTAGTTACTTAGTTTGGTGTAAGAGCTCGTGACCTGCCACTCGGGTCATTTGTTTTACGTAGTTACTTAGTTTGGTGTAAGAGCTCGTGGCCTGCCACTCGGGTCATTTGTTTTACGTAGTTACTTAGTTTGGTGTAAGAGCTCGTGGCCTGCCATTCGGGTCATTTGTTTTAGCTAGTTACTTAGTTTGGTGTAAGAGCTCGTGGCCTGCCACTCGGGTAATTTTTTATGCGTAGTTACTTAGTTTGGTGTAAGAGCTCGTGACCTGCCACTCGGGTCATTTGTTTTACGTAGTTACTTAGTTTGGTGTAAGAGCTCGTGGCCTGCCACTCGGGTCATTTGTTTTACGTAGTTACTTAGTTTGGTGTAAGAGCTCGTGGCCTGCCACTCGGGTAATTTTTTTTTGCGTAGTTACTTAGTTTGGTGTAGGAGCTCTTGGCCTGCCACTCAGGTCAATTTGTTTGCGTAGTTACTTAGTTTGGTGTAGGAGCTCGTGGCCTGCCACTCGGGTAATTTTTTTTTGCGTAGTTACTTAGTTTGGTGTAGGAGCTCTTGGCCTGCCACTCAGGTCAATTTGTTTGCGTAGTTACTTAGTTTGGTGTAGGAGCTCGTGGCCTGCCACTCGGGTAATTTTTTTTTGCGTAGTTACTTAGTTTGGTGTAGGAGCTCTTGGCCTGCCACTCAGGTCAATTTGTTTGCGTAGTTACTTAGTTTGGTGTAGGAGCTCGTGGCCTGCCACTCGGGTAATTTTTTTTTGCGTAGTTACTTGGTTTGGTGTAGGAGCTCTTGGCCTGCCACTCAGGTCAATTTGTTTGCGTAGTTACTTAGTTTGGTGTAGGAGCTCGTGGCCTGCCACTCGGGTAATTTTTTTTTGCGTAGTTACTTAGTTTGGTGTAGGAGCTCTTGGCCTGCCACTCAGGTCAATTTGTTTGCGTAGTTACTTAGTTTGGTGTAGGAGCTCGTGGCCTGCCACTCGGGTAATTTTTTTTTGCGTAGTTACTTAGTTTGGTGTAGGAGCTCTTGGCCTGCCACTCAGGTCAATTTGTTTGCGTAGTTACTTAGTTTGGTGTAGGAGCTCGTGGCCTGCCACTCGGGTAATTTTTTTTTGCGTAGTTACTTAGTTTGGTGTAGGAGCTCTTGGCCTGCCACTCAGGTCAATTTGTTTGCGTAGTTACTTAGTTTGGTGTAGGAGCTCGTGGCCTGCCACTCGGGTAATTTTTTTTTGCGTAGTTACTTAGTTTGGTGTAAGAGCTCGTGGCCTGCCACTCGGGTAAATTTTTAGGATAGGCCGCGCTTACCTAAATTGGTCTGTAAATGTGTGACCACTCATTACATGCCATGGGTTTCCTCCGTGCTTCGGAAAGCACGTTAAGCTGCTAGTCCCGGCTGCCATACAAACATCTCTGGCAGTCGTTACAGTGACCTGAAAGTCTGACAACCAGTCTTACCAAAACGGTATAGTACTACCCAGTATTAACTGGGTTGTGGAGGTCAGATAGGCAGTTGCCCCATGTAAAATACTGGTATTCAGCTGCATCCAGTTAGACTAGAAGCCAACCCCAATATAGTTGGGAAAAGGCTAGGCAGATGATGATACTATTTAGTTTGATGTTTCGGATTACCTGGTTAAATCTGAGCCTTATGGACTCTAGCTGTTATTTTTAATGATTAAGATGATTATTCTTTAAAATATTCCTTACTCTTCAATAACTTGTTAGTAACGAGTAATATTCATTATTCATCTAACAAGTTTTAATTAAAAACCTGCTTTGAAATTTTGATTAGTGTTAATCTACTTCTGATGCTGACGGTTCGTGCGTATCATAATAAATACTGACAGCTTTGCCACTTTGCAGGTTACTGTTAGCCTGTGTCATCCCACTGCTGAGCAAAGGCCTCCCCCATGACTTCCAAATTTTGCCATCCAGGGCCAATGTGGACCACTGGTCGTTGGTTCTGTCAAGCTCGTCCCGCCATCTCCTACGAGGTCTACCGCGTCGCCTTCTGCCTGTGTCAGGGCTCCACAACGTGTTTATTTTGGCCTACAGCTCGTTGGGCATACGGCAGACATGGCCAGCCCAGTCCCACTTCAGCTTAGCGGCTTTTAGAGCAACATCAGTGATTTCTGTTTTGGAGCGCAGTGTAGTGTTGCGTAATGCGATCGGTAAATTCGACGCCTAGGATACTACGCTCCATTGCACGTTGGCAAACCTTGAGCTTGGACTTTTTCAAAATGAAAGAATGCACATGTCCATAATTATTCGCTTGAGTGACAATGAAAGATCTCCTTTTATTTGCACTCTGCAGGTTTCAGAAATAAACAATTGATTCATCTTACAAACCTTCCGATACATCTAAAATCAAGTTATAATGCGGATGCCTAGTTTGCGGAAATAAAATATAGACCACAGACAACTTCCTTTAATCCTTTATGGTCATAGATTTCATATCCTTTCCTAGGATACAGAGTTCGAGAACTTGATCAAAAAAAAAGTTATATCTTGTACGCATTCATTATACAAAGAGATACAGAGTTCGAGAACTTGATCATTTGATTGATTCAAGTTACCATAAAATCATGAATAATTATTACCTACCTACTTAAATTGTAAAATACGATGATTACTGAGTCAACGACATTTATCTAATGTTTAATAACATAACTCGTTTTATTATTTTAATGTTTTATCTACAAAACGTGATTGATCATCAAAGGCCTGTGGTAGGTCTATCATCGTCCGCCTTACGCCCAAGGTATCGCGCCACGGCTCATCAACGTGACTTGTGATGACTCATATTAGTGTGGAAGTCTTGAGAACAGCTTACTAACCAACCTAACAGACAGATGTGTTACTGGGGAGTTTGTTCCGCCACTTCTTCCCAGCTAAAACACTAGGAAGTATCGAAGGGTGGGCGTTTTGGGGGACTGTCTTTGTCTTCTAAATAAAGTTTGACGTTCGAAAAGTGCTGATTATCAGCATAGTTTGAAGAAATGACTTTTGATTTTGACTAGAGAAAGGATCCTGTTATGTTACCTATAAGATCATGCCTGTAATCTGTTCGCTAGTTATGTAAGTCCCATGATCCCATCTAAGAGGGGGCATGCCTATTGCCATCAACCGGGTAGAAATCCAGAGTCCGTAGCTGCTACTGAGAAATTTCTGATGAAAAACCCAATAACACTTTGCCCGACCCTGGAATCGAACCTCGGACCTTATGCTCAGCAGTCGCGCTTGCGACCGCTAGACAAACGAGGCAGTTATTTAGTCCCGTCGGGGCTGTGGATTATCGAAAGGATAACGCGGCTCCGACACAAGGGCGAAGAAGGAACATAGGTTTGGTTTTTAGTCGGTAGAAGTCTGACACTCCCCTTCGCTCTGCCCAAGAGCGGGGGGGGGGGGGGTTATTCAATGATTTTCAACCCAACAAAAAAAAAAGCCAGTTATTTAGTAGATGAAATAATGTTCTAGACATAAGTATTGCCATTGAAAATTAAAATAAAAAGTTTGACTCTGAGGCTAAAAGGCAATTTTAATTTTGAAATCACTTAATGTACTTCACGCTATTATACTAGCAAGGTAAACAGTATTAGGCAATACTGGTAACTTCCGAAAAAAATACTTTTTGTACATTAGCGTACATTATTCATATTATTTACTTCACTGATGAAGATAGCTTCGTCCTTGTAATATAAATGGCTGAAATACTATTTAAAAACTTAGGAGGTGAAGTAAATTAACCTCTTTTGTTTTCCTTCGGTTTCGTCTGTGAACTTTTGCTGGTTAATTTAGTTTGAACTTGTATTAATTAGTATTAAAAGTATCCGTATAGGGTTGTTAACTGCCTCCGTGGTCGAGTGGTTTAGGCGTTTGCCTTGTGACCCGGTGGTCGTGGGTTCGATTCCCATGGGAAGCATACTTTGTGAAGTTGTTTCCAGTTTGGTTAGGACATTGCAGGCTTGAATCACCTGATTGTCTGATAAAAAGATGGTTCCGTGCTTCGGAAGGCACGTATAAGCCGGTGGTCCCGGCCGCCAAATGGCGGTCGACAAACCATGTTAGAGGCCCTTGCGGCGGTTTAGAAACTCTGACACTAGGGTGTGTGGGGTCGTTAGACCTTACTGGCCACACGATAAGAAGATAGGGGTGTAAAAATAATATAATTGCCTTTCATACAGTAAGTGCGTCTGTGATTATTTTCCTATTATGATTTATTTTCGACATCGTGAGAGTCGCGGGCAACCGGTGGATGCAAACGGCAGGCTGCCGATCTTTATGGCGTTCTATGGGGGAGGCCTTTGTCCAGCAGTGGACGTCTAATGGCTGATGATGATGATGATGATGATGATCTATTTTCCTAAATAGTCATAATTTTTGTGTATTTGTGTGAAGGAAAACATTGTAAGAAAACCGGCATGTCTTAGAACTAAAAAAATCGAAGACATTGAACATCTACCAACCCGCACTGGGCCCGCGTCGCGTAGTAGATTATAGCCCATCCTTTTCCTAGAGAGGAGGCCCGAGTCCCTGCAGTGGGAACATTATAGGCTGATAACTCTAAAGCCTGTTTTTTAGGGTTCCGTACCTCAAAAGGAAAAAATGGAACCCTTATAGGATCACTCGTGTGTCTGTCTGTCCGACCATTCCCCCCATTATCTCCGAAACTACTGAGCCTAAAATTCTTAAAAAAATACAGAAATTAGTTTAACACGTATAGATTACAGGAAAACAATAAGAAGTCATGGTACGGAACCCTTCATGTGCAAGTCCGACTTGCACTTGGCCAGTTTTTTTTTTTAAACAATAACATAATTTTAGGCTAACATGAGAAAGTTATGCCATGTTTACATTTCATTACCAGTAACTGTACATTCTTCCGTTTCAATTAACTATCCGTCCAGCTTATTGTGTATTGTGAGATTCAATTGAAGATATCGTATGATTCAACGCTGGCAATAGCCGCAATAGCTATAAGAATCACCATTGTGAGACTAGTGTGAGAATATTATTAAATAATACATCCTGCTTCATTCTTTATTTTAGACTTTAGAGTTTTAGACGGATATTCACAGTATGTGACGGCAATCACTAGCGTCCATCAGCTTCTTTGCCTTTTTTTGGGTGAGAAATCATCATTGTTGGCGCAGTGGCTGAGAGGACTGCTGCGCTGCGTGTCGCGGGTTCGATCCCCGCACGTAACAAATATTTGTGTAGCCTACAGATAGTTGTTTCGGGTCTGGGTGTGTTTGTGTATGTGAGTTTAAATGTTTGTAAACGCACCCACGATACAGAAGAAATTCCTAGTGTGGGGCAACGTTATTTTTTAAAAGAAAAAGTAAGAAAAAAAAAATTACTCCTTCCGCTCTAGGCAGAGCGGTACCTAGGGAGTGACAGACTTCTATTGACTAAAAACCCCCCATGTTCCTTCTAAGCCCTTTGTGTCGAGGCCGCGGTATCTCTTCCGAACAACCCGCAGCCCCGACGCACACTGGGGCCCTCTCATACAAAGTAATGCCCAAAACTCCAATAATAAATAAAATGCTATAAAATGTTTATTTTCAAAATTATTTTTGTATGTATTCGAAAGAGTATGCTTCCGATGTATTCCCATTGTCACCAAGTCAGGACCTGATGATGGAATCCCAGGGAAATCGAGGGCAACCCTCAAATTATATAGGCACTTGTTACGTGTTTCGTACTTTTTCTAAAACTATTCAAGTATTTGCATCCAGCAGCCAACACTTCATGTTGATGAGCTGATGATGGAAGGTACAACTCCTTAACGGTTAGGAGTTGGAGGATAATTGTTTAATAAAATATTATGGGGACGTATATATCGCAGTATTCTTTCAGGTTATCTAGGTGAGCTGATTAATTATGGAAGGTAGTACTCCTCAACAGTTAGGAGTTGAAAGCAATAATAAGGAAATCTTGAAAGTTAGGGTTAGGTTTGTTGGTTGAATGTTAAAAACATAGTAAATATTTTTATAAAACATAACAATTGAAAATGGAAAAATAAAAAAATAGTTTTTTGCAAAAAAAAACCGACTTTAAAAAAAAGTAAAAAAAAATATTAAAAATAAACATCAGAAGAAAAAGAAAAATCAGATTAGTTGGTGGTTTTTTTGTTTGATTTGGCTGTTTTTGCCACCGACTTCAGAAGCAGATTTTTCTTCTGAAGTTTATTTTTATTGTTTTTGTGTTGTTGATTTTTTTCACTTTTTTGTGTTTTTCACAAATTTAAAGCTACTTTGGAATATAATCTCACATAGGTTTGCATTTTTCAAGGCGAAGTGTGATGGTGAACTTTCTTCTGAAATGTCCTACTAATATTATAAATGTGAAAGTTTGTGAGGATGTTTGTTACTCTTTCACGCAAAAACTACTGAACGGATTTAGATAAAATTTGGTACACAGATAGTCTATAACTTAGATTAACACATAGTATAGTTTTTACCCCGATTTTATCTTCCTTCTAGGGATAATTTTCGAGTTGTAGCGGGTGAAGCCGCTGGTAACAACTAGTAATGAAATAAAGTTGTCTACAACAAAAAAATATCAGAATTAGGTGCGACAGACAAGATTTATAACTGTTTTCTTCAAAATATAACTTATTTATTAAAATTAATTGCTAGGGACTAAATACTTTGGTTTTGTAGTAACATCATAACGCCTAACGTATATTTGTGCGCAAAAAAACATTAATTATCTCGAAAATGCGCAAAGTGCTATTGCTAATCTCTTCAGTTCCTTAATAATCAACCCCTAGTAGATATAAAAAAAAATATTTCAAAAATAGCACTTTGCGCGAAAACGAAAAAATATAAAATTTATATAAGAAGCCATACTATCACATATAATTAGTCATAAATCCAAAAGTACTAATTGTTATGGTTCATAAAAACAATATTAGAATAACCATACCTTGCCTAGTTGCAGCCATAATGCACTTCAATAAAATATAACGATTACTTGCAGAAATAAATGTTTAAAGATTCACTACAAACTCACGGACAATTGATGAAGTGGGTATAACGTAAACTTTGAGCTAATGTACTGGACAGCACATAGCAGTTACTGATTCCGTATTTTGCAGAAATGTGTGATACATTCTTAAGTCTACCCTGACATAGTTTATTTTTTGAAATACCCTCATTTTGAAAATCGAGTTTTGGGCATTACGTTGTATGAACGGGTCCCAGTGTGCGACGGGCAATCAGCTCCTTTGCCTTTGTATTGGATTTTTTCATCAGGAATTTCTCAGTAGCAGCCGAGTAGGCTATATTTGTGCCCGTTTGATGGCAATAGACTCGCCCCCTATTACACTTACTTAATACGAATGTGGGTTACTATTAATTATGTGCACTTGTGCCTAAAGGTACAATATGGTAGCCGACTGCACGCAGCCGCAGCAGACGACATGTCGTCGCTTTATGTCGTCACGACACGTCGTCGCGTCATGTCGCTGCAGTCATGATTTCGAACCCGACTGCAGATGGCATCTAGTTGGTGTAAACTGAAGACACAGTACATTTTCGGCTAAAGGACATTATATCTCCTGTTGTTTCTGTTATCTATGGGCACTACTGATCTGCGGTCGGACGACACGTGCGTCTGCCGCTCGACGACGCGTCGCTAGCTTGATGTCGCTAACTACGGAGGGAATTTCATAGAAATACGTAGAAACCAGTCGTGTACTCGTGTCGCCGCGACACGTCGTCTGCTGCGGCTTCGTGTCGCCCGCTACCAGGGATTACAGGCGTCATCATTCATTCATCATTCATTTCGTTCATTGCTAAGCTTCAACTTAATCAGGGCTATCAAGCGGACTGAATCATTTCAGCCAAAAGACGCCCACTGTTGGACATAGGCGGTCATAGGCCTCCCCCAAGCAAATGATTAGTTACCTAACTATTATAGTAAGGAAGGGTATTGCCGGTCACCTAAGCAAAATGAAACATAAATGAGTGTAAAATCAATTTTTTATTTAGTTGGTATTACGCAAACATAACTTTGACTATTATTAAAGGATAATTACAAGCTATGATATCAATATTAATTAAAAATATGAAATAATAAACATTTGAAAAAAAAGTGTCTTTGACCGCCATTGCCCGACATGGAGGGTAATACCGGTCAGCAGGATGACAATACCAGTCAGGCTTTTAGCGACATAAATCGCACACATAACCTTCGGCTGAATTACAGTCCGAGCATTCAGCATGAGCCCAACGTCCACACTGAACACCTGTACCAAAGTTCATTGTTCCGGCCATAATCGGCCATAAATTTTGTAGATCTTCGACTTCGATGTCATCATCATCACGTACGTTTATCATTTCGATTTCGGAATCCGACGAACTTTCATTATTGCTTTCTTGAAGAACTCTTTTTTTCACCTTTTTTACAGAAGCTTTAGCTGGTCTTTTCGCTGTCGTCTTTTTTCCTGTATTTCTTTTGGCACCTCCTTTATTTTCTTTACCGGTCAGAGGTGACCGGCATTGGCCACCCGTGCTCTTTTGAGGTTACTAATAATTTTACAAAAAACTTGTCACCAATAGCTTGAAATCTACAATGTAATAGATAGTCAGATAACTGATTGGTAGAAATTATTATAGACAATTAATAAAATCGGAATAATATGATACTCACCCCTTATGTTTTGCGGCCAAAAACTTATAAGAAAATGGCGCGAAACACACACAGGTCTTACTCTCGGCGACGCGCGGTCGGAACTGAGCGGGGTGCAGTGCCTTGGAGCGGGGCACGATCACGCCACCCTTTATGCATGTGTGAGTTCGCGTAAACAAAGTATTTTGAAGTATAGTGTGGTGACCGGTATTGTCACCTGACCGGCAATACCCTCCCTTACCCTAATGTAAAAACCGGTTATACCCATAACCGGTTCAGACTTGAACTACACGTGGAAAATATGCATAATTTAACAGTAATTTATAAGGCCTAATAAACAAATAATGTAGACAAGGTCACTAAACTATATATTTTCTCATTGTAAAACTGTCCGTTTCGTTTTATATAATAGAGTACATTATCCTTTGCTTTGCCCTTGACATTTGTGTTAAGTATAGAATTTAAAGTGCCAAGCATATTATTTTGTTAGTAAATAATGTAAACATATTATTATATCTAAATACCTACATGACATAACATAATACGTCATCGTTACGTCTGTTATTACGTACCTACTAGCTGTTGCCCGCTATCTATAATTAAAAAAATAAAAATATTTCCTAATTTGAATCGGACTTTGTTTTTTAATTAGGGTTCCGTAGTCAACTAGGAACCCTTATAGTTTCGCCATGTCTGTCCGTCCGTCCGTCATCGCTTAATCTCTGTGACCGTTACCACTAGAAAGCTGAAATTTGGTACCAATATGTGTATCAATCACGCCGACAAAGTGGTAAAATAAAAATTGGAAAAAAATGTTTTATTAGGGTAGCCCCCCTATATGTAAAGTGGAAAGTGATTTTTTTTTAAATTTCAACCCTAACGTGTGATATATTGTTGGAAAGGTATTTAAAAATGAATAGGGGTTTACTAAAATCATTTTTTGATAATGTCAATCATTTCGGAAATAATCGCTCCAAAAGTAAAAAACAATGCGTCCCCCCCCTCTAACTTTTGAACCTTAAGTTTAGAAAATATGTAAAAAATCTGAAAAGTAGAACTTTATAAGGACTTTCTAGGAAAATTATTTTGAACTTGGATGGAAACAACAGATGAAAACAGCAGTTAACCAATATAATTTGGTCCCTGAATCGTATGAGCGCCTATACAATTCAGAGGTCAAGTTTCATTGGCCCGTAGAAGAAATTGTATATTAGAGCATACCGTTTTGGTACGGAACCCTTCATGTGCGAGTCCGACTTGCACTTGGCCAGTTTTTATAAATGGGCTTGCTCTTGACTTCAATCTTGCCATGAGGTCGACGATGGAACGAGTTTACCCAGAAGAAGCCTGTTTACTCGCGACTTAGATTAGGGTTACTTTGTTAACAAATTTTAGGATTTTATTCGCAAGGAACCCTAATTAGAAGAAAGAAGAAGATTTAGACTTAGTAATACTTTATAAATAACATTAGCTATCTGCCAGTAAAATTTCCGTCAAAATGGTTTCTTTCATTTCTGAGATAAGCCGGAACAAACCTACTGTATAGTCGACCAAGAAATTGGTTTACCACTCTAAGGTTGAATATCATTTGCACGTACAAAACATCAAGTGCTATTTTAACGTCAGAATCTGTCAATCTGTCATCCTTAGCGAATAATTATGTTACTGGGAGATGTCATCAAAAGTGGTAAACCAATTTCTTGGTCGACTATACCTTAGGAACTATAGTAATGTTATTTTGAAAGTAGGTGTTGCTAGCGGCTTCGCCCGCTACAACTCGAAAATTATCCCACGGGAAGATAAAATCGGTATAAAAACTATCCTATGTGTTAATCCAGGTTATAAACTATCTGTGTCCTACCAAATTTTATCCAAATCCGTTCAGTAGTTTTTGCGTGAAAGAGTAACAAACATCCATCCATCCATCCATACATACTTTCACGTTTATAAAATGGTGATAAATATTTTGCAAGTGTTTTGAATAATGTATTTGAGTAATTTAAGGAGAAATAGCTACATAAAGTACCTACATTCAAAGATGTTCGGTTTGCTTCACACATGCATCAGAGGCTTGACACAGGTCCAGCGTTGAAAGGTTTTCTATAATCCCCATGATTGAGAACATCTGCCTACTAGTGCCTACCAGTTACGTTTTAAATTATAAGTACCTTTTCATTGATGCCCCACTTAACATACCTAAGTAGTTCGTCGATTTCAATGTTTTATTTCTACAATATGCTACATCCGGTTCTCGTCTTATTGAATTTTGATTACTGGCATGTCTTCAGAGACAATTTTTTTTTGGAAGTTTCATTAAATTATTCCTTCCTCTAAGCAGAGCGGT
The DNA here is from genome assembly GCA_949316265.1 of Diarsia mendica. Taxonomy (NCBI): domain Eukaryota; kingdom Metazoa; phylum Arthropoda; class Insecta; order Lepidoptera; family Noctuidae; genus Diarsia; species Diarsia mendica. Next base: position 19,817,540 of record OX438906.1, read on the forward strand.
AGGGAGTGTCAGACTTGTAGTGACTAAAAATCACCAATGTTCTTTCTTAGCCCTTTATGTCGTCCGCGGTATCACTTTCGGACAACCCGTAGCCGTCTTCAGTGACCCTTGTCAGATTAAGATAAATCGATTGCGGTAAGAATCATCACAATCGGATAATGCGTTTGGTCAAAGGGACACACGTACATTTAGAGGTTGACAAACACATTAGCCTCCTCCTCATTCAGCCCATTCAGGTAATAAATACCTTCGTCTGACCTATCAAAAGAGTTTCATTCAACCCTCAATATTCTTCACCTTGAAATACAATTCATAATTTCGACGTTTAAAAAAAAACTGTTATGACGGAAACATGCTTGTCGAAAGATCTGGTTGAAGAAAGCCACTTGCCTCCCACATGGCGACACAGTTAAGAGCGCTATTACAAACTCGAGCAACTTCGAAACGAGCGGCGACTGACGGTTCTTGCGCCTGTGTGCGTGATGTACGCTTCTTCATACACACACGTGCAGAGGCAGAGGTGCGTAACACGTTTCACTGCGGTTTACTTAGAATTTAATTGGGAAAAAATACAAGTTATGGAATGTTTTATTTTATGTGTGTGATAATGAAATACAAATAAAAGTAACATAGAAATTTTTTAGTTTTCCATCATGGGTGTCGTTTATATGGTTTTCGGGGTCGCTGATTACGAAAATGAGGTCAAAATAAAAATCAAAGAAGGCGCCGACGAAATTTTTTGGCTTTTCCGTCATGGGTGTCGTTTTCATGGTTTTTGGGGTCGCTGATTACAAAAATGAGGTCAAAATAAAAATCAAAGATGGCGCCGATGAAAATTTTTGGCTTTTCCGTCATGGGTATCGTTTTCATGGTTTTTGGGGTCGCTGATTACGAAAATGAGGTCAAAATAAAAATCCAAGATGGCGCCGACAAAAATTTGTTTTTTCCGTCATGGGTATCGTTTTCATGGTTTTTGGGGTCGCTGATTACGAAAATGAGGTCAAAATTAAAATCCAAGATGGCACCGACAAAAATTTGTTTTTTCCGTCATGGGTGTCGTTTTCATGGTTTTTGGGGTAGCTGATTACGAAAATGAGGTCAAAATGAAAATCCAAGATGGCGCCGACGAAAATTTTTGATTTTTCCGTCATGGGTGTCGCTTTCATGGTTTTTGGGGTCGCTGATTACGAAAATGAGGTCAAAATAAAAATCAAAGATGGCGCCGACGAAAATTTTTGGCTTTTCCGTCATGGGTGTCGTTTTTATGGTTTTTGGGGTCGCTGATTACGAAAATGAGGTCAAAATGAAAATCCAAGATGGCGCCGACGAAAATTTTTGGTTCTTCCGTCATGGGTATCGTTTTCATGGTTTTTGGGGTCGCTGATTACGAAAATGAGGTCAAAATAAAAATCCAAGATGGCGCCGACGAAAATTTTTGGTTTTTCCGTCATGGGTGTCGTTTTCATGGTTTTTGGGGTCGCTGATTATGAAAATAAGGTCAAAATAAAAATCCAAGATGGCGCCGACGAAAATTTTTGGTTTTTCCGTCATGGGTGTCGTTTTCATGGTTTTTAGGGTCGCTGATTACGAAAATGAGGTCAAAATAAAAATCAAAGATGGCGCCGACGAAAATTTTTGGCTTTTCCGTCATGGGTGTCGTTTTCATGGTTTTTGGGGTCGCTGATTACGAAAATGAGGTCAAAATGAAAATCCAAGATGGCGCCGACGAAAATTTTTGGTTTTTCCGTCATGGGTGTCGTTTTCATGGTTTTTGGGGTCGCTGATTATGAAAATAAGGTCAAAATAAAAATCAAAGATGGCGCCGACGAAATTTTTTGGCTTTTCCGTCATGGGTGTCGTTTTCATGGTTTTTGGGGTCGCTGATTACGAAAATAAGGTCAAAATGAAAATCCAAGATGGCGCCGACGAAAATTTTTGGTTTTTCCGTCATGGGTGTCGTTTTCATGGCTTTTGGGGTCGCTGATTACGAAAATAAGGTCAAAATGAAAATCCAAGATGGCGCCGACGAAAATTTTTAGTTTTTCCGTCATGGGTGTCGTTTTCATGGTTTTTGGGGTCGCTGATTACGAAAATGAGGTCAAAATGAGGTCAGTGGGTCGTCATAGGGGCGGTTTTTTTTTAGGAGTTGGAGTATACGCTTAGGGGCACTATGAGCAGCAAAGAAAACAGAAGAAAAAAAATTAGTTTAAAATAATTTTCGGGACTTGCTAAATTTTCCTGTTTTTTTTTTTTTTTCAAAAATGCCTCATTTTTTTTTGTTTCGTGTTGTCCTTGACCATAGAAATTATTTAGGTTCTGCGAACCATGGTCCTACGACAAACCGTTTCATAGTTATGGTCCTACGAATTTTACTTCGTTTCATCTAGAATGCTCTATATTTCCAAAATGGCAGCTCGGATGAAAACTTTTTCAGAAAAAGAATTGTTGTTCTAGTCGACAACTATGAGATGATATAAAAAAACCGCGACAAAGTGAGAGAAAAAGAAAAATTTAAATTTTTTTTAAGTGTCGGTCGATCTTTCGCCTTGTGTATCCTTAGGGGCACAGAATTTAGTAAAATTTTCAGAAGTTTTTTTTTTTTTTCAGGATTTCGGCTATTTTTCTTATTAACCTGGTCCATAGAAACCATTTAAGCTCCGAGACACATTATGGTCCTACGACGCACCGTTTCCGAGTTATGGTCCTACGAATTTTCCGTCGGTGCGTCGTAGGACCATGTGTCTCGTGTGTCAAGGTGAAAAATCGACCGACAGAAAAATTTTGCAAATATTTCTTTTCTCTCTCTTTGTCGCGGTTTTTTTACACCATCTCATAGTTTTTGACTAGAGCAACAATTCTTTTCCAGAAAAGGTTTTCATCCGAGCTACCATTTTGGAAATATAGAGCGTTCTAGATAAAACGAAGTAAAATTCGTAGAACCATAACTCGGAAACGGTGCGTCGTAGGACCATGTGTCTCGGAACTTAAATGGTTTCAATGGACCAGGTTAACAAGATGCTGCAATAAAAATAGCTGAAATCTTGAAAAAAAAAACTTCTGAAAATTTTACTGTTTTGCCCCGAAAAATTTTGCAAATATTTATTTTCTCTCTCTTTGTCGCGGTTTTTTTACACCATCTTATAGTTTTTGACTAGAGCAACAATTCTTTTCCAAAAAAGGTTTTCATCCGAGGTACCATTTTGGAAATATAGAGCGTTCTAGATAAAACGAAGTAAAATTCGTAGGACCATAACTCGGAAACGGTGCGTCGTAGGACCATGTGTCTCGGAATTTAAATGGTTTCAATGGACCAGGTTAACAAGATGCTGCAATAAAAATAGCCAAAATCTTGAAAAAAAAAACTTCTGAAAATTTTACTGTTGTGCCCCGAAAAATTTTGCAAAAATTTCTTTTCTCCCTCTTTGTCGCGGTTTTTTTACACCATCTCATAGTTTTTAACTAGAGCAACAATTCTTTTCCAGAAAAGGTTTTCATTCGAGCTACCATTTTGGAAATATAGAGCATTCTAGATGAAACGAAGTAAAATTCGTAAGACCATAACTCGGAAACGGTGCGTCGTAGGACCATGTGTCTCGGAACTAAAATGGTTTCAATGGACCAGGTTAACAAGATGCTGCAATAAAAAAACGAAAATCTTGAAAAAAAAAACTTCTGAAAATTTTACTGTTGTGCCCCGAAAAATTTTGCAAATATTTCTTTTCTCTCTCTTTGTCGCGGTTTTTTTACACCATCTCATAGTTTTTAACTAGAGCAACAATTCTTTTCCAGAAAAGGTTTTCATCCGAGCTACCATTTTGGAAATATAGAGCATTCTAGATGAATCGAAGTAAAATTCGTAGGACCGAAACTCTGAAACGGTGCGTCGTAGGACCATGGTTCTCAAAACCTAAATAATTTCTATGGTCAAGGTCAACACGAAACAAAAAAAAAATAAGACATTTTTGAAAAAAAAAGAAAATCAGGAAAATTTACCAAGTCCCGAAATTTTTTTTGAACAAAATTTTTTTTTTGTGTTTTCTTTGCTGCTCATAGTGCCCCTAAGCGTATACTCCAACTCCCAAAAATCCGCCCCTATGACGACCCACTGACCTCATTTTGACCTCATTTTCGTAATCAGCGACCCCAAAAACCGTGAAAACGACACCCATGACTGAAAAACTAAAAAATTTCCTAGCCGCCATCTTGGATTTTAATTTTGACCTATTTTCGTAATCAGCGACTCAAAAAACCATGAAAACAACACCTATGACTGAAAAACTAAAAAAATTTCTAGCCGCCATCTTGGATTTTAATTTTGACCTCATTTTCGTAATCAGCGACCCCAAAAACCATGAAAACTACACCCATGACTGAAAAACTAAAAAAATTCCTAGCCGCCATCTTGGATTTTAATTTTGACCTCATTTTCGTAATCAGCGACCCCAAAAACCATGAAAACAACACCCATGACTGAAACACCAAAAATTTTCCTAGCCACCATCTTGAATTTTAATTTTGACCTCATTTTCGTAATCAGCGACTCAAAAAACCACGAAAACGACACCCATGACTGAAAAACCAAAAATTTTCGTCGGCGCCATCTTGGATTTTCATTTTGACTTCATTTTCGTAATCAGCTACCCCAAAAACCATGAAAACGATACCCATGACGGAAAAAACAAAAATTTTCGTCGGCGCCATTTTGGATTTTCATTTTGACTTCATTTTCGTAATCAGCTACCCCAAAAACCATGAAAACGATACCCATGACGGAAAAAACAAAATTTTTTGTCGGCGCCATCTTGGATTTTCATTTTGACTTCATTTTCGTAATCAGCTACCCCAAAAACCATGAAAACGATACCCATGACGGAAAAAACGAAAATTTTTGTCGGCGCCATCTTTGATTTTTATTTTGACCTCATTTTCGTAATCAGCGACCCCAAAAACCATGAAAACGACACCCATGACTGAAAAACAAAAATTTCCTAGCCGCCATCTTGGATTTTCATTTTGACCTCATTTTTGTAATCAGCGACCCCAAAAACCATCAAAACGACACCCATGACGGAAACACCTAAAATTTTCCCAGCCGCCTTCTTGGATTTGTTTTTTCTCGAAAGATTCATAAAAGTGAATATTTCAATGCAACATTCGAAAGATTCCCCATTATTTCTAAAATAAAGATTTAGTTCTATGATTTTTTATCGACCAGTAAAGTATCATTTACGAATAAAATAGTAAGGTTGCGCAAAGCGTTCCTTTCCAACATAGAACATGACTACAATTTTATTTTATCATAATAAATTACAAGAATACTTACGTTTAAACTGTTGACAACCTCTGGTCTACCTGTATTCGTATACGTAACCCACACTAAGGCGCGCGGGAGCGCGAGCGACATAGGTCCTTCCTCCACGAGCCCTCAGGCGTTACAGAGCATATGGCGGCCGTACATCTAGTAATAAGGCATTATTTTGGAAAATCGAAATAAAAAAATGAGACGGCGTAAAATTCCAAAAAAATATAATTAGGGAAGGTAAAGTGTTGTACTATAAGTATGTCTATTTTTTTTTTTGTTAATATTATCTTTATCCTATGTTTAAACCATATTTAAAACGCATAAATTTTAGCTCAGTACTGCTTTTGAATATCCTTTTTTTTTGCTGCGATTCCATTTATATCTCAATTCTAATCAGGACAAAAACTTCAGGACTATATAACCAGTATTTTGACATTTTTTTCAGATTTTTCTGTGTTGCCAATTTGTCACAAGTAGCAGGGAAAAACCAGATGTTTTACGTTTGCTCGAAATTGGGTGTCGGAAAATTGCTATTTCTCGAAATATTAACATTCAAAACGAAATTCTAATCAGGACACAAACTAAAACAAAGTCAGATTTATAATTTTTCATTGAAATATTATGCCTTTATCTATAAATAAGACGTGTCCAGGACTTGTAAAAGTACGTATTTTCGGCAAATCGCCCAAAGTTTGTGACAGCGCTCTTAACCAATACTAGCAGTTTAGCGAAAAATTTGCATACGCTAACAAACCAGGACCACTTGCCACTTACAACTTGACACAGATTTTGGAGCTCAAACGAAATTCTTGTCAAATACTTCTTTGATGGCAGTATGGCACCTACTTTAGATGGTGTCGAAAGTCAACCAGGCTCTACAGGATCCAGGGTGGTGGTTTAACGGATCATTCCCACTAGTTCTATCGTAGGACTGTGCAGTAGAACTAGTGGGAATGATCCGGTTTAACAGTGGCTACTTTTGCATTTTTTTAGGATATAATATATTTAAAAGAAGAAAAAAAACAACGGGTTGCAATCCGGTAGTGCCGGCAGAACTGAAAACTTGAACTTTTGCGTTGTGCATTTTTTGGAATGGTTCCACTCATCCCAAAAAAAGTGCACAATGCCACTAAAGAAGTTTTCACTTCAAAAAGAATCAAGGTATTTTAGGGCAACTAGACTTGCATTGGCTTTTGACTGTTGCCAATATCTGTAGGAGACAAACAAGAGTACTTATAGTATTGGTAGTATTGACAATTTTAATTGTTGAGGTCATAAATCACATTGTCATCAACATACAAGTCAAAAACACGTAGAAGAATTTGTATTCCGCGGGCTACCGGTAGCCCCATTCAAATTATATTTCTTTGTAATCTATGAAATACTAGTGTTATCCTGAAACCTTATCATAAAACCATTAAAAATTAATAGCATCGCAAAAATAATGGTTCATGTTCCACATTGAAATTTTCAATTTTACCTCGCAGATTTGCGTACTAACTACTTATTGTATCGAATGCATAATTTTATTACTTTTGCAATAAATCTACGATATCAACATACACACATAAATTCAATTGAATCGAATGCATACATTTTATGACTACTGCAATAAATCTATAGGTAATTCTACGATATCACATAAATTCACGCCTATTTCCCATGGAGGTAGACAGAAATTACAGAATGCTACGTTTTTTTATTTTTGAATTGTATTAATTAATAAATTAATTAGACTGGCCTGTTGGTCTAGTGGTTAGTGACCCTAACTGCTATGCCGGAGGTCGTGGGTTCGATTCCCACCCAGGACAAATGTTTGTGTGATGAGCACGATCATTTGTTCTGTGTCTGGGTGTAATTTATCTTTAATATGTATGTATTCAGAAATATATAAGTATGTTTATCAGTTGTCTAGTACCCATAACACAAGCTCTGCTTAGCTTGGGACTAGATGGCGTTGTGTGATAGTTGTGGAATATTATTATTATTAATTGGGCATAGTCTTGACCTCAATCTTGCCCTAAGGGCAGAGATGAGGTCGACGATGGAACGAGCTTATCCAGAAGAAGCTTATTCAAAATCAAAACCTAACAATAGTTTTCTTTGTTTCCAGGAACATGGAGGTGATAGGCATAATGGGTGAGGGTCGGGAAGACGCGTGGGCGCGCACCATGCAGCCCCCCAGACTACTCATGCAGAGGGTACACATACCTTTCACATTTAAGATAGAGGAAAATGCGCCTTTAGGCTATAGTGGTAAGTTTCTTTTTTATTTATTATTTATTTTGTACAGACAAGCTACTAGAATCTGTCAAATTTCTTTAATCGATTTTCTAGTTTATCGCAGGAAAATTAGGGGTTTAGGTTGCTTGATGAGCTGGCGTCTGACAACCAGCAGACTTCCATTTGCATATTGCACGCAGCTCGATCTTCAAAATTAAGCAGAGATCGGTCCGAGTTTCCTTCTTGTCTCCGTCGGATATCATTTGTAGATCTTCGACAGGCGTTATAGGTTGTCAGTGGCCCTAAGTCTAACAAGCTAGACCAATCTGCATCCGGTATGACTAAAAGCTCCAACGTAGTTGGGAAAAGGCTAGGCACATGACGTGGTTAAAATGGCTTACTGTACCTTTGATTCCATTCAGGAAGCATTCACAAAAGGATTAATAAGTTGTTTTACGGTATCAAAATTATAAAAAAACCACTTCCTATTTTTTACTCCTCCACCCATTTCCGTATCCGATAATCTCTTTGTTATACTTAACTGAATCACTCTTCCTATATAATTATTTTGACCTGCCAGAATTTACTTCCTATCCTATAAGTTCTCCGATCGGATTTAGCAAGACCACCTTTCAATAAATTGAAGGTCCGTTGAACTGTTACTAGACTGAGCGTGAATGCGAAAATTTCGACATAGTCGCTCGTGTGCAGTTTATAGTATAGTTATAGCTTACATATATATAGGATACTAGCTGTTCCCGGCAAACGTTGTTTTGCCATATAAATAATTTCAGAAAAAAAAAAAAAAAATAAGATGAAAAATAGATGTTGGCCGATTCTCATAGATACCGGATACGCACAAAAAATTTCATCAAAATCGGTCAAGCCGTTTCGGAGGAGTTTGGCATCGAAAACTGTGACACGAGAATTTTATATATTAGAGATAATCCCTCTTCCTATATAATTATTTTGATCTGCCAGAATTTACTTCCTATCCTATAAGTTCTCCGATCGGATTTAGCAAGACCACCTTTCAATAAATTGAAGGTCCGTTGAACTGTTACTAGACTGAGCGTGAATGCGAAAATTTCGACATAGTCGCTCGTGTGCAGTTTGTAGTATAGTTGTAGCTTACATATATATAGGAGAATAACTTGAATCAGGAAATACGAATCGAATACTTTCCTTCACTGGAACAATCGTTTTCAATCGTTCGTATCGTTGGTCAATCTTTCAGTGTTAAAAAAAACTAATTAATCCGGCAGATAGGTTTCCGAAAATTACTTATACATCATTTTTATTTTTTAACGTATTCAAAAAATGAAGCCAGTACAGTGCCTCGAAAACTAGGTACTGACGTCATATTTCAGTACATTTTTCACTATTTTTCACTGCAACATTAAAAAAATACGGTAAAAACTTATAGAATTTATATTTTTCGTAAAATACGAAAAAAAAACATTGTACCTTTCGGCATTTACAACGCTAGTCATGATCTTTAACACGTTTTATCTTCGTCACCAACCCAGTTATTGGGTATCACGATACCCGCCTGTTTGAAAGAAAGATAGAAATAGTACATTGTAATACAAGGGCCTAAAATGACCCATTATATACGAGGTAGTTTTACTACCGAGCTTCAGCGAGGTAGTAAATAGGAACCGAGTTATAATGGGATTTTAGCGCCGTGTGTTACACTGTACTTTTCACTACGATTGCGAGAAAATAAAATAACCATGTTCAATATGAGTTTATTTTATTAAAAATTAAATTAAATTTAATTACAATTCCAAAAATTTCGCGCCAATGCCTTTTTTATTTCTTTTGTAGCTGCAATGCAACGCACACATTCTACCAAAGAGTTCAGCATTCAGCGCGTTTAGTTCCATTTTTAAAAATAAAACATTTTTTTTACTTGAAACTAAATCACGCACCAGCTGACTGAACAAGTTGTCGTACGAGATTTACTTTTAGCCCTAGGGCAATATATGCAATTTTAGGCCCGCTCTGGTATGCTATTATGACGTTCTTTTTGAGCAAGAGGGGTGAAAAAGTATTTATTGGTTTCACAACAGGACAAACACATTGACAAAAACATTAATCAACTCAGAAGGCCAATAAATCCTGCGATAATAAAGCGTCGTTTGGCAAGGTGACACAACGCACTGCCAATTAGGTCACAAGATGCGATGCAGCACAATGATGCAAGCTCCCCGGTCATTACAGGTAATATCCTAATCGAGATAAGTACAGTGTGAAAACAACTGTAAGCCTAGAAAATACGGTGTACTTTGGACTGGGTAGTGTTTAAAGGTGACGCTAATGTGTTGATCTGCAGCTGCAGGTGGATGTAGCGACTATAATGGCGAGATTAACGGGTTATGGTAACGCACAGGTATAAAGGTTCGGTTGGCAAAATGCATATTTCGACACAGCCGGTCCCTCGCTACCACCCGGTCCCCTAACCTAACACAAACATTTGATTTTCATCACCTTCAACTAGGTCGATGGTACGCCTTGGTAGGAACAATGAGAAATTACAACTCTTACATGCATATACTTACTTTGAAATGTCACTCACCATTTCTGGGTATAGTTCCACATCTGCGCCACAGCAGACCATGAAACACAAAACCTAATGCCTGAATCGCCCCTGAAAGACTGGTTGTCATCATCAAAAATCAAAATCCTGCCCTTATCTCAATTTATTGGGTACCGGTCGTGCAGCATGTCTTCTTTTGCTTCCATACTTGTCTATAAGTGGTCATCTCAGCAGTAACCTCCTTTGTAGCCACATCACACAGTCCATCCATCTTAATCTTTTTTTACTCCTCCTCTATTCTTTTCTGATTAATTTCGTTGCGGGATCCAAGACGGCCGGTCTCGCCTCGGCACTTTTCGTGTGGTCGCCACTGTTGATTGTGGCTAACAGGAGTTACAGTGGTTTGGGAATAGAGTGGCGGGCTTGTCCCAAATAAAAATTGTCCATCCACCTTAGAGCTGGTATCTAGTAAAGCATATCAGTTTTTGACTACAAAGCCGGTCTTCTTCTTAGCGTGTCGATGACAATTCAAATTGAGTCGGCCCAAAAATTGGCGACGAGTTCGGCACTTTCAGTAGCCTCCATCAGTTCCTGTGATGTGCAAGTAACAATTCCACAAAGCCGGTGCAACTAAACAATTCGCGTAAATAGTAGTAAAGGAACAGGTTCATGCACACTAGTTACGTGGTAGCTATTTGTATGGCTACTTCATCATTACGATACACTGTTATACTCGTATTACCTAGTGATGCCGGCGGTGTCGTTGACCTTTTATGTTTTTTGCAGAACTCTTTCAATGGAAACACTGTTTTTGTTAACGTCATATAATTTAACGCACGCTGACGCAGTGGCACTATCATCTGTCTCATTTTTTATTCAGTTTTTTGTACCACAATGTAAAGTCGCTCAATAGTAACGGTCGCTCGAGGCGAACTTCAGGTTAAGCCGCGCTGGCCTAGGTTGATCCGTGGATGGGTGACAACCCATTACAAAGCGAGTTTCCTTCGTACTTCGGAGAGGAGATTAGGCCGTTTGTACTGGCTGTCAATTATTCTTATAGATCTTTGACAGCCGTTAAGTATAAGTAGTTAGTGACTGGAAAGTCTGGCAACCAATCTTACCACATCATCTGCCTAGCCTTTTCTCAACTATATTGGGGTCGGCTTCTAGTCTAACCGGATGCAGCTGAATACCAGTATTTTACATGGAGCGACTGCCTATCTGACCTCCACAACCCAGTTAATACTAGGTAATACAATACCCTTTGGTAAGACTGGATGTCAGAATTTTTCAGGTCACTGACTACCTGTAACGACTGCCATAGATCTATATATATGGCAGCCGGGACCAACGTGCTTTCCGAGGCACGGAGGAAACTCGGTATGTCGGGCGGTCACCCATCCACAGACCGACCTAGGCAATCACAGCTTTACCTAAAGATCGATCCGAGTGGCAGTTCTTCTTATTAAGCCACGAGGTCCTCAACCAATCTTACCACGCGGTATCGTATTTCCCAGTACTAACTGAGGAGCTTTGCTTTAACAGAATCATAACAGGAGAATAGTATGAATCACGTTAAAATTCTTAAAATGATCACTGACGCAGTTTATTATAAACTAGCTTTTGCCCGCGGCCTCGCCCGCGTGGCTGTCGAATAATATCTCAACAAACTTTCATCCCCTATTTAACTCTCTTAGGGGTTGAATTTAGAAAAAAAATATATACTTGCTAAAACCTTCCTCGAGAATGACTCTATCCATTGTTGACAGACAGACCCGGCGGTGGACTTTGTTCTCAGTATGTAATGATAGTGATTGTTACTTGGTGCGGTTTCGAATTGAAACGTAATATTTATTCTATTATGATGAAAGCGGCCATTTTTGACCCCCAGTTAAACTGAAAGACTCCAACAAAGTTGGAAATAGGCTAGGCAGCTGGCAGGTGATGTCGACGCTACTAACAAAACAAAAAACGGTTACACCTATAACCTGGTTGAAGAAATGTAGCATCAACCGTGAACGCCTCGTGTCATGGATCACAGACAATGTAGAAAGCGAAGAGTTACGAACACAATTTGTTTGCAGTATATTATATATACATACCAGCTGTAATACACGCTTTTGTACTGGTTACTTGCGCGTATAGGTAAAACGAATAAAAACAAAACTTGTAAAAAAGCCAAGTCGCGCAACTCAGTTCTTCTACCGTAAAAAGTAGTGAGATCCATGTAATACCAAGTCAGTTAATTTATTCAAATAAAAATAGATTGAATTAATTGGCTAATCGCCATCGCAATGGCCAATGTGATGCATTCAGGTTTCTACTTTTACCAATCCACAACGTCCAAAACGAAGTTATTATAGGAGCTCGGAAATGGCCTGAACTGTTTCGAGAAAAGGATGGTACGGCCGTGCCGCTTGCTCATCTTGAGGGGGGGGCGCTGCTGTGCCCCCAAATACAACATACTGTCTCGTTCGTTGGCATTCGAAGAAGGTAAATTGGAATGGAATGTCTTATGCCCGGTTTCTGAGGCAAAAGTGCCTCAAAAATTTTAATAGATAAACCACAGATAAAGATCTGTGGTTTATCTGTGGTTTATCTATTAAAATGTACGCATATGAATAGATAAACCACAGATAAACCACAGATAAAGTGCCTCAGAAACCGGGCATTAGTAGTAGCTACGGAGTCTGGATTTAAGCTTGGTTGATGGCAATAGGCTCGCCCCCTATCACTTGAAACATTCCTGGCACAATTTTGGTGTACTATTAGGTACGTTTCTGCATAACCCTTCAGGAGTTACAGGGGTGATGTTATGTTATTTCACTAAACCATTGCTGACTCTCCACAACTTTATCGATTTCTGAAAATCTAGGAAAATTCTTTAAACGTGTCGTTAAAAACAAAGTGCCCAATTTCAACATGTTGCTTGACAGAATAATAAAACTTTACGTGGAAACGACTTCATTACAGACAAAAATATAGAGTTACATTATCCCCGTGTGCTATATTTAAAACGTTCCCCCACAATAACACGAGCAAAGCCGCGGATAAAAGCGAGTCAACAACAAACTGCCTGAAGACTTACACTGAACTTGAACTCCCTTTGAACGATATTGGAGGAAAAATGCCACAATCAACTGGGTGAATCACAAGGTCAATAAAATTAACGCTGTCTGCGGCTATTTTAGCGACGGCACATTACGACATCGTGAACGAGACGAACGAAGTATTGGGGAATCCTCTATGATCAAAGGCACCAAAATGCATAGAAAGAAAAGAAATAATGTCGGATAAGCTAATAAATATACAGCCAGCTAACTTACATTTACTACTAGACAGCGCTCGACATCTCAGTCGCTTAATGCAGTCGCAAAAACAAAATTGCAATCAATATTTTCAGTGTACCTACTAGAATTATAAAGATTTCCGCCTTTATACTTATTAGGTTGTTCGACTGTCTAAGTAAGTTGTCCTTATTCAGCGGCTCAACGCCATTTGTAACAGTATGTGAGTGTGACAAACATTGGAAAACCAAGATGGCCGGGAATTATGTCCAAATGTCTTCGGGCTTTGTTTGATTCGAACAATACAGACCTTTGTTTTGTAATTACTTTAGTTTCTTATGCAAATAACCACTGAATCCGTGATTCATACTGTTTTTAACACGGTTTAAAGACAAATATTTTTAAAATATTTAAAAGTAGGTGTTGCCAGCGGCTTCACCCGCTACAGCTCTAAAATTATCCCACGGGAAGATAATATCGGGATAAAAACTATCCTATGTGTTAATCCAGGTTATAAACTATCTGTGTACCAAATTTTATCCAAATCCGTTCAGTAGTTGTTGCGTGAAAGAGTAACAAACATACGCACTCACAAACTTTCGCATTTATAATTTTAAGTAGGATTTTGTAATTACTTTAGTTAGTTTTTTATGCAAATACCACTGAATCCGTAATTCATACTGTTTTTAAGACGGTTTAAATACAGCAATTTTTTTAATATTTGAAGAGCGAAGACTGTCTAGACTTTAAGTAAATGTGGTGCTGTTCCACAAACGACGGGACACTTAATATGCTGCTTGTCCTGTGATATGTTAATTACAGGAACTGATGGATGCTACTGAAAGCGCCAAATTCGTGGCTTTAGGGTCGAAAGAATTTAGAGAAGAAAGTGGAGCCTGGCGTAGAAAATAATAATATTCCACAACTATCACACAACGCCATCTAGTCCCAAGCTAAGCAGAGCTTGTGTTATGGGTACTAGACAACTGATAAACATACTTATATATTTCTAAATACATACATATTATAGATAAATTACACCCAGACACAGAACAAATGATCGTGCTCATCACACAAACATTTGTCCTGGGTGGGAATCGAACCCACGACCTCCGGCATAGCAGTTAGGGTCACTAACCACTAGACCAACAGGCCAGTCAAAAAAATCCCATTTAAGGCGAGGAAATTGATTTCCCTTGACGTGCTAAGAGTAAAATTTGTACTAGACATAGAGCAGCGGTGACCCACTGGTGGCGGCACCGACTTACAAACAGTAAGTCGTGGGTTCGAACCCTGGCAGGCGCATTACTGTGTGTAATTTATTTCATCAGTGAAGAAAACATCGTGAGGAAACCGGCATGTCTTAGAACCAAAATTCGAAGACATGCCCAGTGCGGGTTGGTAGATGTCACATATGCTGGTTATTGTGCTCCATGCACATATGTGACATCTCCAACCCGCACTGGGCCAGCGTGGTGGAGTATAGCCCATCCTTCTCGTAGAAAGGAGGCCTGAGTCCCTGCAGTGGGAACATTATAGGCTGATGATCTAGACATCCATTCAAGTGACGTTTAGTGTTGGTGCAAAATGGGTATAACATCAGTTACAGAAATTCTATTGACTATAGTAACACGATAATTGCCATTTTTTATTGTGAATACTATCGGTAAATACACTAAGTATGCTAATTCGGCTTTGTCTGTATCTAGGCAACAACTTAAGGCGCAGTCAAAGGGGCACCGTAAAAACGACCTGTTTTTCGTCGCAGAGTTAGCCGTATTGCTACTTATTACAATTCCAAAAAAAATACAGTGTATAGTCAAATGTATAGGTAAAAGACTTATGCAAAAATATTTTCTAAAAGTAATCAAGAACCTCGAAAAAAATAATCACAAAATCACAAAAAAAAACACACGAAAAAACTTTTTCGTCTCGAAATGCTCAATATTTTGAGTGATAACTGTTATTATTTTTTTTTACTATCATAAAGGAAATTTAACCAACTAAAGACATGTAAAAATATTTTAACATTACAGCGTATTTTTTTTTTTAATAAATTAAATCTGCGAACTATCGTTCATTTTGGCAGTCACAAGCATCAAACGCATCGCCATTTTCAACCTTATTTGTTTAGGCGATGAGTTAAACGCGCGCTCAAGGTCGCGGGCAGCTAATGTCGCCTTAAATTATAAAAAAATGTGTTACTTTACTAGTGACAAACTGCATAAAAACGTCTGACTAGGAATTCAACTTTGATAATCGTAAGACTGTGCAGTAGAACTAGTGGGAATATCCAATATTTATAGCGAAACATGTTAGACTTTTTCTAACACTTTCTATGTATTGAAAGCATGTCACCTTTGCAAAATGACATTATCAAGAAAAAAAAATGCCCTAAATTGCCTATTTGGACCGCTGTCAAGGCCTAGTGTACAAAATTTGACTACTATTCATGAAAAAAAAAAGAAAAGAGGAACACTGTTTAGGTATATCCTTCTTATTCAGTTTCTGCAATATCGTTTAAATTAGTTAAATGTTGGGGTAGTTACGGCGCCTTTAAGGTGGTACCCTGAGCAAATAACCTTGAGCATTTGCTCCCTCTTTGCCGCACCCCACCTCTACAATACTTCGTAAACTATTACTTGCGCCACCTGGCGAACTTCATACGAATACAAGTAAAATTCACAGATTTAAGAAGTAATAGATATGGCATTCAAAGAAATATTTTTTTATGAAATGTTATTATGAATTCAGTTACTATACTCACGTCGATAAATAGGTAGGTACTTTCAACTTTTACAGTGATACAAATATTACAATTACGAAAATTAGCTCAAAATTAAAATCCAAGATGGCGCCGACGAAAATTTTTGGTTTTTTCGTCATGGGTGTCGTTTTCATGGTTTTCGGGGTCGCTGATTACGAAAATGAGGTCAAAATGAAAATCCAAGATGGCGGCCATGAAAATTTTTGGTTTTTCCGTCATGGGTGTCGTTTTCATGGTTTTAGGGGTCGCTGAATACGAAAATGAGGTCAAAATGAAAATCCAAGATGGCGCCGACGAAAAATTTTGGTTTTTCCGTCATGGGTGTCGTTTTCATGGTTTTTGGGGTCGCTGATTACGAAAATGAGATCAAAATGAAAATCCAAGATGGCGCCGACGAAAATTTTAGGTTTTCCGTCATGGGTGTCGTTTTCATGGTTTTGGGGTCACTGATTACGAAAATGAGGTCAAAAGGAAAATCCAAGATGGCGCCGACGGTTTTTGGATATTCCGTCATGGGTGTCGTTTTCATAGTTTTTGGGGTCGCTGATTACGAAAATAAGCTCAAAATCAAAATCCAAGATGGCGCCGACGAAAATTTTGGTTTTTCGACTATATATAGGTATATATATAACGACAGCAATAACGGAAAAATCAAAAATTTACCTGGCCGCCATCTTGGATTTTCATTTTGACCTCAAAAACCATGAAAACGACACCCATGACGGAAAAACCTAAAATTTTCCTAGCCGCCATCTTGGATTTTCATTTTGACCCCTTTTTGGTAATCAGCGTCCCCAAAAACCATGAAAACGACACCCATGACGGAAAAACCAAAAATCTTTGTCGGCGCCATCTTGGATTTTCATTTTGACCTCATTTTCGTAATCAGCGACCCTAAAAACCATGAAAACGACACCAATGACGGAAAAACCAAAAATCTTCGTCGGCGCCATCTTGGATTTTCATTTTGACCTCATTTTCGTAATCAGCGACCCTAAAAACCATGAAAACGACACCCATGACGGAAAAACCAAAAATTTTCCTAGCCGCCATCTTGGATTTTCATTTTGACCTCATTTTCGTAATCAGCGTCCCCAAAAACCATGAAAACGACACCCATGACGGAAAAACCAAAAATCTTCGTCGGCGCCATCTTGGATTTTCATTTTGACCTCATTTTCGTAATCAGCGACCATAAAAACCATGAAAACGACACCCATGACGGAAAAACCAAAATTTTTCGTCGGCGCCATCTTGGATTTTCATTTTGACCTCATTTTCGTAATCAGCGACCCCAAAAACCATGAAAACGACACCCATGACGGAAAAACCTAAAATTTTCCTAGCCGCCATCTTGGATTTTAATTTTGAGCTCATTTTCGTAATCGTGCCAATATTATTTTGTATCACAGTAAAAGTTGAAAGTACCTACCTATTTATCGACGTGAGTATAATAACTGAATTCATAATGACCAAAAGTATTTGGACGCACCAATAAATATTTCATAAAAAATATTTCATTGAATGCCATATCTATTACTTGAAATTACTTCTTAGATCTGTTGATAATGTGACGTAAGCGAGCGAGCGCATGAGCCGACGCGGCGCGGTGACGAGCGACACGGGTTCCCCCTTCGAGGCCTGGCGGCATACTGAATGTCAATAGATACGGTTGCGAATACGCTCAGAATTTTGCATAAAAATCTTTATAAAATCAAATTTTGGGTTTTTGAAAAAAAAAAATCGTACCATATTGTTCATTATGAAATTGCTTATCCATTAGTGTAAAAACAAAATAAAAACAATTGTTAGTTTTGGAGTAGTAGCATGTTTTCAATAATTATTTCTCATTTCTGTGGTTTCGTTGTGAGGGGATTAATTAAATATTTTACTTAAAAAAGAAAAAAACAAAACGTACCATTTTGAAGGTAAGAGTATGTAGAAATTTAATGTATTTTTTGTTGGTTGATATATCTTTTTTTTTAAGAGTTATAAGCTCCAGAAAACTGCATAAAAAACGGCTAGAGCTACGTTTTGCTGGGGGACGCGCCTTAAATAGTCGAGAGCTAAACTCCGATATGACTTTTTACTAATAATTAGACTATTCAGTCAGATCTACAGTTGTGCTTATTGCATCATCGCCCCCCCAGAGCCACAGCGATAATGAATGAAAATAAATAATGAATGAAAATGAATAATGAATGAAAATGAATAGTGAATGAAATGATCTTCAAATATCTCATTTCCAACAGTTTATCAGCCCGCATTTCCTCATATTTTTTATGTCCTTGACTCTACATGTCACATGAGTTGACGTGACAACAATCAACTGCTTAGACATTCATTTACATCAAAATATTTGTTTAATTTAAATAAAAGTGAGTCTCCTATGCTAATATTATTGTTATGTAGGTATGTGAGCTCAATATCATTCAACTTTAATTCTTCCGGGGCTGCGGGTTGTTCGAAAGAGATACCGCGGCCCCGACACAAAGGGCTAAGAAGGCACATGAGTGGTTTTTAGTCAGTAGAAGTTTGACTCTCCCTACCGTCTGCCCAGAGCAGGAGCAGTCCTTTGATGATTTCCCACACTCCAAAAAAAGGGTCAATTTCTCAGTAAGTGCCCGGAGCCCGAATTGGTTTCCAGTTTGCAATAGGCTCGTCCCCTAATTCTTCTTCGCTGAAACGACATTTTTTCACCCCCACACAATATGTCACACACATGGGACTAAAACATAACTGGAGAACTGTGGTATCTCTACCATCTATGCATTTTTTAACAGTCTATATTGTCCTACTGCTAGGCCAAGGCCTCCCCCATAGCCTGTCGGGGCTGTGGATTATCGAAAGGTTAACGCGGCTCCGACACAAGGGCGAAGAAGGAACATGGGTTTGGTTTTTAGTCAGTAGAAGTCTGACACTCCCCTTCGCTCTGCCCAAGAGCGGGGGGGGGGGGGGGGGTTATTCGATGATTTTCCACCCACCAAAAAAAAAAAGGCCTCCCCCATAGTCTTCGATTCTTCAATAGGTATTACCAAAATTTTTTTTTAGCTCATTTCTTTTAAGAGAGCTACTTACCTGAAAGTAGTAAATCACACACAGATTAAAAGTAAGATAAGAGATTATTTACCTTTAAGAGAAACCGTTTATATAAATGATGATAAAAGAGCCAGCAATTTAAATATATTCACGTCTGTAAATGCAATTTTAGCATAAATTCTAGGCTAGCCTTTAACCTCCATTCTCACCTAGACACCTAATGTTTATAGACTGAAAAATAGGCCTATTTGTTTTTACCTTTACTTGGTCTACAAAACTTTTACTGTTTTCGTTAGCTTTCATGATCTGCCTTGCCTTTTCTCAATTGTTGTAGCCGGCTTCCAGTCTAACCGAATGCAACTGAATACTGGTACTTTAAGTGGAGCGATTGCCTTTCTGACCTCCACAATCCAGTTCCTGGGTAAAACAATACCACTTACTACCTGTAACAACTATCAAAGATAGATTAATAAAGAGAAATAATTAATCGAGCCGCAGTTTTTTTAATTGGCCACAGGATCAAACTTCTAATTTTATAACTAAGCCACGGGAAAATTATTTAGCCTCTAATATACTAATTCGTCTTTTTTACAACGCTTACTAAATATTCTATAGAAAGCATCAAGTGACGATCAACAATTATATTAACTTGTCCTTGTTATTTATACATAGGCGCCTAATTTACTAACTCAGCCACGGAATTTATATCTCACCACCATTTTACATTTTACAGCTTCAACACAAGGCCCTCAAAAAATATAATTGAAGCGACCATAGTCAACATCATTTATTATAACTTAGCATGTAAAATAATACATCACGTTCTTTTATCGTGAAAATAGCAACAACAATATTTGGCGCGAGCGCGCGAGACGACAGTGACCGGCCATTTGCACCAATCAGAGAGCGCCATTCGATTCATGTACTGACGAGTTAGTCACGTGTATTCAAAATGTCAACTTTAGATACACTTTAGATTATTACATTTACGTTAAAAATACCTACTAGTAACAGACATGTTTTTACCATTGTCTAATTGACTAGTCACAGTCAGATTGTATGACTCGTCATTGTAAACTGAGGCAAATAGGTTAGGTTAGGTTAAAACTGTGACCTAACGCGCGCGAGCCGAGCGAGCGAAGCGAGCGGTGCCGCGGCAGCGGCCGGCGAGCGCTACTTCTAAGTTGCTTGCAGAAATGTTTTCACAATTTATTGTCTAGTTTTCCGATAAAAATGTAGTTCTGAAGCGATTCTGTCGATAACTTTTGTAGCGCAACATGTAAATAAAATCGATCTTTAGGACATTCGATACTCTGAACTTCAATATTTAGGTCATTAAATACTCTGAACTTCTATATTTAAGGCCAGGTTGCAGTACTTTGTTTTTATGTACGCACGACCTCGCCCCCCCCCCCTCCCGCGCGAGCGATATAATGCCTAAATTTTGACTGTTTTTTGCTTCTTGGAGAAAAACTATAAAGAAATTATACAATCTGTTTTCACCATTTACTTCAGAATAAAAAGTTCTATCTACTGGTATAACTTTCATATAAATTCATGATGAAATGTCTTAGCAGTACACGTTTGAAATTGTGATTTAGAGTCATGTTTGATAAAAAAAAGTATCGAGCCGATCATTCTAAATCGCGTTTCTATCTTTACGATTTACTAGAGAGTATGATCAATTTTTATGTAATGATTTTTATTTATTAAAAAACTCGTATTTAGTTCGATTTTTATAGGTTCAAAAATCTTAAAATTACTGCAACCCGGCCAGCCTTTCGATGACACGACAGGAGTTTATACGTACTATTATTGGCTATAATATAATATTTGATGACAATTTTAATTAAATTTTGATGCTCAGTTAATGTGGCATGAGTTATAATTTAAACGTACTGAGTTAATAAATTAGAAGCTAATTGAATATTTTTTTGATGCCATATATTAATATTTTAGAAGTTTGCTGTTTGAATCCATGTTACTTTAGATGCTAAAAAATAATCACGATGCTGAGTTGTATTTAGAGTAGCTTTAAAAAAGATAACTTGTGGCTAAGATAGTATTATTTAGATGCTCGTTAATTGTGGCTGACTTAGTAATTTAGAAGGCAAGTTAGATTTTTAGATGGAAATAATGCTATTAAAAAGAAGCCGGTTTAATTAGCACCCATTAATAAATAAGGCCAAAGATCTTCAAATGACAGCAGGGACCAACCGCTTAGCGTAATTTCCGAGGTACGGAGGAAACTCGAAGTAATGGATCACCCATCCACGGAACAACCTATAGGCAAACGCAGTTTGGTCTGAGCGCGAGCTCCTAAGGGGGGAGGGGTCTCAGTATTACGTTACAATAGAAATGTTTCAGACAAGTCTACAGACTTGGATTAAATATGCGCGTGGTATAGTTATATCTTCTACGCGCGTGGTCTAAAGCTGTTTGTTACTTCAGCTGGCCTGTATTGCACGTCTATAGTTTATTGCATACACGTGATTCGTTTGTCGCAATGTTTAATCGCCTTTACTGCTCAAAAGTGACTGACTGAAGTCTGAATTCTTTAACTTCATTGCAGTCGTCGTCTGAAGAGGGGGGAAGGGGTGAGAAAAGAATCACGACTATAATGTGATAATTACGTGATTTTTTTGTGGGAAGAAAAACTAGTTTTAGCCCCTTTTTAGCCCACTTAATCATGTCATAGGTACAATAATAATGTATTAATAATGACATACACTGGTCATCGCTACATTACTGAAATCCTCGCAGACCATGTGCTACCTTACGCAGGATATATCGGACAGGATATGCAATTTATTGATGCATGATAATGCACGGCCTCATGTTGCTCATGTGGTGACCCAGTATCTACGCGACGTCAGCATTCGTACGATGGACTGGCCAGCTCGAAGCCCGGACTTGAATCCGATAGAACACTTATGGGATGAGCTGAAACGTCGGGTTCGAGCCCGGGTACCTGCTCCAACAAGGCATCCAGAGCTGCGAATCGCAATTGAAGAGGAGTGGAATACAATTCCTCAAGATTTTATCGTCAGGCTCGTAAGGTCGATGAATACAAGGATGCTGGCAGTTATCCGAGCAAGGGGAGGGAATACGGAATATTGATCAAAAACTTTTTTTTGATTTTATCTTTGTTTTTGGCTTTAATTTTGTTTTTCACTTTATCATTACTAACGATTGTCACGACTGGAAAACGACTCTTCTTTGTAAAATCCTTAATAAACACTGAAATATTGATTAAACCCAATCCGCCTTATTACAAAACATAGTTAAACCTGGTTTAACTTAGACTTGGTTTATCTCGCATGACGTCTCACTTCAATAATATTCAAAAGAAAGTGACTGCATGCGAGATAAACCAGGTCTAAGTTAAACCGATCCGCCTTATTACAAAACATAGTTAAACCTGGTTTAACTTAGACTTGGTTTATCTCGCATGACGTCTCACTTCAATAATATTCAAAAGAAAGTGACTGCATGCGAGATAAACCAGGTCTAAGTTAAACCAGGTTTAACTACCTTTTGTAATAAGGCGGAATGAGTTTCCTTTCATTTTAATCACCATGAAACGCACTTTCTGTAGGAACAACTTTGATAATTGTAGGTTTCTTAGTTTTTGAGAAAATCGAATTAGAGTGCCTAGGTAGCGGGTGGCTCGGTTTATTTGCTGTCCAGTGTATAATGTTTTTTGTTCCAATAAATCAATTAAGAACCCAAGCAAGCTAATATTTTATTAAAAAAACGCATTAGTAGTACCTACTTTATAAGAATTAATAATTATACTTCGTGAAAAAAAAAACACGTGACACGGAAGGGAAATGGTGGTGGAGGGCTAAAAAGTGACCGGAAAGTTAAAGGATGTCCCCTAATGAATGACAAAAGTGTCAGTTTATTGAGTAAATGTTAATTAAGTATACCTACTTACGTTAGAATTAGGAATACTGACGGTTAAAGTGAATGTACGGTATTCGTCGCCAATCATTTGATGATTGGCGACGAATACCTACCTAATAAAATATCGTTCTTATCTGGTAATTTTAACGCAAGATTTCTTCTCCGTGTTCTGTTCTTTCGATATTTTTTATTTCGTTAAACGACAATAGAAACGCATAGAACTGTACCTACTTATATTAATTATTTATTTATCACTAACATCCCCTAGGGGTTCCAAAAAAATACCTCGTGAAATAAACCAATTACAGAGTGATATGAAGGAAAAATCAATAAATGATAAGGTGACGACTGACAGAACAGAAGAAAAAAAAACGTGTTGGGCCGACCCCAAATGACATGGGATAAGGTCAGGATGATGATGATGAAATAAACCAATTAGCCTGCGGTACCCGGTAATCGAATTCGGCAGTCAACTAAAAGAAATAGTCGAAGTACTGCGTCATTGTCGTAAGTCATGTGCAATGCGCGCCCACACTATGTCGAATTGTCGAACCTCTGGGTGACCATGTTAAGTGCGTTCACCTCATTCCGGCGCATGTTTATGTGGCCAATCGTTTAATTCATTTCCTGGACGTTTTATTTGTAGGTATTCTCACAGGGAAAGTGAAATTTAATTCCTGGTTCATTAATTTAATATCACGCCGTGAAATAGGTACCCGAAGGGTTCGGCAGAGGTGTGACTAATAGAACGCACACGTTTTGGCCAGTTATGTTTTAGTCCTATGTAGTAGAGAGCGAACCTGTTGCCAACAACCGGGCATATGGCTGCACCTGTAAAATTTCTGAAGGAAAAACACAATAACACTTTGCTTGACCTGGGAATCGAACCAAGCACCTCGTGCTCGGCAGTCGCGCTTGCGACCACTAGACCAACTAGCAGATTCATTTTTCCGTAAATTTTAGTACAACCCTTCACTGATCAATCTCGGAGGGCTACGCTAGAAGAACAAGCGTTCCAATATTAATATTCACCGCAAATTTTTCGGTAGTCTGTAAATTCTGTAATCTAAAATTGGTGACATCAATGCGATAAATTTTCTACCTATTTTTTTTAATTCTCCACGTACAATCCGGATGGGCGTCAGTGATAACACCACCATAACCTGGCCTAGCTTAATACTGAGTTTAAAATTTTCAATACTATAAAAACAGCTTTTACTGGTACTATTACCATTGACGTGCGGCCTACCCCACTACGCTCAACTTTGACGTTGATATAACTATTTTAGGTATCCCATAAATTAACTTATAATAATTATCACATAAAATACCAGCGCTGTGACTTTTTTTAAATTTAGTTACATCACCATGGTGATATAGGGGCCCTTTTGGGCTTGTATATTATTATGTAGTAGGTACAAGATCAATCTCATTTTTTATGTATTTTTTTTTCTATAATTCTATGGTTAATATACTTAAACATTTTATTTTTTGTCCTGTGCTTGACAAGTTATTCATTTTCATTTATTTTTTTCTGTGTCCAATACTCGTCCAATAAGTAACCTTGTTCTGCAACCTTATTTGACCTGTGTCAACTGTCAATAGGTCGCTTTTATTAAAAAATAAACGGTTGAACAAACTCGCAAACACTTTCCACTCATTGAACCAGTGACCTTGATCACCAAGTAAGCAATGCAAATAACTTGCCAAAAGCACGAATTTTTTCGCATTCACTTGATAAAAACGACACCCCACTTATTTGTCATCTTTGCATAGTACAGTCAGTGCAGTTATGTACAGCAGTTGGTGAGAAGATGAGCGGAACTGTGCAAATTTTAATTAATAGAAATGCATAAAATCTATGCCCCGGTAATTTTATTTACCTTTAATTTTGCCCCACCAATATAATAACTCAAGAATACACGTCTTGACAGTCAACTTCTTGATAAAAGCTAAAATACCAACATTATACCTACCTACTAAATAAATAAAAATAATAATGACAAAAGGGCCTCAGTCAACTTCTTAAGAAATACAAGTCAGACTTCCACTGACTTATGCACACGGTGTTGCTCCCCGTCACTTCTGACTGGGGTGGTTTGTTACATTTTCATTGTAGGTACTTTTTGGCTTGCGTGCTCTATACACATCCATGGAAAAAACCAAGCAACTTTCTTGTGTAATATTTGTCTGCGACAAATATTTACAAACCCTAGGTCGCCTCTTACACCCACGAAACGCCTATTTTTAGACCAAACTGTACCGAACAATTGCCGCCAGTATACGCCGATACGCAAGTATTGTCAACGAGCCGATTGTGTGGGTATCACCTTCTAAATATTAAACCTTTTAAACGCTGCATTTGAAAGTCGTCCAAATCAACTTTTAAATCCAAAATTGGTTAAAAATGCCCTTCAAAATGTTATCGAAAAGTTGCAATTGCACTCAAGCATTACAACATTTGGTTATTTTAAAATATTGAAATTCACTTTTATCTACCCAAATATCATAAACCCTCTATAATGCGTTCAAAAACCATAGGCAATGACCAGCATTACCAACCAGCAGAAATTAACAGAACTGTAATGAGCTCATAACCTACTGGAAACAGTAGGTTATGAGTTTAAATTTGGAACAGGTGTCAAATTCAAGTGAGTGTGCTATTCTAGTATCTACATTAAAACAGATACCTATCGATACGAAACCCCAATTCAGTATGATTTTAATTATAAATCGCACGACATTTTGATCTCGAGTGACACAAGAATAGTGACTTTGTTCGTTTGCCTATGATTTAAAAAAATGACAGATATCCGAAACGCCGCCATTTCGAGCTGTCATTTGTTCGTTAGCTTTTGATTCCCTTTCATTGAGTAGACAAATTGTCTGATAAGTTCTTTATTTCTGTCGAAAATGAGTGATAGTGACTCAGAAATTAACATGAACACTCCGCCAGATATCGTAAATGCAGCGACGAATGCAACTAATAACCTGTTTATTTTTTATTGCATTACACTGGTAACAATGCTGGTCATTTCCCTATGGTTCCTGAGCCCATCATAGAGCCCTTATGATATTCGGGTAGATAAATTAGTGTATGCAACTATACATAATTAGGCATTACAACACTCGTGTGATGCTATTAAGAAACTCGCCTTCGGCTCGTTTCTTAAACCCACACTTGTGTTGTAATGCCCTTCATTATGCACAGTCGCATAAACTACTATTACATTCTTGCTGTTACAGGAGTGAGTGTTAGGATTAGGATACAAGTCAACACTTCGGTCGCTGCTAATCATCTGCCTAGCCCTATGCAGTTGAATGCCAGAACTTTACATGGAGCGACTGTCTTTCTGATCTCCATAACCCTTAGAGTCAGAGACATCGTACACCTCTTAATCAGTGAGTAAGAGATACGATGCCTCTATGTAAGACTGACTGTCAAACTTTCGGTCCACTGACTGCCTGTAATGACTGTCAAAGATCTACAAAAGATGGCCAGAACTGACTACAACTGAGAGGCTTCCTTTCTGTAATAGGAGCGTTTCATATCGAGCCTTTTCAGGAAGAAGACGTAACCGCCATTTTGCATAATTTTACAGGAGAACGTATTTTTTTAATATTTCTCAAAATATTTACAGCATCAATTTGAAATTTTTACTTGTGTTATATGGGCACCTCCCTATTAATTCAAAATTAGGAATTCAAGTAAGTGACAACAGATTCAAAATCAGTTGATCAGGCGGTTAATAATGTAAACCGGTTTTTGGGAATTTAGGCGCTTACGATGTTCTTCCTGAAAAGGCTCGATATAATATACGCGGGCCCATGTCTGTCTGTATCTGACCTCCTCCTCTGATACTCTTTGGTTAAGCTGGTTGTGATCCATTCGGTAGTTCGTGTTCCAGACTACTCGTAACGACTCGTAATGATAGCAGTGTCATTGCTTCTATGAACGTTAAAGTACCCAGGTTGGTCGCAGCAAGGAAAACCCACTAAGGTAAAGATACATAAATGACTCTGCACTGGAGTGTAAATGTGGTGCTGTTCCTCAAACAATGGGGCACCTAATATCGTGCTCTGCGTGTCCTGCTCGTTGTTCACTACAGGAACTGATAGATGCTACCGAAAGAGTCAAACTAGTAGCTCAATTCTGGGCCGACACAATTTAGATTGCCATCGACACGCTAAGAAGAGGAAGAACGTTAAAATGAAGCCATACAATTAAAACGTTTAACAAGACATTCTTCAAAATATTATGATAATACCTGTACTAGTTACTTATCAGCCCAGTTTTGAAGTGCTGCCAACGCCGGCAGACAGGCAGTAAACGAATGTGTTATTTTGCCAGTAGCTAATATAGCGCGAATATTTTTATCATCACCGTTTGTCATTTTGATAAAAAAGGCGAAATATTCGCCAAGTTTTCATTGAAATGGTAATTTTAGTCTCGTGTGCGCACATATGGGCAAGTGCGTGATGCGGAGGATTGAAGAAAATGTCTTGAGGAAAGTTCGGAGTATGAATGTGGATAAAATGAGTAGGGAATAATACCATGAAACGATGGATGGATTGTCTGAAAGATGATGAATAGATGCTGGAACCAATTCGAGGAACTAGCATCTGACATTTCATAATTGGTGTTTTACTGTATTTTGCATTCGGATTTGTATCATGATAGGAGCTCGTGGCTAAATAATAACAGCTACTCGGGTTCATGGATGGGTGATCTGACCTCCCATTACATACAGAGTTTCCTCCATGCTCCGGAAAGCACGCTAAGCCGTTGGTCGCCACTGTCAATTGTAGATCTTTGACAGTCGTTCGTTACAGGTAGTCAGTAGCCCGAAAGTCTGACAGCCAGTCTTATCGATGCGTATCATATTACCTAGTTTTAACTAGGCTGTAGAGGACAGATAGACTATCGCTTCATGTAATATACTGGTTGACAACTGCATCCAAGAAAAGGCTAGAAGATGTGTAAGATGATGAATTTCCCTTACAACCCACCAAAGCTTGATCAATTCGAGGAACTAGCATCTGTCGTTTCATCATTGCCCATGTAGGAGGGAGCCGCCATATATGTGAAATAAAGTATTTTGAATTCGAATTTGTCTCTTCCTCATTCCTCCGCCAACACAAAAGCATGATCAAACTGTTTTGGTCATGCTTTTGTGTTACCTCAAGCAAGACTCTGTTAATCTTGAGGTAAAAATACTCGCTCTCAAAAATTAGTCAAAATAATACTATTTTGCATAACAAAACTGTCTGGGATTGGTTGCGTAGGCGACGCGCGACGGTTCGTGTCGAAAAAAACGTTCAATGTCAGGTGCGCGCGCGCCAGTCAGATTTAACTGCTGTCTGATAGGTCAAACACGTGATATTACTTGCAGACATCGTTCGTAGTATTAACTAGATATCTTTAATGAGGCATAAATTAATAAACAGTCCCGCAACTGCAATGCAAATTTATTTTTAAAAGCAGTTAGTTAAATATATGACACGGGTCATATTTTTTTGTTTTTTCATAGAAATTACATAAAATAGCAATAATCTAAATTTTGTGGCACTTCCGTATTGTCTCGTTAGTCAAAAAACTTGATGATTTTTATGACTGACTACGTTTGCATAAAATTATGGCAGAATAGTAGGTTGACAAATTGTTACTACATTAAAATTGCAACTTGTCTGCGCGCACGCGGAAAACTTCATCTGCCTGATCAAGTTGGACATCATCATCTGCCTAGCCTTTTCCCAATCATGTTGGGGTAGGCTTACCGGATGCAGTTGAAAACCAGTTTGTTATATGGATGCAAATTTTCTTAAATGCCATCTTGAAATGCACACTTAAAATGGTACTCAACTTGCTGATGCCCGCGGTTTCGCCCCGGTGGATGTTGGTCAAATTATATACTAAAATCTTCCTCGAAAGAGTGGTTGCTCTATCCATTGGTGAAAACAGCATGAAAATCGGTCCAGTAGTTTTTGAGTTTATCGCGAACAGACGGACAGACGCGGCGGAGGATTTGGTTTTATAATATGTTGTAGTGATCTGGGGTTAAATAAATTATAACCGTTGTCGGAGGAATTACCGTATTAAGTTATATTTTAATTACATAAGTAGTTTAAGAAGTTCTAGACAAACTTCTGTGGCGACTAGCGACATCTATCGCAACACCTGCGAACTACCGAGAAGAATTCTTACATCGCGCTATCAACTTTGTCCGCGACATAAGCCTAATACCTATAGGAGATTCCGACGTACAAATGTCGGGCAGTTAGCCCACCGGACACAACACCCGTCCGGTCGGAGGATCCTCCCTTTTCTATGGGGGATGAGGAGCTTTACACCCTGTTCCTCATACCCCCTAAACTTCTATTAAGCATATTGATGGATGGAGAGGGAGAGGAAGACCAAAGAAAAGATGAATGTATTGTGTTAGGAATACTTAGAGTTAGGAATGAAATGAAAGAGAAAGGAGAAAATTATGATATGACGTCTGACAGGAGTGAATGGAAAAAGAAAAAGTGTTGCGCTGACCCCAAGTAGAATGGAATACGGCCAGGAAGATGATAACTACAACTAGTGAGGCAGTTAGGAACCGAGTATGTTTCGTTTTAATTATAGAATGCAAATATAGTCTTTTCCAAGCTTCTTTTGTATCTTATGGGCCTACTACACGCTCAAGCTTCACCACACTTTTCGTTCACACTTCACAGTACATCGCGCGTATGGTTGGTAAAACTGTATTGCCATTACAAACCACACGCGCGATGTACTGTGTGCATCGTGTAATCGCGCAGGCAAGACTGTGGGGAAGTGTGAGCGTGTGGTAGGCGCATTAGTCATTTTTTTTTTTTTTTTTTGGTGGGTGGAAAATCATCGAATAACCCCCCCCGCTCTTGGGCAGAGCGAAGGGGAGTGTCAGACTTCTACTGACTAAAAACCAAACCCATGTTCCTTCTTCTTCGCCCTTGTGTTGGAGCCGCGGTAACTTTTCGATATCCACAGCCCCGACGGGCGTCGGCCCTTGCGGGCCCCTCCTTGCTGACATCTCTTTGAGGCGCGCGTGGAACACGAACGCGCCGCCGACACGGTCTGTTGCCGTCATGACGACGGCCGGACGGCAAGCTAGCCCGTTACTCACCGTCCACAGGCCCGCATCTACGGTGGCCGGAGGTCATCGCGTGACCCCCGACGCCCGGAACGCATTAGTCATCAGTCCTAAAAGTGCCGAACCTTTCAATTCCTCCACAATACAAGTATACAACACATCGTTTCCTATCTTTGCTTAAGTTCTGCTCCCTTCCAGGTGTGAACTGCTGCGTCTCCTCGACAGTGCGGTACTGGCACGCGAGCTGGTGGGGCGCTCCAGTGCGGGAGTTACACCGGACGCTGTGGGGATCCTTAGCGGAGATCCTCGCCTCCAATAACTTCAATTTTACAAAGTAAGTCTCACTTTAGAAAGTTAGATTTTATTAAACTAATTTAGATTGCGTTTGGCCTCAATTCGCCTGATGTGAAGCGATGGCGCAGACTAGGGTGGGGACGCTTGTCTAAAATAAACCGAATACCGATTCACTCGAACTTTGCATATGTAGATTTAATTTATAATGATCGGAAAACGGAGAAGCCGGCAGTGAATTCCAGAGACTGGCGGTTCGCACAATAAAGGAAGCATAGTTCTTGGTTCGAGTCCGTTGATCTTCATCCATATAACGGTGACGCTTTGGCGTATCCCCTGCTCGTCTGATGATAGAAAGCATAAGCATGATCTTTACCAGGCAGTCAAGGCTATACCGTTCCCACACCACTGCTGGAACACAGCCCCCATGCCTCTTCTCTATCACATGAAGTAGGATACACCAATCGCCCCCATATATGCGGGTGGTTACCTCGGTATAATAATACGTATTTGAGACCAGTTTATATCATGTATTTGTTATTGTTTTATTATAAAACTGACTATTGGCCACTTTATATCTATTTACGGAATTCATGCGTATTTAATCCACATTTGGTATAATTATGTAGGGCAGACAGGAAAACCACTATGCCTGACTCATTAGAGACATAATATTTAGTATGGCTATTTTGGTTTATCATAAACAAACACATACTTACCATATATATTATATGTAGGCACCTAATTAGCTTGTTTACATATTGAATACATATGAATGGTAATTAGACAGACAGACATTCTATAGGTATTAACGGTATCTTGTTGACAGAGTTATTTTTAATTTAGTTACGTATAATGTGAGTAAAATACGGATTGATTTGTAGATTTGCTTATTTAACAAAAATATGATATTCATTTATTCATTGATAGACTCGACATTATTTTGCTAGGTCCAGAAGCATGATTGGTTGATGATTTAGGCCGCATATTCGGAGAGGCGGTTCTTGCAGCGTGCAGCGGGGCGTTTAATGGAACTGCCCATGTAAACTTATGAAGCGTAGGTGTAGATTAAGGGCCCTCATCCACTTCGCGACCACGAATTTTGGCCGAAAAACTTTTAACCAGGAAGACAGATTTTTCGCATACCGGACGTCTGACCAGGGCCCCGAGTCTGCTATTCAATAGTGTCAGAATGGTCGATCATTAATCTATACTAATATTATAAAGCTGAAGAGTTTGTTTGTTTGTTTGTTTGTTTGTTTGTTTGTTTGTTTGAACGCGATAAACTCTGGAACTACTGGTTGGTTTTGAAAAATTCTTTTTGTGTTGGATAGTTCATTTATCGAGGAAGGTTATAGGCTATATAACATCACGCTACTACCAATAGGAGCGGAGCATAAATGAGAAATGTTGCAAAAACGGGAAAAGAAAATTCCTTTCTGAGAGCTTCCGTTGCGTGCGCTGCGAAAACGGTTTAAGTTACGAGAATATCATGTATGAAGTAATTATTCGTCTTTAAAAGTTCTAAAAAAAAGTCCGCGACAGCATCTGTCTATCTTTTAAGATTGACTCACTGTAACCATTTTTTACTATTAAAATGTTAGATTAAAAAGAATTATTTTTTGCGAAGCTTATTTAACCCATATGGTAGTAATCTATATCTAAATAAATGTGTTCGTTAGAACGGAAATTTAATATAGAATATTTGTGCTCTTTACTCTATACAGTTTAAACAAATATCTTAGAAGATATCGCAATGTAAAAATACCCGCGCGGAAAATTAATTACGCGGGTTGCGTCGCAATGTAGGTACGGGGGATTCTGGCTGGCCTCCGGGAAATTCAAATTCAAAATATTTACTGCATCATAATGTTTACAAGTACAGAGTGTTATAGTATATTTAACAGTAAGAGATAGATTTTATAGTAATTCACACTTTAATATAATCTAAGCTAATCTAAACCATCTAAACTATTGTAATAAAGAGGAAAGATAAGATTTTTTGTTTGTTACGATTTAGCTTAATTAATGTCGGATAGTCGATATATCGAGAAAGGTTATAGCTATATTTATGTGACGCAGACGAAGTTGCGCGGGTCAGCTAGTAATATAATAATAATATTCCACAACTATCACACAACGCCATCTAGTCCCAAGCTAAGCAGAGCTTGTGTTATGGGTACTAGACAACTGATAAACATACTTATATATTTCTAAATACATACATATTATAGATAAATTACACCCAGACACAGAACAAATGATCGTGCTCATCACACAAACATTTGTCCTGGGTGGGAATCGAACCCACGACCTCCGGCATTGCAGTTAGGGTCACTTACCACTAGACCAACAGGCCAGTCACGTCACGTCAGTTAAGTCGACACGCATATGGTACTTTTTGGCTTGTCATCAATCAACCATTATGAGATCAATGATCGACCATTCTGACACTATTGAATAGCAGACTCGGGGCCCTGTTCATACCTCCATGTATTCTGTGGTCATGCGACAATTCGTGGTCGTTGCCGGGCGTATAGTGATGGAGGTCCCTAAATAGGATTTTTTGAAAATTCATTCCCGTTTTCTTTATCGTGTGGTTAGATACTAAGCTGGTGTCAGACTTTTTATGCCGCCCATGGGCCTCTGACTGGGCTGTACAGTCACCTGCAAAATTGCATGGATACTTTTAGTCTTTATTACTTGTGAATAGAGTTCAGAACTGTCCATGCATTTTTGAAGGTGACTGTACATGCGTCGAGAAACATCTCTCAGAAAAGCTGGTTTCCTCACGATGTATTTCTTCCCCGGATCAAGTGATAATCTCACCTACTCGTATAATGCCCAAAGATGTAGACATCAGAAGTGTTCTCTGTAGTGGTCCCCTTTACCCTTTGTTGCACACTTGCACCCATTGCACATTTTGGCCCTTTTTTTTGGAGGTTGGTAAATCCTCAAATGACTCCTGCCGCTCTGGGCAGAGCGGTAGGGAGTGTCAGACTTCTACTGACTAAAAACCACATGGGTGGTTTTTAGTCAGTAGTCCTTCTTAGCCCTTTGCGCCGAGGCCGCGGTATCTCTTTCGAACAACCCGCAGCCCACATTTTGCCCCTTATTAAGTCGCATTATATCTATTTACTATTGCGAAAGAAAAAAAAACCCAAAAATAACAATTATTTAAAAAATTTGTCCGTGTTATCTGACTAAATATATTGTTTACTTGTGTCACATTAAGTACATAGCCGCTAAATTAATAACATTTGTTAGGAAGTGATTCATATAGCCTACGCATTAGTTGTCATGAATTCAACCGAGTAACAACTGGGTATGTAGAATTCGGTCAACCAGTTCAGAAGTCAATCTCGTTTCGTTTTTAGGACATTCGGTGCATAGTGATTCATATGAGATATTAGAATGATTGAATACGAACAATTGTCTTACAGAATGACGCGTCACTTTCACAATTAGCCTCATTCTTGCCTAACCTTTTCTCAACTATGAAAGGCTTCCAGTCTAACTGGATGCTGCTCAATACCAGATGTTTACATGGAGCGACTGGCGACTGCGTATTTTGTTTTTTTATTTATTTTTTTAATGGGCTTGCTCTTGCTTGACTTTAATCTTGCCCTAAGGGCAGAGATGATGTCGACGATGGAACGAGCTTACCCAGAAGAAGCCTGTTAACTCGCGACTTAAACAGATTAGGGTTATATGAACTCGGAAAACCCACGCAGGCAGGGAATTACACCCCTTGGCTGTGCGCATATCTGCCCTCCACAACCCAGTTCAGGGGCCGTTTTTTTGAATCAATAGAATTCCAAATCGTGTACGAAATCGCAGAATTCATCACGTCATTTCCGTCATTTCTACTGGTAGAATATCGGAAACGAGTGGGTCGGACCACTCGTTGCAAAATTCACGGGTATGAATATTCAAAAATAGCGATTTGGTACGGATTCGCATACGAATTCTGCGATTTCGTACACGATTTGAAATTCTATTGATTCAAAAATACGGCCCCTGTACCAGGTAATGCGATATGCTACTAAAGTCGCCATCATAGCTTCTAAACTGAGGTAGACAGAGCACACCGCTCACAGAACTGATAGAAATGAAAATAAGTAATTTTCCAATGCACTTGACCAACCTCAATAGCACAGGCACTCAAAGATTAAAGTTGTTTTATCAGCCACTCTATATGTAATAATTACACATTATCAAATGCTTACGTCTTTTTAATGGAGGTCTTTAATTATTATCTTATCATGTAATTAAAACATACTTCAAATCTACATTTCAATCCACGTAATGAACTTTGTTTGGCATTGAAAAATAAATAACTACATAATTTTACTTCAAAACATACTTAAATAACTAAATTACCTATTTATCATTCATTATAGAGTAAGATCCCAGGGCCGCCAGACGTCACGTATTTTCTGACGAAGGAAATGTGGACGATTGAGTAGTGTTAGTATGAACTAAGAACACACTACTACCAGCTAGCTTGCTTGGACGGCCAATTTTCAGGTATCAGGTCATCAAGGTACACAAAAAAATTACTTCACGTATTTTCTCCAAGATTTTTACGTATATTGTAGGCAATATCCTTAAAAATAAGTTGCCAATACTCGCAGACACTTCCTAGCGGCCAGGGGCCGTATTTTTGAATCAATAGAATTCCAAATCGTGTACGAAATCGCAGAATTCGTATGCGAATCCGTACGAAATCGCTGTTTTTGAATATTCATACCCGTGAATTTTGCAACGAGTGGTCCGACCCACTCGTTTCCGATATTCTACCAGTAGAAATGACGGAAATTACGTGATGAATTCTGCGATTTCGTACACGATTTGGAATTCTATTGATTCAAAAATACGGCCGCAGACGTTCTTAATAGTACAACCACATTGCACCAATTAAGTACATTAAGTGAAATAGGACGCGAGCCTATTGCCATCAACCGGTAACAGATCAAGATTCTGTGACTGCTACTGAAAAGTTCCTGATTCGTGCTCAGTGTAGGGCCTCCATTACCCAAGGAATACTTATGACTTTTTTTTGTGGTGGGAAATCATCAAATCTCTAGGCAGAGCGGAAGGGAGTGTCAGTCTTCTACTGACTAAAAACCACCCATATTTCTTCTTAGCCCTTTGTGTGCACTGTGATCAATTCCTAAAAGTTAGGGTCTCAAAATTATTTTTGGTCAAGGTGTCGAAATTTCGAAAAATATTTTTTTTTAGACTTGAAGCCTGAAGGTAAGTGTTGTACATTGTTCTAAACATGAACATTATGCAGACAGTAGTTAAATAGATATGTCCTTTCAAAGTTGTCTCGAATTGCTCAATTATTGTAACAAGACTGATTTACCTTTAGGTCTGTTTTTTTTTTTTTTAAATTTCGACACATTACATTGCAGTATTGACCAAAAATAATTTATCTATTTATCAACTTACATCTACCATTACAGGGTAACCCCCAATGCGATAAATGCGCCTTAATTACTTAATAACTCTTAGGAATTGATCACTGTGCGAACGGGAGGAATACCTATGACTTGACTTAAGATAGCTGTCGAAATATGGGTATACTCTATACAACTCTGCCTAACCATAAAGACCTCAAACGTGATTTTATGTTACCAAAGGGTACCTAAAAGTTAATTACTCTTGGCTTCTAATATCGTTATGAATCATTTTCGTAACAGCGTCTCAAACATTAACGGTGTTATTAGATACACAGGCTCACTTAAGGGATAGAATTTCATTAGCAATATTATTAGTCTGACCTGCTTCCTGTAACGTCAGAGAAAGCTTTTAACTTTCGTCATTTTAAATGGTTTATAAGTACTGGGCCCAATTGATGACAAGCCAAAAAGTACCTTATGCCTGTCGACTTAAGGTACTTTTTGGCTTGTCGTAAATCAACCATTATGAGATCAATGATCGACCATTCTGACACTATTGAATAGCAGACTCGGGGCCCTGACTTGTCGTCATACTGTCTTATACCGTTGTCTCACTAATAAATTAGTAATTTCGGAGATACAATAGCTGTGCCTCTTTTCAGTTATTCTACACTATACTACTGACTGATGGATAGGGCAACCCTTTTTATTTCGTGTATGGGAACGAGAATGCCTTGTGGCATTAAGTCCGTCTATGTACCACTATTGTGCATGAAGTTTAAATAAATAAATAAAAAATGATTAAAAGACTCTTCCCGCTCTCGGCGGAGCGGAAGAGAGTTTCCGACTTCTACTGACCAAAAACCACCCATGTTCCTTCTTAGCCCTTTGTATCCCTGGCCGCGGTTTCTCTATCGAATAACCTGCAGTCCCGACAGGAGATAGGGCTCCCTTTGATGGCCAGTTAATGAAATTCAGAGATAATGCGAACCCACAGTAAACTGCCCACAGAATCTAAATGTGGACCATTATTTGTTGACGTAGAAAACCTGTCAGTAATCACGGTTCTCAAGACGAAAGTCTATGACCAGTGTGTACTGTTGCCAGTGATTACATACGGGACCGAAACGTGGTCGCTCACAATAGGCCTCATCAGAAAGCTCAAAGTCACCCAAAGGGCAATGGATAGGGCTATGCTCGGAGTTTCCTTGCGTGATCGAATCAGAAATGAGGACATCCGCTTGAGAACCAAGGTTAACAACGTAGCCCGAAGAATCGCCAGACTTAAGTGGCAATGGGCAGGGCACATTGCTCGCAGAACGGATGGCCGATGGGGCCGAAAAGTTCTGGAATGGCGACCGCGAACCGGAAGACGTTGCGTTGGAAGGCCTCCCACTAGGTGGACCGATGACCTGGTCAAGGTTGCGGGAACCCGCTGGATGAGAGACGCACGGGACCGGTCAATGTGGCGACGCCTGGGGGAGGCCTATGTCCAGCAGTGGACGTCTTTTGACTGAAATGATGATGATGATGAATCACGGTTTGACGGGTCCATCAAAAAAGCATCAGCATTGCACGTCATTGAAAAATAGCAGACGCTTCTTACATATTATATAATACAACTTTTAAAGGAATCCTTAAAGAAGCAATCACCCAAACATTCTGAACATCAAACACCCATTAGAAATTAGAATATAATTATTAAAATTCAGCAATAATAAATCATAATATTCCGATCATCATTTCTAAAAGCGAAAGTCGTCTTTGACTTTCTATTTCTTCTCAGTAATACGGTCTCTTTAAGTACAGTTGTACGAGCTTGCCGCGATTTGCCTTATAATCATAATGCTCCATTGACCGTGTCGCGAATTCTCGATACTGTTATACACAAGTGTACATTAGTGGCTGTTTACTTTGCTCGGGCGCGAAGTGTAAACTATGGCGTTTGACGGTTACTATGGCAACGGAATAACAGTAAGTACCGACCTAGATCATGTAGTTTTTTTTTTTTTTTAGTTAGCCTAATCTTTCCCACTCCTGAGCAAAGGCCTCCCCCCATTCCTTCCACTTTCCTCGTTGTTGCGCCTCTTCCCGCCAGTTAACGAGAAAGCCATCCAAAGGTTAAGTTTTGATATACTGCTTGAAATCTTGCATATTGAGAGTGATCGTATGTAAGTCTAGAGAAATTGTCAGCAATATAGACGATCTAAGGGAAATGTTGTGAGGAAAATGTTGAGTATGAATGTAGATGGCTATAAGAGCAGAGGAAGACCAAAGAACCGATGGATGAATTAACGAATGCTACCTGACAATCGGGCGTATGACACAGACATACCGATTGGTTTATTATTCAATCTGCCTTTACTATCTAAATTGGGCCTCTAAAATACAGGCTGTCCCTAGTTTGGAGCACACGGCTACTTCGAACTACCTATGTATTTTAATTTTTCCTATTTTTGTATGTTATCCAACGTGTGTGTCAATAAATTGATTTATTTATTATTTATTTAGTTCGTCTTGTCCTGTCTGTTGCTCGTAAATATTTCAATGTCTTTTTCTAGTTCATTCCAAATAATTCGAGACAATGAATGAAGTAATTGGGGTGCTGAAAGATATGTTAAATTGTTGTTTCACTGAATATTGTTCTATTTGCCTCAAAACCTCAATTCCGTCATTCGACCTTACAAGTCAGTAAGTGACGCTTCACTGGTTGTTTGTTACCACTAACCACGTCCTTTACTTGACGCAATCTTAGTACTGCAGATTTTATTTGTCTTTCAGTAGGCATTATAACACTGTGATAAGTCTAACATCATTTATACTTCTCTGTCTTTGGGAACGGACCTTCACATGTTTACTAAAGCAGTGATAACGTTCACATAATGTGAGAAGTAGTGGTGGGCCATACATCCACCATCGTGAGAAAACCGGCAACGCGTACCGAGCCCCGTAACCCCGTTCCCTCCACCGTTTTGAAAGCAGTAATTGCCCCAGCCTAGGTTCCAAGTTCCAACCACAAAATGTAAGTTTTTACCTAATTGAGGAGCGTTATGTATTTATTATAAGCCGATAAGTGTATATATGTGTGTTCTTTAATGGCGCTCTAGAAACCAAATGTGTAGTCTGATTTTGATGATTCTTCCGCTTGTTTTTGCGTTTCAGCCGGGATTTTTAGTTTATGTAATATTTTTTTGTTGTCTTTGTCTACTTATAGAAAGCGGCCATAAATATGAACATGAACGAAGCAAAAAGAATCGTTAAGATCGCGATTAGTGGCGTTCGTCTACCTACCCCCATGCGAAAAAGGCGAGAGCCCTTTAATCGCTCATCACTTGCACCAATCATAAAATAGTACACTACTATGATTCACGGTCACCACTCACCAGTAACAGATAGGTAAATGAATACTATTTGCGAAGAGTACCGTTACATTGACACCGAAACATACATCGATCTTTATGTCAATTTACACTAATACATCATTATAAATACTTTCGATTTTCTAGAGAACCGGATATAATGTAGTACTTACAGGTAGTCAAGTACTTAGGGTCGAACCTCATCTGTTGTCACGGAATCGTCATTTTTCTATGCTCCTCCTATATGCTCAAGGGAGAAAAAGGGCGTGCTCTAGCACTCCTGCTTTGTTCATGCAAATGACGGTTGTGAGCGACAGAAATGGATAGGAGCGTGGGATAATTCACCCCCTAGAGAGGAGGACTGAGTACCTGGCAGTGGGAACATTAAAGGCTTTTTTTTTAATTTGGGACAAGCCTGCCACACTATTTCCAAACCACTGTAACTCCTGTCAACCAGAATCGACAGTGGCGACCACAAGAAAAGCGCCGAGACAATGAATCACGACGAAGTCCCAGAGAAACTATTTAACTGGCTTGGATCCCGCAACAAAATTAATCAGAAAAGAATAGTGGAGGAGTAAGAAAAACGTAATTTCCACTTCAACAAAAATGTAAGGCTGGCTATTTCCTTTTGTATTTCCCGTAAATCAATACGGGAAATACAAAAGGAAAGGTCATCCTAGATAAGTCAACATAAAATAATTAGCAACTAAGTCACCCAAGAAAAAAATAAAAAAAACTGTTACTTGCCATGAATCATGGTCAAACGAAGTGAGTTAGTTCTTTTTTTCAGTCTAATTCCTTAAAAGTAACACTCAATGTATCACTCTGGTTTTTTGACTTGGTCACGGTTAACAAAAAAGGAACCTAAAGTTTTGGTTCATGTATGACGTGCAAAGGGAATGTGGTAAACACCAATTTATCATGAATCATTCTTTGCCAATGAACCGGGAATCGGGATCCGATGCCCCTCAAACTATAGGGGAAAATTTTCCATTCCGTGTTACGCATGTAGGTCTACTACATGCGTAACATGACCACCATAGAAACGAAATTTAAAATTAATAAAAATGTAAAAAAAAAATATTTCAATAAAATTCGGTGAGCCAAAAAAAAACAGCATTTAAATAATTTGGTCGGCATACAAAGATTTTGTTTGCAATTAAAAAATCAAGCAGCAATCTTTGTTCCGCAAATAATTTTGATAATGGTCAAAAATTAAATCATAAATAGTTTGCATAATAAACATTCAGTCCGCAAAATAACTACTTGGTCAGCAGAATAACTAATTGGTCGGCAAGATTTCATGATCGATCAACACAGAAAACATTCTATAAGCAGTTTGTTTGATCGGTACTTATGCATATTTAAAATATAGTGAGCAAAATAATTAATTGGATTGCGACAATCGGCAGTGTACGTTAAAAGTGGGCGGTTAGGTTAGAACTGGGACCAGCTACGCGTGAGCCGAGCGAGCAGTGCGGCGGCAGCGGCCTGCGAGCGCTACATCGAAATTGGTCGCAATATTACAGCATTCCGGTAGTTATATATGCTGCTCAAAATGATTTTTTTTGCTTACCCTCTGAGTGCTTACCAAAATTTTATTAAACAGGAGCAGTTCATTGCAGCTGATATAATTAATATGCTGTACAAAAATAATTACAGCCGTCCAGAATGACATATATTGCTGATTGATTTTGAAATGTTTGCTGACCATGAGTTGCTGACCAATTAGCTATTTCTGCTTGCAGATTATATTTTTCTGCTGACCAAAATACGAATACTATGCTATAACCAGCTATATAACACCCGAAAGATTTCATGCCGATTTGTATTGAAAAGCTTTGTCTATTCTTTCTTGGTAGTATAGACTTTAGAGATACAATCGCCATGCTACGCGGGTTGTCGTACTGCATGGGTCAGAATGCTGGGCTGTGAAAAAGATGTAGCAGTACTTTCACAAGTTATTATGTCTTTGACTGTAGCTTCGTTTTATTTTGTTTTTATGGCATGATATTCAAAAGTGCCTGTAACGGTCTAATTGAAATAAATGCTTTGACTTTGATGGATGAAAAACATCTAGCATGTAGCGGAGATGAGAATATTGAGATGAATATGTGGAGTGACAAGTTAGAGGAAGTTTGAAAGTGGCACGT
Source organism: Diarsia mendica (assembly GCA_949316265.1). NCBI lineage: Eukaryota > Metazoa > Arthropoda > Insecta > Lepidoptera > Noctuidae > Diarsia > Diarsia mendica. The sequence continues at coordinate 19,858,938 of OX438906.1, forward strand.
GTTACAAATAAAAATAAGTACAGGAAGTCGTCTAAATTGGTATGGACATGTAATGAGCAGGGACGGAACGCATGTGACTAAAAAAGGGACGTATATTAATATGGATGGATGGAGAGGGAGAGGAAGGCCAAAGAAAAGGGTAAATGATGCCGTGACGTCTGATAGGGGGAGAATGGAAGAAGAAAACGTGTTGCGCCGACCTCAAGTAGAATAGGACAAGAGCAAGAAGGTGATGATCTCCCAAGTTTTACGGCTAGGTATAGGCCTTCCCTGTCTTCTGGACTACCTACTAGTGAAGTGCGTTCCTCAATTTGAGTTTGACGATATTGTCAACGCAACATGCTTTTGAGCGACCTTGGTTTCCAAAACACCGCTTATTTCCTATGTTACGGTTTCTTACTTACCTTAACTTTTAGTTAGATTTTTAATGCATGGGTATATAATAAACTCCTTCATTTCATTCCTCGCTCAATCCATCCATCTTTTCTTTGGCCTTTTTCAACCTTTTCATACAACATTCATATCTATCACTCTATTAGGCACATTCGCTATAATGCACGACAATAACTAGTTTTATAACATGCAAATTAAATTAAAGATCTTTGGCACATTTGACCTACGGTATTAAAACCCAGAGAGATTAGAGTCAGTATCTTTATTGCTTCAGTTTTAGGATGCAACAGTGGCTTTCTTTTTCCTTTCTAATCTTCTTCTTCTTCTTTTCGAGTCGATGACTAAACTCTGTCCACCCAATACGTGGCAACCTGGATGGCTCTATCATTTGCGTCATTCAGGTCTTTGAGCGTGCAATTAGTTAGTAGTTCCTTTCTAATTAAAATCATCAGTAGCCCAGTACATTCTATCTTTAGAATGTCCATCTCCATTGTCTGTTAGTTCGATGAACTAACAAGAGTATGGAGGGCATTTAATAACTTCTGGTGCGACTAAACGTTGCGAAAAGAATTGGCTGATGTCTATTTTAAGCGAGTTTTATTAGTTAATTGTGTGGGCGGTATTTGCTTTAAATTGTCCGGCCTGTTGTATTGTGGGTGTTGTCCGAAAATACTACGATAAGAGAATTGTTATTGGTCCTAAGATTTTAGAGCGGAGATAGAGAAATGGTTTCAAATCTTGAAAACGCTGTTAAAATTGTAAATGACAGTGAATAGAACGCCAAATATTTCTTGTCCTTCCATTGAAGAATTAGCTCTCTTCTCTTATCAAGACAATACCTGGACTTTTAAACAGGCTATGCTAGATAAGCTACCTCTACCGTATGTTCAGATGTTATGACCTCTCAGTCATCATTTTGATCCTGCGTTTCTTCTCAAAGTAGTCAGATAAGAACCACTGTCTTCTTCTTGATAAAGTTTGACGTGTGTACGAGACCTACTTACAGGAATTCCTTTTATCTTTTTATCAATCGTAAGATATGATCTTGATACGGCCCTTTCGAATGAATCATCGAAACTATCTTCCGGTGTGAGACAACATTACTCATACCCTAAAAGTATACCTGAGTTTACTTTATCTTGAAACATGAGACATTCTTTACTTCTCAAAACTAGCATGTATGTTCTTAACCGTTTACCCAAATTCATTTATTTGCGGGTTTTACCCATATTTACTTACACACAAGAACGATAATTGAAAAACAAACTTAATCTGATTAGCTTGTATTGACAAAATATAAAATTTGACTTCCTTGAACTTTTTTTGTTTGTGCTGGATAGAAATTAAACTCCCGTTAGTGGTATTGAATAGTTTTTTTCACGACTTGTATCTAATTGAAGTTTAATAAATATGGATTTTGTGGTTTTTGTAAACCGCATAGAATTATGGGAAAAGACGGATGCTATATCCGTATTCATCTGAACTAGGTGCATATAAAACCTCTATACTATTGTGAAAACGAGTCGAGATTATGTATTCTCTACCAGGGTTGCAGACTTTGTTTGAAGCAGCTACCGTGGCCCTGGAGCGCAAAGGGCATTAGAGGAACACGGATGGTTTAAGTGGTTAGAGTCTGACACTCCCTTCTGCTCCACCCAGAGCGGAAGGAGTCATTAATTGATGATTTACCATTCCCGAAAAAACATATATCGTCACACTAGCTTTTGCCCACGGCTTCGCCCGCGTGGATGTCGGTTCAACTACAAAAGTGACGATTTTCCATACAAACTTTCATCCCCCTTTTCACCCCTTTAAAGGTTAAATTTTCAAAAAACCCCTTCTTAGTGCTCCCCTACATTATAATAGGAAGCCGTGTGCAAAATTTCACATTCCTAGCCCCAGTAGTTTCAGCTGTACGTTGATATGTCACCCAGTCAGTTCTCCTTTTAATATAGATTACACCATGCCTGTAATCCTCGATAAGGTACAAGTTGGTAACCGACTGCACGAAGCAGCAGCAGACGACGTGTCGCAGCGACACGACTGGTTTCTACGTATTTCTATGAAATTCCCTCCGTAGTTAGCGACATGAAGCTAGTGACGCGTCGTCGAGCGGCAGACGCACGTGTCGTCCGACCGTAGATCAGTAGTGCCCTTAAATAACAGAAACAACAGGAGATAATATGCCCTTTAGTAAAAATACATGACGCAACGACGTGACGTGACGACATGTCGTCTGCTGCTGCTTCGTGCAGTCGGCTACCGACTTGTACCTTTAGGTAGAGCTAACTGTACACCCACATTTCAGCAGATATGTTTGAGTCTCATTAGGGGCGAGCTTATTGCCATCAAACGGACACAAATCCAATCTCCGTGGCTTACCTGCCTAATTACTCCTGAAATTACATACTCACCTGAAAATATCTATACCCGGGTCTTTCGTCGTTTCGCACCACGAGCGGTTCGGACCGCGGTGTGAAACGCAGAAGAGCTCTTAAGAATGGGCTGTTTCGGACCGCGGTGTGAATCGACCATAGAAGAATTTGAATGGGTTTATTCGAACCGCGAATGAAACAAAAAGTTTTCTCAGTAATAATGCGTAAAGTACAGCCAGGCACAAAATAAAACAGCGATATAAGTTCTACGATATAAGGGTGTTACAAATTCGTAAAACCAGCGGGACTCAAGTTTCTCATTCGTTCTATCACACAGTTTAGGGAATAACTACAGCACAAACTACCAGGAGAATAGAAGTAGGCAGGAGGTACCTATTACCCTTATGATTTTGTAAAATGAGTTACGAAACTCAATCGCACCAAGTTCAATGGTATCTACAACTTTGATTGTAAAGAAGAACGATATCGAATCGAGATCAGGCTTACTTCACAAAGTAACCAGAACAATGTGGACATTAAAGATGACAAAGTGAGGTTATTATTTCTTAAGCTGAACAACTTAGAAACACTAGAAGCGCATGAACGGTAATTCTTGCTTCAGTTACAGTTGCTTAGCGACACACATTATCGGAATATCTGATCTCTATTGTGTCTTCGCCTGTGGCGAAGACTCTTCGCCACAAGTCAGGCAGGTTTTGTAAACAGCTGCAATAGTGCAGTCAGTAGCACTTACCAAATGGGATTAATCAAATAGACTCTGTCAAAACATGAAGTATTTGCGAAAAAAATATTAAAGAAAAAACTGTGATTCTCATTTCAATTTTGTTTAATTGAATCTGCTTGGACGTGGCTTGGACTGCCTTGTTGGTCTAGTGATCACAATCATGACAACTGAGCGTGAGGTCCTGGGTTTTGGTAATTAAACCCAGGACATTCATTCTCAGTAGTGGGACAAATTAATTGTTATTAGGTTTTTCCATCGGGAATATCTCAGTAGCAGTTACGGAGTCTGAAATTGTGTTTGTGGTTGATTGTAATATTGTAATAGACTCAACTACAACTAATAGGTACACCTCTACCTAATCCTTCGGGGATTATAGACGTGATGCAATAGTATGTAACTATGGATCATACAATTGTGAATGCAAAATGTCTTCATACTACTAAGTTACTAACTGATGCCCGCGGTGTCGCCCGCGTCAAATTATCCTACCTACTGAAACCTTCCTCGGGAACCACTCTATAAATTGGTGAAAACAGCATGAAAATCGGTGCAGTAGCTTTTCAGTTTATCACGAACAGACAGACAGACGCGACAGAGGACTTTGTTTTATAATTGTTATGTAGTGACTAGTGATTATGATTAAATATTTTTACTTCAGACGTACTATGAATCATCGTCCCCCATTGTGTTCCACTGGTGTTACACAACGCTCACCATTGTGTCAACACACGGAGCCATCACCCATGACCTCCAGTTCATTGTTTTATATCTCCATACACGCGTTACTGCGCGCTCTGAGGGGTTCACAGCCAAGTTAGAACAGTCTGGTCGATCTTCAAGGTCACGAATCGTTTGCCGAGGTCGGCCCCTCCGTAGGTCGAAATGACGCTGAACTCGACTGTAAATATTTGAAAATTGTCACGGGTAACGCTCCTTGGCTATTATTTCCTGATTAGTTTCGTTGCAAGATCCAGTTTTCTGGAACTTGGTGGAGCTTTTATTGTTTCAGCGCATTTCTGAAGGTCGCCACTGTCCATTTTGACTCAGGAGTCGCAGTTGCAGCTAACGCTAAAAAAAGCTGGAATGTTGGGTCCCAAGGCCAGTCTAAAAATAAAGGTTCTCATTCTTAAAATATATTTTTTCTTTCATTTTCACTTCATCCGGAAGATTATTTAAGGTCATCCAAACAAAATGTTTGTTATCGTTGTACAAGTTTTCGGTCCAAGATCTCAAATAGATAGGGTACTGCTTCCCGTAAAATCAAAGTATTTTTTGAAAGAACGAAGTGACGTGACGGTATTAAATAAAAATTCGAGCCGGTCAAGTTGTCAAAAAGCCTAACACCACAACCGAAACAAGCCCAGACTGTGTTGCGGGTTATTCGAAAGAGATACCGCGGCCCTGGCGGGGTCACGGTATCTGTATCTGGTATGAGACCTTTGCGTCCGGACGCAAAGGTCTCAGAAGGAACATGGGTGATTTTATGTCAGTAGAAGTCTGACACTCCCACACCGCCCATAACGGGAGGAGTCATTTAATGATCTCCCACGCTCCAAAACAAAAAGCCCAGACTCCGCTCTACTACCTTATCAGGAAATCAAAGTGGTCATTTTTCTTCAATTTCCATGTCTTCATACTTACTAGACAGGCTAGGTAGGTCTAAGTATCCTACTTGATTGATGACTTCCCCCCAAGGCTTCCCAAGGTTGAAAATTCACAAGCTAAAGGCCAAGGGTAAAGGAAAAGTTCCTAAGCATTGTTCAACCCTTGGCAGAAACCTTTAATAATGCTCTGTGACCTTTCAAAGGTAAAGATTAGAGGGAAGGTTATAGAGAATGCCTAAAACTTTATCCATTTAAACTTAGTCATTTGTTTTTCAACCTTAGACAAATGTAGGAATTTTTTTTGTAAATTGTACTTATGGAAAGTAAAAGTACTGCAGGTAGTCGATAAGTCGTATTGTATATATGCCTTATTGAGACCTTATCTATCACTCAATAACGACTGCAGGTCCTGTGTGGTTTTATGCTCTTGCATACTTGCGGGTCCATCTCACTCTGATCCAGCCTGTCCCTTTCTGCTGACCTCCCAATCCCAAGTGACGCCCTTTTATTTTTTTGAGGATTAGAAATCAACTAATGACTCCTCGCGCTCTGGGTGGAGTAGAAGCGTGTGTCAGACCTCTACTGACTAAAAACCACCCACGTTTATTTTTAGCCCTTTCTGTCCGAGGCTGCGGTATATCTTTCGATCAACACGCAGCCCCGACAAGTCCCCAGTGACGCCGTACGTAAGCTGAGGCTCACACTTAGTTTTTATGCCCTGGCTGGTTGCCTCACACTCAAGGCATCCACAGGATAGTCCAGTTAAGCAGAAACCAGCTTCATAATTTGACCTGCGAGATGCCTTGTTGTAAGAAAAAACATTTAAACTCATCAGTATTTTTTGCGATTGCGTGTCTACCTTTAAATAATCATTAAGCTACGGAGCCCGCAGTGAAAATGAAACAGTAGTTGACACGTTTCTATGCTAATAGCATACGTGTAACTGTCTGTCATTGTACTAGCGGCCATGACCTCCCTCAACTCGCATTATGTATTGACGGTTTTGAATTTACGATGAAGATCATCTGTCTTATCTGTTTCCAACTACGGTGGGGTCGTTTTCCTGTCTAACCGGATGCGGGTGAATACCAGTATTTTACATGGAACGTCTGCCTATCTGGCTTAGTAGGCGACTCGGCCGCTGTTACTGGCCCGATCCGGTCGAGACAAGAATTTCTCTGTTATTCATATTTTTACCCGACTGCGGCGAAGCCCAAAAGGAGGGTTATTGAGTGGTGTTTCGCCTGCCCAATTTAATTAGAACCTACTGGGTATTACGATACCTCTTAGAAAGTCTGAATGTCCGACTTTAGGCCTACTGACTGACCTGCAACGACTGTCAAAGACTTTTTTTATATGTTTGTTTGTTTATATTTCGTATGGCACTCGTGGGCAGCAGCTGAAAATCAGCGTCAGGTGGTGCACTTTGTGTTGCCATCTGGCATTATGCTGAGCTGAGGTCCTTTTGGCATTATTAGTTTTAATAATTTTGAATTTATTTTTGCCAAATAAACACAATTTTCTTTCTTTCAAAGATCTACAAATTACAGCCGAGCCTAATGCTTCAGCGCGCATTCCGAGGCACGGAACAACTCCGTCTGTAAAGGATGATCACCCATCTAAGGAAAAGCCTTGGCTAGCGCGAGCACGAGCTCCTCGATGTAATGATCATTGATCTAATATTTTCAAACCATTTAGACTTTCCCTATACAGCATCAAGGATAACAGTTGTCGTTAAAACTCTAGGCACGTATAACTCTCAGTTTGAGGATAAAGTTTGGCTTTGAGTAAAAACCTATTAAATGCATGCTGCATTGTTTGCTGGTAAATATCAGCTTTACGACAACGACACAGGTGTATGGTGCTAAAATAATATTGGACAGGACTGTCAATAGTGCCGAACTTCCTACTTCGAATTAAGAGTTATTTTTATGTTGAACTAGCTGACCCACGCAACTTCGTCTGCGTCACATAAATATGCTATAACCTTTCTTGATATATCGACTATCCGACATTAATTAAGCTAAATCGTAACAAACAAAAAATCTTATCTTTCCTCTTTATTACAATAGTTTAGATTAGCTTAGATTATATTAAAGTGTGAATTACTATAAAATCTATCTCTTACTGTTAAAATAACACTCTGTACTTGTAAATTATGATGCAGTAAATAATTTGAATTTCCCGGAGGCCAGCCAGAATCCCCCGTACCTACATTGCGACGCAACCCGCGTAATTATTTTTCCGCGCGGGTATTTTTACATTGCGATATCTTCTAAGATACACACATCAAAAGTGTCTAGGGATCAACATATATTTTTGCAATAACTTTTCTCCTGATTGATATTAATTGTAATTTTCTTTAAGGATTCATCAAATAAAGTGTTTTCGTTTGTCACAGTAACGATAAACCAAGTCACCTTTGCATTAATAAAGAAATTTGCAATTTTTCTAATAAAGGGATTTTTGACATTTGAACCACTAACATTAAAGTTCGAAAAAAAGACTGAAATAACAGTTTTCTTTAAAATTTTATTGGGTAACTTAAACAATTAATAATCCGTGTTTCTACCGCGAACACTAACAACACAAGAACATCGGTTTGGCATACTCAAAATGAGTTCATCCAAATCACGCTGTGGAATGGCCGCCCATGTTCGTTGCAACAACAAAAAAAGGTCTTCTTGCGACTGGATACCCTCCATATTCGGCAGAGCTCTTCTCTGTAGCATATCCCATGCATGCTCAATCGGGTTCAAGTCTGGCGACTGAGCAGGCCAGGGCAGGACATTGATGTTAGCTGCGGCGAGAGTCTGTCTTACAACTCTTGCGATGTGCGGTCGTGCATTATCATGCATTAACTGAAATAAGGGACCGATTTACACTTGTAGAGGAACGATGACGTCTGATACAATCGTCTCAGCATAAATTTGAGCGTTAAGGTTGCCTCTGATCCAAATCAACTCAGTTCTTCCGCCGATCCAAATACCCGCCCATACCATGATGGTTCCACCACTATAAGGATGGACTTCCTGGCAGGATTTTAATCGCTGTTGGCGTCCAGGGGTTCTCCAGTGTCGTATACGTCTTGTATCCGGTCTCATACCAAAACGAGACTCATCAGAAAAGCACACGAAACGCCACGAAAAGCAAACGAACCATCATGGTATGGGCGGGTATTTGGATCGGCGGAAGAACTGAGTTGATTTGAATCAGAGGCAACCTCAACGCTCAAAATGCTGAGACGATTGTATCAGACGTCATCGTTCCTCTACAAGTGTTAATCGGTCCCTTATTTCAGTAAATGCATGATAATGCACGACCGCACACCGCAAGAGATGTAAGACAGACTCTCGCCGCAGCTAACATCAATGTCCTGCCCTGGCCTGCTCAGTCGCCAGACTTGAACCCGATTGAGCATGCATGGGATATGCTACAGAGAAGAGCTCTGCCGAATATGGAGGGTATCCAGTCGCAAGAAGACCTTTTTTTAGGGTTCCGTACCTCAAAAGGAAAAAACGGAACCCTTATAGGATCACTTTGTTGTCCGTCTGTCTGTCTGTCTGTCTGTCTGTCAAGACCTTTTTTCTCAGGAACGCGTGGAGGTATCAAGCTGAAATTCATATCAAATACTCAAGTCTATGGTCTCTTGGAGCTGTGAAAAAATCAAACTTCTAAGTCAACGCGATCAAAAGATACTCCCGTTTATGCCGCAAATTTTCGACACTCGCAAGGGAATCAAAACCTACAGGGTACTTCCCGTGAACTCAGAATCTTGAAATTTGGTACGAAGCAACGTCTTATAGCATAGATAAAGGAATAATTACGAAAACCATAAATTTTTAGTTACATCAAGATACTCCCGTTTATGCCGCAAATTTTCGACACTCGCAAGGGAATCAAAACCTACAGGGTACTTCCCGTGAACTCAGAATCTTGAAATTTGGTACGAAGCAACGTCTTATAGCATAGATAAAGGAATAATTACGAAAACCATAAATTTTTAGTTACATCACATAATATATTTTTTTTACGGAACCCTCGGTGCGCGAGTCCGACTCGCACTTGGCCGGTTTTTTTTTGTTATTGCAACGAACATGGGCGGCCATTCCACAGCGTGATTTGGATGAACTCATTTTGAGTATGCCAAACCGATGTTCTTGTGTTGTTAGTGTTCGCGGTAGAAACACGGATTATTAATTTCTTAAGTTACCCAATAAAATTTTAAAGAAAACTGTTATTTCAGTCTTTTTTTCGAACTTTAATGTTAGTGATTCAAATGTCAAAAATCCCTCTATTAGGAAAATGGCAAATTTCTTTATTAATGCAAAGGTGACTTGGTTTATCGTTACTGTGACAAACGAAAACACTTTATTTGATGAATCCTTAAAGAAAATTTTAATTAATATCAATCAGGAGAAAAGTTATTGCAAAAATATATGTTGATCCCTAGACACTTTTGATGTGTGTATTTGTTTAAACTGTATAGAGTGAAGAGCACAAATATTCTATATTAAATTTCCGTTCTAACGAACACATTTATTTAGATATAGATTAATACCATATGGGTTAAATAAGCTTCGCAAAAAATAATTCTTTTTAACCTAACATTTTAATAGTAAAAAATGGTTACAGTGAGTCAATCTTAAAAGATAGACAGATGCTGTCGCGGACTTTTTTTTAGAACTTTTATAGACGAATAATTACTTCATACATGATATTCTCGTAATTTAAACCGTTTTCGCAGCGCACGCAACGGAAGCTCTCAGAAAGGAATTTTCTTTTCCCGTTTTTGCAACATTTCTCATTTATGCTCCGCTCCTATTGGTAGTAGCGTGATGTTATATAGCCTATAACCTTCCTCGATAAATGAACTATCCAACACAAAAAGAATTTTTCAAATCTAACCAGTAGTTCCAGAGTTTATCGCGTTCAAACAAACAAACAAACAAACAAACTCTTCAGCTTTATAATATTAGTATAGATATGTAATTACTGAATAGTTTTAACCAATATTGTAGCTGCTGCGGAGAACCACAAGCGGCGTAAATATAGTACCTTTATGGAAACTATATTTTCGAGCCGTTTTGGGGGTTGAAACTCTAGTGCCCGGTATAGCCCGGAGACTTTTTAAGAAAAGAAGGATGGCGACATTGGACCCACATTATATAAAAATTAACTAAGTGTCATTCACTTGCAAGTTTATATTTACTATAATTAAGAGTTTGTAAGAGAATCATATAAAAAATATTTAATCACTAGGTAATGGGAATTAAAAGTTAGAAAATATTTTTATTTTCATAAAAATAAGTCATCATGCAGTTACTAAACGCACCGTGCTTCATTTTATTACATTCCAAACTACTCTTTCATTACCTACATGATTTACGTTCTTACACTTGTTTACGCTTGTAATTTTTTTTAAAACAAATCTTGTAAAATATGAGAAAAACCTACAAACGTTAATATTAAAAATGCATTTACTTTTTTATACAAAAATGTATAATGAAAAACGTCGCCGGAGGGACCGAGACGTTCGATTATTGGTGATAACGTAGAATGGAACGTTATGCTGTCAATTGGAGTTGGCTGTCAAAACAATAAGTGTCATTCCATTGTTTGTTTTCAACGGTTACCGTAGGATATCTATTAGTTTTTTGCCAATAATGATTATAGTTTCATTCTAATATCAGTCTAGTCTATGCTTACAGTATTCATTTAAGTGCCTAGGTATATTTGGCAAGAGAGATGCAGAAACACGATGGTAGTTACCTACTGTTGGTAAATATTTCTATTCTGTTTGATCATCTTTTTACCTGACTACGGCGAAGCCCAAAAGGAGGGTTATTGAAACTACATAATAGGTAGGTACCTACCTAAGTACATAAAAAAGATATTGTATTATTAAATAAGGACTATTACATTCGTTTTAGGTTATAATCTTTTCCATAGCATATCTTTTTTCACCCAGCCTCTACGACTTACTGCCCATTTGCTTTTTTGCTAGTTTTAAATAGTTCTACAACTAGTTATATGTTTCCATACTGTACGATACTCCTAACAGTGGGTCCCATTGTACATGCAATGTCGCCATCCTCCTTTCTAAACGCCTTGTTGACGCTTCCTATGATCCAAGGGCTGGCTTTTTCTTTGGCCAACAGTTTTTGAGTTTATTGCGAACAGACAGACGCGGCGGAGGCGGATTGGCGGATTTATTTTATAATATGTAGTGATTACTGATCAAGTAATCACCTCACAATGAAAGTATTAAAAAAAATTGCATTCGTATTTTAATGTCTCAATCCGTCATCATTTTTGTGAGTGCAGGGCAGTGGTCCAACTGCTCTGTCAAACTAGTTGGACCATGAGTCTTTACTAGGGGCAGTTGTCCAACTTTAAAAATAGTTGGACCACAGCACCTTTTGAGAGTTCCGTGGTCCAATTAATTTAATATTAACTTACCAACACTAAAAACCTCAACTGCATCTTGTGTGCAATATAATTATAGGAGTATATAGGAGTACCTGAACCAGAACCATTCACTGATATAGAAGTTATACGGATGACGAAAACTTTAATAAAAAAAAAAAGAATTGTTAAATCAGGTTCTCTAATGGTTCTATACCTCTTATATATTTCTGGGCACCTGCTTCTTTGTGAGATTTTACTGATAAAGAAGTTATACTTATACATGACGGAGAACTTAATTTAAAAAAATAAATGTTAAATCAGGTTGTCTAATGAACCCTGTACCTCCTATTATTTCTGGGCTCCTGGTACTTCGTGAGACTTTACTGCCCTTGTTTCTCATCTCCAACAAAAAAAATATCCTTGGTATTAGAAAGGCATATAGATTTGATTTTAAGATTCCAATTTCCAATACCTCCTAATGTTTCTGTTCTCCTGGTAGTTTGATCGATTGGGATAAAACTAATTAACTATCAAATTCAATACTTTTAGGGTAGGTAAGTTATTTTTAAATGAATTGGACCACGGAACTCTCAAAAGGTGCTGTGGTCCAACTATTTTTAAAGTTGGACCACTGCCCCTAGTAAAGACCCATGGTCCAACTAATAGGACAGAGCAGTTGGACCACAGCCCTGCACTCATTTTTGTTTGACATTGATTATAGAGTTGCCATTTAGAGATTGCAATTAAAAAGTTTTTAACTAAGAGTTCTGGCCTTCAAATCAGATCTAAAAAGATATCCAGACATGTTAGCAACATTTAATCCAAATTACAATGAGGAAATAATAATGATGTTATTATATTTAATATCCTTGTTTCAATATACAATTAACTTGACATTTAAACCACGATTAATATTTCAACACACAACAACAGTAACTGAGATGATAATGAATTAATAATAACATTTCCTTAAGATGATATCAGACGCTTCACTAAAGCCAACGGTTCACTCGAGTCGAGTGATTGTTCATTTTCGTTTTATTCCACGGTCATATTCGACACCGATGCAGCAATGAAATGACATAGGATAGGAATGAACGTACATCTGCCCCTTTTATTTCGCTATTCAATCATTCAGTAGAAACTAAATCCAACATCGTTGAATCAATTCACTGTTGAATACCTCCTCTTCCTTAAAGCTCTTTTTCCTTTTCTACATATTTCGCTATCAAAATTAGGTTTGCTGTAAGAAACATTAACTATATTATTGCAATTTGTATGTAAACTTTTTTTTTGCGTGCAATAAAGAATACTACATTGATGTATTATAACCCTAGATGCACAGCCACGAACAAAACAAACAGTCGAAGCTATCGCCAAACACTCACCAATACACGCACTACTACACAAGTAGTTATCGTTACACTATAAACATATTTTTTTGCAAATTCAACCTTACGCACATTCCTCAAAGTTGTTTTTACAATGCAGTCATAAAAAGCAATAATAATTTTACGACCGAAGTAAGCCGGTAGGACAAGGTATGGAGTGGAGACGAATAGGTACTTTTTATGTTTTTTTAATACTTAATTATTATTTTAACAGTTAGTTAAATTGTGTTTTAAACACATAGGTAATTTTACTTTTATCTAAGGGTAAATGTTTTTAGTTAGGATCTGACTGTGTTAGTGTACGTGACAGTCGTGTATAATCAATGAAACAAGTATTATCCATTCGAATCATTTATTTACATTTTTGGTTTAAAGGTATTAGTAGAACATTATTATCGAAACTAAGTAGTTATTAAGTTTAAGGTGTCAAAAACGAAGTCAAATTGACGACCTCTTCTTCTTTTGAAATCCAATTAAAAACTAATATAATATATAAGGTATACATAATTGTTAAAAACATAAAACAAAAAACTTATTGATTAAAAAAACACAAATAAACACAATAAAAAAAAATCGACTCCATTCGATACGAACAGGGTCATTTGTATAATGCGACTAAAAGAAAAGACTTGTAATACATCGTTCTTACGCTAACAAAGCGACCATTGAAATATGCCGTATTATACTCGGACCGTTTAGTAAAGTTCTGAGAGAAATTAAATCAAAATCACATATTGCTTTCGATATTATGCCATAAATACAACAAAAATAAATCAATAAACATTTTTACTTACCGAAAATACGATATCCCATCCTTTTTTGTTGTCTTTGACGCTGTATTTTTACAATTTCTCAGTGAACACTTCGGCATTTTGTACGACCGTGCAGAGACGCGAGCGACGCGAGACTATTTGAAATGAGTTCACGATTTGTAATGTTGCACTCATTCTAAGCGGACGGTTTTGAGACGCGCAGTGTGTATCTTGGGTTTTTATTAATCAATGGAATACTACTTCATTTTTGATGCTGAGTGATCACGATCAGTGATCATCACCATAAAAGAGTGAAGCATCTGATATCGACTTAAGCTAAGTCTTATAACGTCAATTGAACAAAAACTGTCGTTAAAGATAATCTAGAAGTTTTCCATTGTATAGAACTACAGAACAACAACAACAGTGACCTCAATCGATGGACAATATACGATTGTAGCGACAATGTCGATCTAATGGTTCGATGGAACGGCCATCTGTCTTGTTCACACGCTTTGAAAGAGTCCTAGCTTGAGTGTCGCAGAATTTTCCGTTGATGCCTTGAAAATCGGTTTATTAATGAAATTATGAAACTGATAATAATAGGGTATCGGACAAAAAAAAACTAATTAGTCCGCCAGATAGATTTCCAAAAAATATTGACCACATATTTTTTCTTTTTTCACGTAAACATAAAATGAAGACGAAACAGTGCTTCGAAAACTCGTGTGACGTCATATGATAGTACATTTTGTACCTTCAAGTGACGTTTCAAGCCTCACTCCATGATCTTTGACGCGCTATAGTTTCGTAATTTTTTATTGATTTGATAAAACAAAAAACACGTATGGATACATCCAACATTTTTCGATAATCTAACTGACGGACTAAACAGAATCATATTTTTTTGAGTCAGTCCGATCCCCTATTGTAAGTAGTGTATTTTGTTTCTGTTATCTATGAGTGTATTAATAAGAAAATTTTGACGCGGTTTTGGCATGAGCGCTAAGTACATCTTTTTTTTTTAGGGGGTTGGAAATCATTAAATGACTCCTCCCGCTCTGGCAGAGCGGTAGGGAGTGTCAGGCTTCTACTGAATAAAAACCACCCATGTTCCTTCTTAACCTAGACCGCCTTATTACAAAACGTAGTTAAACCTGGTTTAACTTAGACTTGGTTTATCTCGCATGACGTCTCACTTCAATAATATTCAAAAGAAAGTGACAGCATGCGAGATAAACCAGGTCTAAGTTAAACCAGGTTTAACTACCTTTTGTAATAAGGCGGGTTGTGTTAAGGCAGTATCTCTTTCGAACAACTCGCAGCCCCGGATGATGACTTTGACTTGTTAATAGATACGGATGTCTGTCTGTTAGTTTTCAATGTCGTTAATAACTGTCAAATATTTCAGAATATTGAATAGTTTATTGATAACCTAATCAAAATACCGAATTAAAATACGGAATTAAATATTGATTTCGAGTTGCAATCATTAATGTTAATAACTTTGCCAGTGGCTTCGCCCGCGTGAAAATGGCGATTTTCCATACAAACTTTCATCCCCTATTTAACTCTCCTATGCCCGGTTTCTGAGGCACTTTATCTGTGGTTTATCTATTCATATGCGTATTATACATTTGAATAGATAAACCACAGATAAAGTGCCCCAGAAACCGGGCATTAGGGTTGAATTTCGAAAAATCCTTCCTTATTCCTTGTCTATTAATAAGGGAACCTCTGTGCAAAATTTCAGCTTTCTAGGTCCAAGGGTTTGGACTGGGCGTTGATGAGTCCAGTCAGGCCTTCTCTTTTTATTTATATAGATATCGTAGCAGTAGCATAATTATTCAATTTCGATTCAGGTGTTAAAATTAACTAACATCAAATTTTTTGTTTGGCGCATTTTAGTAGGTACTCTGTAGCAATCGCTTTTTATCATAATCAATGTTTTTGTGCACTCCAGAGCGACATTTGTTATTTGACATTTGAAACCGCGTAGTTAATTTTGACGGATATTGCGAGGTTGCCAACTTTCGGAAGGCACTCATGCCATCATCATCATCACCACCATTTTCCTTCCCTTATCCCATGTCATTTGGGGTCGGCGCAACACGGTTTTTTTGTTCCGTTCTACCCTGTCAGTCGTCACGTATCATTTATTCATTTTTCCTTCATATCACGCCTCACACACTCCATCCATCTTTTCTTTGGTCTTCCTCTCCCTCTCCATCCATCCACATTTATATTTATCACTTTTTTAGTCACATGCGATTCATGCCTCCTCATCACATACTCTACGACATGCCATCATTATGACTAAAGCATGGTGTATATTATAGCTTTTATGTTCTTTTTTTGAAGTCCACGAAACAATTTCAATAGGCATAGTTTTTAACGCATCGTCGCTCTCGTTATGTACGTAAATTAACCCACGGGATCATTTTAAATGACTGTAGCCTACTTATGTATGACACTTGGGAATAATGTAGCTATTAGTGAAAGAGTTTTCGGCATCTGGGTGCTTACTCTGGAATATAATTCCGATAGATCGACATTGGTCAAACGTCAGTTGGTTGAGTTAAACGTCAGGGATTGGCTAGACTCAGTCCGCCTTATTACAAAAAGTAGTTAAACCTGGTTTAACTTAGACTTGGTTTATCTCGCATGACGTCTCACTTCAAAAACATTCAAAAGAAAGTGACAGCATGCGAGATAAACCAAGTCTAAGTTAAACCAGGTTTAACCATCTTTTGTAATATCCGTATAATCCGTACCGCTCTGCCAAGAGCGGGAGGAGTCATTTGATGATTTACCAACCCCAAAAAAAGAAAAAAAAAAGCAAGTCATAAGTATTATCAGGTCTTGTTCTTGAGTTCGAAGCTAAAACAAGCACTTCTGATTCTTTAGATTCATGTGCGTATTGTATAGTTATCACTGGCTTCGGTGATGGGAAACATCGTGAGGAAACCAGCATGCCTTTTTTTTTTTTTAAGTGGTTGGAAAATCATCAAATGACCCCCCCCCTCCGCTCCTGGGCAGAGCGAAGGGGAGTGTCAGACTTCTACTGACTAAAAACCGAACCCATTTTCCTTCTTTGCCCTTGCGCCGAGGCCACGTTATCTAGAGATGAGAGATATTTTTCGACGGCATATAACGCCAATTCAAAGGCCTATGGGTGGTATAACCACTCCGACACCAGGTACTTACCAAGGAAGAAGCACATACATACTTATAAGTTATTTTTTTAAGCAAAATAACCTGATATTTATTCATTTCGTTGGGCCCCGAATAACTCGCAATTAATTACATATTACAAAATTAACTATCGTTATAACGTGTTTCCCTAACCCATGAGTACAAACGGCGGCTCAATTAATTTTCCTTAGGACTGAACGGCCAATCAGTTAATACCATATTATTAACAAGAAATAACTAGTTCTTAGCAATAAAATTTTATTGCTCACCGTCTAATTTAACCGACGAAAAACACAAACACGTTGCTATATTCATAATGTGTTTTAGTTTTTTTTAACTAACTTTTTTAATGTATTAAAATAAAACTTGAAAATTGCGGGGATCCACTGGATACTGGACAAGAGTCCAGCAGTGGACGTCTTTCCGATATCATGATCAAAAAGATTCAAGATAGTATTTGTATTCAAGTAAATATAAGACCAATCGCTAGCACTCACACACATACACCCTGAGAGGTTTACGTGTATGCAGTCTATTAGTAGTATAATATGGTAAAAACATGAAATTAGACTATGTGTCGTGGAATTAAAAAAAATATATAATAAAAATGTTTATTTTATAACTGCTCGATGTGCAATGCCTTCTTTGAGCTTCCCTATCGATAAAAAGTAATCAAGAAATCATGATAAATGATTGTGTCAAAAGTAGTCGACATCACAATTACTAATTTGACATTCTCAGTCAAATTAACACTTTTATGCTATTAATTTGTATTTTCAAAAAAAAAAACATTTGAATTTGACCCCGGTTATTTATCATAGTAACTGCATTAATTTAAATATTTTATAATACTAGTCAAGTTGATTGGTAATAAACCCGATGTAAAAAAAGACGTTTCTAACTGGTTTATTTATATGCATTACATGCATGGTAAAAAATCAAAGTTGCATTTTTTTGTGTCTGACAACAACTGTCTGACAACTTATTTCTTGTGGCAAATAATAATTCTCACTATTAAAAACTCTTAATAAAAACTAAAATGTCATGTATTAAATATGAATGTCAAGGTATATAGGTAAAATAAAAAATAAGTAATATATAAAGTAATAAATGCGCAATGAATTATAATGCAGGTAAGAGGAAGAGAGAGGAAGTTTTAGTTTCTATTTTGCACTCGTGCGAAGTCGAGGCGGTTCGCTAGTAGATAAATAAATTAGCGCATTAATCACATGCACTTATCTACAGCAATATTTCTGAGAACAATAATAATTATAGAATAGAATAGAAGAATATAATTTATTTATTTTCAGGTAACAAAGACAGTAATAAAACAGTTTCAGTTCAGTCCTTACATGTCCTCTTTGAATAATCTTGAATCATCATCATCATTTCATCAAAAGACGTCCACTGCTGGACATGGGCCTCCCACAGGTGTCAAAAATCTTGAATACCATATTTTATTTATTTATTAAAACTTTATGCACTAGTATTAAAACCGTACAAAGGTGGACTTAATGCTAAAACATTTAAATAGCAAGAATCTTTTGAATTTAGTTTTAAATTTATCGATGAATGGAGTTTTAGGATAGAAAATTCTTCTGGTATTACTTTCGGGTATCGGGCTGTCGCGCCCGGCAATAGGCCTTCCCCTCATTTATCTACCCTATAGATCTGCCATTTAACATTGGTGTACTATTAGCTACACCTCTGCCAAGCCCATACTGGTACTATACAGGCGCAATATTATAATATCTATGTATTCGATATTAGGACCTTCATGATTACCGATATGTCCTTTTCAGAAGCAGCCCTCATGACGAGAAACCTCTCAGGCTATCGACGGAGGAACCTCTTCACCTGGGACCACCTCCTCGGTCCTGCTACCCTCTCGTGGTTATCCTGGCGCGGGATCTACGGGATACCGGAGAGTTGAGGCCTGATGATACGGTAAGCATCATGCTGCTTCTTCTTTTCGTGTCGATTCTACTTCCATATCATACGGTTTGGGCCCAGTGATTAGCCACAAGTATCGCAGCGGCAGAGGCGCTATTCAGGTCGCCAAGAGTGCACGTATAAAGACATCTGGGACACTCCAGCAGGTGGGGCATTGTTTGGTCCGGAGCCCCGCACTCGCACTCTGTGTTGGAGGAACCACTTTGCCAGATTATGTTTGCAGTGGCCCAATCGATCATGCTGCTAAAATCAGTAATTTATTTCTTAATTAAACCATGTAATAATAATCATCAGAAAACACCGCTTACTGGCTGTTCCAACTTGCCGTACTGTTGCACACTCCAAGTCACCCATTCCTCGGACATTATCCGCTATTAACCTGGACTCAAACAAAGATCTTGATATATTTGCGGATGAATGGAAGGACTGTCAGAATGTTTGAAGTTTTGTGAGAAGATTGCATGACTGTGTTTAATAAATTATATGTGTTTAAATAGTGTAATTGGCTTCGGCCGTTCTATTTAAAATAAATAAATGTTGATTTTTTACAGCCGTCCCTGCTCTGTCTAATTTGTTATTCTAATTATGAAAAAGTGTTTACTTTGCCACTTTTATCAATCAGTCGGTGACCGCCGATGAGGTTTTTTATGATCGATGTTTGGAAGTTTCCACCTCAGCCACCAACCGCCCTGGGTGTGACTTTAAGCATATTGTATGTTAAGTCCTTTCAAGGCTCTGACGCACATACGTCGAATTGGCACATGCCAATTCTGTAAAAAAAAACTAAATGAAAACTGTCCTCTGTAGCCCACGGCCTGTTTAATAATTCTCTGCAAATCAAATTCTTAAACAAACACGTATTCCATGTGCCCACTGCAGTCGTATTTAATATTTTTCAACACACTTGCTCATAAAGTGGCTATAATTTCACCGCAATTAGGCACGTAATGACACCTATAATCAAACTGTGACTTTTTCATTGCTATTATTCACTAGTGAGTTATAGGGTTTTTTTTTTTTAATTTTATTGGTTGAAACGCTATGTTCTTAAAAAAGTTTCGATACAAAAAAGATCGTGTTCAATAGTAAAAATAAATTAATGTACCTAGTGCTTCCCCATTTCACGCAACTTTGAATTTAAATAGATAATTTCAACTTATACGTTTTTAATAAATGAATCTTTCACTCAAATAATATAACTTTTGTTTTCTCTTTAATAAAGAAAACAAAAATCCCCATTTTGTCCGTGGCTAAAACTCTATTATCCGCGAAAAGTCAAAAATAAAGAAACCACATTCTTTTAGTCTATGGCCGATCGTAATTGTTACAGTAGTGGCGCCACTGGTCAAGAAAAATCATCGCTACGTCAAACTTAGTACATTTATTTTAGTTCCGTGTTTTCCCGCCTGCATAGATAACTTGGTAGAACTGTAGATGCGCGCGCATTAAATTTTCCCGCTATTGTGAAAAAAAAAAACAGAACTTGTTTTTAACTGTTGAAGATGACTTTTTAGTATTATTTTCTTCACAAGTGTGTTGAAAAACGTCGTATGATACACGTGTGTATTGATGATTACCGTCCTCGGCTTTCTTAAGACCCTCACCTGACGGCTCGGGTCTCAATGGCGCCTCAGCGGTAATCACCAACGTTACACACTTGTACCATAATGTACTATTAAAGCGATGTGTATCGTTTCACCGTTGCGAACTGCGGGTACAATTTTACATTTACTGCTTAGAAGGGCCATATTAGAATATTCGGTTATAGGGTAGTTGACAAAAAAAAAATCTAATTAGTCCGACGGATAAGTAGATTTCCAAAAATATTGGACACATATTTTTTCTTTTTTCACGTAATCAAAAAATGAAGACGTATCAGTGCTTCTAAAAGTTGTCACAGTTTGGTACACTTTTTTACCATAATGTGACGTCACAAGCCATCTTTGACTGACACGTTTTATTTTCGTCAAATATTATTAATTTGATAAAACAAAAACACCTACCCAATATTATTGGATAATCTAACACGGACTGAACATAATCATGTTTTTTTTTTAGTCAGGAAACATTCTAATATCTCGGTTATAAATAGATGTGGCTTTGAGTTGACTGCCAGGTGAAACCCACATAGTACTTTAAAGGTGGTCGTTTTTGAGGAGGTACTAACTGGACATACCAAACAGCTTTTAAGTTCCATCGAACCAGTACTTATTAATTTCGTACGTTTCTCCGGACAGCTAGCTACATACGATTTTTTATGAATGTAAGTGTCATGTGTCACTCACCACACACATGATGGGTTCTTGGCTCGATAAAAACAGACGCTCGGATCAAGCTTAAGGTTAAGCACGTGTAGCCCTTGCCCCCGGGTGTCATTTGTATCTATATGACAGTCGTAACAGGTACTCAGGGGTTCTAAGTCTAAAAACCAGTCTTCACAAGGTGTATCATATTACCTAGTAGTAACTGGGTTGTGGAGGTCAGATAGGCAGTCACTCCATGTAAAATATAGGTAGCAGCTGCATCCAGTCAGACAGGAAGCCGTCCCCAATATGATAGGAAAAGGCTAGGCAGATGAAGTAACTGTCAGCAGTAATTCCACATTTTGTCCATATTAGTTAGTCTGAACCTGTACGGAGAACTTGTACATGGAGTCTAGAAGTGGCTGCAGCAGTGATAGCATGGCTAGTCGGGCTGTCCGCAGTCGTCGACTTGATGTTTCGATCAATCAATCCTTCAAGTGAATCCTTCAGGTAGCCCACGAAATTCAATTTTTCTTACGTTTTTTTGCATATTTTATTTTATTAATTTTAAGAAAACTTACAGCTAAAACATTTGTAGTCGAATTACCATGTAGAAGAAGGCCAATTACAAGTTTCCACACATAAAACACACGTATTGCAGGTCAATGTTCGGTTATATCTATCTATACAAATAAAAAGAGAAGTCCTAACTGACTGTCTGACTGACTGACTCATCAA
This sequence comes from Diarsia mendica, assembly GCA_949316265.1. Classification (NCBI taxonomy): domain Eukaryota; kingdom Metazoa; phylum Arthropoda; class Insecta; order Lepidoptera; family Noctuidae; genus Diarsia; species Diarsia mendica. Next base: position 19,880,738 of record OX438906.1, read on the forward strand.
CGCCCAGCCCAAACCCTTGGACCTAGAAAGCTGAAATTTTGCACAGAGGTTCCCTTTATGATGTAGACAAGGCATAAGGAAGGATTCAACCCCTAAGGGAGTTAAATAGGGGATGAAAATTTGTATGGAAAATCGTCATTTTCACGCGGGCGAAGCCGCTGGCAAAAAATAGTGTTAAATAAAATAGGATTCGCGAATGAACAAAGGTGACTTTACTGAGTAATAATGATTAAAATCACCAATACAACCTTCTCAGTTCATATTAGTTCCTTAAGTGACTATTTGATGAAAAAGGCATTGCAATTGCAAACCCAATAATATGTGTGACCCGGGAATCGAAACCAAGAACTCATGCTCGACCAATGAGGCAGACTAAAGCACAGGCACGTGTTCAAAACTACATTATTTATTTGCAGGTGGCATTAATTAGCGTCGTTCACATCAGAGACGACCAGTGCGCGTTGCCGAGCGGTGTCATCGCGCAGTACTTGAAGCAAGCGAACGGACATCTGTCCTGTTTGAAGGTAACCACTAAGTTCACATAACATTACGCCTGGGGCTGCAGTCTCTACACTAATAATGACGCTACGAATGTCGCTAAGTCGTAAAATTTCTTTAATAGATTTTCAACCTTAAGCTGTTAAAATAAAGCTGAAAATCGACTAATAAAGAAATTTTACGACTTAGCGACATTCGTAGCGCCCTAGCACACGACGCCGTAGATGCCGGTTTTTGCGTTTTTATAGATAAAAACGCGCGTGTAAAGCGCGTTCGATACTCGCTTGAAGCGCATACAAAGGGTTGCAAGTAGTTGGCAGCTGCAAGCGCGTAAACGCGCGTTCCACGCTCGCCCCGTGTGCTTAGGTTACAAAAGGTCGCGTTCAAATCTCTCTGCGCGTTTAAAATACGCCGTCGCTAGGTGCTAGGACATAGGTGTACCTACCTTCATAGTACACCCACATTTCGCCAGTTATGTTAAGTTCCATGTAATATAATATTTAAGCTGTGCATGATGTGCTTACCTGAGACGTTGATACACGTCTTGTCTGTGACTCTTGTGTACTTTTCCTTGTGCAGTGTATTCAATTGTTGGTGAGCCAAATAAATAAAATAAAATGAATAGGCGGGCGTAATGCTACAATACATTAATATTGTTGTTTTGTACATTCACAGTATTATGCTAAATATGTTTATTTCCGTCGCCATATTTAGACGACACGGTTGGCGCAGTGGCTCAAGCAATGGACTGCTGCGCAGCGTGTCGCGGGGTCGATCCCCGCACGGAACAAATATTTGTATGGCCTACAGATAATTGTTCCGGGTCTGGGTATTTGTGTATGTGAGTTTAAATGTTTGTGAAGGCAGGGCACCCACGATACAGGAGAAATTCCTAGTGTGGGGCAACGTTTTAAAAAAAAAAAAAAAATATTGATAAGTTACCCATACAATAGGGGATCGGACAAAAAAAAACTAATTAGTCCGTCAGATAGATTTCCAAAAATTAATGGACACGTATTTTTACTTTTTTCACGTAAACTTAAAATGAAGACGATACAGTGCTTCGAAAACTCGTGTGACGTCATATGATAGTACATTTTGTACCTTCAAGTGACGTTTCAAGCCCCACTCCATGATCTTTGACGCGCTTTATCTTCGTCAAATTTTATTGTTTTGATAAAACAAAAAATACGTGTCCAATATTTTTCGACAATCTAACTTACGGACTAAACGGAATCATATTATTTTGACCTGTCTTTTCTCGTAGTCATGGTATAAAGTATACTTAGTATGCAACTCTTGAATAAAGTACGAATTTATATCGCGGGCCATGAATCACTCGCGTCGTTCAGGATTCTAACAGTTGAATCACTCGCTGCGTTCGTGATTCAATCATTAGAATCCTTCACTTGCTCGGGACTCATCTACGGCCCTCGCTTTAAATCTGTCCTTTATTCATTAGTTGCATAATATACTATTAGCGCCTTTTTGTAAAATAAAGTCATTTTTAGGGTTCCGTAGTCAACTAGGAACCCTTATAGTTTCGCCATGTCTGTCTGTCTGTCTGTCCGTCTGTCCGTCCTCGCTTAATCTCTGTGACCGTTAGCACTAGAAAGCTGAAATTTGGTACCAACATGTGTATCAATCACGCCGACAAAGTGCTAAAATAAAAATTGGAAAAAAATGTTTTATTAGGGTAGCCCCCCTATATGTAAAGTGGGAAGTGATTTTTTTTTTAATTTTAACCCTAACGTGTGATATATTGTTGGAAAGGTATTTAAAAATGAATAGGGGTTTACTAAAATCATTTTTTGATAATGTCAATAATTTCGGAAATAATCGCTCCAAAAGTAAAAAACAAAGCGTCCCCCCCCCTCTAACTTTTGAACCATAAGTTTAGAAAATACGAAAAAAATCTGAAAAGTAGAACTTTATAAGGACTTTCTAGGAAAATTATTTTGAACTTGGATGGAAACAACAGATGGAAACTGCAGTTAACCAATATAATTTGGTCCCTGAATCGTATGAGCGCCTATACAATCCAGAGGTCAAGTTTCATTGGCCCGTATTTCAAACAAAAAAAGAATTATTACTACGGAACCCTACACTGAGCGTGGCCCGACACGCTCTTGGCCGGTTTTTTTTATAACATTAGGAACTTTATTATATATGCGAGGAGCAAAACCAAAAAAACTTTTCGGTGTTCAGTTTGATGTTTTTTTAAAGGGATCTCGCAGGTCAACCTATGAGCCTGTGTCTTTTTTTTTTTGGTTGGTTGTATACATCAAATGACTCCTCCCGCTCTGGGCAGAGCGGTATCAAGTGTCAGACTTGTACTGACTAAAAACCACCCATGTTCCTTAGCCCTTTGTGTCGAGGCCGCCTTATCTCTTTCGGATAACCCGCAGCCCTGACGGGGAACCTTTGAGCTTGGCTTCTGCTTAATATCCTGTGTATGCCTTGACTGTAAGGCCTTCAGCCAGAGGCAATAAATGTATAGGCTAAGCGCGCTAAGAGCACCCTATGTGGGTTACGAGCGTCGTTCGAAGGCCAACAAAGACTCAGACTGAGTGAGCAACACTTTTCTGGATCAGACTAGTTTTTTGAGCGCGAAAATAGGCGACAAATAGGTAGTCGCTTCACCGTTTGACGCAGTGACTAATGATTCGATATGATAATGTTCCAGCAACTGTACGTGAGCGGCGAGTGCGGCGGTCCGGCGGAGGGCTACGGCGCGCCGCACGCTGAGGCGCTGTGCTGTGTGTGCGCGTCACATCCGCTGTCTCGTGCGCTGCTGCCGTGCCGCCACGCCTGTCTGTGCGCCGACTGCCTGCGTGAGTACTTTTACATGATCATCTTGCACTTCATCATCATTTCAGCCAAAAGACGTCCACTGCTGGACATAGGCCTCCCCCAGGTGTCGCCATATTGATCAGTCCCGTGCGTCTCGAATCCAGCGGGTCCCCGCAACCTTCACCAGGTTATCGGTCCACCTAGTGGGATGCCTTCTAACGCAACGTCTTCCGGTCTCTTGCACGTATCCCTATTAATTTGGAGTCGACGCAGCATGCCTCTTCTATCTATATAAATAAAAAGAGAAGTCCTGACTGACTGAATGACTGACTGACTCATCAACGCCCAGCCCCTTGGACCTAGAAAGCTGAAATTTTGCACAGAGGTTCCCTTTATAATGTAGACAAGGAATAAGGAAGGATTTTTCGAAATTCAACCCCTAAGGGAGTTAAATAGGGGATGAAAGTTTGTATGGAAAATCGTCATTTACACGCGGGCAAAGCCGCTGGCAAAAGCTAGTCTTCCATAATTATCTATTACTTGTCAGACACCTTCTTTCTTGCCATATCATCCTTTAAACAGTCCATCCAATCTTTGGTCTTCTTCTACGTACTCTTACAAAATGTTATTTGATCTACCACCTACATTATGCGCATCGACAATCGTCGTTCTTTCTTCGGAAAAGTGATGCCCCGGTTGCCTTTTGTGCCAAATGTTTGCAAGCGTATCTACACATCAGCAGAAACATATAAATCTCCTAGTAAAAGTATGACCCTTCAACAATCATCGTCTATCCACGAAAAAAAAAAACTCGAACTTTTTCTGGTTCACCTGTACAAAATATATGAGTCAGGTTCACATTTCTCTCGATATCAGGAAAATGATATCACTTAGGTATGAGTGATAAATGACATCAAAAGTCTGATCTTTTCCTTAAACTCTGTGTAAGTGTGTATCGTATCTACTGCCATGTTAAAGGCGCGGGCCCACCGCGGCGCATGCTGTGCACGGACACGCGGCGCATTTTAGCTGCGTGTATTAATTTGTTTGGCAACGTCTGTCAACGTTTCCACTGGAATACACATAAATGACCAACGACTATGTATAGCGTGGCACAGCGCACGGAGAGGCTACGATATAACACAATAAGCGATTGCACATCGATAAGCGAGCTGTGCATAGTCGTGGGTCATATTCGTGTACTTCAGTGGAAACGTAGACCCACGTCGACAGCGTTGAGCTATGTAACCACCTATTCAAGCAAGCCACGCATGTATCAATGACGTCAATTCATGCGTAGCCTCTCCGTGGGTTGCAGTGGACACAACCACATACATTTTCTTACAAAGCGAAGCATACTACACGTACGTAGCCTCTCCGTGCACCGCGGTGGGGCCGCGCCTTTAATTTGTTTGGCAACGCGGGTCAACGTTTCCACTGGAGTACACGAATATCACCCACGACTATTATAGCGTGGTACGACGCACGGCGAGGCTACGATATAACACACTAAGCGATTGTACATCGATAAGCGAGCTGTGCATAGTCGTGGGTCATATTCGTGTACTTCAGTGGAAACGTAGACCCACGTCGACAGCGTTGAGCTATGTAACCACCTATTCGAGCAAGCCACGCATGTATCAATGACGTCAATTCATGCGTAGCCTCTCCGCGGGTTGCAGTGGACACAACCACATACATTTTCTTACAAAGCGAAGCATACTACACGTGCGTAGCCTCTCCGTGCACCGCGGTGGGGCCGCGCCTTAATACTATACGTATTCTCTATATTCAAATATAGGTTGGTTACATTTGAATAATATAGAGAATACGTATCACGTACATTGATGTTTACTCACTAGAACTCAGTCTACCGAGACAATAAGTTAGAGTGACTTTGACTCCTTGAGTTACCTGTAAGTCGAGCTACACGTTAACTAACAAATGCTTGCACTGACTGGACAGGTCCACTCAAAACTGTGTGTTCTTTCTTCGAAAGACCATCTCAGACACTAATCTTTAGTCCTCATGTGAATATACCAAGATTATGTCTGGACTTCAAAAGACACCATGGCCTTTTTTGTGGGTGGTAAATCATCAAATGACTTCTCCCGCTCTGGGCAGAGCAGAAGGGAGTGTCAGACTACTACTGACTGAAAACCACCCATGTTCCTTCTTAGCCCTTTGTGTCGTGGCCGCGGTATCTCTTTCGAACAACCCGCAGCGTCGACTGGTGACTTTGACTTCCTAAGTTATAAGTCGAGCTGCACGATAGCTGACAAATACTTGCACTGACTGGACAGGTCCACTCAAATCCCATGTAATAGAGGGCGAGCCTGTTACCATCACCAGGCACATTTTATTTTTAAATTCCTTAATTTTATAAACTTTTAAATATTTACCAACAACTTTCAGTAAACGTTATCCATGCCCTTAATGATCCGTTTATGACTCTGAGAACTCAACAGATAAAAAATATATCAGTCAGTCAATAAGAAACATAAATATTGATGTGATTGTCAGTCGGCGTTAGTTTATAGAAGCTATTGTCTACGCCGGTCACGGAGCCGTGGTTTATACGGTATGCACGAGCAATTAATTTTGACCTTCTGTTCCTTGCATGAGCGAAGACATGTTTTATAGCTTACGAGGTTTTGACTACGATTTTCGGGTCTGACCACAGACGAGCTCTTCATCATCATCAGCCTATTAATTTTCAGTGGGAAAATTAATTAAAGAAAATTTGAGAAGAGCCCCCTTACCAAAGGTATACATGAACAGGGTTCATGGGTGTCATCTTTGGCAGTCGTTACTGGTAGTCAGTGGCCTGAAAGTCTGACAATCAGTTTTACCAACGGGTGACCCAGTTAGTACTGGGTTGTGGAGGTCAGATAGGGAGTTGGAATCCGGGTAGACTGGAAGCCGACCCCAACATAGTTCAGAAAATGCTAGTCAGGTGATGATGACTCGCTTTTGCCTACAGCTTCGCCCGTGTGATTTTCGGAACTAATGCCACGCGAGTATACTACCGGGAAAAAAGATATTTATGCGAAATACTAGTCAATTTATTTAAAAATAAACTAAATATTTTGCATAACTAAACATAATTTCATAGATTTCCGCAAAGTAACGAATCAAAATCAATAGTAGATTTTACAACAAGTGCACAAAACGAAATGGTTTTGTGGACGAGTTATAAACTCTGCTTTTCACTTCGAATGCGAGGAAATAAAACAGTAGTATAACATATTTCTTTAATTAAAATTCAAAGTAAAATTTGTACAGTTTTGAATACTGAAGGAAATTGTTGTTTTTTTTAATCATACGAAATTGATATTAGGCTTGCAGACCTATACAGCCTACTATTAAAGTAATTTTGTAACAATAATTTTCATAAATTAATTAAATAACTTACCGTACTTGAATTTAAATTTTAATATCTTTTAAGTCTTAAAAACCACTTAAGGCAAATAAATAAAAGTAAATATTATAAAATAACAAATTCTATATCTATGAACTTCTTATTGTGTTTGGCTATATGGCTCATTTTCTTTGCCTTAATAAAGATACATTTATGAGTAGATACGTTAATGCCCTTGTGCACAAAATTCGATTTTGTGCAGCCTATATCCTGCACAAATAAGCACTTTCAGAGCATGAGAAGTGAAAAAGTAATTTATTCAAACTAGGCTGATAAAGTTAGCACTTTTCGAACGTCAAAATTTATTAACAAGAGACAGTCCTCCAAAACGCCCACCCTTCGACACTTCCTAGTCACTAGTGTTTAGCTGGGAAGAAGAAGTGGCGGAACCAACTCCCCAGCAACACATCTGACTGTTAGGTTAGAAGACCCAGTCTTAATACAATAGTAAGGTGTATGTTAATATTACGATTAAATACAGACACAAATCAATAATAAAAAATACATAGCCCTGAACTTGCCACCTAAATCTTTTCAACCTTGAAATCATAAAAGACAGAGTAATTATCACACAATGTTATGAGAATACTATGAGCAATCAACTTTGACCTACACATCCTTATTCGAGCAAGGACATTATATTTTATAGCCTATTGTCTCAACTATGCATGGCGATATAACGAGAATAATTAATTGTTTCTACCATTGCAATCATAAAAAAAAAATTAAGTTCAAAAATCTAAAACCCGACTACCTACTAACAAAATCGCGGTCTTAAAAGTAGAAAACAAGAAAATAATTCTTGTCTGATATTCTTCGTAGTCGCATGCCACTGATACCTGATGCTCCTTCATGGCGTTCTCATTGATACAGAAGTCAGCTGTTAATTGCCATTAGCAAGGTGGCATGCGACTACGAAGAATATCAGACAAGAATTATTTTCTTGTTTTCTACTTTTAAGACCGCGATTTTGTTAGTAGGTAGTCGGGTTTTAGATTTTTGAACTTAATTTTTTTATTTGAATTTTATTTTTGTGTGTACTTAAACTATAATCTATATATATATAAAAGAAAGTCGTGTTAGTTACACCATTTATAACTCAAGAACGGCTGGACGGATTTAGCTGAAAATTGGTAGGGAGGTAGCTAAGAACCAGGAGAAGGACATAGGATACTTTTTTTTTTTTTTTAGGTAGGGTAGTAGGTAGGTAGGGTAGTAGGTAGGTAGGGTAGTAGGTAGGGTAGTAGGTAGGGTAGTAGGTAGGGTAGTAGGTAGGGTAGTAGGTAGGGTAGTAGGTAGGGTAGTAGGTAGGGTAGTAGGTAGGGTAGTAGGTAGGGTAGTAGGTAGGGTAGTAGGTAGGGTAGTAGGTAGGGTAGTAGGTAGGGTAGTAGGTAGGGTAGTAGGTAGGGTAGTAGGTAGGGTAGTAGGTAGGATAGTAGGTAGGGTAGTAGGTAGGGTAGTAGGTAGGGTGGTAGATAGGTAGGTAGGAAAAACGCATTGCAACGCATGCGCGGGTTCAGCTAGTATTATACATATTTGTAATGTGCTCGCCAAGACCTTTCATTTGATACCAAACTTGCTATGATTATCTCAATTTAATATTTTTGAGGTAAGTTTTTGACATTTAAATTCCGTCATAAAAATAATTTATAAAATTTATATAGCCTATGTCACCCGGGCTATTCTTACGAATCTATTGACACCGAATTGATTAAAATCCGTTAGGTAGTTTAGGCGCTACGGTGGAACATACATACATACATACATACATACATACATAGACTGCCAAAATCATTACCCTTCCTTTTGGCTTCGCCGTAGTCGGGTAAAAAGTAATTAGTATTATGAAATTAAATAATTACTAGCCCGTTATCCGTCTTAGCCTTTTCCCTAGATGTATATTGCATATATGTACAAGGCAGATGTGAGTAGCAATGCTGGGATGAGACGCCTTAGAAGGACATACACTGAAGTTCTTCAGAAAGGACAGGTACGTAGTACACGTAACCGGCGTGCGTGTATGACCAGATGTATGAACGTGGACGAGGCAAGAGGAGTATGTATGGATCGTTGATAATAGCAGGTGACGTTGTACGGTTTCTGGTTTCCATGGGGCAAAGTTACCACTTAGCCATTTATCACTTAGTGATGGCCAAGTGGTGTGGCCGTCGGACTACCAAGTCATAAGTGTTAGGTTAAAACCTAAGACATAGGTACATCTCTTTTTTTTCGGATTCGTGTACAGTCGAACAAGCTAATAAGTGTACAGCCAGCTAACTTGTATTTACTTTTAAGATTATACAGATACATTTAGAGACTGATGTGAAACGATACAGTGCTTGACATCAGTCGCTTAATACGAAACACTTGATTTATCAAAATTACAATCAATATTTTCAGTGTTTTAAAATTATAAAGATCTCTACCCTGTATACTTATTAGCTTGTTCGACTGTACGTATTGTTTATTGTTGATGGATGGAGGGCAGAGGAAGGCCAAAGAAAAGATCAATGGTTCGTGTGAAGAATGATATGAAAGAGAAAAGAGTAAATGCCACTGTGACGTCTAAGGGATTAATGGTAAAAGAAAACGTGTTGCGCCGACCCCAAATAGAATGGGATAAGGGCACAAAGATGATGATGTACGTATTGTTTAACCTTTTGAGCGCCACAGTCACGTATAGACGACAAGTCGAACAAGCAAAAAAGTGCCTTAAGTCTGACGTCTTAAGGTACTTTTTGGCTTGTCGTCTCCACACTTGTTTCGATGAAGGAAACCAGCCTGATAACATCTCGAGTGTATGTAGAGCCAAATGAGATGCCATTACTGTCCACCGTTAATCGCTTCACTATAGCGTCGCTTGCAACCTTCACTGAGCTACAAGCCAATCGATTATTATTCAGATCGCACTCGCAGCATTGCGTTCAGGCTATCAATACAAATGCATCGCCAATGTTACCGGCGCCTTGAGAGCGCGACCTTACGCGGCGGATCTTAACCTTTTTGGAGCAAGGATTCGGTTTCATTTGAACTCCTGGCTAAATAATTACTCGAATCGACGTTAGGTTAAGACGCGCTTGCTTGTCTGTGAATGGGTGACAGGTTATATAATACATACCGAGTTTCCTCAGTGCCTCTACAAGTGCGTTACTTCGTAGGTCGCGACTGTATTTTTTTTGACATATAAACGTCTCGCATCTAACGAGCATTGATGAATAAAACTTTTACTGAAATACTAGCAACCCACTTCCACTCTACACATTGTTTAGAGATTTGCGATTTTGATTAATTTGTTATATGTAAGTTTAATATTTATGATTTAATATTGTGAATAAATTCACAAAATCATGGTGAAATATATACGCCACTCAACTCGATTTTCGGGAACTCTCATCCAGTTGTTACCAGCCACTCTGCGAAGATCATCGCTCCACCGAGCCTGCGGGCGTCCCACCTTACGCTTGCCGATTCGCGGTCTCCACTCAAGAACACGTCTACTCCAACGGTCATCGGTTCTGCGACTAATATGGCCGGCCCTGCACTGCCACTTCAGCTTACTTATTCTGTGAGCTATGTCGACAAGTCTGGTCCTCTGTCGGATCACCTCATTTCGGATGCGATCCTTGAGAGAGACCCCTAGCATAGCTCGCTGAGCGACTTTAAATTTATGGACCACCCGTATCGTTAGTGTCCACGTTTCAGCCCCGTATGTCATAATATTATTTGTTAAAGATATTCCATGGGTGAACGTACTAGACTATCCCCTCGCGACGTTTACATTTACATTTGCCTTGTTTAAAACTTCTGCTAGTCTCCTTACACACATCTCCTCAGAGAATATTAATTAAAATGTCCTCTCCTCTTATTCCAGCGAAACTAGACAAGTGCCCGATCTGCCGCAGCGTGATCACGAGCTACTTCTGCATCCGCAACGACGACGAGCGAGAGCTGTCCGAGCTGAAGCAGCAGCGGTTCTTCAACCGGAGACTGTTCAACCTGTTCCATTACCACTAGCTGGTAAGTGAATCATAAATCCATACTAATATTATAAATGCGAAAGTAACTCTGTCTGTCTGTCTGTTACTCTTTCACGCCTAAACGGCTGAACGGATTTTGATGAAATTTGGTACAGACATAGTTTGGAACTTGAGAAAGGACATAGGATAGTTTTTTTTTCGCGATATTTAAACCAAAAATCTGGCGGAAGTCACTATTCCACGCGAACGAAGTCGCGGGCAAAAGCTAGTAGAATATAATTATTATTCATTTATTTTCAGATAACAAACGCCCAAATACTCAAACGTCACTAAATTATAAGTAACCCTCAAAACTCCTGCTATCTCTGTCACTCTGCGTTAAAGTAACAAAGACAGCACGAGATTTAAGTGCAACTTAAAATTGAGTGACGTTTGAGTATTTGGGCGAAAGACCCATAGATAAATCATCATAGTCTTCAGCCTATAATGTTCCCACTGCAGAGACTCAGACCTCTCTAGGAGAAGGATGGGCTATAATCCACCACGCGGGCACCTTTTTTTACGAGGGTAGGCAGAATCCAGAAAACGCCGCCTGCTTTGATGCTTGCATACTCGTTCTCTTATTATTATAAAATGTTATTTTTCTATCTGTTTCAGGTAATCAATACAGTGACTGAAGTACATTAAAACGTGCAAGAACATAAACATTATCATTGCGACTTGCCACTTAAAGCAGTGTGATTAAATCGTTCACGAGTAACGAGTGACGACAAAAAAACTCAAGAAAATACGTAACAAACATATTTTTCAAAGTGACTAAAAGACACGGTTTCGAGACTGTTTAAAATAATTAAAGAATTAAGTTAATTAAAGTGAAATTTTAAGTGTGATAATATGTGAGAATAGATGAAGACAAGTGATAATGTGGATTTTGGATAAAGAAAGCGTACCACACTGCCTATACCCTTGCGCATAATATAATAATATAACCTATAACGAAGCCGAAAGGTTCTTGTTTTTTCCGTAATTGCGATTTTGTTTTGTGCTGGAGCATATCGGAGATATTCGACGTTCAATTTTTTCCACATATTTTTTTGTACAAATTTCAATGAATAACATGTAAAAAAAATATGTTAATCTCTACATAGTCAAAATGTATGGTTAAGCAGATTTTTTATAATTACTATTGAAAAATTTCTTTTTAAAATATCTTTAGTTAAAAGTTTAATTTAAATGCCTCCATGATTGAAATATTCGTGAGAGAGATTTCCCGTGCACTGTTTCTCGCTCTAGCAAATGACGGTTCAGGGGCCACTTTTACAGATCATAATATGAATTGCGCTAATAAACGTTAAATGGACCTTTCATAATAGTAATGCGTCTGTGACCATTTTCAAATCATATTATGATCGGCTAAACTGGTCATTTTAGACGCCCTGAGCGACAAAAAAAAGGAAAATACGATTCTTTGCTATGGATTATTACTACTTCATTTGTTTTCTTGTGTTATTTTTACCCTGAGATTGTTGTAGCGTTCCATGGAAATGCCCAAGGGCTATTTAGTATGTTTGTTTTGTGGCATTTAGTGATCCCTGATTATAAAATTAAATATTCACAGTTCGCTCAACCTATGAGAATCTCTCAAGTATTATGGGCTCATGTTACTATATCGTTTGCCAGTTTTCATTAAAGGGCTATGAATTATTTGACCTGCATATCTTTCGCCTTTTTATTTTCAACAAAAGAGCGGCCTCGTGTTAAACCTGTATTAGGCTGCCTGTCCACTGAAGCGGGGCGAGACTGCGGAGCGGAGAAACAGAGAAATATTGACCAATAGGATTGCATAAAATCTGCCCTCTGTTCCAGTGTACAATCTTATTGGTTAATATTTCTCCGTTTCTCCGCTCCGCAGCCTCGCTCCGCTTCAGTGGACAGGCAGCCTTAATCTTTACCTGGCATCAATACAAAAAAAAAGTATTGTATAATAGAAAATCTTCTGAACCGCCTCGCTTTCGAGATATAATTATCTCGACGCTTTAGAAAATTATGTCGCAAACAAAACTTGTTCGTATTGATACTCGTTATTGATTAAGTAATAAAGCTGCGGTTCCACTGAGATTTCAAGCCATGACATGATTGGTGAATCGCGGCACAGCTCGTCTCCGCTCCGCCTCAGTGGAACCGCAGCCTAAAAGTTTTATGCGTGGTTGCTGCTGTAAAAGTTTTATGTGACATCCAAATAAATATTACTGTGCTGTTGGAATTTGAACTCAAAGCACTTAGCTGACCGTTGCAAATCCATCAGCCATTTTATTATAGCATGAATTTAAGTCAAAGATTAGGGAAAAGGAGAATAATTATTATCAATGCATGTGTGTGTGTAAGAGTGGGTGCAAATTATGGAAAACTGTGATAAAGATGCTTTGTAAATTTGCTGTAATCTGTACATAATTATATTTTAGGATTTAATGTAAATTTCGTTGTTTCGATGACGTGGCCCTTTGAATGACGACCGATAGCCTAAAATTATAGAAAATTGTTAATATACATGCACTATTAGGTATTATTTTAAATAGCAAATATAACAAGTTGACTGTATGATTCGTTTTCGTTTGCTTATAGTGGCGCCTAAATTAATTTATAAATAACTAACGGCCCGTCCCGGCTTCGCACGAGTGGACATTTAGTTTTTAAACTTGTAATAAATATAGCCTATGTTACTCAGGGGTGATCCAGTCGTTTTTGAGTTTATTCGTTACAAACATACAAAACTTTCTTTTCTTTTTTTATATTACTGCACCGGTAAACCCAACGGAGCGTTTAAAAAGGCAATTAATTAAGGTGCCGCCTATTAAATTGAAATCAGGCAATACAATCAACATTAAAATTTTAGTTCAAATATTAATAATTAAATTTAAAAATCATAAAAAATGATTAAATTATTAAAACGTCGACGTTCAAAGGGTCCAAATAAATGTAGTTACTAAAGGAAGACCTCACTTTTATGAACGAAACTGACCCTTACCTACATATTTCTTACAGACTACAATTGAAATTTTTAAATACAAAATGCCTAAAATCCGTAAAACAAGGGTTATTATGTAAAAAAGTGAGACTTCCTTCATCAAGTCTTTGGCCGAGATTCATAAACGTTATTAAGTATAGTCATGCTTTGTTTTTGTGTCTGGTTGATGGCAATAGGCTCGCCCTCTTTACATGGGACTTAAAAATAACTGTCAAAATGTGGATGTACAATTAGGACCACGTCCTGTGCCTAACTATTTGGGGATAAAAAACTTTTTAACAAAAAATAAAACCGACTTCAAAAAAAGTCAAAAATAAATCAGTTTCTGAAGTCGGTGACTTTGGTTTGTATGATTTCATTTTTTGCCACCGACTTCAGAAACTGATTTATTTTTTACTTTTTTTGAAGTCGGTTTTATTATTTGTTAAAAAGTTTTTATTTTGCACTTTTTAGTGGTTCACATGTTCATGGGTCATAATGTCGACAATGTAGTTTTTATTTGAGTTTTGTCGATTTTTCAAAAACCACTCGTCCGATTTCGATAAAAAAATAATGGGACCATTTCGGAAGTATACAACATCCGAATCGAGAACCTCCTTCTTTTTTAGAAGTCGGTTAAAAAGGCGTGATATCGTCTTCTTGTAAAGCCTACATTGCATATTGTGTTGCAACATAAACTTTAGGCTCCGCATAACCAAAGTACTCACTAAGAAACGGTTTATAAATCTCAGCCCTATTTCTTAGCTTCTAAATAACTATTTATAAAAAAAACACGAGGAAGTCAGTGGAAACTAGTTAAACAGCCATGTACTAGAAAATGTAATATAATTTATTGTGAATAAAAAAAAATCGATGAAATAATCATAGCATATTTAAATAAAATATTTTTCTATGGTACATGCGTAGTGTAGTATATTTTAGTCCTATGTAGTCTTCCAGATACCCTAATGTAGATCTCATTTGAGTTATAATAAATATAATTTACATGAAACATGTTTGTTTTAATACTAAGTAAACCTGCGTCTTGACTCATCATCATTATTTCAGCCAAAAGACGTCCACTGCTGGACATAGGCCTCCCCTAGGTGTCGCCACATTGACCGGTCCCGTTCTTGACCCATTATGTTCTGAAATTATTCCACAAAAACGTAACCCCATACACCTACCTACCGAGCCTTTTCCCCAATTTTTCAATGTGCGTGTGAACAGAGGGACCAAAAAGACCACACTTTATGGGTCGTAGTTTTTAATATATTTGTTTACAAATTCCCAGATTCCTTCTACAATTATTTTAAGTGTACTACTAAATCCTAGGATATTCATTTTGCGGATTCCTTTTTGGTCCCTCAGTTCACACGCACATATTTCTCATACAGGTACTGCCTATATGACTTCCACAACCCAGTTCGTACGATAGTAGTAGTAGATACGATAACCCTTTGGTATGACTGTTTGTGGAGATCATAGACTATCCTCGAGTGAAAATGTGGTGCTGTCCCACCAACAATGTGACACCTAATCTTCTGTTATTAGGGTAAGGGACACTACTGAAGGTTTCCGATGACGAAGACCATTAGATATCGTGACTATAACTAGGTCCCAATCTGACCTTTGACCAGATTTTCTACAATAACGATGCTTGAAACCAAACTTGCTACCAACACACCATTAGTGTCAGTGGCCATATTCATTCTGAGTCTGAGTAGGCTCATTTTTGATGGCCATCGACAAGCTAAGAACAGATAAAAAAGAAGTAAAACAAAATTTCCAAAGGCAGGCCCAAGAAATGCTGGCTCGACGAACTGGACTCGTTCCTGACTGATTAGTGATTGGCCAGAGAAGGCAAAACTGGGAGAGTCGAAAAGGAATGGTGGAGATCTTTGTCCAGACTCACGCAAAACTAAGGCTAAATAAATAAGAAAAAAAAACATTTCCAAAAACAAAACCAATTTATTCTTAACTCCTACGCATTACTATCACTTCGCTCCTTCTGCCGTTCTGCATATAGCTGCGAGGTCTTCACCGCTGAATACAGGCTGAACAGCAGGTGTAACGCCTGGATCCTGTCGTTGAGGGTGTCTCCAGCGATGGGCACGTCGAACAGGCCGCACACCAGGTCCACGTATTGCGAGAGGGAACAGTCCAGAGTGCCGGGAGGGAAGCCCACCTCGTTGAGTGTCTCCTCCATTGACTCTGGCCATTCTTCCATCAGGCTGTCGATGTCGGGCATTTTACTGGAATAAATATGTTTGTTATAGTTATGGGAGAATTTTGGCACTAGATTAGAAAGATGAGGAGTATGTTATAAGAGTTTTTAAGCGAAATTCAGCAGATTATAAAACTTAAGTCCACTTTCTTGCCGTGTAACCTAACTTACTCGATTTGGGTCAAGTTACTCAAGTTTCGCTGCTACTGAGAAATTCGTGATGGATAAACGTGAACCAGAAAACACTTTGCTGGAACTGGGAACTGAACCCTGGACAGTTCTGTCATTTGCCCCATTTTAGTCCTAGAGGATGCTGGTAGATGGTAGAGGTAAGGGTGTAGAGCCTCGTCTCCAAATATTACACATGTTCTATCCCGCCCCTTGTAAGAAAAACTTTATAAGGTAAAATAAGGTCCCGTCGGGGCTGCGGGTTGTTCGAAAGAGATACCGCGACCTTGACACAAAGGGCTAAGAAGGAACATGGGTGGTTTTTCGTCAGTAGAAGTCTGACACTCCCTACCGCTCTGCCTAGAGCAGTAGGAGTCATTTGATGATTTCCCTACCTCCAAAAAAAAGGATTGTATTATTGTTACCTGGTATACCCCACAGTGGGAGCCGGTTTGGACAGATGCAGTTCACTGACATCTTTGATCCAGCGCTCGATGGCCTTTGAGTTCTTCTCCGCATTCTCTATCTTCTTCGTTAACTGTAAGTATTGAAGAATATGTTATTTATCCAGTTGTTGTAAGCAATGGTAAGGGTCTGGACTATTCGCTAAATGAATATTAACTTCATGCTTGTTAGGTAGCTTTTTGAATAGTGCTATCGAAAAAATCATTACCCTTCCTTTTGGCTTCGCCGTAGTCGGGTAAAAAAGGCAGGTTTTAATGCAAACTATGTTGTGTTTTATGTATAAATCGTGAGTAAGTATACAACCCCACAGATTAGAACAAAACTTTATTGTACAGACGCTAGCACATCAAGTAACTAAAATAAGTATGTCAAATTACTTTAATCGAACTGAAAATGCCAAACTCGTCGCTAAACTTTGGGCTGACTCAATTTAGATTGTCATCGACACGCTAAGAAGAAGAAGAATCGAACTTTCAACTTAATAGCTAAAACTTTAAGTCCAAGGTTGATTGGGACACAGTTTCGGTACTTTCGGGTAGCTTGATGTCATGTACGTGCGTCTGTACTACTGAGCTCAGTTGCGGGCGATCAATTTTCAACCTTATAGCTTAGACCATAAGGCTGAAAAGTTGACCGGTAATAAATTCGGTAGTACACTAAACTTTACTAACAGAAACAACAGGTTGAGGCGTGTTTTTTTTGGGTTCAAATCTTATCGTACAAAATGCTATCAAAGACGTATTTTATCTGCTTCTCATCATCCGTACGCAACTCAGTATTAGACAATCAATAAAATTCTAAGATAAGATGATGATGATGATGATGATCGGGAACAGCTCCGAAGATAGAACTCTTATTCGAGATGTTACAATTTAGAATTCTGAATACATGGGTCCCCTGTTCATCATTTCTGTGTTATACGTACACGCACTATTACGAAATATACAAATAGTTATATAAACAATACAGATTTTCCTGTATGTTATTATTAGCACTAATTCACTAATTGAATGGATAATAAATAAGGTACTTACTTAAGGTAATTTACTTTTAAAAAAGAAGTAACTCATAAGTACAGAAAAAAAAGATACTTTTTTCTAAAGAAAAAAAGAAGAAGAAAAAGAAAGAAAAAAGAAGAAGAAATAAGAATAAGAAAAGAATAAGGAATAAGAATAATTTACTTTTATTCGACAAACAAATACACGATGTTTTTATTGATTACTAACTTTTGCTTGCGGCTTTTCATTAATAATATAATGTTGTTGAACCCACAGGAACACATACTAATCCTTATGTTATTCCAGGTCATAGACTAGCTATGCGCAAAATAATTTCCAAATCTGTCTAGCCGTTTTAGCGTGATGGAGTAGCAAACCAACACACACATACAAACTTTCCCAGTGTGATGTAGGTTAGGTAGGTACATATTATTACATAGATATAATACTACACTAACCACGGTAGACTTGGCGCTGCTAGTCTTGGAGATGGCTCTGAGCTGCAGGTGAAGTAGCGCCGAGTCACTCTGCTCAGCGGCCGGCTCATCCAGAACTGTTAAACCTGGAATATTATATTTAATTTGTTACAATCTTCATATTGCATTGTCAATTCTGTGTACGGCATTTTAAGCCAAGTCAGAGGCTCATGGACGGCATAAAAACTCTGGCACGAGGTTAGGCGTTAACCACATGATAAAGAAGAAGCCTGCACACATTCTTTAATATTTGTTGTAACATTTTTGTTTATTTTTTGGTTATTGGGAAATCATCAATTGACTCCTCCCGCTCTGGGCAGAGCGGTAGGGAGTGTCAGACTTCTACTGACTAAAAACCACCCGTGTTCCTTCTTAGCCCTTTGTGTCGAGGCTGCGGTATCTCTTTTCACAGCCCGCAGCTCCGACGGGATATTTGTTGTATCATTAATTTCTGTATTCCAAATATTTATGCTGTCCTGGCTTCCGTACGTTTTTTTTTTCTGTTGTGACCACAGAAAACCAACGCTGTGCTATATGCGTCATTTTATCCCTATACTAGCCTGGCTCTATAATAGATGGCTTGTGGGCATGGCGTTAATTGAAGTATCTATCTAATAAAAATAAATGAAACTGTGTTAGTGGTAAAAAGTAACTCTTATACTCATAATCCAATTAAACAGTCATTTATTTTCGGCCGGGCAAAGTTCATCGTTATCTTGATTTTTTATATGATGTACTCTAATTATGATTTTATTACTAATTAATATTACCGGTTTGGTTCGTCAAAACGACGGATCGACATTCCGATTATAAGTAGTTTAATTGGAATATAAGTAACCTTTATTGATTTAACATCAAATCTTATCTTAAAAAAATACAAAAGGTTACCATTGTGTTAACGGATGTTGGTACATGGCAACGGTATGGGAATGGTCCTGTTTTTGGTGTGTGGCAAATCGTCAAATGGCTCCTCCCACTCTGGGCAAAGCGGAAGGGAGTGTTCAGACTTCTACTGACTAAATACCACCCATGTTCCTTCTTAGCCTTTTGGGCCGCGGTATCACTTTCGAACCACCCATAGGCCCGGCAGGCATCGGCTTTTCAAAAGGCCTTTCCAATGGGAAAGGCCTTTGTTCTGTAGGTATAGAATGGGTCCCGAACATTACCTCCCTGGTTCTATATCTGAACGGTACGAGCCCATGAATGAATAGCATACAAACTTACCTAAATTATCAATATGCTCCAACACAGGCTCGCCTAAGGGCGCGGCTCGCACGTTACACGCCGGCGTGCTCACTTTGATGAACGCGTCGATGTCGCCCACGGCGGGCACGTACTCCGGCACGAACGGCTGCAGCTTCAGGTCTATGTCTATCTTTTGAGGAGTGTATCTGATGGAACAATGGCAAACATGACAAATAAGACAGGGAAAACCGCACAGAGGGAAAAGTGGAAGGCTATGAGGGAGGCCTTTGGTCATCATAAGGACAATATAAGCTAAGAAATTTATAAAATCTGATGGAGAAGAATAAAAACGGAATTAATTAATCTTTGCAGTCGGCTGCTGGAGATCCATTACAGCCTTACAGAAGCATGCTTTCACATGCTGCTAGTTAGCTTAAAATGTGAAAAAGAAGCTTTACTATTTGGTTAGATTCACACACTATCTCTCGCAGCGCATCACGCTCAGCTTATGTGGAAACTCCACCAAAACGGAGACGAGCGGAGCGGAGAGGAGGCGTGCGGATATCGACCAATTACATTACTTATTTAAAATCTACATCTGGTCTTCCGCCCTTCCTTCCTGTGATTGATTGAATTGGCACTCTGCTCGGATCCGCTTTGGTAGAGCCCAGGTATCACCCAGGATTCACCACATAGCACTGTATTTTGAGAGATAAGCATTTTTTTTTCGCAAGGCAGCTGGGCCTAAAACTCCGCTTGTCATTTGCTGGCCTAACAATTGCCTTATCATGGTTCCTACCTAATAACAGAAACAAAATACCACATAATCACACATTTTATACCGTATGAACATCATTATAATATAAATCCTAAGCGAACGGCGCCGTCTCAAATGAATGAGATAATTGGAAGCAATTTGAAAGCTCACAACTCGTTGATAAAATTAACGACGGCGGTACAATAGTCTGATGCTATCACTCTGATTATTCAGGTTAAACACAACATATAAGGCAAGTACAGAAGATCAGCACTCGGCTTTAAACAACGAGCAAAAGCCTGAGGCCTTTATCCACCCAGTGTTCATTCTGTGCTTGACTCCTATGTCGTCATCGCTTTGCACGAGTGAACCGAGATACGTAAAGTCGGATAAACTGGAAGGAGCACACCATTTAGCGCTATGGCTCCAGAACTGGAAAGACCGCCAAAATCGCAGAAATCGGACCATTTGAATTCCGTTTTACTTCTGCTGATTTTTAAGTCAACAGTCTCCAACTTCTGTTGACTTTTCTAAAATCTGCTCTGGATCTCAGGTTCATCTTTAGGTGCGACAAGGACCATGAGGCCATATCTCAAAGTTAAAAAGGATAGAAAATTCCTTTTGAATTATTCTTAGTGTATTACAAATGATTGCTCATGATTCGTTGCATAAAGTTGACCTTCTTTAGGTACCTATAGACTACCAATTTCGTTGTTCAATTATGAACATCATGTATTAATATTAGCAGCATTAGATAATTAAATGTTCTCACAGCTTCTGGGAAATCCTCACCTATCTTTTCAGATAGATTTTGACTCGAATGATGTCAATCTCATGTCAATTAAAAATGGCTTGATTAAAAAAGTATCCATGGAAACTACGTATAGCAAGTAATGCAAGTTTTTAAGATACATGCTGAGATATACAGACGAAGGGCGTAGGCTAAAGCTTGGACTCCACGAACGCGGGGACGAGAGATGTTCAAAGCGGAGAAGAGATGCGTAAAAGATAGGGTGCCACCGAAGCTGTGCGGAGATGTGCAAAGCGAAAAGGAAAGATGTGCAAAGCGACACGCCACTCACAGCATACCGTTCACCACACATCTCACCACTCGCCGCACACAGCATACCGCTCACCGCTCGCCATTTAGGGCGAGACTCCACCAAAGCGGAGATGTGTGCGGTGTGCTGTGTGCTGTGCGAGAAGAGATGTTTTTCAGCTCGGAGACTCCACCAAAGCGGAGATGTGTGCGGTGTGCTCACATCCCTCGTCTCCACTGCGCGTCGTCCGCGTACAGCTCACATCTCTGATTCCATCGCGCCATACAAATATTACACATCTCCGCACAGCGATCTCCACTGAAGCTGAGCGGAGAGGAGATGTGTCAATAACACAATTCTATTGGTTGTTTCAAAAACATCTTCGCTCCGCTTGGCACATCTCCGCTTTGGTGGAGTTCCGCCCTTAGGCTGCGGTTTCATTGACGGAGCGGAGCAGAGCGGAGACGAACTATGCCGCGATTCATCAATCACAGGAAGGGCAAAAGACGAGATGTAAATTTAAACTAATGTGATTGGTCGATTTTCGCACATCTCCGCTTTGTTAGAGTCCCGGACAGGACATCTCCTCTGCTCAAACGCTTCCACTAAAGCTAATCGGAGACGAACAGTGTAAATCTGTTCTGTGGTGTAAAAAATAAATTCTATTGGTATTTTAAATATCTCTCTTCTCGTCTCCTATTCGGAGGAGTCTGGCCCTAACAGGGTCCCATTGATGTCGGAACGGAACCCTAAAAACTATTCGTGGCAATAGTTTTTACAAGCCACACAAAAATTAACTGAGTACATTCATTTGTTATATAATATTCAAGGTTTCAAATGTCAGCCCAAAACTTCCGAGTCATCTGATATCTCTTTAATGGATGATATTCAATAATATCAGCAGAGAATTGGAAAGTGCCCATTTATATAAATAACTAATCTCGTTGGACTAGTGCTATGATGAGTATGAGGACGTGCGTTCAATTTAAGTCGGACAAAATTATATTGGGTTGTATTGTACGGTGTACCATTAGAAATTTTTCAATGTCAGTACAGAATATGGATGTTTACTAACTAAAAAAAATATGATTTTATTAGTCCGTCTGTTAGATTATCGAAAAATATTGGATACGTATTTTTTGTTTTATCAAATCAATAAAAATTGACGAAGATAAAACGCGTCAAAGATTTGAGTGGGAGGTGGTGACGTCACTGCTCGCTAAGAAATGTCATACTAATGTCTTAGAATATGACGTCACACGAGTTTTCAAAGCACTATATTGTCTTCATTGTTTGTTTACGTGAAAAAAGAAAAAATACAATATACGTGTCCAATATTTTTTAGAAATCTATCTGACGGACTTATTAGATTTTTTTAGTTAACATCCCTATTAGGATCTCAAGGATCTGTGCCCTAGTGATGGTAATAGACTCGACGCCGAGGCGGTATTATATGGAACTTCAACATAACTGGCGAAATGTGGGTATACCATAGCCACAAACACTTCTGGCCCTTTATTCACAACGCTTCGATTAGGTTTCGATTTCGACAAGTCGTATGTCTTTCTTTTTTTAGCATTATGAAAGTGAGCAAGATAGACATATGATATTTTCGATTCGGTTTCGATTCGAATGTTTGTGAATAGCCATGCTGGTCCTCAAAACAGTAACCTTGGAGTTTCTTGGTTCTTCTCCATAGGAAACGACCAATCCACTCCACTCTCTCGTTGGCCCAGTGAGTGCAAGCGCGACTGCTGAGTATGAGGTCCTGGGTACGATACCCAGGTCGGGCAAAGTGTTTAGGGTTCCTCCATCCATCCATAAAGAATTTCCCAGTAGCAGCCACGGAGTATACATCTGTGCCCAGTTGTTGGCAATAGGCTCACCCTCTTTTTATTTGAGGATGGGAAATCATCAAATGACTCATCCCTCTGGGCAGAACGTTAGGGAGTGTCAGATTTCTACTGACTAAAAACCGCCCCTGTTCCTTCTTAGCCATTTGTGTTGAGCCCGCGGTATCTCTATCGAACAACTCGCAGCCCCGAAGGGTAGGCTCACCCCCAAATACATGGATTTTAAACGTAGCTATAAGAAATGTCGATGTACTATTACGCAGACCTCTGCCAAACCAAGCGTGGTTTTATCATCGAAGATAACACGCGTGACGAATCAGTTATGAATGAAATTCAATACAAAACAGCTGAACAGAAAGTGGTCCATTAATTTAAATTATGTGCACAAAATTAGATTCATTCGACCTCATTGGTACTCGAGATTTACTAGTTATCATCATGTGCAAAACCGCTGCACAAATCTAAACTGTATGTTTATTTGCGATAAGGTTTCAATTAGTGTTTATTATGAGCTAGGTTTAACAAGTGCAAGGCACAAATAAGAACTGTATGTTTCAAGAGATAAGGTTTAAATTAGTGTTGATTATGATTATAGGTTTAATATACCAAGTGCAAGGAACAAATATGAACTGTATGTTCAAGAGGAAAGGTTTAATTTAATGTTGATAATGAGCTGGCTTTTATATGCTAAGTGCAAGGAACAAATATGAACTGTATGTTGTAAGACACAAGGTTTAAATTAGTGTTGATTATGATATAGGTTTAATGTACTAAGAGCAAGGTTGATTAGTGGGTAGTCCACCTACGTTGGTTAAGAAATAGGATCGCTATGACCTGATTTGTTGACGGGATATATTCACGGTCTAGGTATGATTTAACCGGTGGCTAATCTTAGTAATTTTAAGAGTTTAAGCTGAACCACTGTCTATTAACTTACATTGGTTTAGGAAGTCAATCAATCAAGTCAAAGCAATAGCATCTATCCACTTTGAGCGCTTATTTGTCATTAAGTGAAGAGGCCTTTTTGTCGAGTACAATATGCCAAAAATACTGAAAAGGTGGAACGAAGTTCATAGTGTTCGGATTATCATGGAACTTTGAGTTCCTCGAGTTAATAAAAATAAAAGACTGTTCGACACTGGACAGTTGTTGGCTAGTATTATAAAGTTTAACACAAACGTTGAAATAAGAACAACTGCTGAAGAAACCAGAAAATATCGAATAAAAGTGAGTTGTTCAATCAAAATTTTATGAAAATCGAAATTGCTTTGTCTTTTTCTCAGCAGATACGAGTATAACAAATAACGGGTCGCCTTTATTAGACCAGCGGGCGGTACTTTGTTGAACCACAATCTATATAAATAAAGAGAGAAGTCCTGACTTGACTGACTGACTGACTCATCAACGCCCAGCCCAAACCCTTGGACCTAGAAAGCTGAAATTTTGCACAGAGGTTCCCTTTATAGTGTAGACAAGGAATAAGAACAAACCAACCCCTAAGGGATTTAAATAGGGGATGAAAGTTTGTATGGAAAATCGTCATTTTCACGCGGGCGAAGCGGCTGGCAAAAGCTAGTTAATAATAATGCCAAATTCAATTTGCACCTGATATAGTTGAAGGCTCGATTGACTGCTGCGCAGCGTATCGCAGGTATATACAGTGAAACTTGGTTAAGTGGGACCTGGATAAGTGAGAAACCTCCATATACTGGAACTCATGCTGAGGTCCCTTGAGACAGATATTGGATATCTGAGACACTGGGTAAGTGGAATATCTCTATAAGTGAGACAAATTTTCAGGTCCCTTGAGGTCTCACTTAACCAGGTAATATTTATATGGCCTACAGATAGGTACTTGTTCGGGGTCTGGGTGTTTGTTTACATGTTTTTGTAAAAGAACCTACCTTAGAGGAGAAATTCCTAGTATGGGCCAAAGTTTAATTATAAAGAAAAAACTTTATGTAATGAACCTCCTAACCAGCATAAAGTATTGCAAGGCCATAGCACCCGCTTTCTGAATACTGCACCGATCAAACATGAGACAGCAAATATTTTACTGCTGACTCACTACCAACACTACCAACCGGTCTCGATAACATACATTCAGTTACACGCTGCCATCTGAAATAAACTGTACTTTACTTCCACCATCAATCACATGATAATATTGTAAAACTAAATCATATTAAGAGGAAATGCGAGTGCTGTCTCTCTCCACTATCGCTGTCTCTCTCCGTCCTCCTGCCCTCAAATTCGTGCGATAAGGACAACTACAGAAAGAGATTCGAGGTTTGGCTCTCGCCTATTTCCTCCTCCAATATTGAACCAATTTAAAAGATATTTTAGACAATAAATAAGGAAGTTATATACTACGCCGCTATGTTTTTCTTTTTTCGTTAATAGTTGTCAAATTTGTACACTAGGACTCTGTTAACAGCGATCTAAACAAGAAATTTTGAGCATTTTTTGAGGGTTCTAGTGCTTATAAAAATAATTTATGCCCCAAAAAGGAAAACATCATCATCATCATCATTTCAGCCAAAAGACGTCCACTGCTGAACATAGGCCTCCCCCAGGCGTCGCCACATTGACCGGTCCCGTGCGTCTCTCATCCAGCGGGTTCCTGCAACCTTGACCAGGTCATCGGTCCACCTAGTGGGAGGCCTTCCAACGCAACGTCTTCCGGTTCGCGGTCGCCATTCCAGAACTTTTCGGCCCCATCGGCCATCCGTTCTGCGAGCAATGTGCCCTGCCCATTGCCATTTAAGT
This sequence comes from Diarsia mendica, assembly GCA_949316265.1. NCBI lineage: Eukaryota > Metazoa > Arthropoda > Insecta > Lepidoptera > Noctuidae > Diarsia > Diarsia mendica. The sequence continues at coordinate 19,906,369 of OX438906.1, forward strand.
CTGGCGATTCTTCGGGCTACGTCGGTAACCTTGGTTCTCATGCGGATGTCCTCATTTCTGATTCGATCACGCAAGGAAACTCCGAGCATAGCCCTCTCCATTGCCCTTTGGGTGACTTTGAGCTTTCTGATGAGGCCCATTGTGAGCGACCACGTTTCGGTCCCGTATGTAATCACTGGCAACACACACTGGTCATAGACTTTCGTCTTGAGACACTGGGGTAAGTTGGACGAGAAGATACCGCGCAACTTCCCGAACGCTGCCCAGCCGAGTCGGATTCGACGATTGACCTCTTTCTCGAAGTTAGATCTACCCAACTGGACCGTTTGTCCCAGGTAGACATAATCGTCCACAACTTCGAGCGTAGAGTCTCCGATCTTGATAGGAGTGGGTGTTACATGAACATTCAACATAACCTTGGTTTTGTCCATGTTCATTTTAAGACCCACTCTTTCGGAAGCTCTACTGAGGTCATCGAGCATTGCACTGAGGTCTTCCATGGTCTCAGCCATGACCACTATATCGTCGGCAAACCGAAGGTGAGTGATGTACTCGCCGTTGACGTTGATGCCAAGTCCTCTCCAATCCAGAACCTTGAAGATATCCTCCAATGCAGCGGTAAACAGTTTCGGAGATATGACGTCTCCCTGTCTCACACCGCGCTGCAGAAGGATAGGTTCCGAGGTCTGGTCCTGAAGTCGGACTGACATGGTGGCGTTTTTGTACAAACACTTCAACACCTCGATGTACCGGTAGTCGATTTGGCACCGTTGGAGAGACTGCAGCACAGCCCAAGGAAAAGGAAAACATAGGGGCATAGAAATAGTTAATATTTATTATTCTGTAAAAAATCATTGCTCTAGGGTCATTAACCAAAAAGAAAACAGGCGAGAGCGTTTGTATGGAGAAAAGACCACTCGCGTTTCCTCTTAATAGGGTAACCATGGAATTTCTGGATGATTCTTCTCCAAAGGAAACAACGAACTAGAACCGCGTACCTTTTCTAATTTCTATAATATGCGTACGTTTTATTGCCAATGTAAGCCTATGGGTTTTTTTTTAATCGATTTTGATCATCTAGAATAGACATCCCAAAACTTTGAACAGCATATCCAGATTGCCACGCAGTCGAATAGACAGTGTTTTTAAGACCCAAAAGAACTATCGTAAGAAAAACATTCCATCCACAATTTTCGACGATGGGAACAGCCGTAAATAAAGTTCCTGGATTGGAGACCGACAAATCCGCGAAGGTGGCTGAGTCAGATTGAACGGAAAAGGTGGAAGACACGATTATTGGGCCTACCACACGCACAGGCTTCACCGTGTAATCGCGCAGGCAAAAGTGTGGTGAAGCTTGAGCGTGTGGTAGCCCCATATGGCACAGCTTAGGAAAGACCTGCTGTTGACTGTAAATCAGATTGTCAATCAGGTTACCGGAAACCATACTCGCTTATGTAATCGGTGCAAAACTAGCTGTCGGCTTACGCAAAAGTACATTGGTACCTGAAGCCATATGATGCAATACCAAAGGCAAGGCATGAGCCTGTTAGTACATCAGCAAAGAAACCATTTTTTTGGAGGGTGGGAATCATCCAATGACTCTTCCCTCTCTGGCCGGAGCGGAAGGGAGTGCATGTCAGACTTCTACTGACTAAAACCCACCGATGTTCCTTCTTAGACCTTTGTGTCCGGGGCCAAGGTATCTCTTTCGAACAACCCACAACCCCGGAAGAAACCCTTTAAATCGAAACCATTTGCCAGCAGAAATAGATATTTTTGGGTAGTACTTACTTCATAATATACTGGAATATATTCTCCATTTCGGGAGGCACCTTCAGATCCTGAAAGCTCTTGGGGTCATATGCGCCCTCTGCTGGTATGACCACTCCGCCTCCCCGCTTGCGACCGCTGCCCACCACCGGGTCCACTGGCCCTGGTTCCAAATCTCCTGACTCCGTATCTAGAAGCACAAATATTGTTGCTGTATATTGGGTTGCCACTGCTCTTAAATCGGTGAAGTAAGGAGGAAACTGGCATGGTCTAGCTAGAATCGAAAATGAATGCAACATTAACCGACACACACTGGGCCTGCTGGATTACAGTCCTCTCCTTTTCACAGAAAGGAGGCCTGTGCTGTGTCCCAGCAGTGACGGCTGGTTATGGAAGAAAAATAGCGTTAAACTTGTTGGTATCGGCTGTTTTTTGTAGATTTTCGACAGTCCTTACAGGTAGTAGCTCGAAAGTCTAGCTAGATGACCAGTCTTACCCAGAGATATCGTATTACCCAGTGCTGGGTTGCTCCATGTAAAATAGGTAGTTCAGCTGCATCCCGTTAGACTGGAAGCAAATCCCAACACAGTTGTGAAAAGGCTAGGCAGATGATATGGATGAAAAACAGGCGGCGCCGTTACCTGATATGCAATAGGTAAGTTATCATGAATAACATTGGGATAGCGTGTCTTACGCAATTACTTTAGAGGGTCATTGCTTACCACATTTACAAAACCACACATATTATAAAGGGCTTGTGACAGATTTAGCTAATTAGAGCGTAAACTCGCTTTGTTGGCTTCGTCTCAGTTTCAACAAAACCGCAGCCATTTGAAATGTCTAGCTACTTTTGTCATATTAGGAATGCGTAGGTACAGATGCCAGCACACCACACCATGCGACTACAATTTGAAAATAATATTTAATAGGTTTCCAACTACTTATCGTGTGGGCAGTAAGGTCTAACGGCCCCACACACCCTAGTGTCAGAGTTTCTAAACCGCCTCAAGGGCGGACATAGTTGCCCCCGTCGGGGCCGCGGATTATAGAACGAGATGACGTGGCCTCGGCACAAGGGCAAAGAAGGAACATGGGTTCGGTTTTTAGTCAGTAGAAGTCTGACACTCCCCTTTGCTCTGCCCAAAGCGGGGGGGGGGGGGGGGGGGGTCATTTCATGATTTTCCACCCACCAAAAAAAAAAAAAAAAAAAGGCGGACATAGTTTGACCACCGCCATTTCACGGTCGGTTCGGGACCACCGGCTTGTAAGTGCCTTCCGAAGCACGGATCGAATCATCTTTTTACCAGACAATCAGGTGATTCAAGCCTGCAATGTCCTAGCCAAACCTAGCTAAAACCTTAGGATCAAGGTTGATTTAGAAAATTTTTACAGTTCCAGGTAGCTTGATGTGCTATCGTCTTAACATTACATAAAGTACAGATGCCAGAACACCCAGCGTATGTTGTTACACTAGCCATAAGCTAGCTAAGTTGAGCGTTAATAGAATCAGAATTTAGTTTATTCTGGATTTGTCACAGACGTGCAGCGTGCTGTCTACTAAACCTAGTAAGGCGTCAACAGACATGCAGCACTTTGCTGTCAACAGATAACTTCAGCTGTCGACAGAGTCAACTTGGTCGGCGTCAGCTGTTCACGAGTCGTCGGCAAACGCTGCAGTTTCATGTCGACAGCTGAAGGTGGCTCTGTTGAGAGTAAAGAGCTGCTAGTGTGTACGGGGCCTAAGTATGTATATGTCCTGTGTTAAAACTTTTGGTATCACGAATTTATTATTTATTTTCGAAACTTTTCATTATCAACGATAACATAACAGACTGTCTTGTGGGTTGTGGCCAAATATGAATAAAAAATAGTAAAAATAAAAAATACGTATGGTTTTCGTTTTGTTTCGGTTCGGAAGATACCGCGACGACTTTATCAATTCAAGCCGATTTACTGTCACTCCCTTACCCTTCCTGCATATCTTTAGTGAAATACCGGCGTGATGAAAAAAAGAAAAGAAAGAAAGAAAAAATATTTATAGTCGCAGAAATATTTACAATAAAAAAAGCAGTAAACACACAACTTACAACTATTACTAAACAAAATTTTAAAAAAAAAGATAATAAAATTAAAAAGATAAAAAGATGTTATCAGTTCGGCCTCATAAAGATCTAATTTTAGTTTAAACATAGGTACGTCTTATTTTTAACTCTCAGTTTTCTTTTTGTGTGTTTTGTTTTATAATGATTTTTTATCATTTTGTTTTGTCCTGTGTGAGACTAATAAATACATTTTCTGTAATATTATGTTATTTATAGGCCATACCATTATTCACACAACACGCACAGCAATGGCGCGATATCTAAAACTCGTGTAAACAAAGACTGTATGCATAGTTTAAAAATAGCTAAACGCATTACATTGTTTCAGATAGTAAAATTAGGAGTTTCATCATAACAGTATACCGAACTGCATTCTATTGGGAGCAAGAGTTATTTTAGTCATAATCATCTGCCTAGCCTTTTCGTCCAGTCTTAACGGATGCTGAAAATACCAGTACCTATTTTACATGGAGTGACTGCCTATTTGATCTCCACAACCCAGTAAGTACCTACTGGATAATATGATACCCTTTTTTTTTTGGAGGTGGTAAATCATCAAATGGCTCCTCCCCGGGGTAGAGCGTTAGTGCATGTTTACGTACAGGCGGGGCGTCGCGCGGCGCGTGCTGCGTTTTTATTTCAAACACACATGGCGATGTACGAAAAAGTTAACGATTTCAATCGTCGATTTTTCGAGAAGCGATTTTCGCACGTTAGTTTAAAATGCAGAGTTTGTTGCGGTGGACCGTCTGGTGTGCCGTCTCTCAGTAAATTAATAAAAAAGCACGCGTAGCAAAGCGTCTCCGTAAACGAGCCCTTAGGGAGTGTCAGACTTCTACTGATTAAAAACCACCCATATTCCTTCTTAGCCCTTTATGTCGAAGCCGTGGTATCTATCTCTTTCGAACAACCCGCCGCAGTACGATACCCTGAGGTAAGACTGGTTGTTAGACTTTCGAGTCACTGACTCATCATGTGAAAGATTAATAGGGGATTGAGCCCACCTGTGTTTAAGAAGACAGCTGTGGCAGACTAAATGCGTACGGAATTTGTAAGTATCTACTTATGTTGACTACACTTTGCAGTAAGTATGAGGCATGCCTGGCCTGTTGGTCTAGTGGTTAGTGACCCTAACTGCTATGCCGGAGGTCGTGGGTTTGATTCCCACCCAGGACAAATGTTTGTGTGATGAGCACGATCATTTGTTCTGTGTCTGGGTGTAATTTATCTATAATATGTATGTATTTAGAAATATATAAGTATGTTTTCATTACTCATACTCTGAAAGTAGGACATAAATGCCTGCGGAGCGGGTTGAAAGTACTACTTTTCAGCCCTAGGGAGAATCGCTTTCTACTGAAATTATTTGATGTAATTGGGAGCAAGCCTATTACCATCAACCAATGTAATTAGGAGCAAGCCTATTGCCATCAACTGATGTAATTGGGGGCAAGCCTTTTGCCATCAAACAATTTAATTAGGAGCAAGCCTATTGCCATCGACCGATGTAATTAGGAGTGCGCCTATTGCCATCAACCAATCTAATTAGGAGCAAGCCTATTGCCATCAACCGATGTAATTAGGAGCAACCTATTGCCATCCACCGATTTGAGTAATTGGGAGCAAGCCTATTGCCATAAACCGATGTAATTAGGAGCAAGCATATTGCCATCCAAGGATTAGATTTAACCGATTTTAAGTGTTTCTCAGTTTACTTTGTTCATTTTTATGTCAATTTTTTTGTCCTTCATTCTTTCGATTTAGGTAATTGGGCGCAAGCCTATTTCCATCAACTTTCCTTGTATTCGTAATGAAAAGCACAGTGTTTACCTCGGGTTAAAGACTTATTTAGTCCCTCGAACTATTAGCGCCCTCGCTGCGCTCAGGCGCCAAACCCCGTCTCGGGGACTAAATAAGTTCCTTTCACCCCTAAGGTAACAATGTACTATTATCAGTTGTCTAGTACCCATAACACAAGCTCTGCTTAGCTTGGGACTAGATGGCGTTGTGTGATAGTTGTGGAATATTATTATTATATTATCTATCAGATTTTCCATCTTTTTAAATCACATTTTATAGGGGTCGAACTCGAGCCTATTACCCTCTACCGGAATCAAGACTCCGATATGCTACTAAGAAATACCAGATTTTTAAACTCAATAACACACACACACACAACCTGGGGACCGAACCCAGGACCTCAGTAGTAGCGCTGGAGACCACTAGACCAACAATCAAGGCAGTCTGAAGTCAAGCAACTAGTCCAAATCATGCTCACCTGAATTAGAAGAGTCGACACGTTTGGCAGCAGGTCTGCTCCTACCGCTGGTGGTCTCCTTCATCAGCTCAGCTCTGGTCACCTTCGGGACTTCCGAAGTCTTGTCGAACGGCTGGGACACGGACTTTCTGTCCGGAGACTGTAGTATAGATCAATTACATTGTGAGCGGATATCTACAACTAAACTGAGCGCGATCAGTGGGTTATAGAACGGCGTTCAAGAGCTGTCATTTTCAATAGCAGGTGGCCCACCATGACGTCTTAAAGCAGGATTGTATTCATTTTATTCCAGTGTGGACAAGAGATGGCGCTAGACACCCTGTAGGTATAGGTCTGTCATTTCCACACAGGGAAAAAAATTAAAATTAATAATCCTGCTTTAAGGTAAATCCTTCAGGGTAGCCCGCGAAACTCGTTTTTTTCACGTTTGTTGCAATTTACCGATCAGTGACAGGTTGTACTTATGTTAAATAAAATAGGATTCGCGAGCGTAACAAATGCGACTTTACTGAGTATTAATGATTGCACGGAACAAATATTTGTAAGATTTACAGGTAGTTGTAAATTCCTAGTGTGGGTTGCCCCACGTATTGTAAAAAAAAAAAAAAAAAACACCAGTAGGTATACAAACAACCCTCTCAGTACATTAACTTCCTTGAATGCATTTTTCATCAAATCAACTCAAGAAAATTATATGAACTGAGGGAAATTCGAATTTTGCGGGCTACCCTGAAGGATTCCTCTGAAGGACGTCATGGTAGCCCTACAGTTATTAATGACATTATGAACGCGGTTTAGATGTACTGATCGCGTTCAGTTTGGCTAAATTGGCCCTAAGAAAGGCACAAGCAAGACACAGTATAATTACGCACAAGAGTATAATTTGCGACGCAAAAATGAGTAGCTAAATAAACATGCGATTGATGCGATCATTTACGTTCGCCACTCGACCTAATTCGCTCGGACTAATTTTGCATCGAGTGCGGGTCACGTGATAGTAAGACAAATGGTACGCTCTTTTGGCCTGAAGCATTCAAGAATTTAATGAGAAAAACGTAATGTTTATACCTAATTATTAATGTCGATGGATGGAGTGAGAGAGGAAGGCCAAACAAAAGATGGATAGATTGGGTGAGGAATTACTTTGAAAGAGAAAGGAATAAATTAAATGACGCCGTGATGTCTGACAGGGGAGAATTGAAGAACACAAAACGTGTTGCGCCGACCCCAAATAGAATGAAACAAGGGCAGGCCGATGATGATGATCATGATGAAGCATTCAAAAATATACTTATGTGACACTCAAGCGATACAATAGTATCCCTAAGACATAATAATAATAATAATAATAATATTTATTTCACAACAAAAATTACACAATAACATAATTAATGACTGGATAGGCTTAGTATACCTTTTAAATTATGGAATCCTCTGTTGCCGAACTAGGACGGATCCTGTATCTCGGCAAGCAGCGCCATCCCCTAACAGATTACACTACAAAGTTAAAGCCAAACTAGACATACAAATTGCTTCTATAAAAGATAATAAAATTCATGATATAAATTAATTAATTATTCCTAAAATTTACATCTAATATAGCTAGCTCATATTGCATTCAATAAAACAAATATCCATATAATTTATACAAATAAATAAAATTGGAATTAGAAAAAGAAAGATAATTATAACGTAAGATTTAAGTACCGCATAATTTTTTAAAGGTGTTTTTGTGTATATGTGTGTGTGGGTGTGTGTGTGCCTGTGTGTATGTGAATCTTTGTGTAGGTATGTGTTTTTGTGCGTGTTGTACCGAGTCCGAAAACCAACTGTAAAGCGTCTACTAATTTTGAATTCTTAGAAGGTCTTCAGTCTCCTCATAAGAAAGACTAAGGAGATAGGCATGAATTCTCTTCTTACAGTGCATTTTATTTAGTTGATAGATGTTTAAAATTTTGTTCATTTTGTTGTACATGAGGGGGGCTATAAAAGTAAAGAATCTTTTTATGAACGCTGTTTTTGGTTTGTACGACCGGGAGCAAACTTCATGTTTCCTACGCTTATTTATTGTAGTAGGGTCGTATACTATTGAGCAGTGTTGCTTAAGGATAATTGTTTCAATGAAAATTTGTCTTACGGTTGTCACTTGACAGTACTGATATAGGTCAGTTGTTGGAAACAGTATTGGTTTAAAAGTTGAAACTTTTAAAATGGCACGTTGTGCGACTTCCAAACTCTTTAAAGTAGTTTTTGGGGCGCCCCCCCACGAGGAGATACAGTAAGTTATGATAGATTGACACATCGCATAGTATATTTGTTTTAAGAGACTCGCATCTGTTATGTGTCTTAGGTTTTTGAAAACATAAATGAGTTTGCGAACTCTGGATGCTAGAATTTTTATGTGTTGCTTAAAACTGAGATGACTGTCAACTGTAATACCGAGATATTTTATAGTCTTCACGCTTTCCAGCGGTTCACAACTGCAGTTATTTCTGCTGCTACACTTATGAGGAAATATTTGAAGTGTCTCGCTAATATCCGGGTTATTTCGAATAGAAAAAGTTAGATATTTAGTTTTCTCAGTATTTAGAGTCAACACATTATCAAACAGCCAATGTTGTACCACATCAAAACCATTTTGGGCAGCATCAAAGACCTCATTCCAGGTATTAGCGGAGAAAAGTAGAGCGGTGTCATCTGCGTAAGAGATTATTTCACAATTTGGTATACTTAAGTTTGTGAGGTCATTGATGTATACGAGAAATAGAGTAGGTCCCAAAATGCTGCCCTGTGGAATTCCAAACGATACAGGGAGTTCATTGCTGCAATGGTTATCGACTCTTACAAGCTGATAACGCTCGGACAGGTAGCTTACAAAAAGCTTAAGCTGTGCACCACGTACACCAAGGTTTTCTAGCTTCTGTATTAGGACCGGAACAGAAATAGTGTCAAAGGCTTTAGCGAGGTCTAAAAAGACCGATAGACACTTCTGTCCTTTATCCAGTTTTGTGGTTAGGAGTGTAGTTAGCCTAAGCACAGCCTGATCAGTCGACCTGCCCGCGCGAAAACCAAACTGATTTTCTGAAAGAAACTTGTTCGTCTCGAGATAGTTGACAAGTCTAGTATTAATAATCTTTTCTAGTATTTTGGACAAAGATGGCAGGATCGATATTGGTCTATAATTAGTAAAAGTTTTTTTATCACCACCTTTGTCTATCGGACGAACAACAGATTTTTTAAGTGCTTGAGGAAAGGTGCCTGTTTCAAGACATAGGTTGAAGATAAATGTTAGTGGCGGGACAATGAAGTTCTTAAATTGTTTTAATAGTTTGTTAGAGATGTTGTCCCAGCCAACCGAACATTCAGTCTTCAGATTACTAATGTGACGAGCTACTTCTTCCTCTGTAGTCTCTATTAAGTAGAAAGAGTGTAAGGGGGGTTTATTTTCTGGATTACCAACTATGTGCTTGTCATCATCGAGACTGCGTGAGTTAATAATTTTCTCAGCCAGTGACCGTCCTACGCTTACGAAGTAATCATTCATTGCATTTACAGTCAACTGAGGAGATTGACAGACTTTTAATAACTCGGTTGGAGGATGGTTATCTTTTTTAGTATTAGTGACGCTCTTTATCACATTCCATAATTTTTTAGGGTTGCTTCTAGCCAATTCAACCTGATTTTTATCGTAAGCTCTCTTTAATTTTTTTAGTATTTGGTTACAATAATTTCTGTAGCGAGTATAGGTAACTTTCGAAATCTTGTTACTCGGGGACTTTTTGGATTCCTGATGTAACCTATCCCGATGTTTAATGCATCTCAGTAAGCCCGGCGTGATCCAAGGTTTTATAATTTTTTTACGTCTTGGGTGGGTTATTGAGTTCGTGTTCTTTTGTAACGCTGATTGTATGTTAGTTATAAGATAATTTAGGGCAATTTCTGGATCTTTTGTTTGGAATATTGGATCTATATCAATATTGTGGATGTCTATACTGAGGCTGTCTTCATCTATCTTTTTTATTGTTGATGGGATGCAATGACGTGGTTGCTTTAGATCCATGTGTATTAGAACTGGATGGTGGTCTGTCAGATTCGTTTGTGGTATAAGAGTAATACACGCATTTTTGGTTTTAACTAGAATGTGATCAAGACATGTACCACTTGCATCACGAGTGACCTCAGTGTGTGCTGGCAAGAGACCATGAGAAGCAGCCAAAGTGAGATATTTCTCTCCGAGAAGGTCAATTTTGTTAGTGTTGATTGCAATATTCATGTCACCAATTACAATTATATTATTAAACGATTTTATGTCAGTCAAAATATTATTCAGTGATTCAATAAAAGTGTCTATATTTTTGTAAGATGGAGATCGATATAAAGAAACAATTGCTAAGTCATGATCTTTTTTAAGCACAACGCAGTTACCCTCTTCGAAGTTAGGCTCCTCAACAGCGAACGTTATTTGTTCTCTGTAGTACACGACGACACCATCGTTTTGTTTGCGGTTTCTCACAGAGGCAAACGATCTGTAACCTGTTAATACAGGTACAACGCTAACATTTTGAAGCCAGCATTCCGTAAGCACAAGCACGTCACATTGAACCTTAAGCCTTTGTAACATTGCTTCCAAACCCAAAAAATTGCAGCTTATGCTGCGTATGTTCTGTGTCAAGACGTTGAACCCATTCATTGTTGCTGTTAATAGTTCAGAACAATTGTCTAGATCACAAGATATAGCCTTAGAGACAGTCAAATTATCAATATTTTTTGCTAAGTCAATCAGATTATCGAATTTTAAATAATAGTAAATATATGTCAAAGAAACTAGATCTAAATTGTTTAAAGCAGTCGGATGGAAGAAGCGACGAAGTATGGTTTTCGGCAAGTACAAGTATGTGTGGTTTGTGTGGAGTATTTGTTATTGTGTGATGAAGTGAGTTTATGTGTATGTATGAAAAAAGTACAAATGGTTTTCTATGCGGTCTTAACATGCAAGCAAGATTATTTTGATACAATAAATTATTACAAACAAGCGAGGTAGTTTTAACAAGATTAAGTTGGTACACATGCAAAATTAACAGAAAGATCAAGTTTTTACTAGAACAATAAAAGATTAGTCATGCGGCATTTCTCAGTTTATCCAAATCACTGTCATTGTTTACGCGGATTTGGGCAAATTCTACCGATTTACGGAGATATACTATCCCGTGAGAGGTCCAACAAAAATCGTAACCATTCGCTTTTTGGAACTGTCTTGCTAAATAATATATACGTTGAGCCTTAAATGTTAATATTTCCGAGACATAAATAGGTTGTGGAGGGGATGGTAGGCCAACATGGGTGGTATTAAGCTTTTCTTTCATAGCTTTCGATTTATTAAATTTTTTAACACCTTTTATCACTTTATCCTTCGTAATTACCGTACTTAGGTCAATTATGATCGGATTTGTGCCATCCTTAGACTGTGTTCTGTATACGTCTCTGATATCTGATGGTCCGATATTAATATCAAGGGTCTTTCCAATGCTTACCACCATATCACAAAGTTGATCTTTTGTCTCGTCATTTGTTTTAGGCACATTTCGTATCTCTATGCCGGTTGCCCGGGATTTGCGCTCCAGATATTCCACTTTTTCCTCCAACTGGTATATGGTCTTTTTATCCTCTTTACGTTCCAACTCTAGGCTAGAGATTCGCGACAAGAACTCGTCGTATTTGCTGGACATTACTTCCACGCTTTTTTTTAGTTCGGTATTCTGTTCCAGTATATTATTGATTTTGTAGATTAAGTCCTCAAATCGATCGTCCTGTTGTTTTAAAAACGACGAGAAGACACTCATCGTTACAGAGCCTATATTTTTGTCGTTGCCATCCAGTTTCCGCTTCTTACGTTCAGTTAAGTTAGTAGCCATTCCCGACAAGTCTGGTACTGTTGAACCTTGGGACAGTTGAGATTCACTTGCTGCTGTTAGTCGTGTAGGCGCTTCATTCGAGCGTTTACTTTCTATCGGCATCGGTAGCGGGGAGGCGGGGGGAGTGCGGTGAGCAGGCATCTTCACTTGTAAGTTTTTAACTCTAACTACAAGGTACTTCTGCCACAGACAACAATTTATTGTACGGTAGTAAATTTCGGATAAATACTTGCGATGAACACCCAAAAAGTTTTGCACGTTGTGGGGCTCGAACTCGAGTCTCAATCGCGTCGTCGACTGCGGGCGCACGGCTTACACCTCTCGACCACCGGAACTGTAACTTTTGTCGTGAATTAGGCGATGAGTTACCACTGTTGACAGGCCCTAGACGAGTGTCATTGACCCGTACAAAGGTCAGCTACCGCGACACTGAGACAAAGAGAATTTGTAACGAACACTTTAAAAACTTAGCAAATGTTTTTGTTTGTATCTCCGTTAAAAGTTTATGCACTGATTTCGTTTTTTCACTGATTGTTCCTTTTGTTATGGTGCACGTATTGGTGTAACTTTTACACTATTTACTGTACTTTAAACTATTTTTAGGAAATAAAAAGTTCGCGAGTACAAAAAACACGTCTGCTCGATACAACGTCCGGGCGGGGGGGGAATAACATCACGCCTGTAATCCCCGAAGGGTTAGGCAGACGTATACGTATAGTACACCCATATTTGCCAGTTACGTTTAAGAGTGATGCAGTGGGCGAGCTTATTGCCATCAATCGCTTACAAATCTAGACTCCGTAGCTGCGACAGAGAAATTCCTGATAAAAAAATCCAAGAACACTTTGCCCGACCCTTAATCGAACCCATAAAATCATGCTCAGCAGGCGCTCCTTGCGACCACTAAGCCAACGAGGCAGTCACAAGTCTGCTCTTAATATCTTCGAGAGACTAATTAAAAAATTACCAGAGTAGAATCAATACGCTGTTCATTGCATGAATAAATGAATATGGTCGTGCGTTTGCTCGCACGATCGCACAACTATCACTGTATAATAATACGGATCGCAAACGGACAATAAATAGATTCTACACGACTGACTAGCTAAAACTTTCCCGTGTTAGTCCTAAAATATTCCTCTACTAGGAAGACTTTCGTTACCAATGGCAACTTCCTCGTCTTCATTTTACGACAGTTTCAAACATAAAAACCATTTTTAACCATACCCGGAATAAATAACGTTTGATCATTGAACCCATTCCAAAATTGTCTATGTTTACAGAGAGCGTAAAGAACAGAGCGGTAAACAGGTGGCGCCAAGCAAACTATGGCGGGAAATGAAATCTACGCAATATGGCCGCCGCTCGAACGGCTGTCTATCTAAATTCCTTGAATAACGTAGCGCAAATAAATGCTTTTGTTCGTCTACTGTTGTATACAGTAAAAATAACTCCCTAGCGGAGAAATTAAACTATTAGAAGAAAGAACGGTAATTGGAGCGTGCTATATATGTTATTCTTTGCTAGTATTTTATTATCGCAAAATGTAATCAAATCACCTAGGGAAAATGGAAAATGAATTAAAATAGTTGGCAAATAAATGAAGGTATTCGTGACATCATAATACCCTTGTATACTTGTTGTTTGTTCCCAAATATTTGAGAGCGAGATTTCTTTGGAATGGCATACTAGGCTAAACACATTAATGAAACCAATGCATTAAACAATATTTTTTTGCGGAAATGACAAAGAAAGAGGTTTCTTAGGTGAATGCCCTTATGATAGACAACATAAAGAAAATTGATTTACCTACAATCGAATGATAGCTAGCAATAGGTATAGACTTAGGTATATAAAACAAAAAAATACTAACCTGATCTTCCCCAGAAAGATTCTCCAGAAACTTGTCACCTTCGGATTCAGTTTCGCTATCCGAATCGAAGTCATGCCTCGCCGTATGCCTCACAGGAGGGTTAAACTTGGACATCGTTGCTTTCACCACTTCTTCTTCACTCGATGGGCTGTCGATCTCTCTAGCGTTCTCCACGTTGACCGTCTCGTCATACATCACTCGTGCATAATCACTAGGCGACCCGTTTTGATCGTTACTCAGTGAAAATGTCTGACAGTGTTTGTCACACGTTGCCATGGCAACGATATAGAACCTCCTCGCTTGGAATCCTAACAAGGAAAGGCGGGAGTCTCTTTTAAGGCATTTTTTCGTCAAAATAGTCGTGGCACGGCCTGGCACTGATTAGATCGGCATAAAGTACATATTTCACACATTTACCAACGTATGCAAGGGCGACGGGGCCGTTCGTGAATAATTCTGCCAGGGTTTGCCCGCCATTGAGCTCGCGTGCAATTTAATGTTAATTTTATTCTCCTGCTAGCCCCGAGCTGACTGGGGTGTAATGATACATACCTTGGCATAATAACATATATCATTGTTTACGTGCCGATATAATAATATGTAAGAACTTACAGATGTTTGACAGAAATCTTCTTCATATTTAGTAATACCTAGACTCGTTCATAATCATAGCGCAGAAAACTTTACAATATGTGCAACCGTAATAAGGAACCATGTCTTCTCACATCAACCCAAACCCAAAATAACACCTAAACCGGATTTTGTTTCCCTGTGCTCTCGGTTTGGCTCTTATTTCAAGGACGACCAGGAAACGTCCGTTTTTTTGCTCGTGTTACCCAACGCCCGACGCTTGTGAACAACGGAAGAGAAAAAATAATTCATATTTCTGAATGGATGCAAAAATCTGGCATGACTGGGCTACATTCATGGTTTCCCCCTTGTCCTAATTTAATGTTCGCCAGTTCCTGATGTGGTTAATGTGCGTATTTTATCAGTCGCAGGATCTTAGGTTCAGAATGCCCTAAGTAGCATCACCATAATGGGTCTATGACTTTCCCAGATTCCCACTGTTGGGCAAGGCTAAGCCTAAGTGCATTAAGTGAATTTTAGCTCACGTTCTTCAGCACGTGGGCCCAGAGCAGAATTTTGAATGTCAGTCTTATTTTTATTTTGGTTTTAGAACATGTCTTTTCCTCATCATCTTTTCTTACACTGTTTTTAGGGCAGTGGTAAGGAAATAAATAATTCAAATGCTTCCTAGTGATCGAACTCACGTCCTGTCACGTAAGTGAGAGCCGTTACGACTGTGCTACTTGTCAGTCATAATCACATAAAACAATGGTCAACTAGAAATTTTAATAGGTGAACGGTGAAAAACTATCAGCAATAGAGATACCGCTGTGTAGGTACAATGACTGCAGTCTAATAAATTACTTGAAATTCAATTTCTTTAAAAAACGGTTATCGACTCATGTTCATTAGAATCCACAACGACCACATAAATAAACTATTGGAATATAAAATGCGCTGTCTACAAAAAAGGCCGTAAAGCTGTACGTTTTAAAATAGATGTTCTCACAGCACGCCGTAGACAAAATAATAGTGCACGAAGTTTTATGGAAGTATCGTGCTCGAAAAGTTTATTGAATGTCACGAGAAAGGCAAAGAAATGTATAAATTTTACAAATATAGGCCCTTTGCCAAATTAAAAATTAATCAAATTCAGCCAAATGCTTATTTGAGAGTATTGAGAGGTTTCTCTAGCTAGGACATCATTTTAGGGAGAGACGGCATGTCGTAAAATAAAAAAAACCAGTCGTGTGGTATAGGCTACCAACAGTACCAACCCGCATCTCTCTTAGAGGTCTCTAGCACCTAACGTATAGTGTTTAATTATACTGGAATAGTAACTTTAGATTATTGTGATGAACTGATGAGGCAGAAGGCCAGAAGGTCATGGTTAATACACACCATAATAATTATAGTGGTGACAAATTCTTTTCAGACCCTACTTTCCTCGTTCCTCAGTTTTCCTTCTCTGTGACGTACAACATTGTGTTGTCGTACACATTTTAGTCTATACTATATATACTAATATACTAATAATATTATACAGAGGTAAAGTTTGTGTGTTTGTATATTTGTTAAATTGTAAGGGGTAATCTCGGGATCTACTGAACCGATTTTAAAAATTCTTTCACCAATAGAAAGCCACATTATTGCTAAGTGTCATAGGTTATATAAAAAACCGAAAAATAAAAAGGCTTTTACGTGGTAGTCCGTTTTGCAAAGTGAATCGGAGAAAAAGCCACAGCAGCGGAGGGCGCGGGTTGATTTCGGGTTTAATTCGGTTCGCGTTCGTGCTCGCTTCGGGAGAAAGGGGCGTGGCCTTTTACATCTGATCTGAGAGGTAGGTACACGCGCGGCTCAGTCGCGAGGTCGGCTCCTTACGCAGCGGACGTCCCCGAAATTGAATTTTTCGAAACGTAATTAGCACATTTTCGACTAATTATGCCCAACGAAGTGGGCACGGGTCAGCTAGTAATATATAAAGTTTTGATAGCTTTGACCTGCTTTGACAAACACGTGAACAAAGTAGAGGGCTAAATGAGTTAATTAAATAAATAATACATGGTTATGAAAAATGTCAACTTTATTATCTAAAATAATTATGTCTATATCGTACAAAAATAACTGACAAAACAACCCTTTAATAAGTAAAAACTGTCGTGGTTCGACTACTCGGGCAGTCGAACTACGAAACTTAACTTTAACAATTTGTCACACGACTAAAAATTAAATGGAACTAATTTTGAGAATGTCAGAGATTCGATAATAATATAGAACAGAATAAGATGCAATATTAACATTAGTACAGGAATAGAGGCTGGTAACTAAAGATAATGCAAGATTAACGCATACCAGACGCGAGTTCGATGAGCCATATAAAAGTAACATGCAACATAAATTTTACAATGTTAATCCAAAACAGTCAACTCCCTTCTAATACAGGATATCAAAATTATTACATCTAAATAACTATGATAGTTTTTCACGAATATATCTACAAAAATATCATTAGGTGAACTTCTATACCTTTCCAAAAACATTGACGAAAATTTTAACATACAAAATAAATATCTGGGCACTTTAAATACAACAGTTATACATGCAAAAAATATACATTTTTATGAATTATTTCAAGATTCTGTGTCTGAATTACAGACTGTCCACCGCGCACATTTAAATTATGGCCGGCATAATGTAATAGTGCAATGGGATAATGTGCTGATTGAAACAGTGACCTCAATTGAATTACATATTATGAAGTACACACTGTAACATGATTATAGAACTCGAATTTTATCACATTTTGCAGTCTTTGAGTATATAATGAACAACAGGAATAAAATGTCGTTACACTAAAATGATTTGGCACAATATCGTAGAGACTAGTTAAAACTTAATGCTACTTATCATAAGATAAGCACAAAAGCGAGTCTCTGAGTATCCGCCTAGATCACAGACACAATATATGTAGAGACTGAAATTAGTTCAGCCGACCTTGTTGATGAGTTCATCGCATATGGCTGTGAGCTCCTCGTTTGCTTTCGTCTTCTGTGCAAGCGACTCTTCAAGCGACGTGATGTGGAGGTCCTTCCTCTTCATCATGGCATTGAGCTTCAATACCTCCGCCTCATGCGACTTGTTCATCTTCTCCAACTCTTGGTTTGCGTGGTTGAGCTTCGACGTCGCGTGCTGTTTAAGCAGCTCGTAATTGCTTTGCATCTTTATGAGATTCTCTTCAAACTCTTTAATTGACTTCTTATAGGCGTCTTCGTTAGCCTTACAGTTGAGTATGACCTGTTTGCTCTTCTCGTATTTGCTGTGGAGGTCGCTGAAGGACACCTCCATGCTGGCTAGATGCGCCGTCTGTTCGTCTCTTTCATTGATTAACTTTATTCTCTCCTCCGCGTGTCTTTTCTTGTCCTGTGCTATTTCTGAGATCAAACTAGCTATCGTCCTTTCATATTCCTCAACTACAGCCGCCATACCCTTATTGATCTTGGTCTTCTCAGCCAACCGTTCGTTTAAACCATTGATCTTTTTTAATCTATCTTGACTTTCGTCTTCTAAACTTTTTAAATGACATTCTAGTGAAGTTAATCTATCTTTTAGTTCTTTACTTTCTGATCTAAGGCTGTAAACGCTAATTTCTTTTTCGGCTAATAGCTCTCGTAGCTGTGTGAGAGCTAAGTCGGCTTCGTTCTGTTCTCTTGTGGCATGAGTTACGGTGGTGTCATGCAGAAGAGAACTGTTGCCGCTTAAAGACAGTAGTCTGTCAATAACGGCCATGGCAGGAGACGTGAATGTAAGAGAACGCCTGTTTGATCTGTTTGGGGTCAATGACTTGTTTCTGGGTGTTACTGGGTTGACGGCGGGTGGCACGACCATCATTGGCTTAGAGACCGTGATGTTAAGCTCTTCGTTGAATTCCTCACTTATGTTGTGTGAGATATCCATCTCCTGAGTTGTGTTTAAGTTGGAAGGCCCAGCGATAGGAGACTTGATACCCTTTTCTGGCATTGCCGCTTTAGTAGGTGTACTCTGCCGTTTCTGGAACTTATTTAAAGAAGCAACTAAACTCTCAGACGAAATAGAAGATATCCTCTTTGCGAACAGAGGATCAAATTTCAAGAACAAACTCTCTTTACCGCTGTCAATAACAGTGTTCTTGTTCTGATTCAGGAGGAACTCAAAAGCTTCAGCATCAATAAACAATTCGCCATTGTCACCATTTTCATCGTTTCCTTGAGTTGGTAAATCATTGAATTGCATCATGTCAATATTTTCGCCATCAAAATCAGACATTTTATCATCAGCATTTAAATCCTCAGCTTCCAAGAATGGTCCCTCTATTGTGTCCTCGTCTTCAGTATTGACTTCTTTAATTGTAGCATTTTTCTCATCTGTAGCTTTAGACGAAGTAGTTATATTACTTAAATTTCCTGAACCATCTTTTTCCATTAATTCAGTTTCCATTTTGTCGTCAGGTAAAGCAGTTTTTGTGACATCTTGTGCTTTGACTATTTCATCAGTCTGAGGCGAAATAATGGGGGAATCAGTAGAGTTTCTCATTTTGCTATTGATGGCAAAAGGATTTTCGATGTCAAGGCTAGGAGGTGGAGACTTTCGCATTTTAGATTTTGTGGCAAATGGGTTGAAGTTTTTGTCATCAATCTCAGGTATGTTAAATACGTTTCTTGAATGGAAGCTTTCATTTGATGATGTGCCTGCAGTATAGTATGCAGACTGATCTGATGAAGAAACAGATTTTGAATCTTTGTAGAAACTAGTTGCAGATTCATCAGTTTCAATCTCTGCGGAGGATGTTATGGCAGGTTGTACAATTTCAGGTTTATGTAATTCTTCTTCTAATTTATGCACTTCTTTCGCTACATGTAGTGTTATTTCGTGAACATTTTTGGCTTCTTGAATTAATTCGTCTTCAAAATTCTTCGACGAATTATCGATTATCGTATTTATTTCTGAGACTCCAATATGTCGTGCTGCCAGGGTTATGTCACTAACAGCGAATGCCTCAAGAGAGCTGTCATCTCTTTTGTGGCTAACTGAACCACTAAAAGTCGACTTGAATTTATTTTTAGGAGCAACAGGTTTCTTCCTTTCAGGTTGCGATTTTCGCCGATTTATCATTTCCTTTTTCGGCACAGGCTTTTCGACACTTTTAGAGCTTGTTAATGGTTCAACAGCTTTAGTTGGAGTATCCGGCGACACTCTAATTTTAGTTTTCGTGGCGAATGGGTCATCCATTTCATCAAAATTGAAGTTGTATCCTTTAGAAGCGATTGGAGGAGAAGCTGGTGGTGTAAAGACGACTTTTCCTGCCGTCGCTAATCGATGATCGATATTTTGAACATCAATATTTTGTTCGGAAGCTATATTTTCAGCAATTACTGATACAAACGGGCTGTTATTTTCAGAAAGTATGATTTCGTCATCTTCAGTTTTAATGTCAGCACTTCCGCTGACTGGGGTATTTGTATTAGCAGGTTGTTTTTCGTTGTTAGCGTTAACATGTTCTGTAGGAATTACTTCCACGTAAAGTTTAGTATCTGTAACATTGTTTGTAGTTAGAAGTACGTCTTCAGGGACAATAGCTGTAGTTCCATGGGTAACTGAATTCTTAGCTATTTCATCACTTGCTGGAGTAAAAGGCAGTTCCTCCCTAACAACTTTAGTTAAATCATCCTCAGGTTTAGTTATTTCAGAAACATCTGACAAAAGTTCTGGAACAACATTGTCAACAGATTCAGGCACAATTTCTGGATTAATACCTGCATTTGTCACATTTTCAAGATTTTCAGGCAACATAGTAGTTTGTTCTAATGTTACTGGTTCAATCATGTCTGGGCTTGATTCAATATTTTCAACATTAGGAACAATATTTGTCTGGTTAATAATGTCGGGCAATGGTTTCAGCCCAATTACACTTTCATTGATGTCCATGGGTTGGCTCAATCTTTTAATTTTTTCACAATTATCTGTAGGTCTCTCTGTAACAGTTCCTGTCTGGTTCATGACTTCAAACTCATAAGCTTGATCAATTTTAAGTTCAGTGTCAGTGTTCAATGACTGTACAGCTTCAGGGAAAACATCAACAGTGACAACTTGTGGTTCTTCAGTTAATGGTGGATTTTCATCCACACATGTGTCCTTAATAACTTCTGGCACTGACCCTATTACTTCTGAATCTAAAGTCACTATTTCATTCTGTAAGTTATCACCCGATCCGGAATTTGAAGTGTTTAATATTGGTGGTTGAGGTAAACCAGTATTATTTTCACTGTTTTGTTCTACTTCCATGATTTGTTTTGCTTTTTCAAGTGACAGGTTAATGATCATATCAATTTCTGTTTGAACATTGATATTGTCCACAAGATCAGGAGGCAAACTGATAGGTAGAGTAGATGTATCAGTCTCATCAACAGGCGTATTTAATTCCTTGTCAAGGTCATCTTCATCTGGTAAAGGAATTTCAGCAGCCAGTTCCGTCATTGACGCTTCTTTAGGACTAGATTCCTCACCATTATCAGGATTAAGTAATGATTTATTTACTATTTCTTCGAGGGTATCAGGATTATGAATTATGTTTATAGTCTCAGCTAAGGTTGAAGAGTTATGTTCACCAACATTTGTGGTGTCAATACTGGGTTCATCATAGTGGTTTGTGGTCAGTCTTCTTAAATCTTCAATAATTTGTGTTTCATTAATAATTGGTGTTGAATCTAGAATGTTATGTTGGCTGTCGAAAGTAACAGTACGGGATGATATCTTTTCCAATAATTGGGTTACATTGGGTTCATCTTCTGTATTTGTCTCTGAATTTATTATTTCTACTGTTTGATCGAATACAGGCTGAATAACATTTTTGAACGTCTCTGTTACATTTGATTCTTCAAGTTTATCCATGGACTGGTTTGTAATATCTACTGTTTGATCTAATACAGGCTGAATTACACTTTCGAAGGTCACTGTTACATTTGATTCTCCAATTTTATTCATGGGCTGGTTTGTAATATCTACTGTTTGATCTAATACAGGCTGAATTACATTTTCAAAGGTCTCTGTTACATTTGATTTTCCAATGTTATCCACGGACTGGTTTGTAATATCTACTGTTTGATCTAATACAGGCTGAATTACATTTTCGAAAGTCGCTGTTAAATTTGATTCTCCAATTTTATCCACGGACTGGTTTTTAATATCTACTGTTTGATCTAATACAGGCTGAATTACATTTTCGAAGGTCGCTGTTACATTTGATTCTTCAATTTTATCCATCGACTGATTTTTAATATCTACTGTTTGATCTAATACAGGCTGAATTACATTTTCAAAGGTTGTTGTTACATTTGATTCTCCAATTTTATCCATGTACTGGTTTGCAATATCTACTGTTTGATTAAGTAAAAGCAGGTCTTCTTGTGATGTTATTGATGTATCTTGGGTTTCAACAAATACTTTGGAATCAATTGATTCATTGTATTTTTCAAATGCAATCTCACTTGACATTCCTACAGTGTTTTCAGTTTGAGGTATCTGTTTCATAACAGTATTGTCTTGCAATAGTTTTCCTTGAATTTGAAATAATGCTTCAGGAAGCAAATCCTCAGGTGTTATTGATAGGGTGGCATCTAATATATCTTGTGTAGTATTTAGAATGATTTGTTTGAGGCGGGAACCACTTGTATTTTTACTTGTAGTTTCTATGTCTTTTGTCAAGTCCAAATCTTTTGTATTGTCATTCACTGGAGTCTTGTCCTGATCTTCTAATAGAGACTCATTCTTGGTAAATGTTGTTTCACAGTCAACAAATTCTGTATCTGATTCACCAGTAAAAGTGCAGTCAGTTTTGTTTTGTATGTCAGTCATAGTTCTATCTCTAAAGGAATCATTGCATGAAATATCCATATATTCCACAGTGGAATTCAAATCATCTTGTATTTCTTGTGTAGGTAATGCTACATCTTGGTTAGCGTTTTTAATTTCAGTTTGGGGTTGTTGAAAAAATAGTTTGTGAATTGGAATACGCTCCTGACTGAATATGATGGTTGTCTCATCTTTCCACTGTAGTTCTTTCTCAAGGTCATCATTAAATACAATTGATTCTTTATGCGGGCTGTTTCTTTTGGTTGGACTCGCTTCTTTCTTCCGATGAGAAGAAATAGGTGTTGAAGCTAACATTGCTAGTGACTTGGCATCCTCTGCTGATAGTGTTGCTTCTGAGGGGCTGAGTATGTCAGGATTCACAATATCTCCACTCTCGGTTGGTGGTATGGGACTCTGTGATGATCTAAACATGTTGAGGACAGATTTGATGCCTCGCATAATAGGAGAACTACCACCATCATTCTTTAGGTTATCCTTTGTTGGTGTTGTTGCTTCAGGAGTTGGCACCGCAGATGATGATGAACTCAACAAAGACAAGTTTTCATCATTATCACTTGGACCACAAACTGTGACGGTTACATTTGCATTATCTTCAGTAATTGTGGTATCAAGAGGCCTAAGTACCGATGTGCTTCTATTACTGTCACTAAATTGCTCCGTAGAAATTGATTGAAGCGGTAAAGCTTTGAGAGATTTTACTACACTATCATTTTTAGTCAAATTTGAATTAAGTGATCGAGTTAAATTGCTATTCTCATTAATTGTGGCATTTATTGTGTCATCACCTAATTCAACGCCTCTGTTATCAACACAATTAGCAGTGTAGCTCTTAGACATAGGCGAGGAGGCCGGAGTGATGGAATACCTGAGTTTCATGTTAAGTTCCGACACGTCCAGCTCTTCGTATCCCTTTTCTGTGAAGGGTAGCACATTGTTGTGATGTAAACTGTTTTCTTTGTTATCAAAGTCACTGTCAATGTCCATTGGCTCAGCCATCACGCACGTCCACTAGTCACACACTTGGATTATCACCCGTCACACACCACACGGAGTTCAGTCACTACAGAAGCCGCCCGCACTTGATACTCGATCCTCGATGCGTCAATCTGGAGCGAGACACGAAAGAAAAAATCAGTCCAATGTTTACAGTTAGCCGATTTCAGATGGTTTCACTAGGATTTCTAATACGTCGTAGTACAAACGGCGACGCGCGTATGTATGTCATTTAAAAACAAAAATGTCGGTGATGTGAACACGCAACTCACTCTGAAAATCTATTTTTATCCTTTTTGTGTGGCACGAAACGCGACGTTCATTTATGTAACGCGCGCGCCCGAGGGAATCTTGCCAAAATGCGATGCAGAGCTGTTGAACCCAAACACAAATACATCGCCCGATCCGAGACCGTTTGAAATCCGGTAACTTTTTATAATTTGAAATGTCAGTTTACAGAAAGACGTGTGCGCACCACATCGAAGTAGAGCGGTTACTTTAAAATAGCCGTTCCGGGAAAAATAACTGTTATTTTAACGTTTTTTATTCATTTACTTTTCTCTCATATTGTTTTAAGAACACTATTCGTTATTCGTAGTTTTATTGAAAGTAATATGCACGTTACAAAATAATTCATTGACTAATCTTTTATTACGTCAAAACGAACTGTAAGCATTTCGGAGAAAATTCACCTACTTGTTTTGTAGTCTTCGTGAGAAATACGTGTAAGTAATAATTTTATGTAAGTAGTATGAACAACTTGCTACTTCTAAATTACAGCATACCTATTCCTGATAGAGACTTTAAGTCCACCTGTCTACCTTTAAGAGAAAAAGAGAACGAAACGTTATAAGTACTCGACCCCAAATAACATAGGATAAGGGCAGAAAGGTTTTGATGGTAATGATAAAAATGATTTAAAGTAAGCGAGAATTGTGCATTTTTCGGTTAAGTTGACAGCAACAATGGCAAAGCACATTCAAGCATAGGTACAAAGGCTTTAAACTTATAAAACTACAAACAGGAAAATTATTATTCTCTCAAGAAAAGCAAGTTTGTTAAACCATCAGTTTTCTTTATAAAGATATTAATTTTTTGGTGGGTAACTTCTTAAATATAATTCTTGATTGTGAAATCCGTTGAAAACGTTTCTATACTCCCCAAAAGACTGGAAACGCATGATCAAAACCGTTTAAAGTAGGTACATTTAAAACCTATTTATATTAGCTTGGAATCCTTTTGCGTAGTTGGCAAATAGTCCTTCATCGATTTGGTACTACTTCTTTGTTTAACTAATACTGGCACGTAGCTTGTCAATTAAAACTATTAATAATGTAGTTAACGTAAATCAAAGAATGTGCAGATCGTTTTTATTTTAAATAACAGTTACTGATTTCTATAAAATAGCGTGCAAGCACCTTTACTTTGTTAACGTCAGTTGTTAAAAGTTCGTTAGCGAAGCAAGTTTTAAGTTTTGAACATTGAATAAACTAATAGTAATTTGCAAACAATTTCATTTAATTATTTTTAAACAATAATAACTAGTTACCAATTAGTAAAACAACACAATAATTTTGATGCAGGTTTCGTTTGAACGTGATGTAGTTTACTGATAGGAAGTATAGAAACTCACTTACTCCATAAACTAAACATTTCTGTGTTTGTCACTTGTCTCAGATGTTCGAAGAAAAATAAATAAATATCGAAGATTTTATATTAAATAGAATTCAACGTAGGGAATAATTGTATACCAAAAATAATTGTATTACAATGAACATTGTAAGTATACATGTAGAAGTTTTATTTATTTTGAACCAAAACAAATGTCAAGGTTAAGTTTATAACCTCAACGATGCTATCAATATATTGTATCTTCGTAGAAACTTTATTACTATTACATCATTTGCGTAAATTTTGTGTTTGCGCCAAACAGTAACTTCAAAATAATTATTTACCGTTTATTGCATGCTTAGTTTTTTTTTATCAGCTACTTTTTTGTCATGGTTCAGAGATCGCAATAACCAGTTATGGTTTAGACGTCAAGTCGTTATTTATTGTACCTCATTACCTTACCTTTAGTGCATGTGCGACTGTAACGTACGACACACGTTCCGTGCGAGTATTAATATTTATTACACCAATTTATTTGGCGCAATAAGAACATACCTAGCATATTTTTGACATACAGTTCTAAATTTAAATATTAGAAGACTAGTGCGTGGGAGCAGCCAATTGAGTATGTTTTTTTATTTTTTTTTTGTTTTCTTTTTTATTTCATTATTAACTGGTTCATGAGTGACAAGGGGCGATGAAAGTGTATTAATGAAAGTTTCTGATAATGCTCTAGAATGGTCTTTTTAAACTTACATTCAACTCATATCTATATGAAATGCTACTATTATTTTTTGTTGCTTTACTGACTGTTAACTTCAACTTTGTAACTTCCTGCAAAAAAAACGATTTCTTCAATTAATGTTTTTTTTATACTACATATAAGTTACCTACATAAATGTCTTCATTCAGTCTTGAACTGACAGTTTTCAGTATAAAATATTATTAGGCACATAATTATAGTGCATGTTGTTCAATTATTTGTAACGGAAGTGTAATAATGACTGTGAATTAATTTCATGGCAAGGAAAATACCAGAATGAATTGACATTTTACTGTATGAACTGTATTAAAACTGATATTTTAAGCATGTTCAGTCCATCCAAAGGTTGTTCTGTTACCTGGGACTTAAAGATAACTGGCAAAAAGTCGGTGTACTAATGGGTACACCTCTGCCTAACTACGTATGCCAAACATACGTAGTTATTACGTATTATATACTGATTACAGGATGTTAGCAATACATATTGAAAAAGTAACACAGCTGTGTTACAATTTCGGTGTACAGCAAAGTATTTATTCTTCTTCTGATCTTTATTAAATACTGAATGCCTGTTTCACAATGTCCAAATGGCTACTAATATCCAACGGGAAATTACCAATGAAATCCAGAAATGGAACAGAATTTTTTATACCAAAATTTCTTACTTCTTAGGTGGTGAAACAAGCCCCTCTTTTTGTGTTTTTTTTGGAGGGTGTGAAATCATTAAATGAAAAGAAAAAGAAAAGAAAATTGTGTCATTTGGCAAAATACCATAAAAATGAACAAAACAAATTCAAAATAATGAAAACTAATAATTCCAAAAATGCCTCAGCTCAGCATAATGCCAGATGGCAACACAAAGTCCAAAATGACTCCTCCTGCTGGGCAGAGCGGTAGGGAGTGTCAGACTTCTACTGACTAAAAACCACCCATGTTCCTTCTTAGCCCTTAGTGTCGAGGCCGCGGTATCTCTTTCGCACAACCTGCACGAAAGAAGCCCTTACACTAGTAAAAATATGATAATTAACTTATTTTTTCTTTTATTACAGTGTAAACTATGGAAATAGAGCATGATGTCACAGTGAAACTATTATTTTTCGCGCGCTCTAAAGAGTTGGCGGGAACCAGGGAGGCCACAATACGTCTGCCCACAAAGATCAGCTATAAGAAACTCCTGAACATTATTAGTGAAAACTACAATTTACGGTCAATAAAGGATAATATTCTGTTGGCTAAGAACGAGATTGTTTGTGAAGAGGATATTGATATTGATATTACGGACCGAGATAGTATTGCTGTGATTCCTCCGATCAGCGGAGGTTAATATTTGGACCCGTTTGAAAGAATACTGAATGCTAGCATTGAAACATCAGTATAGGAAAATACTAATTTCCTAATATAATGCAATAGCAGACTGATATAGAATAGAACTAAAACACAATCTCTTTAAAACCTAACTAGTAAATTAAATCAATAAAAGAAACTATAATGGATCACCTAAAGCTGACGATGGATAAGCTGCTAGTGGATGAGATCACAGATCTAGTTACTGATGACAAATGCGGAGCCATATCTGTCTTCATCGGAACTACCAGAGACAATTTTGAAGGCAAAAAGGTTGGTAAAGTTTAATTTTTATTTGAAAGTTTTTTTTGTTACCCACTGTGTGTTTGTGTGTCCCACTGCTGGGCAAAAGTCGGCCCTTGCTTCTTCCACACTCATAATACACCTAATAATAAAAAAAATATTAAAAAACTAAAAAACCCGACTGAAAAAACTGAAAAGCAAAAAACAAGCACATTTTTAAACGGTTTTATTTAGCTCACCCCGTTTGTTTTATTCTTGGATCAAATTTAGTAATTCAAATTTCACCCTCTTCCTGTCAACCGATTAATCTGAAATTTTGTATACACTTTGGATTTTGGTGACAATACAATTATGTTTATTCATTATCATTATAAATTCAAGATGGCCGCCGCTACAAAATGGCGGATAATTTATGTTTTATTAATCCCATCAACCGACCGATCAATGTGGCGACGCCTGGGGGAGGCCTATGTTCAGCAGTGGACGTCTTTTGGCTGAAATGATGATGATGATGATGAATCCCATCAATATGGGTATCAAATGAAAGGGCTCAACAAGCAGAATACAATATACTATATAAAATTAAAATCCAAGATGGCGGCTAAAAACTAGAAAATAAAAATAGGTAAAAAAACTTTTTAAGTTAAACGGTTTTATGTTAAACATACATTGCAATGTTTAAGATAAATGTACTAAAAACCAAAAAATAATAAAATAGATACAGTCGTGGGAAAAAACCGTGAGGCACGTCAATTCTGAACTGTCGTGCTGCGGAAATTACAATTGACGTGCCCCACGGTTTTTTCCCACGACTGTATCTATTTTATTATTTTTTGGTTTTTAGTACATTTATCTTAAACATTGCAATGTATGTATAACATAAAACCGTTTAACTTAAAAAGTTTTTTTACCTATTTTTATAAATTAAACAAAACTTGAAAGCAGGCGGGGTGGGGTTCATTTGAATATTAAATTATGAAAAGAAAAAATGAAAATAGAATGGACCCCGCCTGCTTCCAAGTTGTTTCATTTAAAATGTGCTTGTTTTTTGCTTTTCAGTTTTTTCAGTCGGGTTTTTTAGTTTTTTAATATTTTTTTTTATTTCCAACTATTTAGTTTTTTTATGTTTGTTATTTCGTTGGTCGCGTAAAATTTTTCGCAGATGATTTAGTTTTTGTGTTTGTTTAGGTATATGATTTCTGACTTTGAATTTCTTTTAAACATATTATTATAAGTGTCATACATTTTTGTAATCTCCTTTTAAAATCCTTTATTATGATACCCTACTCGATGGGACGGGGATTATTTTTTTTTTAACTCCGATACATGGGCCCCCGAAATACTTATGCAATTTTTCTTTGTTTTTTTGTAAAATTTTAATGTAGCCTATGACACTCGCGCCATCAAGGCAAATCTAACGACGTATATTTTATTCAAATCCGTTCATTCGTTTAGGAGTTAAGAGGGAATAAAGAGACAGACATACATACATAGATACACGTCAAACACATAACCCTCCATTTGGGCTTCGCCGCAGTCGGGTAAAAACTTGCAATGTAGAGTTAAAATATTTGTCGCTAGTATCCTTACATAGTATAAAACAAAGTCGTGTCTGTTTGTTTGTTTGTTTATTTGTTTGTTTGTCTGTATGCTTAAATCTTTAAAACTACGCAACGGATTTTGATGCGGTTTTTTTTAATAGCTAAAGTGATTCAAGAGGAAGGTTTTAGTATATAATTTGAACGACATCCACGCGGGTGAAGCCGCGGGCATCAGCTAGTATGTAATAAAATGCTAGTAAGAAAGACCTAAATACATAATTATTTATCACCAATTTAACAATTTAAGTTAGAACGAGACATTTTTGCACTTCTTTCTTTATCATGTGGTTAGTACCAAACCTTTTGTCAGAGTTGTTATGCCGCCTATGGGCTATAGACTTGGCTTTAAATGTATCCCGTCGGGGCTGCGGGTTGTTCGAAAGAGATACCGCGGCCTCGACACAAAGTGCTAAGAAAGAACATGAGTGGTTTTTAGTCAGTAGAATTCTGACACTCTCTACCGTTCTGCCCAAGAGCAGTAGGGATTCTTTGATGATGACGCCCCCCCCCCCCCCCCCCCAAAAAAAGGCATGTTGGTTACCTCACGATGTTTTTTTTCACCAAAGCAAAAGCGAGTGATAATTGTACAATATTGACGGCACGGTTGGCGCAGTGGCTAAGCGATTGGACTGCTGCGCTGCGTGTCGCGGGTTCGATCCCCGCACGGAGTAAATATTTGTATGACCTGCAGATAGTTGTTTCGGGTCTGGGTATTTGTGTATGTGAGTTTATATGTTTGTGAACGCACCCACGATACAGGAGAAATTCCTAGTGTGGGGCAACGTTTAAAAAAAAAAAAAAGAAGCATGTGAATCCGAAAAATCAGAGGTCTTGGGATCGAACTTGAGACCGCTGACTTGGAAGTCCATCGGATATACCACTATAGGCTTTCACTGGTTATACTGGAAGCCGACACCAACATGATAAGGTGATGCTGTAGTTATTGCGAGATTATGAGTCTTATGGGCCTACTACACGCTCAAGCTTCACCACACTTTTCGTTCACACTTCACAGTACATCGCGCGTATGGTTGGTAAAACTGTATTACCATTACAAACCACACGCGCGATGTACTGTGTGCATCGTGTAATCGCGCAAGCAAGACTGTAGGGAAGTGTGAGCGTGTGGTAGGCGCATTATAGGATATCTAAAAATTCCCTCAAATATTTTTCTAACAATATGCCTGTAATTATTGGAGGGTTAGGCAGATTAGTTTTGCCTGACCTGAACAAAGGACCTGCTCAGCATCTCAAATCTGGCGAGTTTCGCTTGCTAATTTAGTCTGCCGTGTCATTATCATCATCATCAACAGCCTATTAACCTTTTGACCGCCACAGTCAAGTATAGACGACAAGCCTAACAAGCAAGAGTACCTAAAGTCGGTCGACTTAAGGTAATTTTTGGCTTGTCGTCTATACTTGACTGTGGCGGTAAAAAGGATAATGTTCCCACTGCTGGGGCACAGGCCTCCACTCTTTGTGTCATTATAATAATTCTAAAATCTTTATTGAAATAAGATAAAATTGCGAATCTAAGTACCACCATGACGATGAATAGGTATTAAAAATACAACTGAATTGAGAACCTTCTTTTTTGAAGTCGGTTAATTATAAGCAGAAACAAATATTACAAAATAACCACGTGTCACGAAGTCACGAATGACTTGCGAATTTCAAGTAAAGTAATTCGTGACTTCGTGAGACAAATTCGGTGATAACACGTGATAGTGTTGAAACATTTAGCAAACAAAACTATTGTGTAATGTGCAATGAGATAACGGTACCTAATTTTAGATATAAGTAAGTAAATAGATCGTGAGTGGAATATTATCTTAGGTTTTTATCTCTTTAGGTCTTTGGATAAAAACAGAAACTATTTAGAGCTGTGCTCAAACTAAGGCGAATCCCACGCGGGATGCGGCGGGACGCTCGCGCCGATTGTGCCATGTAAGCTAACTTCTATGGAGGTGTTGTAACTGGCGCTAATTAGCCTGTTTATGTGGAGATTCATAGATGACTCCACCTTGGTGTGTAAATGTGGTTTTGCCCTACAAACGATGGGACACTCTTGACATCGCGTCCTGCCTGTCCTGTTATTTGCAGATCACAAGAGCTGATGGACGCTATCACGCTACTGAAAGTGCCAAACACGTTGCCAAATCTTAATTCAAGTGTTACTCGATAACCCCGCCTGCCTATTTACATTATTATTGGAATGATGTAAAAGGGCTTGTCTCCGAAAACACTGTTTGGCACTAAACAGTGGATAAACACGAGCGTTATCATTTATCAGTTGTGCAAACACACGTCACAAGTTAATTTAGTTCCAAAATAAACAGGTTTTGGAACACGAAATGTTTTTGCATACATACTAGTTATTTAATAGTCGATTGTTTCAATTATGCCGTTTTCACTTTCCGTTCCTAAGGCCGCAAATTCGAGACTGGGCGGTGTGAGAGGCGGGGCGTGCAGCGTGCACGCTCGAGTTTAAAAGAAAAAAAAAAAAAAAAAATGAAAGCGAACGTGCACGCTGCACGCCTCCGAATTTGCGGCCTCAGTATGTGCATGTTTACGTACAGGCGGGGCGTCGCGCAGCGCGTGCAGCGTTTTTATTTCAAACACATGGCGATGTATGAAAAAGTTAACGATTTCAAAACTTGATGTTACGAGAAGCACAACGAGAAGCGATTTTTCGCTCGTTTCTTTAAAATGCAGCGTGTGTTGCGGTGGACTCGTCTACTAAGTAAATTAATAAAAAAGCACGAAAAGAGCATTTCGCACGCGCCGCGCAACGCCTCGCGTCTCCGTAAACGAGCCCTTTAGGAGTATAATAATGTATCATCACCGTTCTTCTGCCCTTATCCCAATTTATTTGGGGTTGGCTCAGTATGTCCTGTTCATCCATACTTCTCTATTACTCGTCGTCTCAGCAGTCACCATTCATAGCAGTCATTTAGGTACATTCATACTTAACATTTTGAAATGTACAAAGAAACTATGGTAATACCTAATATAGGTACTCCTCCGATTTCGGTGATGTTTCGATTCCTCAAGTCATAGGTCACTTTAGCTGGTTAGCGAGGATCAGAGAGCAGGATATGAAGAAAAGCTTAGTTGGCAATAGGTACAGCTCACTCCCCGACATCAGTGCTTTTCCGTTGAGGTAGCTCTTGGGTCCGAAGAGGGTTCAGTGCCCTGCAGGAAGACCCTCAATCATATAATTCTTATTAAGTTGTGTTTTTTTTTCTATCTAGGTGGTGAGGCTGGAGTATGAAGCATACGAGCCCATGGCCATCAAGGCTTTAAAGGCAATCTGCGACGAGGTCCGCGACAAGTGGCCTGCCATCCACAACATAGCTATATACCACAGGTTTGTGTTTTTTTTTATCTAATTTAAGCCTCATGCTGAATAATGAAACGCATGAGACTACCAAATTGATGTTATTGGATGGAGAGGGAGAGGAAGGCCAAAGAAAGATGGATGGATTGTGTGAGTATTCATATAGCAGAGAAAGAAGTAAATGACTCCGTGACGTCGTGTTGGGTCTGCGGGTTGTTCGAAAGAGATACCGCGGCCTCAACACAAAGGGCTAAGAAGGAACATGGGTGGTTTTTAGTGAGTAGACGTCTGACACTCCCTTTCGCTCAGCCCAAGAGCGGGAGGGGTTATTTGATGATTTTCCAAAAAAAAGGGAGAATGGAAGACGAAGAGGTGATCTGAGAGAGAACTAGACCGTTTAGCCATTGAACCTACAGTCATTGGGAAAAACAACGACTCACCGATCAATGCAGTGTGCGACGATCTAGTAAAGCAAGTCAATTGTATGATTGGAATTGAGACGAAAATCGAACCCTGTGCTATAATAGACTTCAATTAATGATGATTCAAAACCAACGTAATCGAAAGGTGCTTATATTAGGAGCTTTGGCAATAACTATCCGGTCAATAATTAACAAAAAACTCGTTTGCAAAAAAAGAACCAACGGACTTGCAAAAAGCTTCTTTATTTTATTCTTTTTGTTGTAGCACATCACATAAATTCTTGTCATATGTTCGCGATATTAATATTAGATGTTATAAGATTTAGACGAAGAACAAATAATACGTATTGAATCTAACTCATAATCATAAACTACCGAAGCAAAGTTAATAAGATTCTGTTCTACCAAATGAAAAATAATTGCGTAAATCGTTCCATATTTGACGTCAGTTAGATAAAAAACAGCAGATTTTCATTCACTTTTTAACCGACTTCAAAAAAAGGAGGAGGTTATCAATTCGACTGTATTTTTTTTTTTTTTTTTTTTTTTTTTTTTTTTTTTTATGTTTGTTCGCTCATAACTTGCGACTGGGTGAACTGATTTTCATGATTCTTTTTTCATTTGAAAGCTGGTGCTTCCCGTGTGGTCCCATTTTCACCATTTCAATATCTGATGATGGGATCTTGTAGAAATCGGGGGAACTCTTCAATAAATAACAGCAGATTAACCGCGATTGTTGCTATAGCATATCTAAGCATTGTTTACGCCATCACACAACATAATATCACGCCTGTACTCACTACAAAGGTGATGAAGAACTTCGGAGATAGGCAACGGAACTCCTCAATTAATGATAGTAAATGGACTGGGATTGCTGAAATCTCATGACTGTCTATTGTTTACACCAGTTCATAACATAACATCACGCCGGTACGTTGTGAAGGGGTAAGCACATGTGAACCACTAAAAAGTGAAAAATAAAAACGTTTTTTACAAAAAATAAAACCGACTTCGACAAAAATAAAACACAAAAAAGTGAAAAATAAAAAATCAGCTTCAGAAGTCGGTGGCAAAAACATGAAATCAAACAAACAAAAGTCACCGACTTCTGAAGCTGATTTTTTATTTTTCACTTTTTGTTGTAACATATTATTGAATTGGTTATTATAAAATTTTGAAATAAATTAAGACCTTGTTGTAAAACATTTGAGTAAACAGTCTTGAAAATTATTCGTTCGTCAATATTGACATAGATGACAGGAAATTTCATCGTTTTATTCTTATGTTAAACGGTAAGTAGGTGCTCGCTTATTGTTTCAAGTTCTTGGTCATTAATATTAATGAGGCCGCATTTATTAGTGCTAACTGTAATGCTCATTACAGTTGTTAATAATACGATCTACTTATAGAATCCTAATATTACGCGTAGTGTTTTATCGTATGCTTGGCGTCTACAGATTTATTCAATTTTGAACGTGTATCTCTTCTCCATATCGAGGAACTTGGGTGGAGACATAGATTAACTTTTCATTCGTATACGAACATTAACTTCATGTCAATTTGTATGGGCAATTTATATTTCATTGAGCATACCTACTTTATACACTCACAGGCACAATTAACCGCCCGCCTCTATCATTCATCGCCCTGTTTATTTACGTTAACTCTGGCTTATCTAATGTTTTGTTTTTTGTCAAGTGGCTACTGAAACAATAAATTAAACACTTA
Organism: Diarsia mendica; assembly: GCA_949316265.1. Taxonomy (NCBI): domain Eukaryota; kingdom Metazoa; phylum Arthropoda; class Insecta; order Lepidoptera; family Noctuidae; genus Diarsia; species Diarsia mendica. The sequence continues at coordinate 19,940,827 of OX438906.1, forward strand.
TACCATTATTTCATATCCTAAATTTGTTTCAACGAAGGGTTTTTGGAATTTAGTCGTTGTTTGACATTGTTGCCGTTTCATTACCGTCTCAACATTTTCTGTTCTTTCCTGCCATAATGCGTGAATATTGTGTAATTTAAGTTTGTTAGTGTTCGCTTATTGTTTGTGACTGTAAAAAATGACACTCGATGCTATTGGTGCAGTTAGGGCAGTGGCTTATCTGACGCTGGGTACAGCCAACGTCGCATCGATCATACACACAGTGTACCTCAAACTACGGTACGGGATGCCATCAGACGATTTCAGGAGACAGTTTCATACACCCGCAGGCCAGGTTAAGGCCGACATCGATGCACTTCAGCTCGAGACGACCGCTTGGTTGTCAGCAACGTGTTGAGAAATCGCTTTTGCACTGCTACTAAAGCTCGTATGCGTCCTTTTGAGGTGAGAAATGTCAGTGTGAGTGAACGTACCATTAGAAGAAGACTGACAGAAAGTAATCTGAGGGCTTTTCGTCCAGCTCGCGCCCCACAACTGCTCCCACAACACGGTAGAGCTAGTCTTGCTTTTACGCGAGAATATGCTAACTAGATGGACTGTGTAGGAATGAAAGGACGTACTGTTCTCAGATGAGAGCAGAATAGGCTTAAAAATCCAGATGGACGTCAGCACGTTTACAGGCGCCAAAATGAAAGGTTTGCTCCATGTGCTTTAACCGAAACCGTAGGTTACCTAAGAGGGTCCGTATTGGTTTGGGGAGGTATTTTTTACGAGGCTCGTACTGATCTTGTTGCGCACGATAGATGCAGTGTGAATGCTTCAAGATTCGTGGAGGAAGTTATTCATGACCATGTCATACCTTTTGCACCGTTCATTAGTGATAACTTTAGATTAATGCATGAATATGCACGTGTCATACCGCATAATCCGTCCAATGAGTACCTTAATGAGGTCGGGATTCAAATTTTACCATGCCCAGCACGCACTTCCAATTTTAACCCAATTAAACACATATGGAACAACCTCAGAAGACATGTTTGAGTAAGAATACCAGCCCCTACAACCCTAGGAGAGCTTCAGACGGCTCTGGTAGAGGAGTGGCACAAAATCTCTCAATCTGCCATCCAAGATATCATGGATGGGTTGCCAAACTGGCTCCATGAAGTCATTAGAGGCCGAGGTGGCAATACCCATTATTAATTTTTTTTAATTTTTTTGGTTCGGCCAGTTTTAACAAATCCAAAATTGTTAAATGTTTATCTCAGATTATCACAAAATCGATTTTTGGTATGCATTCTCTAATTAACGACTTTCTTTTCAAGATTTTTGTTTTTTTTTTACCGTATTATTGGTAGCTTTCAATGTACCCATCATAAAATTTAGTCTAGATTTGATAATTTCTGCAAATTGAAAGAAATACAGGGTGGGCGGTTAATTGTGCCTTTAGCGATGTTTAGTCAAAGAGCGGTCTGCGAATCGCCCTTAGTTTCTACAATAGGGTCTGGGACTGGGTCAACATAATATGATTCTGTTTAGTCCGTAAGTTAGATTATCGAAAAATTTTGAATACCTACGTGTTTTTTGTTTTATCAAATCAATAAAAAATGCCGAAGATAAAACGCGTCAAAGATCTTGGAGTGGGGCTTGAAACGTCACTTGTGTCGTCAAAATGTACTATCATATGACGTCACACGAGTTTTCGAAGCACTGTATCGTCTTCATTTTAAGTTCACGTGAAAAAAGAAAAAAATACGTGTCCAATAATTTTTGGAAATCTAGCTGACGGACTAATTAGTTTTTTTTTTGTCCGATCCCCTAATAATGTCCATTATCTTTTTCTTACCTTTATCTCAATTCATTTGGGGTCTGCGCAGTATGCCTTCTTCTTCCATACATTCTTATTAGGTACTCGTCATCTCATCACATACCTCCTTGCTTACCATATCATACTTTACACAGTCCATCCATCATTTCTTTGGTCTTCCTCTACTCTATGAACCCTCCCTTGAAAAAGACGTATGTAGTCTTATCTTTTATTTTTTGGGGATTGGAATTCATCAAATGACTCCTCCCGCTCTGGGCAGAGGGGTAGGGAGTGGCAGACTTCTACTGACTAAAAACCACCCATGTTCCTTCTTAGCCCATTGTGTCGAGGCCGCGGTATCTCTTTCGAACAACCCGCAGCCCCGACTGGACGTAGCTTTATCTGCGAGTTTAAATAAGGTTTCTTTCACTTAAGATACACTCACCATAAGGTCACCAATAACATCGTTGACTATAAATAGGGAATCAGTGTACAAATGAACTTTTTTTTTTTTCTTTATTTAAAGGGCTTTATCGCTGAGCGATAACGTCGCCCTGTAAAATTAACAATAACACTATAACTAACAAAAATTATTTTAAAACAAAAGCTGCTAACTTATATAAAATCCGAGCTTGTTCCGATAAAGGACAAGCCAGGATTGCGTTACATACTCCCACATCATATAATTTGGTAATTCCAAGTAAACTATATCTCATAGCCTCATTCCGTACACACTCCATCAAAACATGTTGCACATCTTGGACTATTCCACAATCTTCACAGTTGGGAGAAGTAACCTTTTTCATAAGAAAGCCAAACTTATTCGATGGAATATGACCGGAACGAAGTCTTAGAGCCATAACTATAACACTCCTACTAGACAAATGATCAATCCAACTATTCACTGAAAGTTGCGGCTGGATGGTTTTGTACCATATTCCCTTTTCAGTCGATCTCTGGTCAAAGAAAATGAACTTGATACACAATGCCGTAATGATTACAAGGGACATACCTACTTACTGATAAATGCAACTTCATAGCCTGCCTCAGATAACGCAACAGAAAAAAAAACTTTGACGCAATGTTTGCTGAGAGTTTTGGGCCATGTGCATATGATATAGATAAGATACCAGCGTTAAATTCAAATATTTATTTTCTTGAATAATCAAATATTTAAATCAATAGATTTAAATTCGCCATTTTTTTTTTTTTTTTTGTTAGCCTATATTGTCCCACTGCTGGGCAAAGGCCTCCCCCATAGTCTTCCACTCTTCTCTCCGTGCGGCTTTCTCCGGCCAATCTTGTGCAAAAGCCTCTAGGTCGTCACGCCAGCGTTTTCTAGGCCTCCCTCGGCGACGACGCCCGTCCTCTGGCACCCACTGCGTGACGACCCTAGCCCATCGGTCCTGATGCATTCTGCAGACATGGCCCGCCCAATCCCACTTTAACCCAGCAGTCTTGTTACCCACATCAGCGATTCCTGTTTTTGAGCGTATTGTGGTATTTCGAATTCGGTCGCTGAGCTTGATACCCAATACGCTACGTTCCATCGCTCTTTGGCAAACCTTGAGTTTGGACTTTTTTTTTTAATTCGCCATATTACTAAAACTAAAAAATGGCTCGGCAGATGATGATCGAAGTGGCAATTCAGATCAGACCATGGAAGGAAGGAACAATGGGTCGAAAGAAAATACATGAAGTCTAAGTCCAAAGAGACAAGACCTAAGAGATTTGCGCTAATGCTGTTATCCATACTAATATGAATGCAAAACTATCTCCGTTTGTTTGTCAGCTTTTCACGACTATACGGCTGATGGGATCGCATCAAATTTTAGCAAGAAAATACATTATATTCAGGGAAAGCTCATAGGTATTTTATTTTTCTCACACGTAAGTAAACGAAGTCGCGGGCAATAGCTTAGTACTCTAGATATCTACAGAATGCAATTTTACAAGGTAAAGTTTCATTTGAATCGCGTTGTTTACATCAGCTTCATTTGCATCTAATTATATCTACGTACGGACGACGTCACTGCATATTTACTGTTTTACTGATATCGTTCTCTCTTTTAAATGGGTGACGAATCGACCTCTTGATTGCTTGTATCACAACAACTCCTATGCTACGATAAACCTCCATTTCATCAGTTACGTATAAATCTTGTGTTAGGCCCGGTATTCGTCAAAGTGGAGAGGAGCAGAGATGAGAGCAGATGTGCGAAAAACGGCTAATCACGTTAGTTAAAATTGACATCTGTGTGCTTACTCTCGAATATAATTCCGATAGATCGACATTGGAATTGTCAGTCAAACGTCAGGCATTGGCTGGACTCACTGAGTCTAGCCAATCCCTGACGTTTAACTCAACCAACTGACGTTTGACCAATGTCGATCTATCGGAATTATATTCCAGAGTAAGCACCCAGGTCTTTCGCCCTTCCTGGGCAGTGATTGGTCGAATTTGGCACATCTCTTCGCTCTGCTCGTTTAATGGGGAGTGAGATTCGCACCAACAAGGTAGAACCGGATTACCGGACTCCGGGAAACACTATGTTATATTTTACAACAATTCTCGCTAAACAAGACATTACGACTAAGGTTAAAACTATTCGCCACATGACGTGATCTTTTATCTTTATTTTCATTATATTTATACCTGGGGATCTAAAATAGCCACTTTAGCAGATCAAATGGACCTTTCATAATAGTAACTGCGTCTCGTGACCATTTAGGAAAATAGATCGTAAAAGGAAAATAATATGAATTGCGTCAAAATTCGTAAAAAAAACTACTAAAAGTGGCCATTTTAGACGCCCTGCAATTGATAGGGTAACAATTTTTTGGTAATTTGGGAAGTAGACTGAAGCTACAACTCTACAAGTAATAAACAAATTGAACACTTGTGCAATAATTTAACACTTGATAACAACGTTTTATGTGGAAGTAAATTCGTTAGGTACAGTCAACAGCAAAAGTAGATGATCAAAATCAGAAATTCAATACTAATGAACGGAGTTTGCGTCAGAACTGTGTGGCGTCGAAGTGATTCAAAAGTATGTGATCGTTAATTTTACCAAACATTTACTACTAGTACAACTGCCATATATTCGTGATCACTTTTGACTCCAAAAGTTATAAACTCAGTTCGCTCCAGAACTATGAAGCAAAAAAAGAGGAAGGTAGATTGATATTTTTATCTTTCACAAAAATATCAATCTACCTTCCGGTTTTAATATATTGTAGCCGACTGGGCGAAAGCAATTATTGAGTAATGATTTTGTATCGCATCAGATACTTTTGAACATTGACGTAAATTCACAAACATGCAGAGATATTATATTTATTATTATTTAGTTATATTTATTGAATTATGATTTTGTATCAAATCAGCTACTTTTGAACATTGACATAAATTCACAAACATGCAAAGATAGTAATATTTATTGAATTATGATTTTGTATCACATCAGCTACTTTTGAACATTGACATAAGTTCACAAATATGCAAAATTAATAATATTTATTGAATTATCGTTTGTTTTCACTTCTTAGTTCTGGAGCGAATTGAGTTTATTAACTTTTGGAGTCAAAACTGATCACGAATATATGGCAGTTGTACAGTTGAACCAGTTAATAAGTATAGGTACATTTTGCAATGTGTGAGTGAAGTCATAGTTATACGCACACACACTAAGTAAAACGAGTGAACTATGTTTCTAATAGTGTGCGTTATGTGCGTATACGTCAAAACTGGCCTACCGCAGGCCGACTTTATATCACGCACTCATCGGTAACTTTTATTAATATTGTGTGGGTATACGTATTAAACATACACGGGTAAAAAATCAAGAAACGGGCTCACAGTGAAGGAATATGACCCAATATTTTAGGTATGTCTAGTAGAACATCCGTGGCAGAGTGGTGTAAGCGCTTGACATAGTTAATAGTCTACGCTCGGTGTCGTGAGTTCGATCCCCACTGAGGAATTCAGTTTTACTGTTTTTTACCTTTTTTTACTTTTTGTTTTATAAAATTAAGTTTGTGACCAATAAAATCACTTAAGGTGATTCATACAGGCTGCTCCCAGCCATTTTCCCGCAAGATGGCGTTGAAGTCAACATTTTTAGTTTATTTGGGTTTTTGTGTAATTGGAAATTTATTAAGTCGTAGAAGTAGCAGACGCTGATACCGGACACTGCGCTTTATCGAATAGGGTCACATCATTGCCAAAAAATCCACCCAATTCGACACTTTTCCAATGATAACATCTGCTATTGTATATATAGATCGTTTACACACACAAACGTAGGAGAGTACCAGAACCCTACGTTTACGAAAATTGACACTAGATGGCGTGAATGAAAAAAAAACCAAGATTTCATTTGTCTTTATGGGTAGATTGGGTGAGCAGAACAACAGACCGCCACCTGGTACGGTATTATAATATGTATATACAAAGTTATAAAAATAAAAGGCATATTTGTTGGCGTAAACTATTTATTTATAACTTTGGGAAATAAATGTCAAGAATAATTACAATAAAACGCAGTTTTATTTTATTGAAATGAAGTTTATTTTTGCAAATAGGTTTTTTAAAACTAGATGGGGCCGGTGTTTCGTACTTGACTACTCTGAGAAGACAACAGCCGAAACAAACTCAGAGGTCACAGTCTCTTTTAAAGTCCAGACAATCTTGTTCAACTCGCATGAGAACTATGCAGAATAGTACCTGAAAACATTTGTCAGTTATCGTATGACTCGACCGGTAGGTCCCATTTGTTCTATGGAACATGACGTAATAGAACAAATTGAGAAAATATTGTCCCTATTTGTACTATAGAACAGTTTGTACTTTTTGTCTCAAATTGTTCCATAGAACAAACTAAGTATATAAACTTCTTGAAGTTGACATGTAAACTGGCCACTCGAGAATGATTTGCTACCACTTGTCTTAGTAACATTGATGATTAGATGGTTACTCACCGACAGAAATTTTAACGGATTTTGAGAGAGCTGCAGTTGCAGGGTACTCACTTCTTTATTGTTGTTTGTTTATGATTGGATTGGATCTTTGCTAATCGTAATGGAAATAAACGTAAATTTTGATAGTTTGAATTTTCTGCAACGGGGTCGTGGAAAAGTTTTACAGCATGGTGATAAAGAATATTACCTACAGACAAATTATACTAGAGGAATGTCATTATGGCGATGTATAAATTACCGGAAACTGAAATGTGTTGGAAGTATGAAGATTTCTATGGTGAGTTAATTATGTAAATAATATTTTTTTTTCAATTTTCAGCTTTTTAAAAGTTTTTTTATAATATTCATATTTATTTTATTTTTAGACGGAGAAATTAATAATGAAAAAGAAACCACACCACATAAATTGTGTGAAGGAGGAAACAAAAGAAATTACAAAAAACGTGATAGCAACGTGTGTCGAAGAAGCGGCTCTAGGGCAAGATACTGTGCCGAATGTGTACAAAAAAGTGGTGTCAACATTTCACGACAAAGGTATACATTTTATACAAAATATACCTTCTTATAAACAAGTCAAATCTACGATTTATCGTAAAAGGAATGAACACTTTCAAGTTCCTTTGCTGTCTTGTAATGATGCATGTGAGTTACAAATTCCCACTCAGTATACCGATATGCTACTTGCCGATTTTAACGATGGAAACAACCGCATTTTACTGTTTTGTTCAAAAGAAGCCAGACGAAATTAATACCAAATATTAAAATAATACTACTTGATGGCACTTTCGAAGTTTGTCCTGCACCATTTATAGAACTTTACACCATGCATGGGGATTTAGGTAGTTCTGATGAGTTTACTAATATAATTCCAATAGTATATGTTCTGATTACCAAAAAAACAAAAGAAATGTATGTGCGTATGCTAGAATTGATAAAATGTAGTATTCCGGAATTTTCACCGACAGAAATTATAACCGATTTTGAGAGGGCTGCAATCGCTGCTGTTAAAGAAGTTTTCCCAGATGCGAATTACCATGGCTGTTACTTTCATTATACGCGAGCTTTACGACGAAAGGCAAAAAAACTGCAATTATCAAATGATATATTCTTGCAAAGAATTGTGTCACTTTGTACAATATTGCCGCTTTTACCTCTATCAGAGCTAGACAATGGTTGGGTATATATAAAAGCGGAAGTGGCTTCTATTTCAAACGATAACTTAATAAAATTTGTGAAATACATGGAATCATTCTGGTTAAAAAATGATTTTCGTAAGTCTTGGTGCTGTTTTGGAGTTAAACATAGGACCACTAACAGTGTGGAGAGTTGGCATCACAATTTTGTGGGCCGTTTTAAAAGAACTCCGCCATCGTTTATAATATTTTTGACAAAAATGGCTGAGGATGCAATTTTGAATAAAATTAAAGCAATAAAAGTGTTAAACAAATCTAAATCGTTAACTAAACGAGAAAAAAAAAAACATTAACAGGGAAAGGTACATATTAGAAAACCAGCTACAGTTAACTGTTGGAGAAATTAGCGTAGAAATGTTTTTGAACAAAACTATTTACTTGTCGACTCATTAAAGAGCACACTGGCCGTTTACAAAATAATTCACAAAAAAAAGTGAAAATGTCAATACTTGTTTTGAACAAAACTAAATTAAAATGAACAGGCTTGAAGTAATCCGTAAATTGTTTTCAAAACAACCAAAGACTTTATATGAAATGGCTTTGACAAGTTTGTTTAAGTACATGAAATCAAATATTGATTGTTGTTTCAATAACTCGGCGTCAATATTTGAAAATATTGAAAATATGTATTTTATGTTAAAACAGTTGCAGTTACCAAAAACTATCTTGATAGATTTATTTTTTTACTCTCTGCAAGATTACAGTGTAATTATGAGTGAAGAGGGTATGTCATCCACGGGCCGTTGCCAGGACTGCCTACATCTTCGGTACCCGATGCATAATGACTATGAACCCATCGAAATTTATGATTTATATTGTAAATTTTGTGCTGGAGAACTCTTTCTACAAAATAAGTATTTTCCGGGGACTATTTAATATAAGAATGTTTTATTTAAAAGAAGGAATGGTTTTAGTTTGTTTTTATCGCGGACTGTTTAATAAGAGGTTTAATATAAGAATATATTAGCCGTAAGAAGAATTGTTTTTAGTTTGTAATAGACTGGCCTGTTGATCTAGTGGTTAGTGACCCTAACTGCTATGCCGGAGGTCGTGGGTTCGATTCCCACCCAGGACAAATGTTTGTGTGATGAGCACGATCATTTGTTCTGTGTCTGGGTGTAATTTATCTATAATATGTATGTATTTAGAAATATATAAGTATGTTTATCAGTTGTCTAGTACCCATAACACAAGCTCTGCTTAGCTTGGGACTAGATGGCGTTGTGTGATAGTTGTGGAATATTATTATTATTATTATTATTATATTATTAATTACTGAAACACATATTGTTAAACTGCTGTTTTGCTTTTATTTTTCAAAATAAAAATATTATGTAGCGAGTAGTTTCAATTTTTTGATAGTGAACTGTACCTGGTATTAACGTCAGTGATTAAAGTCATTCACGTCTTACATCTCATCATGGAAGAATTTGGGAAAAGCGATTCCCATTTAGTTCTGTGCATTCACAGACAAATAAAAACAGGAGCAAAAGCTAGTATGTAGTTCTATAGTACAAATAGGGACAATATTTTCTCAATTTGTTCTTTTACGTCATGTTCCATAGAACAAATGGGACCTACCGGACTCGACATACAACTCGAAGACCTCAACGACACGTCGAACAATGCCAAAGAAAGGACATTTTGTGTAGGTCGCTTATATAGTACTCAAACTGCCAGACGAATGTGGGAAAAAAAAAAAAAACAAAAAAAATAATCATAATAAAATGACCCACATGGTCCTCACATTCACAATATCAAATAAAATGAATAATATTTTATAAAATAAATATCAAAAAAATTACATTACACTTTTATCAAAACAGAAGTATTTCAAGTAAATTATGCTGATACATGCCTACTTGATTATCAAAGAAACAATAATTCTTATACAAGAGATAACAACAAATATAAAACACGTTTTTTTTGCGATAATAACCAGAAAGGTGAAAAAATATTTCCTAATTTCGAAGTACTCAACAAAAGCTTTTAGAAAAACGAAAATATATAGAGCAGCTGAATTGAGCAAGTAGTTTGTTATAATTTATGTTATCTGTAAGGTGATCTATGGGCCAAAGTAGCCTGAAAATAAATTTTATCTAGTTCTAGTATTATATTATAACCCCCTGCTCAATTCAATAAGCTGCTCTATATATGAAGTATGTAGGTATACATAATGATGTATTATTTCACCTTTTGATACAAAATAAAAAGAAATATACAATGATAATGTAGATTCTAAACTACTACAAAAATACAATTAGAACAATAATCATTTGATTTGTTGATTTCACCCTTTTTTTTTTGGTGGGTGGAAAATCATCGAATAACCCCCCCCCCCCCGCTCTTAGGCAGAGCGAAGGGGAGTGTCAGACTTCTACTGACTAAAAACCAAACCCATGTTCCTTCTTCGCCCTTGTGTCGGAGCCGCGTTAACTTTTCGACAAACCACAGCCCCGACGGGGTTGATTTCACCCTCTGCCTTGAAACTTGCCGTGTTGAAACCACTGCTACACTGCTGCTGCAAAGAAAACATAGGTACTTAGTATATTTGTTACTTTTTGAAGTATATTATACCATTCACTTCAAAATATTATTTACCGTCAATCTCGAAAGCTGCTCTAAAATAAAACTTTACTTCTCATCTCTCGAACATACTTTTTGCTACACTCTCATATTGCTGCCCTTATAACATGTCTTTTGTACAAATATTCTTTTTATACAGAATATCCTTTACATGATTGTGACACGGGGTTGTGATACGGCGCTTGCAAACCTGTAAAGATGATAAAATAAATGTATAATGGTTTACTTTTAAAAATCAAAATTGTCTATGAACATATTCTATAAAATACCGTAATTTTATTAGATATGTATGTTTATATACATATCTGCTAGTGCTAACATCATTATCACACCACACAACTCACCATTCCAAATTGACTAGCAGTCAAACGGTCACACCTATGAATGGTATATAAATCATTTTCGTGCTGTCCTACAGTAGACGTTTCAATCACATGAACACGTCGCTGGTAAGAACCTCCTTTTCCTACACTAATTCGTTTTCCACAGTTTAATTTGTTTATTACGCTCATAACGTTTTCCGCCACATTTTGTTGTCTCATTTGACAAACAACCTGCCTTCAAAGCAATTTTTTCATTGGCTGCATAAATCAGAGCCCATACCTCTGGCGCAGTATTTTTCAGACGTTTTACGAGATCTTCTTCCTTCTTTTCAGTTCCATCTGTCAATGCTACACTGACATTGCAGTAATAATCCTTGCAGTTTTCATGCACTCCGAATACATGAAGCGGGCCATTTCTCAGATCTGCTGCCATAGAAGTAGCAAGCTCACTGCTACACACGATAATTTTCCGTATAATAAGCTTCATCTTCATAACCTTTGGCTTGAGGGAATTGAGGAGGGAATGTGGTTTCATATCCATGTTTCTCCTCTCATATTATTGACATGTCATTGTATAACAATATTTGTTTCTAACACCAAGAAATAGGCATTTTTTTAGTTTCTTTACCAATAATACAGGCCTGGAAATGAAAAGTAACACTTGTAAATAGTGCACAACTGCACATAATAAAAAAGTCCGAACCAAATTTTCACAGACAAGACAAAATATCTTCCTTCAATCAACGGGTTGCGTTCCGAAACTTTCGAACAAAAGATCTAGATAAAATGTAACAGTAAAATTTTACTTATCTTTATATTTCAATATTATCTTTATATTCCTGGTAGAATTCTTCCACAATTTATAAGAAAAAAAACAGATTAGCATAAGTTTTTTATTTATAATAAAGCACGGAACAAAAAAAAACAGATATTGCAGAGATAACAAGTAACTGAATTATATTTGTTTCTGAACGCACCATAAGAATTTCACGTGAACTAGAACACACAGACACAGAACATAATAGAGTGAGCTTGTATGTAAGGTGTGTGTCAGTGTGTCTGACTGTCTGCCTGAAACTGTTTGCAAAATGCACCCATATTTTGCACATGTTTGCAAGTTTAATTTTGTGATTAGTTTGGTAGTTTACCGATATAAAATAATTTTATTTATTGTTGACCAAAAATATGAAACACTGGCTATTCAGTGATGAGTAAGTACCTAACTTACTCATCACTGACACGTAATAAAACATAGGTAGGTAATTAATATTGTAACGAGATTTCATAATCACGGGCCGACTTGCTGTTTCTATTACCTATCACCGAAAACAGAATTGCGTTTTTCAAATAATTAATTAAGTACTCTATCTACGATAAATTACATTATAGTCTAATAACAATATGAATAAAAAAAAATATTAATAAAGAGAAATATGTATTGCAATTTGATTAAATAAAAAATGCATAGCATAAAAAAAAAATAAGTCCGAAAGAAATTCCGCGCGCAAATCATAGCGCGTAACAACCGAAATAAGAATGTAATTTATCAGTCAAACAAGCAAGTGAACGAAGTTTGGCAACGCTTTTTTCCGTCAACACATTGCATGTAGGTCAAGGTTAGGAAGGACGGCATCGTTGCATAAAACCTACCTACGACTATTCGTATTTATGTTGCCACACAACAATAATTATGTAAGAAAAAAACAAAACATTGATGTCAGTGGTCATCAGTTTTATGTTATTTTATATTGCTTTTTCTTGAACGGTTAGAAAGGAAATTATTAACCAAATACTGAACTTATGTTATTGAATTAACAGAATATAAGATCGTCTCCACGCCATCTAGCGTGCCATAGTGCAAGCAACGCTTTTGGTTTGCTTGTCAAATAGTTGTCAAAAGTCACGCAGACTACTAAAGAAGTGTCAAATTTTGCCGGGATTTCACTATTGTTTTTCTCAGTAAATAATGTAAGTTATTGCCAAAAAGTGTCAGACGCGGACACATTTCATTGTAGAGAAGTGATAAAATGATAAATTTTAAAGAAAGAGTGTCTGTGTTCAGTGTGTATCCAAGGACAAAAATGTATGGACGGTCGGTCGGCACATCAACCTTAAACAAAAAAGTAGAAAGGTAATTAAATAAAAACAATAAAATAATTTGTTTTATTTTTATTTATTAGTTAGACAATTTATTTGTTGCTTATGGATGGACGTAAATAATTTATTGAAGTAGGGTGGTATCTAAATTGAATCAAAAGTAAAATTAGCTGGGAAGTGAATCAACATGTTAGATAGTAAGAAATTATGGCAACTTCTCTATCTGCATAACAATAACATCACTTCACCAGACTTTTAATACCTAATACGAATTGTTGTTTAAAACAGCTAGGAATACAGCAAGTTGTATATATAACAAATAAAAATAATGCTAAGTTTTACATTTGTTCACACAAACATGGACATTATGTATATAACGATAAGGTTCACAATCGTTTAATATTTAAAATAAATTCTACTAATTTAGTTAATACATTCATTGTAATTATCTTTCACCACCTCCATAATATTTCACGCCCATCCTTATTCAACTTAATTTTTCGTCGCTACAAATCACCACATTGTTCTTCCAATCAAAATTAAAATAATTATGACCTAGCGAACTGTAGTCGGCGTCGTCGTTGCGCAGTGGACAGTAAAATCTTCCGCGCTGGCTTGCTGCAGCGTGAACTAGCAGAACGCAGGTGATTTCTCACCGTTTGTAAGCACACATTGTGTGCTGTAGCTGTGACGCGTGTTGGCAATCTGAATGAACTAGCTTTGTGCTTTGCCACGATGTCATGGTGTCGAGCTGATGAATTCGCTTTTGATTTTGGCCCACGTCGAAGATTTTCCACGTCTCCAGAATCTGCATATCGGTGGACCCATAATTGCTCTGTTCTTCTCTGTGAATATAAAACAAAACAGTATTTAAAATACCTACTTCTACTAAAATACTTATGTTAATAGTTATTTTATGGTAAATAGTAATATTTATGTATACTTAAAAAATAAAATTATGCTTTCATATAGGTATAAATAATTAATGTTATTTATATACAATAATTATATAAAATACTTTTAAATATATACCTATTAAATACCTTAAACTATATATACCTCTATTAGCAAACAAAATGGGCTATTATAACAATGGTTAATGCACTTTAGTTAACTTAATGTATACCTATCTATTAAATGATGAAATAATATTAATTTGGTTTATATGTAACTATACATACTATATATAAACTATAATACATACACACTTCTATATACACCAAATTAATATTATTTATTTTCAATAATCATATGCATAGATACACTACAAGTTAAAATACTTTTAGATATGGTTTAAATATACATTAGCAAACAAAAATGGGCTATTATAACAATGTTAATGCACTAAAGTTACGTTAATTTTATTAATTCCTACGTAAACATAAAAGTTATAGTATCTGTTACTTACCGATATCATTAAGCGCCTTGCAATTTCACTAATAAATAAGGTTTGCTCATGCAAAAGAACGATTTCTGCCTATTTACGTTGTTTAATGATGCATGTTTGGATTCACAGAAATAAATTACAAATGAATATATCTAGAGTAATTCTGTGTTATCAACAAACTAAGTAATGCAAATAATCGTAGATTGACCACTAAGACTGTAATTTTTTTATAAATGAAGGTGTTTGAAAACAATTTTATTTTTAAATTGTCGGTAGTTAGTTTATAAGCAGCCGAAATAAAATGGACTGAGAGTGTCGTAGTTCTCAAACGTTGCAAACTTCATAACTCATCCATGAACGGGATTGAATCGTTAAAGATTCTACTTTAAATAATGTTTTAACAAAATAATGATTACAAAAAGAAAAGCAGCACCCGTGGTTTGATCTTACGACTCCTCGTTCGTTAACCAAAGGTGTTAACTATTGTGCCAAGATTGCTATAGTTGCATTAGCGAAATATTGTATCTGATTCAGTGACAAATGAATGATTACTATATATTGGTATAAATGGTATTATTGATGTGCCGCACGCACACTAATAAAGACAGAGCTCGCTTGCTTTACTCAGTGTTTGTGTGGCATAACTATTTCACACATGTAAAGTGTAAACTCATTAGCTAGTGTGCGTGATGTATACTTATTAGCTGTGCAGACTGTACTAGTAGTAAATGTTTGGTATAATTTACAATCACATACTTTTGAATCATTTCGACGCCACACAGTTCTGACGCGAACTCCGTTCATTAGTATTGAATTTCTGATTTTGATCATCTACTTTTGCTGTTGACTGTACATTCGTGTAAATGAGAAAGTAACAGTCATTATGTTAACCGATAAACATGATGTTTGTAAACGTTTTTATGAGCATTCTAAAAAGACGTATTTGTTTTTTTTTATGACGATTTGCTGAAATACCGCAAAAACAACTAGTTTAGTTGCCTGTCTTTTTATCACAAACAAAACATTTTTTTTTATTTATGCTACACTAAGAATATATTATTATCCTCGTCATCGCGCGATTGTCAAAATCATTAATGGGCCAAAGTTCCAACTTTTTGAGTTATTAGTTTAATTTTTCTTAAATTTACTTTGAACACCTCCACGACTGACCACGACCTATTCAACCCATTCATAATAGGTACTATTCAACTTATTAATAAGCACATGTGTGTTGAGCACGGTTATTTGAGTTAAAAAATGATCAAAATATGATTTTTCACCCCAAAAAAGGGCGTTTCCCAGCAATATTTTTTGCGTAGAGTTACTTAGTTTGATGTACATAATGCTTGGTTGACGGATTTGTGAAGGGTACGTTTATACACCTCGTATACTCAGTAGAAAAAGTTTAAAAATATCACTACCATACAAAAAGTCGTGCTCAGTAAATACATACTGTTGAATCCATCATAAGTACGTTGCCAGGGTCAGTGAAACAGAATTATATACCTAGTTATCAATAGAAAATTGCTTACATCCTCTTTAACTCATTACTGTATTTATTTTGAACTCTATCACTTACGTGTAAGGTTCATAGTTTAATAAGTTGTTAGTATGTCACTAGAAGTGTAATAATATATGAATGCAATATCAAAGTGATGGATGTGTGACCTCGATTTACCGTTTTTTGTAATTTATAAAAAGATATTTAGCATTAGCGTTTTAATAAATATAAGAAAAAAACTGATTATAGCTTGATTGTGAAGCATTGCGTCTTGGGTTAGGCACAACGGAAACGCCAAATTATTATTGTATTTTACCATGTTGAATTTCTAAGCTATATATATATGTACCTATATAAATAATATAGGTTCACAACTAGTAAACTAGCTAATGTTTCGAGAAAAAGAGGAGTAATACCGTGTGCCTGATAAAATTTCCCGCCTGCAATAATGACAAACTTCCATCCCCTATTAAAAGAAGAAGATTTTTGATAATTCATCCCTCGCCCTCAATAGAGGATAAATTTACAAAAATCTTTTTTAGTTTTCACCTTCGTTATGAAAGGAATTCTTGTGCAAAATTGCATGCTCCCGGGCTCAGCGGTTAATAAGGCTTCCCTTAATTTTTTCCATCGGTCATAATTCTGCGCTACTCCTCGCAAATACCCAAGGAAGACATCCACGTCTATCGCCATCTTGTCAATGTTCTTTTTAATGCGAAATCATCATCACTCTCCTGTCATTATTCCAATTTAAATGCTGTTTTCAAATTATGTCTTCTTTCATACGTCTCTATTATTCGTAATTTCATAAATCACCTAAATTCTAGCCGTACCATTGTTTGTCCCCGTGATTTTGTATCCACCCAAATCCATACTTAACTACCAACCAATTTTGACTAACCAACGTCTTCTTCCACAGACTCGGCTTCGTCCCCTGCCGAGAATCCTCAGTCGTCATAGCCGTAAGCAGTCCCCACCGGCGGGATTCCCTAGATGCTGTCTCCCACTGCATAGAGACCCTGAAAGCCAGCGTACCAATCTGGAAGAAGGAGGTGTATGAAGGCGACGCCCCGGTCTGGAAGGAGAATGTCGAATGTGCGTGGTCAACTAAACGTAGAGCCTGCAACGGTCAGACCGTCGGCTGATTTTTTGGATAGCTCCTTTATAGTGAAAGAAGTAGGGTGTTTGGATACTATTAGATGTTTAGATCAATTACCCCCGAATAACTAAAAAATAACCATCAAATCTGCCGTCGTACGAGAGAAGGGCACATCTATCATTTTGGTGAAACTGAGATAATAGGGATTAAAGTTTTTACCATATTCTGCTTCATAGTGTGGAAACCTAATTGCTTAAAAGAAAATAAATACTGATGATATATGCGTGAAGGTTAGTACTATTATATTTTTTACTTTTTAGGTTTTTTATATAAGTAATTATTATATAAATTCAATTTATTCCTTTCAACTTACAAAAATAAATATTGTAAAATACCACTTACTACAAAGAAAAGGCATAGTTAACCAAATGTGACCTTTCTTTTTAATATTTCAAGCAAATTGGTCATTAAGTCTAAAAGAAAGGGCACATTTTGTCTAATTGCGCCTTTTTAATGTAAATTATTAACTTAATGTTTTCTATAAAAAAAACAAATAATCATTATGAAGAAAGTTTAATAAGTAATAGGAGCATACGTTTTGGTTTAGAACCTTTATTAAGCTACTCTATTAGAGCTTATTCTAATTATTTATTGTTCGTTTACAGGAAATAGCTTATACCCGTAATTTATTTTTATTTTATTTTTTTATTTGTCTTGCCCTAAGAGCAGAGATGAGGTCGACGATGGAACGAGCTCACCCAGAAGAAGCCTATTTACTAGCGACAATAGATTGGGGTTATATGAACTCGGAAAAACCTACGCAGGTGGAACACACAGGTCGCACAGTGGAACTCCCGTTCCACTGTTTGGCTGTGCGCATGACAAAATAATTAGCAAAGTGCTTTGTTCGAATGTGTGGAACATCGACAAGGTATGGGTGATAACTTGCAGTACGTCTAGTCTCCCGATGGAAAAAGGGCGATGGTGGAAGCTCCTGCGCACACTCTCCGAAGTACAGCCTGTGGAAGACCGACAGACATGCAACTTTGCGGCGGTGGGCCAGGCTATGTAGCTTGGCAAACAGCTTATCGCCGCCAATTAGCCTCCTGGCTCTGCGCTCTACAGAGTCAACTGTGGCAAGTTGGTATTTGGCTGAGCCATCCCAAAGGTGACAGCAATACTCCATGCCAGACCGGACTTGAGCTTTATGTAATACTGAAAGCTGTCCAGGCTTGAAGTACCGCTTAACCTTATTTAGGATACCCAGCTTTTTTGCCGCAGTTTGAGCTTTCGACTCAATGTAGGCGCCGAAGTTCAGATTCCCGCTCAACTTCGTGCCAAGAAGCTCGAGACTGTCAGTAACTTGTACAGACGCACTCCGGAAAGTAGGGGCCAGATTGAACGGACTCTTTTTGGTGGTGAATAGAAACACTTGCGTTTTGGTGGCGTTGAAATCAACCAGATTCTCGTTACCCCACTTGGAGACAAGACTTAAGGCTGAATTCGTTCGCTCTACCATGGCCTCTCTCAATGAACGTACTTCATCACCGCCGGCTTTTGCGCTGGATGTATAACTCTCCAGGACAGTGCTGTCATCTGCGTATCAAACAATGCCAGGAACAAGGAGGTCATTGATGTGCAGCAGGAAAAGTATCGCGGATAGAACAAACCCCTGAGGAACTCAATAGCATCAATAGCCATAAAGATAAGCGTAGAGTCACTTCGACGTCGCAGGCACAACTGGCGCGTTTCAATCAAACCCTGCCTTTTTTTCCTAACCCCTAATCCTAAATAATTTAAAGAAAAGGCACAATTGGTTATTTGTGCCTTTTATACGTAAATTAATTGAGACATGCATGGATCATTAATTAAGTAGACAGGGCACATCTGGCATTTGAGCCTTTTCTTTATGTAATGTTGGTTCTTTATGGTTAGGTGTGCCTTTTCAATGTAGTTTTTAGTTAAAATCTGTATGAAGTAATAGTCACATCTACGTATTTGTGCCTTTTCAATATAATGGTCAATAAATGTGCCTTTTCATTCTATAAAACATGAATATTATTGTAATTTGTGCCTTATACGCCTACAGTATCTCCGAATTCCTTGAAGATAAAATTCTACGAAAAATTGAGCAGGTGCGCCTTTTTTTTCTGATTCCAAATATGTATATAACTCAATTTTGTTCAAAATGTTAGTTGTGCCCCTTTTTCTTACGACGGCAGAAATATACTGCATAGTTCAGTTCAAACTTTATGGCTGCTCCGAAGTTAGCTGCGAATGACGGTCATTATATAGTCACGAAGCGTTCTTTGCGCCCGGCTGATAGCCGAGCCACGATATAGTTTGACTCATCATCATCAGCCTATAATGTTCCCACTGCAGGGACTCAGACCTCCTCTCTAGGAGAGGGATGGGCTATAATCCACCACGCGTGCAGTGCGGGTTGGTAGATGTCACATTTCTTCGAATTTTTTGGTTCTAAGACATACCGGTTTCCTCACGATGTTTTCCTTCACCGTTTTGAGAGCAGCGGTGACCATCACACGCAGCTAACTTCAGAGCTGCCATAAAGTTTGAACAGAACTATAATGGTTGGTTAAGGCTCTTTCATTTAGAGCAGCTTGTTGTTATTGGTTGTTTAGATAACAAATAGTTCTTAGGGTATTTTAGACTAACTTTTTGATTAGTTATTATAATAGGAAATGATGGTGTATTATTAAGTACACTTCTATATAACCCTTCTGAGATTACAGGCGTGATGTTGTGTTTTTTTTATTAAATAGGCGTTTTTGGGTTTTGATCATAAAGCCTTCGAAAAGCTTAGTAAGAGGTTGCGTCTGTAATTTTGAGCTCTATTGTTAATGGTTTAAGGGTTCATATTATTAAATAATGTTGATTAGTATTAGGTGTAGTTGATAGCATTTTTTGAGCTTTAAAAGCTCTGTATCTATGGATATTTTCTTGTAAGGATGTGGAGGAAGGCTGTGAGGAAAATGAGGGTTGAATACCAACGTGTAACGTAAAGGAAGAAAGTATTTTCTTGCCGTTAAATACGCGAATTAAGGACAGAATTGTTCAAGCCAGACGACGGAATAAATTCCTATAGATCCAGCAGATACGGTTGATATTAGCATATTTGTCAGACTGCCAAAAGTTGCAAATACGAACAATAGGAGGCCCCCAAGCCCCCAATGCAAATAGAAGTTTAGGGAATGATGCAATAAGTAGTAAATACGTAATCTACATTGTTTGCTGTTCACACGCCCTTCTAACGTTTTTGGCTCTTACCTCGAGTTTGCATCAGGGTATAAAACAAGTTGTATAAAGAACAGAATTTATAGAAGACTTGTCAAAATGACAAAAAAGAAAGTAAAGTAGAGTAATAGGCCTTTTAGTAGCTGGTTATTTTATAAGGAGCTGTTCAAAAACTGCCTATTTTTTTAATTATTTATATGTATTTATTTATTTATATTTTATCGTTGATATAAAACTTACTTTGTATGGTGATAAAAATGTTATGCATACATCGTGATTAGTACACACACGATGCATTATAATGTCTTCACTAAAAGTGAATGGTAATAAAATTGTAAAACCGAGAAATTAATTCTTCTTTAATGAAGATTGGTTTTCGAACTTTGCAGTTCATTTGTTCAATAAATAAGTAATGTTTTATATCAATTGTTTTTATAAATGTATACAGCATGAAATGCATGTTTTTGAAAGTTTTTTCTCACTGTTATATAGTCTATATCTTGGTGTCTATTTTTTTTTGTTCAATTCTATTTACAATAGTAGATCTCTTTCTATTTATATAATTTACATTCTAACCCAAACTCGTTTGATGTTTAATAAAAAGTTTGGGTGAAAGCAATTTTATTCTTTTTTTTGTATGTTCTAAATTATAAGTTTTTTGTTTGAAGGCAACTTAGTTTTTAAGTGATCAATGCAGTAATCAAAAATAAAGTTTAAGATTGTTTTTAGTAGTTTTTATTGATAGCAGAGTGATAGTCTGTGGCGATAACACTATGAAAAGGTCAAAGGTTCGATTCTAATGTGATGCGTAGTTATAAAATAGGTACTGATTGTTTTGACAAGTTAAAATGCTAGGATTTTTTTTTACATAAATACAGCAATACTGAAATGAACCTTATAAGTATCAATTACGTAAAAGAGCTTAATATCACATAACTTTTATATTTTTTTTATATATCTTTTTTTCATTGACAGGCATATTTAAAAATAAAAAATCTTTTCTAATAAAATAGCTACCTAACAGTTTTGCAGCCATATACGAACTATCTTTTTTCTATCGTAATTGGCACAATGTCAAAATGTTGTAATCGTAAATAAAAAAAGACTAAACGAAAAAATATAACATATTTTATTATTTATGAATTGTGTGCACTCGGATAAGTTATCAAAAAGAAAGTTGGTAGGTACAAACAGTCAGTGCTCTGTATCACCCTTTTGTCCCGCTTCTTTGTACTAAAAGTACCTACTGACTACTAAAAGTACCTACTTAATTGCATACAAAAAACCAAGGATTTCTTACGGATGACTTTAGACAACTACTTAGCGGTTTTTTTTCTTATCAGGTTTTTCTATTCCACTGCTGGGCGAAGGGCCTTTGCTAAGTAGTGTGACAGAACAGGCCGATTACAAAAGCTTTCCAGTTTTCTTTAACGTTTGCCTTCTCCGGCCAATTCGTTAGGAGTGAGTTCTTCACGTCACCAACTATTAGATCAGATACGATTTATAACTTCAAAGATAAATGTTTCACACAAAAATGGGAGCATAAAAAGCTAGTAAGAAAAAAATACTGCAGTCGCAGTGTAACTTATTTATAGGGAACCTGAACTGGAGCTAAGGGAGAACAAACGAAAAGAAACCTTTAGAAGTACGTAAAGAGGTGAAGAATATGACACTCAATACAAATAAACCAGATATCACAACACAGCCACAGCGAATTTATTACTATAGACAGAACGGCTGAATCTGTTTTTAATTTTTTGCAAAATAAAGAAAATATAGATTTCATACAATCAAATCTAATCTAATATATAAAATTCTCGTGTCACAGTTTTCGATGCCAAACTCCTCCGAAACGGCTTGACCGATTTTGATGAAATTTTTTGTGCTTATCCGGTATCTATGAGAATCGGCCAACATCTATTTTTCATCTTTTTTTTTTTTTCTGAAATTATTTATATGGCAAAACAACGTTTGCCGGGTCAGCTAGTAGGTATATAAAATTCTCGTGTCACAGTTTTCGTTGCCATACTCCTCCGAAACGGCTTGACCGATTTTGATGAAATTTTTTGTGCTCATCCGGTATCTATGAGAATCGGCCAACATCTATTTTTCAAAACAACGTTTGCCGGGTCAGCTAGTACACTATAAACACAACATCACTCCTGTTATGTAATTCCGAAGGGTTAGGCACCTATTTCTACGCACACATTTCAGTAGATATGTTTAAGTCCCCTGTAATAGGGGGCGAGCCTATTGCCATCAACTGGGCACAAATCCAGACTCCGTGGCTGCTACTGAAAAAACTCCTGATTGAAATACCTGGGAATCGAACTCCCAGGACCACTAGGCAACGAGGCAGTACAACTAAACCCACAAAACCTTACAGGCACAGTACCAGACTCAACCCCAATCCCAACACCAGCTCCGAACCCAGCGCCACCTGTCGACAAAACCCTGGTCCAGATCAACGTCTCCTGCGAAGAGCTGCAGCAGCGGATCAACAACTTTATGGAGAGGAAGAGGGAGCAAGTCAACATCAGTAACATCCATGACTTCATTCCTGATAAGTTGGATGATATGGAGACGGAGACCTGTGCTAGAGTGAGGACCCAGTTTGTTAGGAGGGAAGGCTCGAAGGGACATTTGAAAAGTGAGTGGAGTTTTTTGTTTAGGTCTGTTTTTAGCGTGTAAATCAATCAAAATTAATCTAAATTGAAGCCTAGAATGAGCTTGGTACTAGTTTGGCGCTTTCGGTAGCGTTTATGAGTGCCGGTAGGGATCGATCAAACAACAGGACATCATTTTAAGTGTTCTATCGTTTGTAGAATAGCCGAATTTACCAACACTCCAGGGTAAAGTTATCAATTCCTTAATAGGTCTTGATGCTGCGATCTTGTGCTCTGGTGGTGCCGGTGATCAAAAGTTAGACTGGAAATGTACCGGACAAGTCCTACAGGCCTATTTCATTCGCCACCGTCATAGCCAAGAGTTGAGCACGCTGTCAAGTAGACAGCGTGCTCAACTCTCATCTAAGTAAACACGTACAGCTCTCTCCGGTTGCGTTTACTATGCAGCTACGCACTCAAAATAACCAATAGGATCCGACTGACTCAAAAAAATATGATTCTGCTTAGTCCATCAGTTAGATTATCGAAAAAAAGCAAAATTAAAATTTTTGAAAAAACCCACGACTGTTAAAAATTAATTGAAAAAAGGATAAAATAACATAAAACACCCACCTTAAAAAAACCCAAGAATGTCCGTCGGGGGCTGCCATTATATGAACTAGTTTAGCAATGTTCAGCTCCCGACGGACATTCTTGGGTTTTTTTAAGGTGGGTGTTTTATGTTATTTTATCCTTTTTTCAATTAATTTTTAACAGTCGTGGGTTTTTTCAAAATACCACTACTTTTTACTTTAAACTTTTTACTTTTTTTTTATCTAAGAACATACACCAATCAAACCTAAACCCATAACTAAAAACAAAATCAAAATCGGACTTGTAGTTTTGGAGAAAAATGGCAACTTTGATTTGCACAAGAAATGTTTGCTGCAGCGCCCCCTCGTGAGTTGTCACCGTAACACCTATCTAAGAACATGCACCAATCAAACCCGAACCCATAACTGAAAACTGCATCAAAATCGGACTAGGTGTTTTGGAGAAAAATGGCAACATGTATTTGCACAAACACACAAACAAACAAACACACAAACAACCTCTCACCCCAAACGCATACCGTCTCCGTTCCGTCGTGGGTAAAAATATTCGATACGTGTTTGTACGAAGATAAAACGTGTCAAAGATTATGAGTGGGCGCTTTTGACGATATACAATATTTTTTGGAAATCTATCTGACGAAGTTTTTTAATTTTTTTTGTCCGATCCCCTATTAAATCATTTTCTTCTATCCCCAGTTCGCAAAGTCAACAACGAATGGGGTCCTCAGACGGTCTCCGCGGCAGACATGTACCCAGACCAGACGGACACCAGCGGCTTGCCATCGTCCATAGCCGAGCGAGTGGTGGCCATTGAGAAGTACCTGAACATAGGCCCAGTGTCCAAGGACGTGTATAGACGGCTGAAAGATATGGAGGATAAGATTGCTGAACTGCAAGCTGTGTCGCCGGAGTATGCTCAGTTTTGGGTATGTATTCTTTGAAATATGTGGTTGTTTTGCGGTGGCCCAGTGTCGGCGACCCCGCGAGCAGTAAGTCGTAGGTGGCGCTTTGCTTTGTGTAATTTATTTCATCACCGCTGCTCTCAAAACGGTGAAGGGAAACATCGTAAGAAAACCGGCATGTCTCAGAACCCTAATATTCGAAGGCATGTGACATCTACCAACCCGCACTGGGCCCGCGTGGTGGATTATAGCCCATTCACTCTTATAGAGGAGGCCTGTGTCCCTGCGGTGGGAACATTATAGGCTGATTATGCTTTTCTTGTATTTTCGAGCGTATAGCACTCGTGGGCAGCAGCTGAAAAATCAGCGTCAGGTGGTACATGCACACTGTGTTGATATCTGGCATTATGCTGAGCTGAGGCCCTTTCGGCATCATTCGTTTTGTTTGTTTATTTATTTTAATAAATAAACAAACAAAACCAACTTTCCTCTCGCAGGTCTGCTGGAAGACATATGAAATTTAAGCAGTACCTTTGTGCTCTTCTATTTTTTTATGTTTTTATCCTCTTTTTTGTATTTTGTGTGTACATAAATAAATAAATATTTTTTTTCATGGCAAATAGGACACAATTTTCTTAATAGTGCAACATGGATAAAGTTTAATTTAAAATCTATAAAGGCTTCGTATTTTTTTCTAGAAATCTACAAGAGATGCTGACATGAAACAAGAAGGGGAGGTGGACTATGCATTCTCTGCAGACGACATCGCGAGGAAGATTGAACAGTTGGAAAGGGGCATGATGTGATGAGATATTTTGCACTTACACAGATCAATTTGAACAAGAAATATATGTTATACTGGCCTATAAATGTCCTACTGTTTGGGAATTTTCTGTCTTAAATAAGGTCCCATTAAAATAGGTGGACAAATTTTAACACAGCGTTCAGTAGGTCTAACCACAGATATCTAAACGAAATTTTTTTTTTACTTAAAATTATAGATTGCCGGCACTCTAGAACAAACTCATCGTTTATGAGTAGGTACTTAAATGTGTTTTTCTTATTGTTTGTTTTACCATCGTCCTTATTTTGGTGGTCTGAATGATTTCTGAAATTTTGTCCACCTATTTTAATGGGACCTTATATACAGCTGATACAGGAGAAAACTACTGTTGTCATTATGGTTTAATTCGACAGCTAGTGGTTGCCGAGTGCCACAGACTGCAGCAGCAATGACAGTCCAGAGCAACACAACTGTTTTTTTCTGTAACTCTGTGAAAATATTTCCATAGTTTGGAAATCAGTGACGTCACTGCGGTGTATCATTGCGGCTGTGTCGCCTCAATTTGCGACAGCCTTCGGATTATACCTTTTGAGATTGGCTTCGTAGGTATACATGGCGACACATCAAGCTATTTACAGTTAACATGGCCTAGCTTTGTGTAGATTTCCCGTACCATTTGAGATCAGTTTAATTTAGTTTTGTATAGCTTGACTGATTGTTATGTGTACACATTGAAATAGAATGCATCTAATAAGTACACTATGTATGTATGTATATAAACTTGCCACTTTTTTATAGCGAGGTTTACTTTCAATGTAAGTAGTTGGTGTTAAAATAAAAAACACATTTAAAATTAACATAGTAACTTTAATGTAGGAATCAAACGACTGTGGTATACGCACATGTTAGACATAAATAAAAAAAATTAAAAGAAAGATTGTTTTACTCACACCCAGTTTCAGGATTAAAAATGTTTGAACTTTAGAACTTGTCAAATTCTAGCATTACTATTTACCTCCGTATCTATAGTCCAGTTAAGGTAATAGGGGATCGGACAAAAAAAAACTAATTAGTCCGTCAGATAGATTTCCAAAAATTATTGGACACGTATTTTTTCTTTTTTCACGTAAACTTAAAATGAAGACGATACAGTGCTTCGAAAACTCGTGTGACGTCATATGATAGTACATTTTGACGACACAAGTGACGTTTCAAGCCCCACTCCAAGATCTTTGACGCGTTTTATCTTCGTCATTTTTTATTGATTTGATAAAACAAAAAACACGTATTAAATATTTTTCGATAATCTAACTTACGGACTAAACAGAATCATATTATGTTGACCCAGTCCGATCCCCTATTACTTGAACTTAAGTAATTACTTATGCAAACATTTTTATGCAATGGACAAGGATTTAAACGAAGTTAGAACCGTCAATGAAAGCAAACCTACTAATTCTAACCTTTGACGGTTCTAACATCAAGGAATTACTAAACTACAGAGAAAAAACTTTTACTCAAGTAATCACTATGACTTGTTTGTAAATACGGGTGTTAGTGTTCACATTTTTACTTGGACACTGATAAGAAACATTTATAAAATTTTAATTCAAGGATACGAGAAACCGAATATTACTCTTTTTACAAAACTCTTCTATATTTTCTACTACACAATAAAAACCCATAATTTGAACAAATTATTCATTGATGCAAAAGCTACAAAATACTGAATAAAAGACTATTTAAACTTTAATTAAAACATTTTCACTTTTTATTTACACAAGTATATTATTTCACTTTTATGTACAAATCACGGTTTTGTCACAATAAACACTCACTGCACTTCACAAGGTAATAATAATTCAACTAGGAGTCTTAGGGACCATACTCATCGAGGCTGACTCGGCTTGATCCGATCAGGCGGTCTAAAATACTTTAGCAGGTCATAATATGAATTGCGTTAAAAAGCACAAAATGAACCTTTCATAATAGTAGCTGCTTCTGTGACCATTTAGGAAAATACATCATAATAGGAAAATAATATGAATTGAAGCGTTAAAATTCGTCAAATGGTCACAGACGCAGTTACTAATAATTAAGGTCCATTTTATGCTTTTTAACGCAATTCATATCTGCTAAAGTGGACGTTCAAATCCGGGTAAGTAAAAATGTGACTTTTCCATTTATAAGAAACGATGGACGGCTTGTGTGAATAATGATATTAAAGACAAAGGAATAAATGATAGCGTGACGGTTGACAGAGAAGGATGTACTTCCAAGTTTATCTTGGATATCACTGATATCGGTGACAGTGAAAACATCATCAGGAGATCAGGACTTCAAAAATGTAAGTCTAGTATTGCCATCCTGCCTTTAGTCAGCGTAGTGATCAATGTTCGCGCCTTTTCTGTATGAGAAGAGGAACAACCCCAACAGTGGGACACTAATAGGATGGTGTAATTAAAGCGGAAAATACGTCATTCGCCTCATTTCAGTTCAGATGCGTCACATAGTCATATTTGATCGGTTCAAGCCAATACCAGTGTCGACAAGTATAGCTACTCCCTTCGGATCTCCTCGACTAGGCAGCTGGCTGCTGGGCCGGCCTCCTCAGGTAGACCACGATGCCCAGAGCCCCCAGGAGTGCGGTGATGAGGTACAGGTCCCAGTTGGACAGCAGCGTGGAGTCTGACAGGAACAGTACTGCCAACGGACTCTGAAAGAATGACTGATGATTATCGACTTTAGTGAGGTTACTGTGGATCAAAACAATACACCACCGAACTAATGGGCATACTTCTGAGATAAGGGGAAAAAGCCTTATTAGCTAGAACTTAATGTTTATACGAATAAGTTTCATTTTATTATAGAGGCCACTCATCATCTGCCTATAATAATAATAATAATATTCCACAACTATCACACAACGCCATCTAGTCCCAAGCTAAGCAGAGCTTGTGTTATGGGTACTAGACAACTGATAAACATACTTATATATTTCTAAATACATACATATTATAGATAAATTACACCCAGACACAGAACAAATGATCGTGCTCATCACACAAACATTTGTCCTGGGTGTGAATCGAACCCACGACCTCCGGCATAGCAGTTAGGGTCACTAACCACTAGACCAACAGGCCAGTCAGCTATTTTATCCTAACTATGTTGACATCGGTTTCCAGTCTGATTGGATGCAGCTGAATACCAGTCCCTCCAAAATTCAGTAAGTCCTGAGTATTACGATCATCATTTCAGCCCAAAATAACCTCTGTTGGGTACGGAAAGGGAAGACTGGGAGAAAGAAGGGGAAGCCTCCTCTCCTTTGCCATTCTTTTCTGTTCTGCGCGTCACAAATTCATCCGTTTCCAGCGATCCTGAAAATTTCGTCAACCCAACGCGCTGTTCATATAACTTTTTAATAAGTACAAACACGCGAAAACGTGCGTTTTCGTGTGTACTGAAGTGGAACGGAGTGTCAGACTTCTACTGACTAAAAACCACCCATGTTCCTTCTTAGCCCTTCATGTCGAGGCCGCGGTATATCTTTCGAACAACCCGCAGCCGAAAGTCAAGTATAGCAGTATCTACTTACATCAAGTATCTGATGTATAGCGGACGCTATCTTTCAAACAACCCGCAGCCTAAAGTCAAGTATAGCAATGTGTACTTACATCAAGTATCTGATGTATAGCGGACGCTATCTTTCAAACAACCCGCAGCCTAAAGTCAAGTATAGCAATGTGTACTTACATCAAGTATCTGATGTATAGCGGACGCTATCTTTCAAACAACCCGCAGCCTAAAGTCAAGTATAGCAATGTGTACTTACATCAAGTATCTGATGTATAGCGGACGCTATCTTTCAAACAACCCGCAGCCTAAAGTCAAGTATAGCAATGTGTACTTACATCAAGTATCTGATGTATAGCGGACGCTATCTTTCAAACAACCCGCAGCCTAAAGTCAAGTATAGCAATGTGTACTTACATCAAGTATCTGATGTATAGCGGACGCTATCTTTCAAACAACCCGCAGCCTAAAGTCAAGTATAGCAATGTGTACTTACATCAAGTATCTGATGTATAGCGGACGCTATCTTTCAAACAACCCGCAGCCTAAAGTCAAGTATAGCAATGTGTACTTACATCGCAGCATGCGACGCAGCGTTGAGCCTGGCCAGAGCCAGCGCAGCGGGCAGCCGTGCGTCCGGCGAGGTGTCGGCCGCGAGGTCGTAGCAGCGCTTAGCTAGGTGCGCGTCCTGCGCCAGCCCGAGGCCTCGCTCGTGCATGTAGCCCAGGTTGAAGCAATATCTACTTACATCAAGTATCTGATGTATAGCGGACGCAGCGTTGAGCCTGGCCAGAGCCAGCGCAGCGGGCAGCCGTGCGTCCGGCGAGGTGTCGGCCGCGAGGTCGTAGCAGCGCTTAGCTAGGTGCGCGTCCTGCGCCAGCCCGAGGCCTCGCTCGTGCATGTAGCCCAGGTTGAAGCAATATCTACTTACATCAAGTATCTGATGTATAGCGGACGCAGCGTTGAGCCTGGCCAGAGCCAGCGCAGCGGGCAGCCGTGCGTCCGGCGAGGTGTCGGCCGCGAGGTCGTAGCAGCGCTTAGCTAGGTGCGCGTCCTGCGCCAGCCCGAGGCCTCGCTCGTGCATGTAGCCCAGGTTGAAGCAATATCTACTTACATCAAGTATCTGATGTATAGCGGACGCAGCGTTGAGCCTGGCCAGAGCCAGCGCAGCGGGCAGCCGTGCGTCCGGCGAGGTGTCGGCCGCGAGGTCGTAGCAGCGCTTAGCTAGGTGCGCGTCCTGCGCCAGCCCGAGGCCTCGCTCGTGCATGTAGCCCAGGTTGAAGCAATATCTACTTACATCAAGTATCTGATGTATAGCGGACGCAGCGTTGAGCCTGGCCAGAGCCAGCGCAGCGGGCAGCCGTGCGTCCGGCGAGGTGTCGGCCGCGAGGTCGTAGCAGCGCTTAGCTAGGTGCGCGTCCTGCGCCAGCCCGAGGCCTCGCTCGTGCATGTAGCCCAGGTTGAAGCAATATCTACTTACATCAAGTATCTGATGTATAGCGGACGCAGCGTTGAGCCTGGCCAGAGCCAGCGCAGCGGGCAGCCGTGCGTCCGGCGAGGTGTCGGCCGCGAGGTCGTAGCAGCGCTTAGCTAGGTGCGCGTCCTGCGCCAGCCCGAGGCCTCGCTCGTGCATGTAGCCCAGGTTGAAGCAATATCTACTTACATCAAGTATCTGATGTATAGCGGACGCAGCGTTGAGCCTGGCCAGAGCCAGCGCAGCGGGCAGCCGTGCGTCCGGCGAGGTGTCGGCCGCGAGGTCGTAGCAGCGCTTAGCTAGGTGCGCGTCCTGCGCCAGCCCGAGGCCTCGCTCGTGCATGTAGCCCAGGTTGAAGCAATATCTACTTACATCAAGTATCTGATGTATAGCGGACGCAGCGTTGAGCCTGGCCAGAGCCAGCGCAGCGGGCAGCCGTGCGTCCGGCGAGGTGTCGGCCGCGAGGTCGTAGCAGCGCTTAGCTAGGTGCGCGTCCTGCGCCAGCCCGAGGCCTCGCTCGTGCATGTAGCCCAGGTTGAAGCAATATCTACTTACATCAAGTATCTGATGTATAGCGGACGCAGCGTTGAGCCTGGCCAGAGCCAGCGCAGCGGGCAGCCGTGCGTCCGGCGAGGTGTCGGCCGCGAGGTCGTAGCAGCGCTTAGCTAGGTGCGCGTCCTGCGCCAGCCCGAGGCCTCGCTCGTGCATGTAGCCCAGGTTGAAGCAATATCTACTTACATCAAGTATCTGATGTATAGCGGACGCAGCGTTGAGCCTGGCCAGAGCCAGCGCAGCGGGCAGCCGTGCGTCCGGCGAGGTGTCGGCCGCGAGGTCGTAGCAGCGCTTAGCTAGGTGCGCGTCCTGCGCCAGCCCGAGGCCTCGCTCGTGCATGTAGCCCAGGTTGAAGCAATATCTACTTACATCAAGTATCTGATGTATAGCGGACGCAGCGTTGAGCCTGGCCAGAGCCAGCGCAGCGGGCAGCCGTGCGTCCGGCGAGGTGTCGGCCGCGAGGTCGTAGCAGCGCTTAGCTAGGTGCGCGTCCTGCGCCAGCCCGAGGCCTCGCTCGTGCATGTAGCCCAGGTTGAAGCAATATCTACTTACATCAAGTATCTGATGTATAGCGGACGCAGCGTTGAGCCTGGCCAGAGCCAGCGCAGCGGGCAGCCGTGCGTCCGGCGAGGTGTCGGCCGCGAGGTCGTAGCAGCGCTTAGCTAGGTGCGCGTCCTGCGCCAGCCCGAGGCCTCGCTCGTGCATGTAGCCCAGGTTGAAGCAATATCTACTTACATCAAGTATCTGATGTATAGCGGACGCAGCGTTGAGCCTGGCCAGAGCCAGCGCAGCGGGCAGCCGTGCGTCCGGCGAGGTGTCGGCCGCGAGGTCGTAGCAGCGCTTAGCTAGGTGCGCGTCCTGCGCCAGCCCGAGGCCTCGCTCGTGCATGTAGCCCAGGTTGAAGCAATATCTACTTACATCAAGTATCTGATGTATAGCGGACGCAGCGTTGAGCCTGGCCAGAGCCAGCGCAGCGGGCAGCCGTGCGTCCGGCGAGGTGTCGGCCGCGAGGTCGTAGCAGCGCTTAGCTAGGTGCGCGTCCTGCGCCAGCCCGAGGCCTCGCTCGTGCATGTAGCCCAGGTTGAAGCAATATCTACTTACATCAAGTATCTGATGTATAGCGGACGCAGCGTTGAGCCTGGCCAGAGCCAGCGCAGCGGGCAGCCGTGCGTCCGGCGAGGTGTCGGCCGCGAGGTCGTAGCAGCGCTTAGCTAGGTGCGCGTCCTGCGCCAGCCCGAGGCCTCGCTCGTGCATGTAGCCCAGGTTGAAGCAATATCTACTTACATCAAGTATCTGATGTATAGCGGACGCAGCGTTGAGCCTGGCCAGAGCCAGCGCAGCGGGCAGCCGTGCGTCCGGCGAGGTGTCGGCCGCGAGGTCGTAGCAGCGCTTAGCTAGGTGCGCGTCCTGCGCCAGCCCGAGGCCTCGCTCGTGCATGTAGCCCAGGTTGAAGCAATATCTACTTACATCAAGTATCTGATGTATAGCGGACGCAGCGTTGAGCCTGGCCAGAGCCAGCGCAGCGGGCAGCCGTGCGTCCGGCGAGGTGTCGGCCGCGAGGTCGTAGCAGCGCTTAGCTAGGTGCGCGTCCTGCGCCAGCCCGAGGCCTCGCTCGTGCATGTAGCCCAGGTTGAAGCAATATCTACTTACATCAAGTATCTGATGTATAGCGGACGCAGCGTTGAGCCTGGCCAGAGCCAGCGCAGCGGGCAGCCGTGCGTCCGGCGAGGTGTCGGCCGCGAGGTCGTAGCAGCGCTTAGCTAGGTGCGCGTCCTGCGCCAGCCCGAGGCCTCGCTCGTGCATGTAGCCCAGGTTGAAGCAATATCTACTTACATCAAGTATCTGATGTATAGCGGACGCAGCGTTGAGCCTGGCCAGAGCCAGCGCAGCGGGCAGCCGTGCGTCCGGCGAGGTGTCGGCCGCGAGGTCGTAGCAGCGCTTAGCTAGGTGCGCGTCCTGCGCCAGCCCGAGGCCTCGCTCGTGCATGTAGCCCAGGTTGAAGCAATATCTACTTACATCAAGTATCTGATGTATAGCGGACGCAGCGTTGAGCCTGGCCAGAGCCAGCGCAGCGGGCAGCCGTGCGTCCGGCGAGGTGTCGGCCGCGAGGTCGTAGCAGCGCTTAGCTAGGTGCGCGTCCTGCGCCAGCCCGAGGCCTCGCTCGTGCATGTAGCCCAGGTTGAAGCAATATCTACTTACATCAAGTATCTGATGTATAGCGGACGCAGCGTTGAGCCTGGCCAGAGCCAGCGCAGCGGGCAGCCGTGCGTCCGGCGAGGTGTCGGCCGCGAGGTCGTAGCAGCGCTTAGCTAGGTGCGCGTCCTGCGCCAGCCCGAGGCCTCGCTCGTGCATGTAGCCCAGGTTGAAGCAATATCTACTTACATCAAGTATCTGATGTATAGCGGACGCAGCGTTGAGCCTGGCCAGAGCCAGCGCAGCGGGCAGCCGTGCGTCCGGCGAGGTGTCGGCCGCGAGGTCGTAGCAGCGCTTAGCTAGGTGCGCGTCCTGCGCCAGCCCGAGGCCTCGCTCGTGCATGTAGCCCAGGTTGAAGCAATATCTACTTACATCAAGTATCTGATGTATAGCGGACGCAGCGTTGAGCCTGGCCAGAGCCAGCGCAGCGGGCAGCCGTGCGTCCGGCGAGGTGTCGGCCGCGAGGTCGTAGCAGCGCTTAGCTAGGTGCGCGTCCTGCGCCAGCCCGAGGCCTCGCTCGTGCATGTAGCCCAGGTTGAAGCAATATCTACTTACATCAAGTATCTGATGTATAGCGGACGCAGCGTTGAGCCTGGCCAGAGCCAGCGCAGCGGGCAGCCGTGCGTCCGGCGAGGTGTCGGCCGCGAGGTCGTAGCAGCGCTTAGCTAGGTGCGCGTCCTGCGCCAGCCCGAGGCCTCGCTCGTGCATGTAGCCCAGGTTGAAGCAATATCTACTTACATCAAGTATCTGATGTATAGCGGACGCAGCGTTGAGCCTGGCCAGAGCCAGCGCAGCGGGCAGCCGTGCGTCCGGCGAGGTGTCGGCCGCGAGGTCGTAGCAGCGCTTAGCTAGGTGCGCGTCCTGCGCCAGCCCGAGGCCTCGCTCGTGCATGTAGCCCAGGTTGAAGCAATATCTACTTACATCAAGTATCTGATGTATAGCGGACGCAGCGTTGAGCCTGGCCAGAGCCAGCGCAGCGGGCAGCCGTGCGTCCGGCGAGGTGTCGGCCGCGAGGTCGTAGCAGCGCTTAGCTAGGTGCGCGTCCTGCGCCAGCCCGAGGCCTCGCTCGTGCATGTAGCCCAGGTTGAAGCAATATCTACTTACATCAAGTATCTGATGTATAGCGGACGCAGCGTTGAGCCTGGCCAGAGCCAGCGCAGCGGGCAGCCGTGCGTCCGGCGAGGTGTCGGCCGCGAGGTCGTAGCAGCGCTTAGCTAGGTGCGCGTCCTGCGCCAGCCCGAGGCCTCGCTCGTGCATGTAGCCCAGGTTGAAGCAATATCTACTTACATCAAGTATCTGATGTATAGCGGACGCAGCGTTGAGCCTGGCCAGAGCCAGCGCAGCGGGCAGCCGTGCGTCCGGCGAGGTGTCGGCCGCGAGGTCGTAGCAGCGCTTAGCTAGGTGCGCGTCCTGCGCCAGCCCGAGGCCTCGCTCGTGCATGTAGCCCAGGTTGAAGCAATATCTACTTACATCAAGTATCTGATGTATAGCGGACGCAGCGTTGAGCCTGGCCAGAGCCAGCGCAGCGGGCAGCCGTGCGTCCGGCGAGGTGTCGGCCGCGAGGTCGTAGCAGCGCTTAGCTAGGTGCGCGTCCTGCGCCAGCCCGAGGCCTCGCTCGTGCATGTAGCCCAGGTTGAAGCAATATCTACTTACATCAAGTATCTGATGTATAGCGGACGCAGCGTTGAGCCTGGCCAGAGCCAGCGCAGCGGGCAGCCGTGCGTCCGGCGAGGTGTCGGCCGCGAGGTCGTAGCAGCGCTTAGCTAGGTGCGCGTCCTGCGCCAGCCCGAGGCCTCGCTCGTGCATGTAGCCCAGGTTGAAGCAATATCTACTTACATCAAGTATCTGATGTATAGCGGACGCAGCGTTGAGCCTGGCCAGAGCCAGCGCAGCGGGCAGCCGTGCGTCCGGCGAGGTGTCGGCCGCGAGGTCGTAGCAGCGCTTAGCTAGGTGCGCGTCCTGCGCCAGCCCGAGGCCTCGCTCGTGCATGTAGCCCAGGTTGAAGCAATATCTACTTACATCAAGTATCTGATGTATAGCGGACGCAGCGTTGAGCCTGGCCAGAGCCAGCGCAGCGGGCAGCCGTGCGTCCGGCGAGGTGTCGGCCGCGAGGTCGTAGCAGCGCTTAGCTAGGTGCGCGTCCTGCGCCAGCCCGAGGCCTCGCTCGTGCATGTAGCCCAGGTTGAAGCAATATCTACTTACATCAAGTATCTGATGTATAGCGGACGCAGCGTTGAGCCTGGCCAGAGCCAGCGCAGCGGGCAGCCGTGCGTCCGGCGAGGTGTCGGCCGCGAGGTCGTAGCAGCGCTTAGCTAGGTGCGCGTCCTGCGCCAGCCCGAGGCCTCGCTCGTGCATGTAGCCCAGGTTGAAGCAATATCTACTTACATCAAGTATCTGATGTATAGCGGACGCAGCGTTGAGCCTGGCCAGAGCCAGCGCAGCGGGCAGCCGTGCGTCCGGCGAGGTGTCGGCCGCGAGGTCGTAGCAGCGCTTAGCTAGGTGCGCGTCCTGCGCCAGCCCGAGGCCTCGCTCGTGCATGTAGCCCAGGTTGAAGCAATATCTACTTACATCAAGTATCTGATGTATAGCGGACGCAGCGTTGAGCCTGGCCAGAGCCAGCGCAGCGGGCAGCCGTGCGTCCGGCGAGGTGTCGGCCGCGAGGTCGTAGCAGCGCTTAGCTAGGTGCGCGTCCTGCGCCAGCCCGAGGCCTCGCTCGTGCATGTAGCCCAGGTTGAAGCAATATCTACTTACATCAAGTATCTGATGTATAGCGGACGCAGCGTTGAGCCTGGCCAGAGCCAGCGCAGCGGGCAGCCGTGCGTCCGGCGAGGTGTCGGCCGCGAGGTCGTAGCAGCGCTTAGCTAGGTGCGCGTCCTGCGCCAGCCCGAGGCCTCGCTCGTGCATGTAGCCCAGGTTGAAGCAATATCTACTTACATCAAGTATCTGATGTATAGCGGACGCAGCGTTGAGCCTGGCCAGAGCCAGCGCAGCGGGCAGCCGTGCGTCCGGCGAGGTGTCGGCCGCGAGGTCGTAGCAGCGCTTAGCTAGGTGCGCGTCCTGCGCCAGCCCGAGGCCTCGCTCGTGCATGTAGCCCAGGTTGAAGCAATATCTACTTACATCAAGTATCTGATGTATAGCGGACGCAGCGTTGAGCCTGGCCAGAGCCAGCGCAGCGGGCAGCCGTGCGTCCGGCGAGGTGTCGGCCGCGAGGTCGTAGCAGCGCTTAGCTAGGTGCGCGTCCTGCGCCAGCCCGAGGCCTCGCTCGTGCATGTAGCCCAGGTTGAAGCAATATCTACTTACATCAAGTATCTGATGTATAGCGGACGCAGCGTTGAGCCTGGCCAGAGCCAGCGCAGCGGGCAGCCGTGCGTCCGGCGAGGTGTCGGCCGCGAGGTCGTAGCAGCGCTTAGCTAGGTGCGCGTCCTGCGCCAGCCCGAGGCCTCGCTCGTGCATGTAGCCCAGGTTGAAGCAATATCTACTTACATCAAGTATCTGATGTATAGCGGACGCAGCGTTGAGCCTGGCCAGAGCCAGCGCAGCGGGCAGCCGTGCGTCCGGCGAGGTGTCGGCCGCGAGGTCGTAGCAGCGCTTAGCTAGGTGCGCGTCCTGCGCCAGCCCGAGGCCTCGCTCGTGCATGTAGCCCAGGTTGAAGCAATATCTACTTACATCAAGTATCTGATGTATAGCGGACGCAGCGTTGAGCCTGGCCAGAGCCAGCGCAGCGGGCAGCCGTGCGTCCGGCGAGGTGTCGGCCGCGAGGTCGTAGCAGCGCTTAGCTAGGTGCGCGTCCTGCGCCAGCCCGAGGCCTCGCTCGTGCATGTAGCCCAGGTTGAAGCAATATCTACTTACATCAAGTATCTGATGTATAGCGGACGCAGCGTTGAGCCTGGCCAGAGCCAGCGCAGCGGGCAGCCGTGCGTCCGGCGAGGTGTCGGCCGCGAGGTCGTAGCAGCGCTTAGCTAGGTGCGCGTCCTGCGCCAGCCCGAGGCCTCGCTCGTGCATGTAGCCCAGGTTGAAGCAATATCTACTTACATCAAGTATCTGATGTATAGCGGACGCAGCGTTGAGCCTGGCCAGAGCCAGCGCAGCGGGCAGCCGTGCGTCCGGCGAGGTGTCGGCCGCGAGGTCGTAGCAGCGCTTAGCTAGGTGCGCGTCCTGCGCCAGCCCGAGGCCTCGCTCGTGCATGTAGCCCAGGTTGAAGCAATATCTACTTACATCAAGTATCTGATGTATAGCGGACGCAGCGTTGAGCCTGGCCAGAGCCAGCGCAGCGGGCAGCCGTGCGTCCGGCGAGGTGTCGGCCGCGAGGTCGTAGCAGCGCTTAGCTAGGTGCGCGTCCTGCGCCAGCCCGAGGCCTCGCTCGTGCATGTAGCCCAGGTTGAAGCAATATCTACTTACATCAAGTATCTGATGTATAGCGGACGCAGCGTTGAGCCTGGCCAGAGCCAGCGCAGCGGGCAGCCGTGCGTCCGGCGAGGTGTCGGCCGCGAGGTCGTAGCAGCGCTTAGCTAGGTGCGCGTCCTGCGCCAGCCCGAGGCCTCGCTCGTGCATGTAGCCCAGGTTGAAGCAATATCTACTTACATCAAGTATCTGATGTATAGCGGACGCAGCGTTGAGCCTGGCCAGAGCCAGCGCAGCGGGCAGCCGTGCGTCCGGCGAGGTGTCGGCCGCGAGGTCGTAGCAGCGCTTAGCTAGGTGCGCGTCCTGCGCCAGCCCGAGGCCTCGCTCGTGCATGTAGCCCAGGTTGAAGCAATATCTACTTACATCAAGTATCTGATGTATAGCGGACGCAGCGTTGAGCCTGGCCAGAGCCAGCGCAGCGGGCAGCCGTGCGTCCGGCGAGGTGTCGGCCGCGAGGTCGTAGCAGCGCTTAGCTAGGTGCGCGTCCTGCGCCAGCCCGAGGCCTCGCTCGTGCATGTAGCCCAGGTTGAAGCAATATCTACTTACATCAAGTATCTGATGTATAGCGGACGCAGCGTTGAGCCTGGCCAGAGCCAGCGCAGCGGGCAGCCGTGCGTCCGGCGAGGTGTCGGCCGCGAGGTCGTAGCAGCGCTTAGCTAGGTGCGCGTCCTGCGCCAGCCCGAGGCCTCGCTCGTGCATGTAGCCCAGGTTGAAGCAATATCTACTTACATCAAGTATCTGATGTATAGCGGACGCAGCGTTGAGCCTGGCCAGAGCCAGCGCAGCGGGCAGCCGTGCGTCCGGCGAGGTGTCGGCCGCGAGGTCGTAGCAGCGCTTAGCTAGGTGCGCGTCCTGCGCCAGCCCGAGGCCTCGCTCGTGCATGTAGCCCAGGTTGAAGCAATATCTACTTACATCAAGTATCTGATGTATAGCGGACGCAGCGTTGAGCCTGGCCAGAGCCAGCGCAGCGGGCAGCCGTGCGTCCGGCGAGGTGTCGGCCGCGAGGTCGTAGCAGCGCTTAGCTAGGTGCGCGTCCTGCGCCAGCCCGAGGCCTCGCTCGTGCATGTAGCCCAGGTTGAAGCAATATCTACTTACATCAAGTATCTGATGTATAGCGGACGCAGCGTTGAGCCTGGCCAGAGCCAGCGCAGCGGGCAGCCGTGCGTCCGGCGAGGTGTCGGCCGCGAGGTCGTAGCAGCGCTTAGCTAGGTGCGCGTCCTGCGCCAGCCCGAGGCCTCGCTCGTGCATGTAGCCCAGGTTGAAGCAATATCTACTTACATCAAGTATCTGATGTATAGCGGACGCAGCGTTGAGCCTGGCCAGAGCCAGCGCAGCGGGCAGCCGTGCGTCCGGCGAGGTGTCGGCCGCGAGGTCGTAGCAGCGCTTAGCTAGGTGCGCGTCCTGCGCCAGCCCGAGGCCTCGCTCGTGCATGTAGCCCAGGTTGAAGCAATATCTACTTACATCAAGTATCTGATGTATAGCGGACGCAGCGTTGAGCCTGGCCAGAGCCAGCGCAGCGGGCAGCCGTGCGTCCGGCGAGGTGTCGGCCGCGAGGTCGTAGCAGCGCTTAGCTAGGTGCGCGTCCTGCGCCAGCCCGAGGCCTCGCTCGTGCATGTAGCCCAGGTTGAAGCAATATCTACTTACATCAAGTATCTGATGTATAGCGGACGCAGCGTTGAGCCTGGCCAGAGCCAGCGCAGCGGGCAGCCGTGCGTCCGGCGAGGTGTCGGCCGCGAGGTCGTAGCAGCGCTTAGCTAGGTGCGCGTCCTGCGCCAGCCCGAGGCCTCGCTCGTGCATGTAGCCCAGGTTGAAGCAATATCTACTTACATCAAGTATCTGATGTATAGCGGACGCAGCGTTGAGCCTGGCCAGAGCCAGCGCAGCGGGCAGCCGTGCGTCCGGCGAGGTGTCGGCCGCGAGGTCGTAGCAGCGCTTAGCTAGGTGCGCGTCCTGCGCCAGCCCGAGGCCTCGCTCGTGCATGTAGCCCAGGTTGAAGCAATATCTACTTACATCAAGTATCTGATGTATAGCGGACGCAGCGTTGAGCCTGGCCAGAGCCAGCGCAGCGGGCAGCCGTGCGTCCGGCGAGGTGTCGGCCGCGAGGTCGTAGCAGCGCTTAGCTAGGTGCGCGTCCTGCGCCAGCCCGAGGCCTCGCTCGTGCATGTAGCCCAGGTTGAAGCAATATCTACTTACATCAAGTATCTGATGTATAGCGGACGCAGCGTTGAGCCTGGCCAGAGCCAGCGCAGCGGGCAGCCGTGCGTCCGGCGAGGTGTCGGCCGCGAGGTCGTAGCAGCGCTTAGCTAGGTGCGCGTCCTGCGCCAGCCCGAGGCCTCGCTCGTGCATGTAGCCCAGGTTGAAGCAATATCTACTTACATCAAGTATCTGATGTATAGCGGACGCAGCGTTGAGCCTGGCCAGAGCCAGCGCAGCGGGCAGCCGTGCGTCCGGCGAGGTGTCGGCCGCGAGGTCGTAGCAGCGCTTAGCTAGGTGCGCGTCCTGCGCCAGCCCGAGGCCTCGCTCGTGCATGTAGCCCAGGTTGAAGCAATATCTACTTACATCAAGTATCTGATGTATAGCGGACGCAGCGTTGAGCCTGGCCAGAGCCAGCGCAGCGGGCAGCCGTGCGTCCGGCGAGGTGTCGGCCGCGAGGTCGTAGCAGCGCTTAGCTAGGTGCGCGTCCTGCGCCAGCCCGAGGCCTCGCTCGTGCATGTAGCCCAGGTTGAAGCAATATCTACTTACATCAAGTATCTGATGTATAGCGGACGCAGCGTTGAGCCTGGCCAGAGCCAGCGCAGCGGGCAGCCGTGCGTCCGGCGAGGTGTCGGCCGCGAGGTCGTAGCAGCGCTTAGCTAGGTGCGCGTCCTGCGCCAGCCCGAGGCCTCGCTCGTGCATGTAGCCCAGGTTGAAGCAATATCTACTTACATCAAGTATCTGATGTATAGCGGACGCAGCGTTGAGCCTGGCCAGAGCCAGCGCAGCGGGCAGCCGTGCGTCCGGCGAGGTGTCGGCCGCGAGGTCGTAGCAGCGCTTAGCTAGGTGCGCGTCCTGCGCCAGCCCGAGGCCTCGCTCGTGCATGTAGCCCAGGTTGAAGCAATATCTACTTACATCAAGTATCTGATGTATAGCGGACGCAGCGTTGAGCCTGGCCAGAGCCAGCGCAGCGGGCAGCCGTGCGTCCGGCGAGGTGTCGGCCGCGAGGTCGTAGCAGCGCTTAGCTAGGTGCGCGTCCTGCGCCAGCCCGAGGCCTCGCTCGTGCATGTAGCCCAGGTTGAAGCAATATCTACTTACATCAAGTATCTGATGTATAGCGGACGCAGCGTTGAGCCTGGCCAGAGCCAGCGCAGCGGGCAGCCGTGCGTCCGGCGAGGTGTCGGCCGCGAGGTCGTAGCAGCGCTTAGCTAGGTGCGCGTCCTGCGCCAGCCCGAGGCCTCGCTCGTGCATGTAGCCCAGGTTGAAGCAATATCTACTTACATCAAGTATCTGATGTATAGCGGACGCAGCGTTGAGCCTGGCCAGAGCCAGCGCAGCGGGCAGCCGTGCGTCCGGCGAGGTGTCGGCCGCGAGGTCGTAGCAGCGCTTAGCTAGGTGCGCGTCCTGCGCCAGCCCGAGGCCTCGCTCGTGCATGTAGCCCAGGTTGAAGCAATATCTACTTACATCAAGTATCTGATGTATAGCGGACGCAGCGTTGAGCCTGGCCAGAGCCAGCGCAGCGGGCAGCCGTGCGTCCGGCGAGGTGTCGGCCGCGAGGTCGTAGCAGCGCTTAGCTAGGTGCGCGTCCTGCGCCAGCCCGAGGCCTCGCTCGTGCATGTAGCCCAGGTTGAAGCAATATCTACTTACATCAAGTATCTGATGTATAGCGGACGCAGCGTTGAGCCTGGCCAGAGCCAGCGCAGCGGGCAGCCGTGCGTCCGGCGAGGTGTCGGCCGCGAGGTCGTAGCAGCGCTTAGCTAGGTGCGCGTCCTGCGCCAGCCCGAGGCCTCGCTCGTGCATGTAGCCCAGGTTGAAGCAATATCTACTTACATCAAGTATCTGATGTATAGCGGACGCAGCGTTGAGCCTGGCCAGAGCCAGCGCAGCGGGCAGCCGTGCGTCCGGCGAGGTGTCGGCCGCGAGGTCGTAGCAGCGCTTAGCTAGGTGCGCGTCCTGCGCCAGCCCGAGGCCTCGCTCGTGCATGTAGCCCAGGTTGAAGCAATATCTACTTACATCAAGTATCTGATGTATAGCGGACGCAGCGTTGAGCCTGGCCAGAGCCAGCGCAGCGGGCAGCCGTGCGTCCGGCGAGGTGTCGGCCGCGAGGTCGTAGCAGCGCTTAGCTAGGTGCGCGTCCTGCGCCAGCCCGAGGCCTCGCTCGTGCATGTAGCCCAGGTTGAAGCAATATCTACTTACATCAAGTATCTGATGTATAGCGGACGCAGCGTTGAGCCTGGCCAGAGCCAGCGCAGCGGGCAGCCGTGCGTCCGGCGAGGTGTCGGCCGCGAGGTCGTAGCAGCGCTTAGCTAGGTGCGCGTCCTGCGCCAGCCCGAGGCCTCGCTCGTGCATGTAGCCCAGGTTGAAGCAATATCTACTTACATCAAGTATCTGATGTATAGCGGACGCAGCGTTGAGCCTGGCCAGAGCCAGCGCAGCGGGCAGCCGTGCGTCCGGCGAGGTGTCGGCCGCGAGGTCGTAGCAGCGCTTAGCTAGGTGCGCGTCCTGCGCCAGCCCGAGGCCTCGCTCGTGCATGTAGCCCAGGTTGAAGCAATATCTACTTACATCAAGTATCTGATGTATAGCGGACGCAGCGTTGAGCCTGGCCAGAGCCAGCGCAGCGGGCAGCCGTGCGTCCGGCGAGGTGTCGGCCGCGAGGTCGTAGCAGCGCTTAGCTAGGTGCGCGTCCTGCGCCAGCCCGAGGCCTCGCTCGTGCATGTAGCCCAGGTTGAAGCAATATCTACTTACATCAAGTATCTGATGTATAGCGGACGCA
This sequence comes from Diarsia mendica, assembly GCA_949316265.1. Lineage (NCBI taxonomy): Eukaryota > Metazoa > Arthropoda > Insecta > Lepidoptera > Noctuidae > Diarsia > Diarsia mendica. Next base: position 19,983,123 of record OX438906.1, read on the forward strand.
GCGTTGAGCCTGGCCAGAGCCAGCGCAGCGGGCAGCCGTGCGTCCGGCGAGGTGTCGGCCGCGAGGTCGTAGCAGCGCTTAGCTAGGTGCGCGTCCTGCGCCAGCCCGAGGCCTCGCTCGTGCATGTAGCCCAGGTTGAAGCAATATCTACTTACATCAAGTATCTGATGTATAGCGGACGCAGCGTTGAGCCTGGCCAGAGCCAGCGCAGCGGGCAGCCGTGCGTCCGGCGAGGTGTCGGCCGCGAGGTCGTAGCAGCGCTTAGCTAGGTGCGCGTCCTGCGCCAGCCCGAGGCCTCGCTCGTGCATGTAGCCCAGGTTGAAGCAATATCTACTTACATCAAGTATCTGATGTATAGCGGACGCAGCGTTGAGCCTGGCCAGAGCCAGCGCAGCGGGCAGCCGTGCGTCCGGCGAGGTGTCGGCCGCGAGGTCGTAGCAGCGCTTAGCTAGGTGCGCGTCCTGCGCCAGCCCGAGGCCTCGCTCGTGCATGTAGCCCAGGTTGAAGCAATATCTACTTACATCAAGTATCTGATGTATAGCGGACGCAGCGTTGAGCCTGGCCAGAGCCAGCGCAGCGGGCAGCCGTGCGTCCGGCGAGGTGTCGGCCGCGAGGTCGTAGCAGCGCTTAGCTAGGTGCGCGTCCTGCGCCAGCCCGAGGCCTCGCTCGTGCATGTAGCCCAGGTTGAAGCAATATCTACTTACATCAAGTATCTGATGTATAGCGGACGCAGCGTTGAGCCTGGCCAGAGCCAGCGCAGCGGGCAGCCGTGCGTCCGGCGAGGTGTCGGCCGCGAGGTCGTAGCAGCGCTTAGCTAGGTGCGCGTCCTGCGCCAGCCCGAGGCCTCGCTCGTGCATGTAGCCCAGGTTGAAGCAATATCTACTTACATCAAGTATCTGATGTATAGCGGACGCAGCGTTGAGCCTGGCCAGAGCCAGCGCAGCGGGCAGCCGTGCGTCCGGCGAGGTGTCGGCCGCGAGGTCGTAGCAGCGCTTAGCTAGGTGCGCGTCCTGCGCCAGCCCGAGGCCTCGCTCGTGCATGTAGCCCAGGTTGAAGCAATATCTACTTACATCAAGTATCTGATGTATAGCGGACGCAGCGTTGAGCCTGGCCAGAGCCAGCGCAGCGGGCAGCCGTGCGTCCGGCGAGGTGTCGGCCGCGAGGTCGTAGCAGCGCTTAGCTAGGTGCGCGTCCTGCGCCAGCCCGAGGCCTCGCTCGTGCATGTAGCCCAGGTTGAACGTCGCTTGAGCGTTGTGGAGCTGTTCTGAGGCTATCCTGTAAGGTGAAACGTAAATATTAGGTCTGTGGGTGATAGATTAAGGAGGTAGTGGAGTGGAGAAGATGGAACTTACGATAAAAGTCGACTAAACTAATTTTGAAGCTAAACCAAACGTTGATTTCTCATAGCATGAAAGTATCGGGTGAAAATGTGGTCATATTTTCGGTTTAACGTGACAATAAGGGGGATGTTTCCTGACTAAAATAAAAAATATATTATACATTAACGAAAAATATTGGATGTTTTTTTTTACATCATATTACTAAAAATTTATGAAAATAAAACGTGCTAAAGATTATGAGTGGGGCTTGTGACGTCACTTTCTGGTAAAAAGTGTACC